>OU830592.1:120115707-120740707 GCA_917563855.2 Limnephilus lunatus
ACTTTCATTAAAAAGATCCTCCACACAGCATCTTCGAATATGAAATAGGCCCCAAGGGAATTTATTCTTGCTTCACATTTCATTTTCTCACAAAGTGGAGATACGACTAAGTTAAGCAAAGTTTATACTTTTTCTTATATATGTCAACGACATGTTCAGTGTTCAGTCTCTCTCTTAGTGGAAGTATCATTTCATATGCGGATGACACAGTCATCATACTCGAAGGAATAACATTGACCGATGTGAATATAGCTGCGAATGCTGACATTAACATTTTGATGGAATGGTTTGATGATTACTTACAACATCTTGACTTTTATTTATTTTTTATTAGTATCTATAGCAAAATTTGTACATAATGTATTTATAAAATATATTATATTAAGGTATTATAAGGTACATTTTTTTTAGGTATATGAAATTCCATGGGGTATTTATAAACCCCAAATAAATTATGTCAGCAAAACTCCACCTGCTGTTAACAGGTTAAGCTTTCCACACGAGAGCACGAATTTCTCTAATAGACAAAAGTTCGGTTAATATATCACCGCTTACTGAGGAAAGTTCCTTGCGAGTTACAAGTAGTGTACAAGGAACTCGAATAATTATTATTCCTAAGAAATTCCCCTGTATATTACGTAATATACTTATAGAAAAGTGATACAATATCGCAGCGCGGAACACCCAGTGAATGCTGTCTTCGCGCTCGACTAACCACTTTGGTTTGTCAAGTTTGTTTGATAGTTCATAGGGTGGTTAAAAAATAGTATTTTATTCTGCGAAAATAATTTTTAATATATAAAAAGTTAAATAGTTTTTTTTGTAATAATTAAATAATCTATGAATTAAAAATTTCAGCTACTGGCATTATACATTAGTTCTCTCATTCAAAATTTAGGCGTATTAGATTTGTCAAAGAATTTATACATAAAAATGCAAAAGTCAGTCATTTTAAATACATGTAGGATTACGAAAGATTTTTATAAATATTTATATTGAGGGATCAGCAGGATTTATCGGATCAGTTAGGATTTCATCAGAGCCGAACCCTCTAATATGAAAATATCTGGAGTCGGTGAAATATTTTCCCATTATGTTTCTGGTGGATTGACGTATTGTTCTTGTATTGTTTTGTATTTAATATACTTATATAGTGCACTTACATTGCGTGAATTTACTAGATAATCATTTGTGGAAAAGTGTGTGGAAAGGTTTAGTCTCTCATTTGGGAAAGATTTAACCCAAACATAAAATCTGGAGCACCGTAAAAAGATATTTTTGGGTCCGTTAGAGAGGGGGGTATAGGCTCAACTTAACTATTAATTAGAACGAGTTGTTTCAGTTGATATGATTGTGGTAAAATAATAATATAGCGTGGTTTTTTCTCTTTCCAATACCATTTAGACGATATTTCTCACTATGCTAGTAAGGCAGATACAACGATTTCTATGAGACCTAAATGAGTTGTTCCAAAAAGCGAACAAATTAGTAATAAATTAAGAATACATAGTTTTGTGGTGTTTATGGTTCGTGTATACGTATTTTTTTTCAATTTGTTTTTTAATGATATCTCTTCCTGTTAACTTGATCCCATTCGGAATTCTCTGCAGAAACGGGTACCTAAATCTAGTTCCGCCATAGACATACAAATAACTAGACGAGAACTTACAGATGAGGGGTAAAAACCAACTATGGCGGGGCGAAGAGAGGAAAGAGACTTGTGATTCGCCAATAAATCAATCTAACAGTATATAGGCACCTCGCACTATAATATCACTATTTTGTTCTTGAAAGTAAAATCTGCTTTTGAATGAATAGACCTTTTTATATGGGAGCGCGAATTGCATGCCACGGTATGAACAGATGTGTAAAATCCAAATTCGCAAAGTAAGGTTCAGAGTATTTTCATAGTGGAATATTTTGTTGCCGTAGACACTTTTACAAATGTTTCATGATTTACTTAACCCAGTAAACAGCGGCTTTGTGTTTCGCGTCGCTATGTATCTCGATGTCTAAGTATGTGTTTCATAGACATACGGCGTCCGTGCGTAAAATTTACGATGAGAGCACGACGCTGGTCCGGACACGCCCAGCCGGTTCCGAAAAATGGTTCCAATGGGAGGGGGAAATAACACGTTTTTTAACACGTAAGGGCATGTCCATATATTTTGTACGTCCGTGAGTTCCGCGCATTTTCATCTCGCGACAAAAAATCCCCGACAAAATATCCCCGACAAAATATCCTACGGACAAAACATCCCCCAAAAAAAAAACCTAAACCAACCTAAACTATCAAAAATATGGGGAAAAATGATATAGACTTCCTGTAGAGACAATAAATTATTGTTAAAAAATAATAAAATGAACAAAAGTATTACATTAAATGAAGACAATATGAGCGAAGATCTGGAGACAGAAAAATCAGAAAAATATATTGACACCTCTGGGACACGAACCCAGGACCTTACATGGCAAAAGCTCTACCAACCGAGCTAAAGTGTCTATATCCAATTCGGTCACATTTTTAACTGAACCATATTTCGACTAAGAACTACCAACATTATCTTCATTTTTCTAAATGCACATATTAGGCTGCTATCTTTTTACACGATTGAAAGATTCAAACCCGAACTAATTGGTAGAGCATTTGCCATGTAAGCCCAGAAGGTCCTGGGTTCGTGTCCCAGAGGTGCCAATATCTTTTTCTAATTTTTATGTCTCTAGATTTTTGATTGAGTTCCGCTGATATTGTCTTAATTTAATTAAATATTACAATTTGCGGTTTTACTCATAAAGTTAAAAATAAAATAAAAAATTGTTATTACAGATATCCTGTAAAAACAAAAAATTATAATTCAAAAATAGTTATAAGAAAGAAATCAGCGTAGTGGAAGATACATTTTGTTCTTGGGATATTATGTTGAGGGATATTTTGTCGGGGATATTTTGTTGGGGGATGAGAACGCGCATTACCCCTAAATCTAAATCATTCTGAAGTTTCAATTCGTTGATTGCAGATAATTAGCGAGTAGGCGCCTCCGCCCCCCCCCCCCCCCCCCCCCCCTTTCCGCACCCCTGCACTGCGCCCCCTCTCTCTGCCTGCCCACCGCTGCCAATTCCCTTAAATTAGTGTCCTCTGGCGGGAATCCCCGCACGAACCTTTTGGCTACCACTTCACTTACAGGCAGCGCTGTGCCTGCAATATTATGGGGACAGATTCACAAATTATCACTTTGAAATTATTTAAATTTGCAGTTTTGAATATTATGTGTCCAGAAATTTTGGCAAATAATTTGGCCGAGTGGACGAATCGTAAAGTAAACACAATTTATTCATTTAAAATCATGTGTAAGTATATTTACGGCACTTTTCAGAGTAACAGATTCAATATTACCTTGGTGAAAGGCCACAATTATTCAGAATCGAAACTTTGCTTTAAATCTAAGATGAAATCAACTAAATATATGTGGCAAACATAAAAATGAGGAATCGACAAACATGAAGATGATTAAATCAATAAACATGAAGACGATTAAATCAACATACATGAAGATGTAGTTGACAAACATGATTGTGAGGAAATCAACAAACATAAAGGTGACGAATTTTTATTTTATTTTTTACATTAGCTCCACAAAGGAGGTCCTAACGAAAATAATTTCCTTCAGGGCCTATGTCATCTTAAGGGAAGGATAGGAAGCTCTGCGAAGGAAAAAGGTGTGATGGGTGGGTTGGAATCTGTGGGTCAGTGTTTCCAGGAGACACGGACGTATGAATCCATCCCTCCAACTGCGGTAAAGGCTTAATAAATCCCTCAACGAGTCCACCCCAATCCGGTCTGCCACGCAGCAGGTGGGCAGACGCATTCGCCAAGACCAAAACAAACCTCACCCCATGAACCCAGGCACTCCTGCTAAGTTACCAACCTTAGCGAACTACTTGGGATGACCTATGGCAGAGGTGTTGGTTATCCAATAAATGGTTCCCGGGGTTGTGGTACCCATACTTGCCTCCCAAATAAATCAACATATATGAAGATGGGATCAACAAACATAAAAATTAGAAATCGACAAAACATGAAGATGACGAAATCAACATACATGAAAAATAAGAAATCGACAAAACATAAAGATGACGAAATCAACATACATGAATATGATGAAATCAACAAACATGAAGATGAGGTCGACAAACGTGAATTTGAGTAAATCATGAAGTTCAATAACACCAAAACAAAAAATGTCTTAAATCGTATTTGGTGACCAGATCTGAATAACCAGATATTTGCCCATCTTCCTCTCATCCATTTTCTTCCCCTCTTGACTTCCTTCATCTTCACAAAATACCCAGATTGAAAATGCCATAGTTTCACTGTCTCAAGATAATTGGTGGCAGTTGGGTCTATTGAGCAGTACTCGCGTTAAAAACAAAAATAAAATACAGTTTTGCCATTGTGAACCGACTCCCAGCACAGTTCTGTGAGAGAATAACGTACAGCCCAATATTTCACACGACTGTCAGCGACCGGAATTACAACCTACGACGGTGGAGCCGCAAAACGCGGTAGCTGAACTAATTAGGTGGGAGTAAACTGCGGGTTACATAGTTTTCAAAATTGGACAAAAACCTAATTATTGTACAAAAACCATGTTCCTACATTTCCAACACAACTTACGGGTAGTATTTGAAAGATACGGAACGAGAATGCGATAAGAACTACGAGTATAACTATGGGCTGGTATATCAGTCGGTCTGGTCTAAAGCTCGGCTTTGACGGAATGTGTAGCTTAAGCGGGGCTTAGCACACAATCCGTACATCGGTCGTAAACCTAGAGTTGACCAATTTTAAACGTTTAGTCTATGAGCTCATCATGTGCAGAATTCAAAAGAGCCGCACAAGACAGGGAAGAATGGAAGAGAAGATTAGAGGAAATTGCTGCAAACCAATCCCAGGATTGAAACCAGAGAGAGAGTCTATGATATTAATCGAGGATTTCTATGCCGAACCAATCTTTATGTAAGTATCTATGGACTCTATGGTTATTATCAAACAACCAAACGTCAAACATCGACGTTCGATGAAATTAGCGATGTCTAAATCGTCATCATTCGAAGAAAGTTCGAGTTCCATGCTGATAGGTAAACTGATTCTTCCAATGTAATTTATTGCGTTCGTCCTTTGCAGATCGAAATCGAAGCAATGTGAAATCTGACAGATAACAGATGTGTTACAGCCAATAGCGCCACAGCGTCTAGCAAAGAAACTATTCTGCGGCTTACCATGGCTTAAGCAGGCGATTTCGTTGGTTTAAGTTGAGCGAGGAATGTCGTCCTTAGCAAAGACTGATATACTGGCCTAAGTAGTGACATAATCATTTCACATTTCCCCGCATGGGTAGGCAAATAGGATGGACTTCCAAACATGGAGATCTCTGTCATGGCAAACACTAAAAATATAAGAATAACGCAGTGGGATTGTGGCATCCCCAATTGGTGTGTTCTTATTTTATATATAATGTACAACAGAAATAAAAAATTGCAAAGAATAAATAATACTAATTGGCAAATACCAGTGATTTTATCTGAAACAAGAGTCCCAGCTGTTCCCACCTGGAGCCAGTGAAACTATGGCATCCCTAATTGGGGTATGTTGTGAGGCTGAAGGTTGTGGGAAGTGGAAACAGATTGAAACAAGAATATGGGTAAGTACCTGGCTATTTACATCTGGTCACCGAAGACGGCTAAAGCCATTTCCAGCAACGTTTCAATTCTGAATAGTGGTCTTACATCATGGAGATACTGAGAGTATCTTCTACTCTGGAACGTGCCGCAAATATTTTCCAATCTTTAGAGCACAGGCGTCGCATCAGGTATGAATGCTGTATTTATTATACCAATGTTTCTACCACTCGTTTTTGAGTTTAACAGCTCGGCTGTTGAACCATTTTGCAGGCCTCTGTGCTTCCTCCCTCGAACACCCAGGTTCACTCCTTCTTTTCCATAAAAAAGACCCTCAACACAGCATTCCCAAGGATGACATAGTCCCATAGAGAAATTATGAAGGGAGAAATTATTGGTGAGGGAAATTATTTTCTTCAGCGCCTCCTGTGGGAAGTTATTGTAAAAAAAAATAATGTAATAACAAGAGATTCTTGAAAAAATGCGGCCTGTCCCTAAATATGTCCGGAATCTTGCCAATACAATCATCGGTTGCTGTAGAGTAGACACTTCTTACTCAGTACTTAGTTCATTCTTTGGAAAGGAATATGAAAAATTTCGGGGTCGCTCAATGGATGGTTGGCTAAACTTAATTTGGGAAGCAGGTTCGGGTACCGTCGTCCGGGAACTATTTATTTGATAGCCAATACCCCTGTCACAGGTCACCCCAAGAGGTTCGTTACGTTTGGTGTTTTAGCAGAGGTGCCCGGGTTCATGGGGTGAGGTTTGTCTAGGTTTTGGCGGCGAATGCGTTTGCTCATCCACTGCATGGTGGGACGGATCTGGAGCCGCAATTCGAGCAACATTTTAATTTTAACTGGTAATTTTTCAGCTGTGTGACATCAAAGTATTTACTAGGAAATCTATTTACCATAAAATCCTGGAATTGTCTATGTAATTGCTGAGTTACTTAAGTTACTATCCTTTGAACAAAAACAATAATTTATTTAGTACAATCCAAAACAAAGACATCTGTACAATCGTAACTTATCGTAACGTATTTTTAAACGTAATAAAAGCTCTCTTACATGGTTTTCCCATAGCACTCTTTGAACAGACACGACTGTAAATATACGTGAACGAAGCAGAGCACCTATCTACTATACGATGTACTGTACATTCCTCTTCGTAGAGCAAATTACATTCACTGCAGCTATACGGAAAAGTTAATTTATACGTTGAACTTTATGTAATAGACGGACTGTAAAATTGCGTTTTTGTCTGATTTTATGATCATAGAGAACCTTTTAGTATTTTTAAAAACTTTTTATCACTGATTTATTTACAGAATTTGGCATAAAAATAGTTGCATAATTTTTTTTTAATTTTTGCTTTTGTGGTGGAAAATACGAATAAAAATTATCGGTAGCTTTTAAGTAGGCAAGCGCATTCGTCGCCCAGACCTAGACATACTTAACCCGTTAGCCCGGACACACATACTAAGTCACCAAACGTAGTGAACCACTTGGGGTGGCCCATGGCAGGTGTGTTGGTTATCCAATAAATGGTTCCCGGGTCGCGGTACCCATACCCGCCTCCCAAATTGAATAAATCACATTAAGTTACACAAAACATTTATGCTTAGTAATAATTTTTTTATTATTATTATTTTAATACCCTACAAGAGTCCCATCTGCTCCCGTCTAAAGCCAGTGAGACAATAGCATCCCCAATTGGGGTATGTTGTGTGGCTGAAGGTAAGTGGAGATAGAAAGGAGATGGGGAAGATGAAGGTGGGGTGGATATTGAGGTCTAGTCAACAAAAACGTCTAAAGCCATTTCAAGTGACATAAAGCGTTTCAATTCTGAATCTTACACCAGTGCGATACTGAGAATATCTTCCACTCTGGAACGGCCGCAAATATACTATGCATTTTTTTAATTAATTTATTGTGAAAAATATAATTAACAAATATAATTATTAAAAATATAATTAACAAATTAATCAAATAAAATTTATTATTCGATCCCGCGACCTTCGGATTGCGAGACGAGAGCCTTACCCTCGATCACGTATTAGAGTGTGTACTTACAAATCTTATGATTTCAAAGTTAATTTGGTTTTGACTTATTAAAAATTGACTTGTATTGTGCTTTGTTTTAGATATAACTTTATAATTTTCCATATAATGAATAACAGATCACTTTGTATAAACCACTATATTATAAACAATATCTACATGTTTCGATAACAATGTTATCTTAATCAGGATATGTTAATATAAAGAAAAATAAATGACAAACAAGCATAGACAAATTAGAATATGCTCTAACATAGACAAAATATTAAAAAGTAGAGGTGATTAATTGCTTAAAAATCATAAAAATAGTTATACAAAATTAAATATAAAAATTATTTAAGGAGAAATAAAATTGCATTTAGATAATAAAATATATAATTATAATTTTCCTCTTGCAATATTTTAACGTAGGTATTTACGTATATCTCAAACACGAAAACATGTACAATGTAAACTTAGAACTGGGTACTCCAGTAAAGACACATTTTTATCTAAAAATTGTAAAACAAATAAAAAAAAAGAAAAATAGAAAATTAAAATCGCACTATTTTGGACGCGAGGTGTACCTACTGTTGGCATAACTTCTAGAATATTTATACAAGAAATAATAATGATATAAAGGTGCAAATATTCCCCATCCTTCCTTTATAATATTTGGCCTGCGGTTTCCCACGTGCGGTGAATATTTCTGGACGTTGCGCCAGACGATTTTGACACTTGACGGCGTGACAGTAGTCGCCGCGGGAATTTTCAAAAGTTCACGAATATTCTGTTCTTTTTATGACCGGGATTTCGCGCAATATTTAACGTCAAAAAGTTTTTAGTGACATACAATTTATTTGCTGTACAAGTTTTATTGTACCAAGGAAGGCAAGATATTTTGCAGGAGCTTTTGAAAACTTGTTATGGTGGAATATTTTTAACTGCGCTTTAGTCTAATGGCTACTTCAGAAATTTTGAGTATTTTTCCGATTGTTAAAAATATTTCCGCTTCACAACAAAATGCAAATAAATTAAATATTTTTGAACAAATGATATCAAATCACAAAAACATATCTATAAACTAAAAACTCTTTTTAAAAGGTGATAAAATATACTTTCAAATGCAATAATTCGAAATTTATTTATTTATTTATAAACACAAACAAACAGTACATTATATTATCCATTAGTGAGAAAAAAATTCAATTATTAAATATAATTCATGGTTGGAACTATTATGTGTTTCATTGTAGTGTCTTATTTATGTTGTGCATATTAAGTAATTACCGGGTAATGCGTGTAGTGGTAGGGTGTGTGTGTGTGAATATGTGTGTATGTATGTATGTAAGTATGCGCATTAAACAATTTATATGATTGACATGATGCTCTTTTTAAATTTGGGCAGTGAATCGGAAAAAATTTTGATGTTAGAATTTAGATTAATATTATTGAATATATGAATAGCACGATTGATTGGTGAATTAGTTGCTGCATTTGTCTTGTAATTAAGCGTGTGGAATAGTTCTGTGTGGCGTGTACGTCTTAATGGTATATTAAAATTAACTAGGGAAAGAAGTTCAGTACAGTCAATGTTATTATTTAAAATTTTGTGTATAAATGTCAAATCAACCTCTTCTTTGTTGAAAAGTTTGAAATGTGCATTCATAGTTATTGTTGAATTTGAAGATAAGATATTTTATAAATTTGTTTTGAATATGTTCTATGCTATCTATGTATGCTTTGTACTGCGGGTTCCAAAGTGGCGAGGCGTATTCCAGTATACTTCTGACTAATGCAAAATATAACATAACTACTGTACACGGGTTACTGAACACTTTACTTATACGAAGAACAAAACCAAGCATTTTATATGACCTGTGAACGATTGAGTCGATGTGATTATTAAATATAAGTTTGTTATTAAGGTAAAAACCAAGATCTTTACATTCCATTTTAGAGATGAGAGGTTCATTTTTGAGTGAATAAGAGTACTTAATTACATGTTTATTTCTGGTAAATGTCATTGCATGACATTTGTAAACATTGCCAAAAGAGTGTACTATGCAATTGTTCAATCTATATTACAATACGGTATTACAGGATGGGGAGGAACATTTGATGTTATTTTAAATCCTCTCAAAATAGTTCAAAGATTAATAATTAAGATTATATTGAAAAAACCATCTACATTTTCTACCGAAAAAATCTTTTCAATATTCAAAGTAACTACAATAGACAATTTATATAAAAAATATTCAATCCTACAAACTTTCAAAGATATACAGCTAAAAAAATTACATTTCAATATCTCAGCAAGATATCAAAACAATATTAAAATCCCAAAATTTAACACTAAGCACATCCAAAATTCCTAGCTGTATCATGGTATAAATTATTTCAACAAACTCCCATTAAAAGTAAAAATTATTGAAAATAAAAGTAAATTCCAAACTAAATTAAAAAATTACCTGAAACAACTGTAAGAGTTACATTACTATTTCACTTCATTTAAATCTGTTAATCGACACATCTCAAGTTTCTCTTACTGTATCTATTGTTAATAGTTGCAATATTATTATTCACCTACTCAAATGATACCATTGATAACATAATTGAGTATGAATTCACTCACCAAACACAATGGCCTTGTCTCTTTATGGTGAGGAAAGGCTTTTATTACATTAATATTAATATGTAAAAACAAGTATAATTATTGTAAAAACATACAAATATTAAATAAATTTAAAAAAAAAAAAGATATCTATACAGTTAACTTTGCAATACTTGCAATATTGTCACTAGAATTTTTACCATTCAATGTAAAAATAACTAATAAAAAATTCCCAAAGTTTCCAATTTTTTTTAAATTGCGATTCAAAATGTTGGCTTCATAAAGGTGAACATTTTACTTTTTTGGTGGTTATCTTGTGATTTGAATATAAAGCGTGGTGTTTTGCCTTCCTAGACAAATTTGGTCTCCTGTGATTAAACGGGAAACATAGAATAATAAAGAAAAAAACCATTTAGATGAACCAAGTAGATCAATATTAGGTCTGTTTCCAATAAACCATTAAAAATTGCCCATTCAATGCTTTGTGCCAACGATATATTATTATAATCCATTAGTTTGCATAATTGTCTGAAGGTTTTTCCCATTCCCTTTGTACTGATGTAAATGTATCATCAATGTTGGTTATATCTTTATATTTAAGCACAAACTATACATTCCTTGTTTGAGCAAAGCAAAACCGATCGGTAAATAAATTAAATAAAGCAGTGGTTGTACACAAAATAAGTGTTTTATTTCAATAATAGAAATTAATATCGTGAACTGATAGTCATTTTCATTGGCCTGTCTGGGCTTATGAGTCCAAAGTTCTTATATAACTTGGTGACATCAGTTTGCTTGCATTTCGATACAGATTACACTTCTATTCAAGACCATCTCCCGACCTCATATTATATTCCTTTTCTCTATAAATTATTTTATTTATATGCACGTGGACATATTATTGGCACCAATCAAAAATGGTGTCCCTCACGGAAGCGTATTAGGAGCACCACTATTTCTCATTTATATAGTTATCGCAAATTATTTTGAACTGTTTTGGTTATATCCGCAATTTATAAGTTTAGTTAACATTAATTTAATAAAAATTTGTCTATTAATTTTTCAGATCCTCCCCGATTCGCCATCAGTCGAGTGCCGGGGTTCGGGTTTCCCCTATCCGAGGGAACCCCCATTTCGCTTCGCTGTGAGGTAGACAGCAATCCTCCTGCCACCCCGCGTTGGTACAAGGATGAAGGAGAACCTCCGGTAAGTTAACAGTAGTTCATACTCTAGGTATGAGTCATTGGCCTGTGATTTATGCTGAGTCTGGATCAGCTTGCTGGCTGCTGTCTCAAAATAACAATACGTCTGTCATTAGGTCATTAACTTTTTTGCAAGATGGACAGTAACCCCTTTACCACCCCCTGTTGCTACAAGAATGATAGAGAACATCCGGCAAGTAAAAATTCCGGTCTCATGATGAAATTACATACGCGTGAATTTTTTTTATTTTAATTGTTTTATTATTATTGTAAAACAAAAAATTATTTCAATTATCAATTATAATTTAGTTTCCATATCAGCATTTAGACAGGTGACACTTCAATAATAATTTTAAGGCATATAGAGAACAGTCAACTATATCCAAATGGTTTGCAAGTTCATTTAACAGCACCACTTCCCTCGTCTTGCTATGCTTTGCCAGGACGTCTGTTTAGCCGTTTGGTATTTTGAACAGATCATGATATCGACTCCGGTTGTAGTGGTCTGGGGTCTGGTACATATAAATCATAGCATCCCAAGAGGAGTAGGCTATCCATTAAATTGTTCTAAAATTTGAAAGACAGAAAAGCGAGACTTGCATTCCGCCTAGTTTTTAGACTGACATAATCAGTTTCCTCAAGTAAGTCAATATTGTGCATGAACCTTGGATAGGTTTCATGCTTCCGCACATAGATATACCTGAGGAATTTCTTCTGGATTTGCTCCAATATATCAATGTTCTTCTGGTGGTACGGTGCCCAAATATCGCTCGCGTGCTCCAGCTTGCTTCTACATAAGTATACCATCGAACAATGCAAGCATAGCTTCTTAGTTATTAAACTGCTTACAAGTCCTGATGATGAATCCAAGAAGAGTGAGTGAAAATGTCAGTTCGGGATCAAAGACGATACAAAGATCTTTCATGGATTTTACACGTAATAATTTTTCGACCTTTACCTTATAATCGTAAACTATCATCATCATTACTCTTGGCTCTATAACATTGATGGGTCTTAGCCACCTCAATAATCACCACTCATCTCGGTTTTATGCCAGCTCTCTCCAGTTTAGAAGCTCCAAGTTAGATAATATGACTTTGAGGACAATTCTGTTGTGGCTCCATGATAATCTTGGCCTTCCAGACTCCTTGACCCTATCAGTCTTGAGTTCAGCAGGGGGGACTTTGGTGCTTGATGCTCGGTCATTCTTTCCACATGACCCAACCACCAAAGTCTTCCCAGTTTTATTTCCCCGTTTAGCTCCTTAAACAGAGTGTAGAGCTCATTGTTGTAACGTCTGCACCAAAATCCATTTTCTAGAACCGGTACGAAGATGCGCCTCAAAATTTTCCTTTCAAAAACGTCCAGTACTCGCTCATTCCTCTTAGTTAATATCCACGTCTCAGCTGCTTACGTTAGCACTGGTCTATAAGTATTTGGTACACTAATATCTTGGTGTTTCTGGACAGCATTTTGGATTTTATTTGCTCACTATGCGCTTCTGTATCTCCTCCGTAGTATTATTTTTGTTTGAAATCAGGGAACCTAGGTGTGTATATCGTAAACTATATTAATTTAATAACTGTGAAGTTGTGATAGATGTTGTGAACCATTCATCCGATTCAACTAAATCTTATAAAGTACCCAACAAAGCGCCTTTGTTTTCCTTTAGTGTGATAATTCAAATTTTATCACCCGAAGCATTACGCAGAGTATTTCGTCAACGTTCATCATCCCTTATAATATTATTCACATAATAACGACATCTCCGGCTATAAATATCTCTTGCGCGATGAATTTTCGCATTTGGCCCGACCAAGCAGGAGCGGAGAAACACGACGGGAACTGGGGGTAGTTGTGGCGCGTTGGCAAATGTCGCTACAAATAATATCGTCTCATTCATTACGAGGTCTGTCACGGCCCGTCATAATCCAACACATTAATCTTGGGCCCGAGCGTTGTTTGCTCCATTATATCCGCTGAAAGGGCCGGATCTGGGATTTAGCGATGAAATTTGGAACAAATCGTTACAGACAAAGAAAATCTATGTTCCCAACCATTTGGAATTAATGTAATTCCAATACCAATCCCAAAAATTGGAATGACTAAAACAAACTTCGAAGTTTTTATCGTTATTTATTTTTGAGGTGTTATGCCATATTGCGCTACCTCCTTCTTTAGCCAACGTTTCGTACAGCGTTGCAGTAACGCTGTCCAAAACGTAGGCTAAATAAGGAGGTCGCGCAACACGGTGAAACACCCCAAAAATAAATAACGATAATACTTTTGGCCGTAAAAATCTAAACTCATAACAAACTTAGAAGTTATGTACTTAATTGGAAGAAAAGAATATATTCAAACTAGTAAAAAAGGAGCAAGATTCTACCAATTAAATATGGTGTTCCTCAAGGAAGCGTATTAGGTCTAATACTATTTCTGATTTACATAAATGACCTTACGAACCTTTCCATTAAAGGAGACAAAAAGAGCTTTTCAGATGACACTGTTATTATATTTCATGAACAAGATTTAATAAAGAGTCAGAGGCCTGGCTGTACTTTAAAACTGGTTAAAAGCGAACTCCATTTCAATAAACGCGAGTAAAACTGAATATCTATCACCCTCAAAAAAAGAGAAAACTAATGAATGAGCATACACTCAAACTTACATGAATTTCGATAAATTTTCTTCAATGTACTTGCCTACAAATAAATCCAATTAAAAGATTTAATTATCTAGGATCGTAATTGTCGACCAACTCGAATGAGATTTTCATATTAATTTAAAAATCTATTAAAAATCATCTACCTGTTAGATACAAAAACGCTATCGAACCGTGTTGGTAGAAAATTATTAAATATTAACAAATATATACTTAATTCACCTCATTTTTGTTTAGTCCGCCCCCTCACGGGTCGGTATGAAATCTGCATCTACAGTTAGAATGCACATAATAAAAGTATGAAACATCGCTCAATAGAAGTAATTTTCACTAACAGTATTTAAAAAATAAATTATTTCGTTGACAGATCTTTCCTCTTGGAATGCTATATTTTTTTTTCAAAGGAAGCAAATACTCTGGGGTGTGACAATATATATTAAATGAAAAAAAAAACAGTTTGTGATAAACCACTTTTATTTGAATTAATATTTAACAGACAATCAGGTTTTGCGTAGCTCAAGCCTTGTCGGAGCTTATTATATTAACTAAAGATAATTACATACTTACAGAAATGTATGTAAAAATTTACGAGCCGGGTATTGGTACCGCCGCCGCCCCGGGAACCATTTATTGGATAACCAAAACCTCGGCCATAGGTAACTACAAGTGGTTCGTTACGTTAGACTCTCCACACAGCATTCCAGCAGCACGTGGAATTATTTTCCTCAGGGCCTCCTGTGTGGAGCTAATGTAAAAAAAAAAAACGTTATGTGTGTAAAACACGAAGCCATGCCAAAAAACAGTATAAAGCCCGAGCCTCGCCGGGGACTAATTAATTAATAATATAATTTGGCATGATAATTCAGCTCGTCGAAAAGGCGCCATTCTTTGCATTCCCCAGGCGCCAATCGTCTCCCTGCGCGCCCTAATCCCCCGATCCGGCCCTGTTAATGTCCCAACAAACACGTGTTACGTCGCAACACCAAGTTATACGAGCGGTAATGGCGTATTCATGTGACGTACACGATCGTCATTTGTTCCAGATGAGCCCTTTGTACACACCGATCCATCACGCCGGAACTTCCGGCTAGGTGTTCGGTTTTGCCGGAAGTGTGATCGAGGTGTCGCGGGGGCGGTACGACTACTACTTCCGGTGTGGATCGCACATTAAAAGATGGATGCGGAAGCTTATAGGTTAGGTTGACCACATCGAAGACATCAAGTTAATAATTATTTTAAAACAATATATTAATATCAATTGATATCTAAGTTATGTTTTTTTTAATCGTTTTTGTGATATTTCTTTTAGCTTCTTTCATATTTCGTACAAAATGTCGTAATGAGAAACAGATACAAAATAATTAAGTACCTATAATTTTTCATAATCTTTGAATACACATAATTTTTCATAATTATGACAGCCGGCGTAGTCCAGCGGTAAGGCTCTTGACTCACGATCTGAAGGTCGCGGGATCGAATCCAGGTGTGGCAAACAAAATTTAATTTGATTAATTTGTATTATGTCTCAATTTATTCATTAAAAATAATATATAGTATATTTGCGGCACGTTCCAGTGTGGAAGATACTCTCTGTGTTGCCCTGGTGTAAGACCACCATTTTGAATTGAAACGTTGCTTGAAATGGCACTAGCCGTGGGACCAGATCTGAATAGCAAGGTACTTCCCAACCTTCTTCTTCCCTATCTACTTCCTCCCCCATTACTACTACTTCAGCCTCACAATATAACCCAATTGGGGATGCCATAGTCTCACTAGTTCCAGACGGGAGCAGTCGAGACTCTTATGCGGTATTCTTATAAAAATAATAATACGTTTAATGCGCATTTTTTTAAGTGAAAACTTCTTTGCAATGTTGTGATTTAAAACTCGATGAAACTGACACTAATAAGAGACAAACACGTGCATCTATAGGATTTAGCCTGCGAGAAAATGATATAGAATAACCTGTCTCGTCTTTGTGCAGTGTTTCGTAGCCTCCCACTTTCATCTACTTTAGTTTTCTGAAGGTATCACTTTCATTGCGTTTAAACTGCACACAAATTTTTGTTCCTCTCGTCCTTTTGAGCTCGTCTATTCATCCTATAGGCTACAGTCCGAAATAACTCAAAACTGCACTCGTTCAATAATATCTGCATAGTTATTAACAATAATTGTGAAATCGTTATGCAATAATTGTGAAATCGTTGTGCAACCACTGTGTTTGTTCATTTAATTACCCAATTTTATCAGGAAAAATATTAGGTTTGGTGGCGAAGGCAAATACTTGGTCATCAAACCACCGTAAATTTTTGGCTCTATGTTAAATACAAGCCAGTTTATTGTACCTATTACCAGATACAGAATTTTGACCAGACGCGCTGCGTACAATATGTGCCGTGTGTGCTACACACAAGGGCGCTCGATCTTAGGGGAGCCTAGAGATGACAAAAATAATTACAGTACGATTTTTTTTTGAGCAGTATAAAACCAGATATGATTTTAGATTTTCACGGCCAAAAGTATTGTAGTGTTATATTTGTGGGGTATTATTCCGTTTTGCGCAACCTTCTCCTTTAGCCAACGTTTCGGGCTGCGTTACGATGTCCATCATCAGGGCAGACGTATAATCGATAGTGGTATCCTTTACATCCCTTATATTATCCACCTTGACAAAACGGCAATTGCCGAGCATGTAATTGAAAAGGGCTATCATTTTGAATATGTTTCTGAAGTCCTGGGAAGACCCAAAACACATAAAGCACGCCAAATTACAGAGGCAATTAAAATTCACAAAAATACCATTAATATTAATAGAGACCTCAGGGCTAAGCTCGATAGTTCTTGATATACGTTAAATAACGGCTACACCAAAAGAGAACCATTTTTAAATTAGTCTGTAATACCAGCTCGTAGAGTATTGGAGCTGGTCTCACGGAATACCTTCTACATACATAAGCACACACCTTACCACTATCGATAACTCATCTGCCCTGATGATGGACATTGTAACGCCGTCCGAAATATTGGCTAAAGGAGGAGATAGCGCAACTCGGCGTGATACCCAAAAAATTAATAACGGTTTGCCATTTATTTTTGTGAGCTGTGAAAAATAATCAGACTCAATACTCTTTTAGGTTAGGTAGTCCACCGTGGAAATTGGAGTAGATTTTACAATCCTCAACAATGATTAACCGACATAAGAAGAATCAGCACTCCATTATGGACTGGTAAACTTTATCTATGATGAACCCAAAACAAAAATCTATCAATCTATATCTATCTATTTATTTATCTTCTATCTATCTGTTTTCAATATAAATAAAAATGAATCGCTAAAATGTACGTACGCGCATAACTTCCGAACGACTATACCAAATTGACTAATTCTTTTTGTTTGTGTTCGTTATTGTTAGGGCAAGGTTTGTATAAAACTACTGGTGAGCTCTGACATTATGAAATTTGTATTTAAAAAATTGCAATAGGTGGCACGCGAACTGTTTGAAAACTGAATGTACTGGGACTGAATGTATGGAATGAGGGAGGGGGAGGGGTACTCAGTTGAGGGAAGGGGAACTCGAGAGGATGATTTGCGGGGTGGGGAAGCGGGAGAGGGGTGTGGGGAGACGGAAGGAGGAGAAGGAGACATAGGATACTTTTTATCCCGGAAAAAAATTTCATTTCCATGGGTAAATACTTTATATATTAATTTTCCCATAATTCTATGCGAGTGAAGCCCCTGGTAAAAGCTAGTTAAAAATAAAAATTAAGGTTGTATTTGTTAGGTTTCCGATTTACCAGCGGCCCTGATTATATTGGCCATAGAAATTGCATAACAAAACTGCATCATATAAAATGGGTCGACTGTTTAAAATAATTCAGCCGAACTTTAACGGCGCGGTCATCTGATTTATGTTGACCATGTCGTTAATTAAATATTTTATGTTAAAACGTCGACTAAATAAACAACGTATTAATGATCATTATTACCGATGTACCCGGATAACCGCGACTGTTTAACTATGAACGTACCTACTACTGCTGAAACAGGGTGGTTGGAATATTTTTATAGCGTTTTTTTTTTCATATTTATCACGCTTTTAAAAATCGCAAACGTTTGCGACTTATTTGGCAATGGAAAAAAAATTCTTTTATTTAAGGGAATTTGCAAGAATACTGTCACTTCACTTTTTACCTCGTTCATACAATGAAAAAAAAATTGTTTTTGAATCCTACAAAAAAGGCAACAAAAAAACAGCTTGACATCTTAAACGTTTATGTATTGAAGAAATATTTACCAATACTTTCATTAGGCAATTAAGTTATAAAAATACATTATTTTCATGAAATTCTTATAAAATTTAGACTGTAAAATTCAATTTCAATATTATATTCCATTGTTAAAACCCTACATTTTAATATACAGTTTACAACATGCCATTATTGTATAATTATTTGACTAAAACTGATAAAAGATAACCCACATAAGTGTTGAATATATTGAATTATATGAATATTTTTTTTATTTTATTTATTTATTACACACCCTGATGGGCTTTTACATTATAGTTTATAAGTTGAGTATAAAAACAATGAAGAAAATATAATACAATGAGAAAAGAAAATACGTAATACAATATAAAAACAAAACCATATAATAAAATAAAAAGTACATATGTAAAAATGATAAGAAGTCTCACATTCAATATAAACAAAAAACTGCAGAAATTATGTAAATCTATTTGTGTCTAGAAGAATAAAAGTGATAGAATATGCAACATTTATACTGATTGGTTTTAAGATGAAATATATCATCTAGATTAGAATATTTATTTCCGAGACTGTGAAGTCGTGTCCTGGTGTTATTGAAGTAAAAGGGTAATAAATATCGACATGATTTTTTGGGTACATGGATATTGATAAATTGAAGTAATTCTGGACAGTAAATTTTGTAATGCAGTATTTTATGTAACAGTGTTAAATCTGTGCTTATTCTTCTTTCTGAAAGTTTCAACGGAGAAAATTTATCCAGGAGGTAATTATAATCAATGTTTAGTATAGGAATACGCAATTTACAGTTTATGAACCTTAGAAACTTCCGTTGTATCTTTTCAATGTTGTCTGAATGAATATTTATTTATTATTGTTATACGCCCATATGGGCTTTTACATAGATTATAAGTAATTTTTACAAAAGTTATCGAGTAGGTAAGTATTTATACCAAAGTTATAAAAGTGAAAAATTAAAAAATTGTATATACAAGAAGTTTACGAAAAATATGGCGTAAAGAAATATTTTAAACAATATAATATTTGAGTTATCGAGTTAGAATTTATAACAAAATGTATAAAAGTGAAAAATTTAAAAAAATAATTATATAAGTAGTTTTTGAAGAACATGGCGTAAAGAAATAATTTAAACAATATAATATTTAGATATCGAGTTAGAATTTATACCAAAAGTTATAAAAGTGAAAAATTAAAAGAAATATATAAGTAGTTTTTGAAGAACATGGCTTAAAGAAATGTTTTAAACAATATAATATTTGACAATAACATAATATACAACATTACAATAACACATCAAATCGTTAAATATATTAAACCCGTTACAATAATTTGTAGGATTCCACAAAGTGTTGGTTTAATTTGCATTTAAGATTATAAAGGGAATCAGCAAATATATCTATAATACCACCAAACTTGTTGCCCAAGTTATGCATCCTATTGGTAAGCGAGTGTGATTGATAGTTGGTTGTGTATGTGTCGCAAAAGAATGTTGTACTTTGTCTCGTATTCCTTGTCGGTACATAGAGTTTAATAGCAGCAACGATGGCAGGGCTGTCAATAAGGTTGTTCATGACTCTGTATAATAAAATTAAATCAGAAATGGTTCTTCTGTCAGACAACGTAATTAAATTAAGTCGATACATCAAATTTACATAATTTATGTTTTCTATTGGAATTTTGAGTTTGAAATTTAAGTACCTAAGAAATTTGTGTTGAACCCGTTCTAATTTGTTAGAGTGTACTTTATAGAAAGGAGACCAAATAGGTGAATTGTATTCCACTTGGCTTCTAACTAATGAAATTTAGAGTGTTTTCATGCAATACAAGGACTTAAAATCAGTTAGGGTTCTACAAAGGAAGCCAAGAATCTTTAAAGCCTTATTAGTTATATCATCTATATGTGCTGTGAATGTTAAGTTTGATTCGAATATAACTCCCAAGTCACGAATTTGTGATACTGGTGTTAATTTAACATTATTTAAATTATATTCATGTAAGATATGAGAATGAGTTCTGGAAAATCGTATTACTTGACATTTCTCAATGTTCAAAAATAACATATTTTGTTCGCACCATTTAAAAAATTCATCTAAATTAGCTTGTAAAATTAGGCAATCATATATATTTCGTATTCTTTTAAACAATTTTAGATCATCTGCAAAAATTAGGACTTGTACATCTTTAAATATGTTTACAATGTCATTAATGAATATTAAGAATAGTATTGGGCCGAGGTGGGACCCTTGCGGGACACCACTTGTGGCCTCGAATACATAGGATTCTATAAAATTAATCCTAACACTAAGCACTCTATTACTGAGGTAACTGATAATCCATGTCAATAAACTACCTTTGATGCCTAACAGTCGGAGTTTGGCTATAAGAATGTGATGTCGAACCTTATCAAATGCTTTACTGAAATCGGTGTATATAGAATCCACTTGTTGTTGAATATTGAAAAATGGAGACCATAACGTAGAGTTATATTCAAGTTGGCATCTGACAAGGGTTTTATATAACATAATAGATGTGCCTAAATCATTAAAATCTTTTGCAGCTCTTAAAACAAAGCCAAGAGTCTTTAGGGATTTGTTGATAATATTATTAATATGACATACAAAGGTGAGTTTACTGTCGAACATAATGCCTAGATCCATAATTTCATTAACACTATTTAAATTTTCATTATATTATAGTTAATAGAAAATTTTATAAACAAAAACGCGATTTACGTAGATTTTACGATGCACTCAAAACTGTGCGGAAAAAAATAATCACATATGCGCATGCGTGAGATGGTTTTAATGAAAAATGCGATGTTGCCGGGGTTTGTTACTTAAATTTTTTATTTTTTATTAGTATCAAATCGGATCTGATATATGTAGAGAATTTATTCAATATGTAACTAAAACACCGTTTAACGCATGGGAAGTGTTTTTTTAATAGCAATACTTATTATTACTGCAAACGTTTAAAAATATCTGAATCATTCAATTGAAAGACTATAATTAATTTTTATTTTTTTTTATTTTAAAATCGATTCATTATTTGGGAGATGGGTGCGGAAGGTGGGGAAGTACTTGGCTATTCAGATCTGGTCCCAAACATAGCTAGAGGCATTTCAAGCAACGTTTTAATTATTAATGGTGATCTTGCACCGGGGTGATACTGAGAGCATCTTCCATTCTTGATCTGATTGTTTTAACAACCCACCCTCATAATATTTTTAAAAGAAAATTATTTTTGACTATGGCATTCCTACTTGGGGTATTTTGTAAGGAAAATGAGCTGGAAGAGAAAGGTTAATATAATATTTTTAAAAGAAAATTATTTTTGACTATGGCATTCCTACTTGGGGTATTTTGTAAGGCAAATGAGCTGGAAGAGAAAGGTTAATATAATATTTTTAAAAGAAAATTATTTTTGACTATGGCATTCCTCCTACTTGGGGTATTTTGTAAGACAAATGAGCTGGAAGAGAAAGGTTAATATAATATTTTTAAAAGAAA
Organism: Limnephilus lunatus; assembly: GCA_917563855.2. Classification (NCBI taxonomy): domain Eukaryota; kingdom Metazoa; phylum Arthropoda; class Insecta; order Trichoptera; family Limnephilidae; genus Limnephilus; species Limnephilus lunatus. The sequence goes on from OU830592.1 coordinate 120,137,700, forward strand.
ATTATTTTTGACTATGGCATTCCTACTTGGGGTATTTTGTAAGGCAAATGAGCTGGAAGAGAAAGGTTAATATAATATTTTTAAAAGAAAATTATTTTTGAATATGGCATTCCTACTTGGGGTATTTTGTAAGGCAAATGAGCTGGAAGAGAAAGGTTAATATAATATTTTTAAAAGAAAATTATTTTTGACTATGGCATTCCTACTTGGGGTATTTCGTAAGGCAAATGAGCTTGAAGAGAAAGGAGATGGGGAATCTCGTTATTCAGATCTGATCACAAAACACGACTAGAGCCATTTAAAGCAAAATTTAAATTATTAATTGTGGTCTTGCACTAGGGCGATACTGAGACTATCTTTCACTTTAGTGAAGACAACAATTCATAATCAGAACATTGGTAGAAATAGATTAAGCTGTGTTTAATGACCAGATCTAATAAGCCAGGTATTTCTCAACCTTTCTCTTCCCCTCCCTTCATTCTATCAGTCGAAACTTTTAGAAAGAGAAATATATCCCAAAAAGACTCTTAGTAATTTGGTAATTCCATAGTGGTTCCGCAACTTTTCATCCCGCGACAAAATATCCCCGACAAAATATCCCCGACAAAATATCCCCGACAAAATATCCCCGACAAAATATCCCCGACAAAATATCCCCGACAAAATATCCTCCGACAAAATATTCTGCGGGCAAAACATCTCCCTACACAATACCTACTAAAACTTAACCTAACCTAACCTCACAAAAAATGGACAAAATAATACAGAATCCTGTAAAGACAATACATATTGTTATCTTTATTAATTTTTTTTATATGAATACCGAACAAGAGTCCCAACTACCTCCGTCTGGAGCCAGTGAGACTATGGCATCCCCAATTGGGTTATGTTGTGAGGCTGAAGTAATAGTAGTGGGGAGAGGAAGGAGATAGGGAGGAGGAAGGTTGGGAAGTACCTTGCTATTCAGATCTGGTCACCAAACACGGCTAATGCTTTTCAAGCAACGTTTCAATTCAAAATGGTGGTCTTCCACCAGGGCAACACTGAGAGTATCTTCCACTCTGGAACATGCCTCAAATATACTATATATTGTTTAAATGAATTATTTGTGAAATGACACAAATTAATCAAATAAAATTTGTTGATAATAATGTAATTCTAAAATTTGAAAATATGAGATTGACAATTATGACGTTTTGACAGAAGGTGGCAATAGCGAAATTGGTTAACGCACTCGTCCCGGTTAGACGGAGAGGTCTGGGTTCGAGTCCCAGTTGCGACCATTGTCTTTTTCTGTTTTTCTGTGTCTTGTTCTCTTTCATATTTTCGTTTAGATTATTATTGTTAACTTATTCTAATATGATATACCTATTTCACTGATGGGAATAACCTTAAAAAAAAGTATAAAATGAAAGTTTTTCTTATAAAAATTGAATAATTTATTATCTTTACAGGATGTCTGTATTATTTTTATTCCATTTTTTTAGGTTATTTAAGGTTAGGTTAAGTTTAAGTAGATATTTTGTTGGGGGATATTTGTCCGTAGGTCATTTTGCCGGAAGATAATTTGTCGGGGATATTTTGTCACGTGATGAAAACGCGCATTACCCTCCATGTCTGCCTCTGGTATCCTCAACTTCTTATGTGTATATTATATACTAGCAGACGCGGCCACATGTTGCTGTGGCTAACAAAACACAACGCCATTACTCAACCTTTATAAAATCCACACCACCCGCTTGCCAGCTGCCCGCTGCCTGAATTGAATATTTGAATTTTTCGGACTTTCTCTACTATAATAAGCATGCATTATACACATAAACCTTTCTCTTGAATCACTCTATCTATTGGTGAAAACCGCATGAAAATCCGTTGCATAGTTTAAAAGATCTAAGCGCACAAACAATTTTAGCGACTTCATTATATACTTAGAGGTGCCCGCTGCCCAAATTTAATATTTGAATTTGTCGGCTTTTCTCTAATAAAATAAACATGTTCTCTAATAAAATAACATATAAACCTTTCTCTTGAATGACCCTATCTATTGGTGAAAACAGCATGAAAATCTGTTGCGTTGTTTAAAAGATCTAAGCGCACAAACAATTTGAGCGACTTCATTTCATACTATGTAATGATGAATATTTAAAATTCTCGGCTTTTCTCTACCATATTAAGCATGTAATACACACAAACCTTCCTCTTAAATCACTCTATCTATAAAATATAATATAAAATCTAAGCGCACATCCATTTTGAGCGACTTCATTTTATAGATACTATGTAATGATATATATAACTATGTAATTTACATATTTGTTATATAGATTACCAAAAAGCTTATGATAGTGTCCCGCACTCGTGGCTGATAAAAGTTTTAAATATATACAAAATTAACCCAATTATTATTAGCTTTTTGGAAAAAATTATGGCATTTTGGAATACCGATTTGCTTTTGAATTTGAAAGATAAGAAAATTATAGTACCGGGCATTTCAATAAAAAGAGGGATTTTTCAAGGAGACTCATTGAGTCCTCTTTGGTTTTGCTTAGCATTAAATCCTCTATCTAAAATGTTAATTAAAAGCAAGTTTGGAATAAAAATTAAAGGTAATACTAGAGAGAGAAATATAATTTCTCATTTATTATTTATGGATGATTTAAAATTATATTCAAATTCTGAACCAAATTTAGAGAAAATGATTAAAGTAGTTAAAAATTTTTCAGATGATATTAAAATGACTTTTGGTTTAGATAAATGTAGAACGATCCATATAGAGAAAGGTAAAATTGTAGATGGAGACGAGGGTATATTTAGAAATTTCAAAATTGAAAGTATGAAAGGGGGTGAGGTTTATAAATATTTAGGATATCCGCAATCAAATAGATTAGATCATACTAGTATTAAAAATGATATTAGGATTAAATTTAAAACTAGGATCAGAAAAATTTTGAAATGCAATCTATCTGCTAAAAATTTAGTAAAGGCGATAAATACTTGGGCAATACCTCTATTAACTTACTCATTTGGCATAATTAAATGGTCTAATACAGATTTAGATAGCTTAGAACGATTAATTAGAACTACATTAACTAAATTTCATTGCCATCATCCAAATTCAGCTATAGAACGTATTAATTTACCCAGAAATTTAGGAGGTAGAGGTATAGTCAAAATAACATCTTTAAAACATAATCAGGTAGAAATGCTAAGAAATTTTTTCCATAGGAAAGCTGATAGTTCAGAAATGCACAAAATAATATGCAAGGCAGATAGAAATATTTCACCATTAAATTTATACGACGAGAATGCCAGCATTCTTATAAATACCAACCAGGAATTATTAGATTCCTGGTCAAATAAAATTCTTCACGCAAAACACTTCAATTATCTCAACCAAACATATGTTGACAAATTTTCGTCAAACAAATGGTTGAGCATTGGAGAGTTGAGCGCAGAAATAGAAGGCTTTATGCTTGCCATACAAGATAGAGTCATTAATACTAAAAATTATAGGAAGCATATCATCAAAGATGCAAATCAAATTGATGATTTATGTAGAAAATGTTTGGCTTTTCCGGAAACTATAGAACATATTATATCGGGATGTTCTGTATTAGCGCCGTCCGAGTATACATTTAGGCACAATCAAGTTTTAAAAATAATTCACCAAAGTTTGGTAATTAAAAATAACTTGATTGACTGCCGTAATGTACCATATTATGAATATGAACCAAATTCATTTTTAGAAAATGAATTTTATAAAATTTATTATGATAAAACTATTCTGACAGACAGAACAATTAGTCATAATAGACCCGATATAGTTTTACATGACAAAATTAAGAAAATAACTTATATCATTGATGTCGCTATACCAAATTCTTGTAATATTCAGAAAACTGTTTCTGAAAAAATAAGAAAATATACAGATTTAGGAAATGAAATTAAAAGAATTTGGCATTCTCAGACTATAAAAATATTACCATTTGTTATTTCGGCTACTGGCATTATACCTAGCTCTCTCATTCAAAATTTAGGCGTATTAGATTTGTCAAAAAATTTGTACATAAAAATGCAAAAGTCGGTCATTTTAAATACATGTAGGATTACGAAAGATTTTTTAAATATTTATATTGAGGGATCAGTAGGATTTATCGGACCAGTTAGGATTTCATCAGAGCCGAACCCACTGATATGAAAATATCTGGAGTCGGTGAAATATTTTCCCATTATGTTTCTGGTGGATTGACGTATTGTTCTTGTATTGTTTTATTCTTATATAGTGCAATTACATTGCGTTAATTTACTAGATATTCATTTGTGGAAAAGTGTGTGGAAGGGTTTAGTCTTTCATTTGGGAAAGATTCAACCCGGACATGAAATCTGGAGCACCGTAACATATTACCGGAGCTCTTTCCGTGTGGTCTGTACATTTGAAAAAGAGCTGAAATAACGAACTAAAAATCTAAGTCTCATATAATATATATGCAGTAGCGTAGCGACGTGTTTTAGGCCCCCAGGCAATTCTAAACGCTAAAATGAGTTAATACTGAAAGATAAATTTGAGATAAGGAAGATAAACGATGTGAAACGGCGCTGGTAGGCCTCTGTCAAAGGAAGGTCGCGATTATCCGACCGTCCTTTCTTTGTTATACTACCTTTATCTACTCTATATGACAAAGGGTATATTTTTTGGTTTTCTTCGTGAGTGTGACGACCTCTATATCTTTATGTATCTAAAAGTGAGTGTTTTTTTGTTGGTCCCGTATGCGTTCCTATACCATTGTTGTGCGTACTCTCGCGAACATTTCTAAATATGATGGTGTACTCTGCTTTATGAAATTTGTATAAAATTTTACAACAGACAGCGCGCGAGTGGTTTGAAAAATGTAAGTATTTCATTTAGTTTAGGTATTAGGGTGGTGATCAAGGAAGGTAGGATGATAAAGCGAGAAGGCAGGGAAAGTGGAAGGAGGGAAGGCGGGTAAGGTGGAAGGTGAACAAGATAGTGAAAGGGAACGCGGGATGGGAACGGAGGCGGGAACGGGGATGCATAGGAAAAGACACGCAGGGGAGGGGAGATGGTGGGGTGGGGTACGAGGGAGAGGCAGAGGATAGGATTGCGTGGGAAACATATTAGCGGCTGGGAATAGCAAGGGGTAAATTTGGAAAATCCATGCTTTCCACACGGGCAGCTTTATGTGGCCTGATCAAGCCTCGGAAAACCTTCTGATTTATTCGTGTACGCACCAGACGGAAAAACAAAAATATTGTGTAGGTATCAAAGCATTTCAATAAACATAATTAAAACACACTTACTTTCATTCTATGAGTGGCATTGCAACGCAAGCCGGGTACTCGCTGGATTATCTATAAAAATGTTCATTAAAGGGTTTTTTTAGGTCAAATTATATTAATTAACTAATAATTCTGTGAACAGTAGACCTTGCGTAAAAAATATGTTTATAATTTTCTCATTTATTAAATCAAAACCAAAATTTCCCAAAATCATAAAATTTGTAACAGGTACTTAAATACATTCCTACTTAATTATAAACCATATTATATTTTATGTAACTTTTCTTCCTTCCAAATAAGGAATTATTTAGTTTTCCCAAAGAAACGTCACTAACTCAACAACATTTATTATTTTAAACTTTCTTCGGGCAGGTATGTATCACAATATTGGAAATATGCTGATAAGAATGCATTCAAAAACATAAACACGACGATATTTCGTATATGAAAAAATATCTTTACTGTACTATGTAAAAGAACACGCGAATGAATTTACAGACCGACGAAATGCAAAACGTTTTGTAAAAATCTAGTTATTTCCTTAGTGGGTTGGTAAATTTACGAAAAATTCTTGTACTCCTTTCAATTTATAATTTCTAATCAGTTCAGTTACCGAAACCGGTTATTATTTCCTTTGTTTATTTGTCTTTATTCTATGCATTTTTTATCATATTTAGTGTTTATTTTTTTAACAACCATGCTGGGCTACTGTGTTGTGGTGGTCGATTTAGTATATACAGTTTAAACATCCCCGCCTTCTTCTTCCCCATCTCCTTCCCCTCTCCACTTACCTTCAGCCTAACAACATACCCCTTTGGTGATGCCATAGTCTCATTAGCTCCAGGCGGTTGGAAACAGTTTCTCTTTCTCTAATGTGGATACTCTTGTCCGGTATCCACATAAAAAAAAAGTTATCACAACGAAGGATGCGATATTTAGTTACTAACACATTTGCCGGTTTAGACCCTCGATTTGGCAGCCACAGATTGCGGATTCATATCTGGGGTTGCACAAATTTATTTTATTTATATTTTACGTCTCTTTGCGATATTTGTCATTTGAGTGAGCGTTCATATAATTTAATAACTTTATATTTTTATATAAATACTAGCTGGTTCCCGGCATGCATTGCAATACCATATTCAAAATAAACAAAAATTTTAACAAAACAAAAAACGACTTCAAAAAATGCACTAAAAAGAAGAAAAATAACAATCGTACGAAATTATTTTTCTACTTTTTAGTGCATTTTTTGAAGTCGTTTTTGTTTTGTTATTTTTTTTATTTATTTTTTGATTTTTAGTGACGAGCGTGCGAGAAGAAGTTTTACTTAAAAAAAGAATCATCGAAATCTGTTGGCATAATATTGAGTTATTCGTCCATTTGTCACGCACATACTTGCAAATTTAAGATATATATGGTTTTCTCATGGATCCAATTGTCAGAACTGGATCAAATTAAAATGGAACCACACGAAAAGCACCAGCTTTCTAATAAAAAAAGAATCATCAATATCGATTCACCCAATCGATAGTTCTGAGGTAACAAACATAAAAAAAAATAAAAATTAAAAAATTCCGTCGAATTGATAACCTCCTCCTTTTCGAAGTCGTTCAAAAATAAAATTGTTTCTCCCTGCATGTCCTTTCCCGTGCTTCCCCGTTCCCCTCCTTCATATCGTCCCCCTTCTGGATTCCCCTTCCACCTTCCCCGCCTACCCTCTCACCTCTCCAGCGCCCCTGTCTCGCCAACCCCACTCCCACGTTCCATATATTCAGTCCCAGCACATTCAGTTTTCAAACAGCTCGCGTGCCACCTATTAAAATATTTTTATTCAAACTTTCATTGTTCGTATACCTATTCAAATATTCATTTTTGTATATTATAAGAACAATCATTCTATTTTGGTAGGTACCTATTTAAAATATGTATAATTTAAATAATCCATAGAAAAAAAACAGCTGTCTACTAAATTCACATTCATCAAACGTGCGAAGTTAAAATAGTCGTTAAGTTTTCTGAAATTATCCAATTTTCTTAGTTTTTCTTTCCGTAAGAAACTTCTACAAAGTATAATAAAACTTTTTAAAAAAGATGAATTAAATAGGTAAATAGGTTCTGAAGTTATGGCGTGACCAAGGGAAACAGGGATTCATTTATATATATATATATATTTGCTTATCTTCGAGCAAATTTTTGTAATTTTTTAAACCTTTTTGTATATTAACTGAGTTTTTCTCGCCGTATTGTTCTTAAGTAAGTGAGAACATCTGTAAAACCCCTCATAAATTAATAAATTTATTAATATTAAATAGGTATTCGCAGTGTCCTAATATCGTTCTCCTCCCTTTCTGCTCACATTCCTTTCAGCTTCACAATATGACGGCCGGCGTAGAACAGCGGTAAGGCTCTTGACTCGCACATCGAAAGTCGCGGGTTCGAATCCCGGCCTGGCAAATAAATTTTATTTGATTAGTTTGTGTTATTTCACAATTTATTCATTTAAAATAATACATAGTATAATTGCGGCACGTTCCAGTGTGGAAGATACTCTCTGTATCGCCCTGGTGTAAGACCACCATTCAGAATTGAAACGTTGCTTGAAATGGCAGTAGCCGTGTTTGGTGACCAGATCTGAATAGCCAGGTACTTTGCCACCTTCCTCTTCCCTATCTTCTTCCCCTCTCCACTACCCATACCTCAATTGGGGATGCCATAGTCTCACTGGCTTCAGACTGGAGCAGTTGTGACTCTTGTGCGGTTTTCACTTTAAAAAAATATATAGTCCCAATCTTTATCAGGCAGCTGAGACTCTGGTCGGATGTTCACTTAACTTAAAACAATTAAAAAAAACTTAGGTTGCCTCGGGGCTGCCGCCTATTTCGTCTAGTATTCACTACGCCACTGGGCACCATCTGACTACCGTAACGCCCCGTTTTGGTCATCCAAATGGACCATTTGAGACCCTGCCAAATAAAATAAGACAATATTATCTTCCGAAGAGAAGACTAGAAGAGTTTTAGAATGGCTCCAGTCTCGGCAATTAGCTTTTATTTTTTCCTCTTGGAAGCTCATAGAATAGATTCTGCATTTTTCTATAGATGGCAACCATTCTTAAAGACTCCATTATAAACGATCAAAAAGAAGAAGAATTTACTGAATATAGTTTGTTTGAAAGTTAAATACGAGTATGTAAATACGAATATTAGAGTGAGCGAAAATTATCCTTTTTTTGGATTGACTGAGGATCGAACTTTTCTCCACAGGGACTGGATTTTAACTACTGAGAACTTTTAAAATGCATTTTAAAACATAAATAAAATGATTTTACTGAGGATTGAACCTTCCTCCCCAAAAGGCTAACTAAAATGAATGAACGCCACTAACACTTAAATCCTAATTTGATGGTATAGTGATTTATTTCGTGTGTTAACTCTTGTAAATTTATATAATATCATCCAATTTCAAAAAATGCGTTTGTTAACGCGAGTTCCACAAAAAGTTGATAGAATCCAGATATGTACAAGGGAATACAGCAAAATAAAAAAGTTCAGAATAATGCTTTAAAAGAATATTTTTTAAATAGGTTTAAGGATGAAACTATGTTATTTTTTTGTCATGTCTCAATTGTCTTGTTTCCTTTTCTCTTCTTTTCTTTTCCACTTATTTGTAATCATAATCATCCACATTTGTATAACCTTGTTCTTTGTTTCTTTAATTATTTTCTATTGTTGTTTCCTCAATCAACCTGTTTTTTTAAATTTATTTTTAGTCTATGTTGTATGTGAAACTTTATTTTTAATATCAATTTTCCAAGTAAAACTGTAACTATTTCCTCACACCCATGAATTTTCCTCCTGTCCTAAAATGAGTTCTGTAACTCATCGGAATTGCTCTAGCAAGTAATAAAAACAATAAAAAAAAAATTAAAAAAAGTCATTGTCATCGACAACAAGTCTATCGGTGAGCCATTTTTAAAATCTTTTTTTTATGTTTGCATTAAAATTTTAATATTTAAAATACTTGTTTATTTCGAATAATGAAATCTGAAAGCGTATTTCATGGACTTTTAGAAACAGTTAATTTTTTAGATGCATTCAGAAATATTCCGTTTGGATTGGATTTCCTTCCGGGAAAAAAGGCCCGAGGCCTGAGGGATTAATTTTCCAAAAGAATACTTAACTGAGATACCACAAAACTTCATATAACTGACTTTACTAACGACATCTATTGAAGGATGTTGAAGCTATATGAATAACCTATACACCACAGTGTGTTATAACTAACTATGGCGGTAGAAATTCTGAATGCTGGGTCTTAACCTGAGATAGTGGAATTCCCAACCCTTATAATAATCTCTATTCCAGATTTTTTTTTACATTAACTCCACACAGGAGGCCCTGGCCACAGGAGGATGCTGTGTGGAGGGTCTTTTTGAAGAAAGGAAGGAGTGAACATGGATCTTCAAGAGACCCATGTTGTAGGAGGAAGGAAACACAGAGGCCGGTAAATCGTTCCACAGCCGAGCTGTTGAACTCAAGAAACAGTCGTAAAAACGACCCGTTCTCATGTGACTAATGTCAACCGTGTACAAATGTTGGGCGCGTGTTTGGCGTGTTTCCCGACTATGCACCTTGCATTTTAATACCGGAAGAACAAGGACAGCATTCCCACCTGACGCCTGTGCTCTAAAGATTGCAATCCGTCTATTAAGGTGGGATAATCTATCAAACGGACCGCCCGGTTCTGCACAGAGTCAAGGGTTTTTTAAGGTATTTTGGAGCTCCAGACCAGAGGTGGCTAGATATAGACTTGATTCAACTGTCACACAAAATGTTTAAATCATGGTGTTTTTCATTGTTTTATGTATGAGACAACACATATACAGACAGTTCTTAATTATTAAACAATATAAAATAAATTATGACAATATAAGAAATTAATTAAGAAAATATTTAAGACAATATAAAATATTAACTAGAAAAATTTGCCTGCATCCTAACTACATATATCTCACACATTAACATTTGCAACCAGTATCGCAGATTACATATTAATATATGGTACTGCCGTCCCGGGAACCATTTATTGGATAACTAACACCACGGCCTTAGGTCACCCCAAGCGGTTCGCTACATTTGACGACTTAGCAGGGCTGTCCGGATTCATGGGGTGAGGTTTGACTAGTTCTTGGCGGCAGATGCGTTTGACCGCCTACTGCGTAGCGGGCCGGTTCCGAAGAGACAAGAGGTTAAGGGAGAACATTTGATCTCACCAGCCGGACTGGTCAAATCATCGCCTTGCACCACAGTAGGAGGGATGGATTCATGCGCCCGTCATTCTTGGAAACACTCCTAGATTCCTACCCAACCCTCCCCAGAACTTCCTCTCCTTCTTTTCCCTACAATGACCCTCTACACAGCATCTCCAATGATGATTAAAGGCCCTAGGGGATTTTTTTCCTCAGAGCATCCTGTGCGGGGCTAATGCATAAAAAAGAATAATACTATATTTTTGGTCACGACCGCACAAGAGTCCCACTATTCAGAATCAGCGAGAGGCTTTTACATCAACCCCACGCAGACAGCCATCTTTGGGGATGCTGTGTGAAGGGTATTTTTGGGGAGATGAAAGAGTGAATATGGGTTATGAAGAAACACAGAGGGCGGAAAATCGTTCTACACCTGAGCTATTTAAATCGAGAACGAGTTGTAAAAACGACCCGTTCATAAGTGATAAGTTTCAATCATGTATAAATGTTAGATGCACGTTTTAAATTACCGATTTTTTAAACATTTTTTCAAGTTTTTTTAAAGTGTGTTTGCATGAATATTCAAACACCCTGTAGTTGTTCAAAAGTCCAATTACCCAGTCAACGCTCGTTATTCTGAAGTATATATTCCAATCCCACGGAATGAGATTCCGCCCATCCATTTTAATTAATCCAAAACCAATTTATCGAGTTTTAATGATTTTTGTTTTAACACTTTTTTGGAATATTTCGAATGCCAATAATAATTACCATAGAAGTCGTTAATAAATTTTTATTTACAATAAATTTGACTATCGGTAATTAATTTTTAATAAATGCGAAATATTTTCGGAAGCAAATATTAATTAAATCCGTTATTTATTAATAATTAATGAATATAACCTACCTATAACTTTTTGTATGAAAAAACATGATAGAATCGCAGTGTCGGACACAGCTGGGTATAGTTTTTTTTTACATAAAAGGAGGAAAAAATTTCTCTCTTGGTTATAATGCGATATATTTATTTTTAGTGGAGTTATTGGATTTTTAAATTTTTTCGACAGGAACTGTAGCTCTTTTTTTGACCCGGCATCGAATTTCAAAGACGTTTTCACGCAAACAAACCCTTTAGTTATTTTTTTAAAATAAAACCATAACTTTATAAACACCACTTTTATTTTTTATACTTTATGCCGACCGGGTTTCGCTACAACCGCAGCTTCTTGCTTCTCACAAAAACGGCGCTATATAAATTAGCCAAATATTATTATTATTTTTCTTCAGGGCAGTATAACACTCTACTAAAATTAAGTTACATGTGTTAAAGATAATAAAATGATTTACAACAAAGTGGGCTGGACTTCTCAAGCGAAGGAGGAAGAAGGTGTAATTGTAGATGGTGAATTGGGAAGGGAAAGGGAATGTTCTTTGTCAATAGGGAACAATCTTAGTATTGGACTTTTAGTTAAATTTATTTGATTATTAATTACCTTACTATTAATGTTTTTGGCTTTCCTTAGTTCTAGTACTTATCCAACCTGATACCTTTCGTAGTTTTATGAATTAGGGTGACGCCAGAGTTTTTATCGTGAGTGGTGTTTACAAAGTTATTGTTTTGTTAAACGACTTCGAAAAGAAGGAGGTTATCAATTCGACGGTTTTTTTTTATTTATTTTTTTATTTTTTATGTTTGTTACCTCAGAACTTTCGATTGGGTGAACCGATTTTGATGATTCTTTTTTTATTATAAAGCTGGTCCTTCCCGTATGGTCGCATTTTGATTTGGTCCAGTTCTGACAATGGAATCTATGAGAAAACCATATATGTCTTTAATTTGCAATAAGTATGTGCGCGATAAATGGACGAATAACTCAATATTACGCCAACAGATTTCGATGATTCTTTTTTTTTAAGTAAAACTTCTTTACGGCGCTCGTCACTAAAAATTGAAACATAAACAAAAATTTTAACTAAACAAAAAACGACTTAAAAAAATGCACTAAAAAGTTAAAAAATAATTTCGTAGGATTGTTATTTTTGGAGTCGTTGTCAGCCAAGATCTCCAAATGTCACCTATAACTACCTATGTATGTAGTTACCTTGGATGACACCGACTCCAAAAATAACAATCGTACGAAATTATTTTTTAACTTTTTAGTGCATTTTTTGAAGTCGTTTTTTGTTTAGTTAAAATTTTTGTTTATGTTTTAATTTTTAGTGACGAGCGTCCTTAAAGAAGTTTTACTTTAAAAAAAAGAATCGTCGAAATCTGTTGGCGTAATATTGAGTTATTCGTCCATTTATCGCGCACATACTTATTGCAAATTAAAGACATATATGGTTTTCTCATAGATTCCATTGTCAGAACTGGACCAAATCAAAATGCGACCATACGGGAAGGACCAGCTTTATAATAAAAAAAAGAATCATCAAAATCGGTTCACCCAATCGAAAGTTCTGAGGTAACAAACATAAAAAATAAAAATAAAATAAAAAAAAAACCGTCGAATTGATAATTTCACATCACAAAGTATCTGCTTTATACGAACAAATGTTTAGTTTTCCATCGTTTTTAGGTTGAACAATCTTGTAGAATCAACTCCGAAATTTGGAAGAGGCTTCTGTCTTCCTAATGATTGCTTGGTTTGGTGTCCAGGTTTCCATAGAAGCCATTGCCTTCCTTTTGATCACTATATCATCAATCAAACCAATTATATGTACTCAAAGCCATGCGTTATAACCTAATTATACAGGGCTGGTATATCAATTGCTCTGTATCCTAGTTTGGTTGTTATGATGTTTGAGATTAACACATAATCGGTATGTGGGTCGTAAGCATAGACATCGTCAATATTTTAAGCTTTGTCTGTGATTTTAAATAGATGAACGTGTTTCTATGTGTAATATCCTTGATGTATTAGGGGAAGTACCTAATAAAGTAAAGCAGCTCCGATATATAACACATATTATATATTAAATAAAATTAAATAACTTAGTTTCAATTCCATTTTATTTTATCTTAATCCAAACGGTTTCGGTTCATGCTGAACCTTCCTCAGGGGTGAATAAAAAGACACTGAACATAATACAGATATACATTACATATTTAGAAGAACGAAAATTAGAAGAGGGAGACAGAACATCAACTTAGGTGGGGGTGAGGAGGGCGGTGCCTAAGAGGGAGGGGTTAACGTGGGTGGGGGTAATGAAAATATTTTAAAGATAGGGGTGTTAGATAAATCTATTTGTTTATTAAGTAAATTAGTTTTATTTATTTTTATATCTATTTGTTTATTAAGTAAATTAGTTTTATTTATTTTTATATATGAGTGTGAAGACTCTTGACTCGCAATCGCAATGTGTAGACCCATCTGCCCTGATGATGGACACTGTAATACCGGCTCCAAAGACATGGCAAGCCTCTGCAAGCGTCCACAAGTCCCAACGTCTGGAGCGCGCGTGTGGCTTGGCTTGTGTAGGCTTGCAAGAGCTTGCGAGAGCTTGCCGCCGATCCGATCGAGGTCAGATATTTTGGCCACAAGCGGCAAGCGCTTGCGGCAAACGCTGGCGTGGCATCCACACGTTGGTACAACTTACGGACAATAAACAAAATATTAGAATTTTAAATGAATTACCTGGTACGATTTCTATGGATTTTAATCATCCACTATCTTCTCTTTCGAATTCTTCGCTTTCTTTCGTTTTGTTTCGCTTTAAAATAGAAAAAAGGTTAACGCAAAAATGACAGCTGATGCAGCTGCTTCGACGTCCGCCATCTTTGGGCGCTGCGAATGTATTGGCGCGCTTATTAGTGTGGGGACGCCAGCCATTCGCTTGCCAGAGCTTGCCTGGGCTTGCGACAAGCAGCTTGTCGCAAGGGTCCGGACGTAGCATAACGCTGTCCGAAACGTGGACTAAAGAAGGATGTAGCGCAACACGGCATATCACCCCAAAAACAACTAACAAAAATACTTTTAGCCGTGAAAATCTTAAATCATATCAGGGAAAAATTTGTCTATATATTGTCTCTATTAGCTCCACACAGTAGGCCGTGAGGAAAGTAATTCCCTTGTCATCTTCGGGATGCTGTGAGGAGAGTCTTTTTGGGAAATAAAGGAGAAAAAGTTCTGGGTAAAAAAAGGTATGAGAGTGACGGACTTATGAATCCATCCCTCCCACTGCGGTGCAAGGCGATGGAGAGTTCCAAAGGTCTCCCTCGACCAAACTATTCCGGTCCGGCCCGCCACGCAATAGGTAGGCAGGGGCAACAACCCGGACAAACCTCACCACATGAACGTTAAACATAATATTAAATATGAATACCTCACAAGAGTCCAAACTGCTCCCGTCTGGAGCGTGTGAGACTATGGCATCCCCAATTGGGGTATGTTGTGAGGCTGAAGGTAGTGGAGAGGGGAAGGAGATGAGGAAGATGAAGGTGAGGAAGTACCTGCCTTTTCAGATCAGACCAAACATGGCTAAAGCCATTTCAAGCAACATTTCAATTCTGAATGGTGGTCTTACACCAGAGCGATACTGATACTATCTTCCACTCTGGAACATACCGCAAATAGTATACATTATTTTTAAATGAAGTAATTGTGAAATAACACAATTTAACCAAATAAAAATTATTTGCCACGCCGGGATTCAATCTCGCGACCTTCGGATTGCGAGTCAAGAGCCTTACCCCTCGACGACACCGGCCGTCATACTAAAATCTATACGTAAAATCTCGGGCAACGCAGGGAACTTCAGCTAACACAGACTAAACTTGGCCGAGTTTTTTTACCAGTGGCCGACTGCGTAATAAAATTTCAAAAAGCCTTCTTACTAAATTGATTCGTTTTGGAAAAAAATAATATTTCCTGTTAAATTTGAATAACGATGACGTTCATGGAAAATTCCGAACCCTTTTACGATAATCTCCGTGAAATATCAAATAAATTACAGATTATGAGTTTTTTTTTCTCTTTTAATAATATATTATTATAACCTTTGCCGTTCAAAGATCAGTTATTGGCAACGAAAAGAACTTTGGAAATTGAAGGACCAGAGGATGATAATCGTGAAATATTACGGGGAACTCCGGGCTAAGAATTTATTAGATGGACTCTATCAATTTTTTACGTCATTTTCATGATTGGCCAAAATTCGTTTTAGCGATTTAGCAAAACACAGATTCTCCTAAAGATTTTGTTTGTGATCGGTAGTTTTAGAATAATCTTTATAATTAGTTTCCGAGCTTTAAAGATCGAATCAATGGCGGCAGTGTTTGCTCCTCCCCAGGCTATAATACCGTATTCGATTAAGGATTGACGTAGTGCATAGTAAATTGCTTTGAGTTGATTCACGTTAAGAAAGTTGCGAGTTCGTCTAAATAGGTTTATGGGTTTTCTAAGTTTGGTTGTGTAGTGATAATACTATCATGAACACACTGGCAAAAAACTTTTAAGTCGGAAATTTGACATTTTGATTTAAAATGGAGTATTATGAAGTTAGTTACGCTCTATAAACTGGGATAAAACGTATTAAGTCGTGTAACAAATAAATAAATTTTCTATTATTTAAAAATTTTGTAAATTTGATTATATAAAATAATAAATCGAAAACATTTGTATTGGCAAAAAACGTTAAATCAATTTGCCTTATGTTGTCCATAGATGTGCACTTGTATCTGCCCTTATCATTTCGGGCAGAAAACTTAAAATCAACTCATTTTTTTGGCTATAGGCGTTTTTCGTGATTATACTTTTGTAAATGTCACATAACATTTAATATACGTTTGTTGCTTTTGTTTAACAGTTCAAATAGAATATTACTAGTATTTTTAAAGCAGATGTAATGAAAATGTGCAGCGCATTAAAAATAGGGTAAAGCAGTCAATTAGAAACAAATATCGGACAAAAAGCGCTGATGGCCGTTGTTTCCAATTCTACTGATCAATTGCTAAGCCGAAATTATGGCTCAACACTCCTCAAATGCACAGTTACGCTCTTTTCAAAGACAAGAGAATCAAGCGTTACTAACAAACCACTTAGCTGATCGAAGACTCAGATTGATCGATCGAAACGTTGGGAAAAACCGCCATAAGTAACTCAATGTTTTTGCAAGAACAAAAAAGTATGGCAAATGTACTAAATGCTACTATTTTTGAAATAAACTTAAAAACCGGTCATTGGTAATTAAAAATCAAATACACAAAACACAAATAATTCGAGTGAAGTTTACACATGGTATAAGTGAAACCTTCACCCACACAATCTCAACCAATAGGAGCCTAAAAAAGTGAGCTCATAATCAAAGCGGCCAATGCGGTAAGGTTTCATTCTGTCTCATCTCTTGCAAACTAAATCCTATAGATGTATGTGTTTGCCTCATTTTAGTGTCGTTTTTTCGTTTTATCGAGTTTCAAATCACAACGGTGCTAAAGATGTTTTACTTAAAACAGATATTCTTAAATGAACATACATCGTGATATCATATTTTTATATTAACACAAACTGCAATTTGATATAAACATACAAAATTTAAATGCGGATTTTCTCTTAACAGCGATTTTGCAGTTAACGTTTTTTGACAGTATTTCCACGATATATTCTTTCTACTTTAAATTACTGTCAAAAATAATAATAAACAGAGTTCATTCACTCCTTTCCACAAAGACTTGACAGTGATGTAAAAAAGTTAAAGAATAACCATTCACTGTAATTAATTTCAACGCTCTTCAGAAGAAAATAAAGGATTGCACTTTTTATCTTTCTGCCTCTTCATTTAAGTTTTCCGGAGCCTCGTCTCCCTGTTGGATCGTTCCTTTTTTCGCCTCGGACAATTTCGTGCACATTCTTGGCTCGGTTCCATAGCTGGTACTAGCTATTCGCTACTCTCTGGTGTTCGCACCGACGAAGAAGTTGAATGGACGAATAAAAAAAGAAAACACACGGAGATTAGAAAATTTTTGAATTTTTCAAATCATTTTACATATATGCTTTCCTAATTTTTTTGAATTGAAAATGAAGTCATGAGCGTCCGAGAAAGAATTATTGATAGATGTGGCAAATCTGAACTTCGTATACCATTTTAGAACAATGTTAAAAATATTTTTTTAAATATTTTTTTTAATATTTTTTCCCGCCGAATTTTTAACAGCTGTTTACGGATTCAATTAAGTCCTTTTTTCCATGGATATGCACCTTTCATTATCTATTATACCTCAGACAACATAAAGAAACCGAAAATATTCTATATTCTTGCCTATGGAATGTAATACGACAATTGGGTTTATTCTCTTTTTCAATTCTATTTTACACGTTTTCAAAACACAAAGCACTGTTTTTACCGTGTTATTTCGTAAAATGTACCGATGAGTGCTCGACGCTGGCTCGCAGAAGAATGATGACGTCACATTTTTTAGATTAACGCGAACCCATACTCGATCCCAGCCGGTTCCAATGGGAGGGGGAAATAATACGCTTTTATCACTTAGGGCAAGTCTACTAATATTCATATGTCTATGCAAACCACCCATACATACACTATCACTCCGAGATACATGGCGTGTGCCCGTCACTGTTTACTGGGGTAAGTAAATTATGAAACATTTGTAAAAGTGTATTAACTAACTACAGGAGCAAAATATTGAACTCGACCTTATAGGCGACCTTACTTTGACGTATTGGAACTTCAAATTTGTTCATTGCGCGGCCAGCAATTCGCGCTCTCGTGTAAAAAGGTCTATTCATTCAAAAGCAGAGTTTACTTTTAAGAACTAAGTGATGATTTTATAGTGCGAGATGCCTATATACTGTCAGATTGAGTTTTGACGAATCACGTATCACCAAAGCCGTCTTCTTGCTCTTCGCCCCGCTGTAGTTGGTTTCTACCCCTCACCTTTATGTTCTGGTCTATTAATATTCATATGTCTATGGCACAAACATTTCAGCCACCCTGTAGAGTAGCGTCTAGCCCCAATGTATCTGTCTGGCGGCTGTTGGTTTAAGAATTTCTGTTTACTCTACTCGCTCCCTTTGTTTCTAACTTCCCTTCTTTTTCCGACCAACTAACATATCAGCCGTACACATTGCACTGAAACCAAGTCTTAGTTGTTAGTGTACCTTTACCAATAATTATATCTTTTTTTAATTAGTCATCATAACATCCAATCTGATTCCATTGAAAAAAATTAACATAATTTTCTAAGATATATTAGCAGGTACTGCACGTTTTCATCCCGTGACAAAATATTCCTGACAAAATATCCCCTACTAAATATCCTAAGGACAAAACATCCTTCAACAAAATATCTACTAAAACCTAACCTAACCTAACCTTATTTTATATTTTACTATTTTTAAACAATAATTTATTGTCTTTACAAGATGTCTGTATTATTTTTATTACATGTTTTTTTGCTGAGGGATGTTTTGTCCGTAGGATGCTTTGTCGGGCGATATTTTCTTGGGGATATTTTGTCGCGGGATGAAAAGTCGCGGAACCGTATTAACACACTTTGTGCGGGATCGGAGGAACGGGCTATTCTTGGAACCAGTTCCTACTGGGTTTAAAAATGGTATCCATTGTTGTAATCACGCGGTTATATATATTACATATGACGTCATGGCCTGTCCCAGTTACTTGTTCCGGTGATTTTGTCCCGGTGACTTTGTCCCGGTGACTCTGTCCCGGTGATTTTTATCCCGGTAACTAGCTATCACTGGATGACAGTGGACCCGAGGAACAGGTTATTTTTGCTGAACCAAAAGCCACCCGTAGGGCCTAGCAGTAAAAACCTGCCAAGCGGATTTTTAACTGCTAGCATATTCAGCATTTTTTAAGATACATTGCATATCCCATAGAAAAGTGCCGTACATCAAAATTTTCTATTTTAAGTTTTATCTCTGAAAAGTAAAGTGATTGTGTTTGTCTATGCCCCATGAAAACCTTAATTAAGGCTCCGTTCCCGGCCCCAAAAAGAAGAAGACAAGAGATATGAAATTACGAATGTTAGAAGAGCGCGCTAACATTTACAACGATAATCTTCAATAAAACACGACTCGTTTAAAATAGAACAAAAATCTCGCGACAATTGTCTTAAACAGCATTTAAAAAAACGCTGTGAATTTTTCCATACATATAACTTGTAAAATAACTGAAACAAACGTGTTTATAATAATTTTTGGAGCATGCTTTGCGATTTTTTTCTATCGAGGGAATTTTATATAATTTGCGTTTGGGCGCGATTAATGTCTAGATATTATCTTCAAGAATAACATATATTTTTTAAGAGCTTATAAACTTCAAATTTTTAAGGGAGGTTTGCAAGAAATCGGAAGAAATTCGAATACCGGCCTCTTAAAAGAAATTCCATTTTCTATATACATAGATTTTCACAATTTTCACTTTAATATTATCGTTTTTAAAGCGCGCTCCCTCTAACATTTATATTTATAAATCCCCCCTTTTTATTTTTGAGCGCTTACTTACCAGGCCTTAAAAACATAGTTGGGTGTATTATTGTATTTTGCAGCATTAATAATTTTCAACGCACAACGAATTACACCCAAAACAAATTTCGTTGTGAATATCCAAAAGCAATAATATTTTGAGATGATTTGAATGCAAGAACTGTTCATGGCTCCTACCCCTACCTAAGGTTCCGATAGCATACTAATTCAGGGCAACTCCGAGTGAAATTTAATTTCTGGCAACACTGTGAGATATAAAGCAACACCGTGTATGAATATAATGTTAATTAACAAAACAAATTCCTTCGCTTGGACTGAAAATTTGACTGCAAAACTGTGAAAGGTGCAGAAAAACGTTGAAATTTATGCGGTGTAGCACGGTAAAATCGAAAATTTACAATAACGGATTGCAATTGATTGAAAGCAATCAATTTTCAATACGAAAAACAAGGTCGAACCAACTATTCCACATCCCGCACTCAAAAATAAAAATTACACACAACATTCGTTTCTCAAAAAGACGTGCACAAAATACAATAATATCTTTTCAGATGCTGATAGTTTCCATTTATCCCCAGGTCAATTAAATAAATGCTTATATAATAGAAAAACTAAAACAAATTGTTAATTACGAACTGTCTACCCCTGCTGTGTGTTATTTTCTTATTCTAATTGTGTGGTTTTTCTTTTTTTTAATCAGAATATTAACTTATTATGTGAAAATGTATTATTTTTATTTAATTTCATATTATTTACCTTCCATACTTTAATCTGTTTTTTCTTATTGTTTTTCTTTTTCTACCACTTTATGTTTTTTTTAATGTTTTAATCTATGTTTTTCTATGTATGACTATGAATTTTTGCGAAAACTTCGCTGCAAACACGTAACATGGCCGGCATGGTCTAGCGGAAAGACTTTTGACTTGCCATTCGATGTCGCGGGATCGAATTCCGGCATGCGCAAATAAATTGCATTTGTTTAATTTGTGTAATTTCACAAATAATTCGTTTAAAAATAATATATAGTAGGTATATTGCGGCACGTTCCAGAGTGGAAGATACTCTCAGTATCGTCCCGGTGTAAGACCACCATTCAGAAGTGAAACTTTGCTTGAAATGGCTTTATCCGTGTTTGGTGAACAGATCTGAATAGTAGTTATTTTCCCACCTTCCTCTTCCCCATCTCCTCCCCCTCGCCATTACTTTCAGTATTCTAAACATAACCCAATGGGAGATGCCCAATCAGCTTTTTCATTTTTAAAAACGATTTTAAATCATTTCAGGGGACTTTCCTTTTCCGAAGTCGTATAACGTGTTTTTTTAATATGTAAACCTGTTTGCAACCAATGCATTTGTATGAGTACCATGTTCTACGCGATACCGGGCGTTTTCATCCCGCGATAAAATATCCCCGACTTAATATCCCTCGACAAAATATCCCAAGAGTAAAATATCCTACGGACACAACTTCCTTTAACAAAATATCTTATCTTACTAATATTATAAATGCGAAAGTTTGTATGGGTGGTTGGATGGTCCTTACTCTTTCACGCAATAAACATCAAATAGAATTTAAAAATTCTTTCACTAATCGAAAGCTACATTATTTGCGAGTAACAAAGGCTATATATATTGGTAAGCTCTGGCGTTATGAAATTATGTATCATACGTTTTCTGTCCCTAACAAAATCGAGTTATTGCAAACGTCAAACAAATTGTTACCTTGGAAACAATGTTTTTTTTTTAAATTTTTGGCTTAAAAATGGTGCTTTGTTGTGCTTAAAAAGAGTGCTTTTTTGCGTCGTAGTTAATATCTACATATCTCTAAAAATGTTTATTCTCCGAACGAAAAGCGTAGCGTTGCTATAAAGCATAGCGTTTGACGTGGACTGCCATTTTGTTATTTTTTTACGTTACTCTGGATTCAAATATGAATAAAATACTAATAAAGGGAGTAGGTACTTAAAATAAATTTCTATTTCTATAATTTAAATATTTTCTAAAATAGAATTTTTGTTTGCGAAATGTCATTCTCAAGAATTTTATTTGTCTTATTGTATTATGTGATTTTTTTTAAACATATATAATTGGAGGAATGGGAAATTTCATTACCTTCAATTACTGTATAAAATTCTTTATACAGTAATTTCCCACTAATACCATGCGAGCGAAGCCGCGCGTAAAAGCTAGTCTACAATAATTTGTTGTTTTTACGGGTTGTTTGTGTTATTTTTGTCCCATTTTTTGTTAGTTTATGTTATGTTAGTTCAGGTTAGGTTAGGTTAGGTTAGGTTAGGTTTGGTTTTAGTAGATGTTTTGTCCGTAGAATGGTTTGTCGGGAATATATTGTCGGGGGGTATTTTGTAGCGTGATTAAAAGTCGTGGAACCATTCTACGCTACCTGTAATTCAGTTTTGCTTTTTCATCCTTATTTCGGTAAAAGCATCAAATTGCAATGCACAAGGATCAAATTGCCGTGCACCCGCGTAGCCTTAAGCACCGCGATGGGGATTTAATCTACAGCACGCCTGCAAGGAAACATGAACCTTAATGAATAGCAGCATCAGATCTTAATCAGCTATGCTTACAATGTTATATTTGAAATACCTTTGAATTTCCGGAAATAAATTAGACAAAGGAATAATAGAGGAATTTAAAAACTGACTAACTAACCATCACGCCGTTTCCCCGCAGGGGTAGGCAGAGAGGAGAGACCGCCTTACAACTCTATCTTGGCACACGCTCCTTGCTTCGTTCACATTCAAAAATCGTATCATACATGCTCTTCTATTATTCTGACTCTTGACATGGCCCGACTCAAGTATCTGATTCACTTGGTCGTGCCATGTCTTCCTCTGGCGTCCCCGATTTCTTCTACCATTCAAATTTGCGTCATATATTCTCCTTACACCCCTTTCCTCGTTCATTCGCTCTACATGTCCAAACCATCGGAGCGTCTTTTTGTTAATTTTACTCATTACGCTTACATCAGCCTTGCATTCTCCTTGATCTCCACGTTTCTCACACGACCGTACATGGTTTTACCACACGTACACCTCAGGGATCTCATTTCTACATTCAGTTTACTTTCATCCTTCCTCTGCCAGTTCTATATCTCACTGTAGGTAGGTACCAGCACTCCATTATGGACGGCTAGCTTCGCTTATCTGGACAGGTTTTTGTTGGCGCCAGTGCGTTCAGTCATCCATTAATGGAGTTATCTGCATTTACCCATCTTTCAATATCTCTATCAGCCTTCACATCTCTCGTAAACATACTTCCAAAATATACAAACTCATCGCACCAAGTATTCATCGTTCACAACTATGTTGCACATTGTTTTCGTACTCTCTCTTTCAAACACCAGACTTTACAAACTGAAGATTTGTATAAAAAATTAACACACATGCATTTATAGATGACGGATAAATGCAATTGTGAAATTAATTTTCACTAAATAAAATGCTCACAAGAACCTCATTTGTGAAATAGTTTCACCATTATTAGATCCTCTACTAATACTTTTACGGAGGCCGTGTCTTAAACGGTAATGGGCGTTTTCATCCTGCGGACTGAATATCAACCGTCAAAATATCTACTAAAACCTAACCAAACCTAACCTAACCTTATTCTACATTTGACTATTTTTGAATTTATTGTCTTAACAGGATATCTGTATTATTTTTTCCCATTTTTTTCTTAGGTTGGGTTAGGTTAAGTTAATTTTTAGTAGATATTTTGTTGGGGGATCTTTTGTCAGTAGGATATGTCAGAGCGTCTTTAACCCACTTGTATAAGTGTGTTATTGATAGTTTTAGACCCATCATTGAAAGCGGTTTAGAGGGAATAACCAGACACAACCGAAAATGTCATTTAATAATCATATTTTAGACGTATTGACTTTTTTCCTCAAAAAAAAAAATTTGATTTCGAAAAATTATTATTTTATGTATCTAGTATTTTTTTTTAAATTTTTTGTTTTATCTTATAATGGACGAGTATATCTATCTAACAATGGTATAACTACTCTATCATCATACATTAGAAGTAAACCATGTCGACAAATTTACTAAACATAATATCTCTATCGTATTAACGCATCTTAGTAATTAAATGTATGATTTATAGTAATTTTTATAAACCATTACAACCTGTAATTTAATTTAATTATTAATAAATAAAAAAATTCTTTTCATCATTGCTAATAACTAGATATCCGATTATATGCACTAACAAAGTGCTAAAATATGCACTAAAAAAGGCCGAAATATGCACTAAAAACTCTTGATATGCCTTAAATATGCACAATGCAAAATCAAAAAACCATTTTTATTTTTATATATTTTAATTAAAAACTATACAAAAATAGCGATTTTTTTTAAATTTTGCATAGTTTTTATGACAATATACAATTCAGTATTTTTCCAAATTTTCGAGCAAAAAATTTTGACGTTTGTCACCCAAAACGCCGAAAATGACTTCCCTACGTCAACTGACGTTATCCGACAAAATTTAAAAAATTTGGGTTCATTTCTGGAGATACATGTTTAGGCGGAAAATAAGACCCGTGCCGTTAATGTAGGCATTCAAGACTCGGATTTTTAAACAAAATAGCGTCTAACTTTTCACGAATCTTTTCTCATATTGAATTGGAAGGGCGTTGGCGAGTTCAATCATTGTTTCCAGTATTTCTATTGATTTAAATAGAGGATGGTTTTTGATTCCAATTTTTTTATGGCATCTGGTGACTTATGGAAATGTGTTGATATGGATGCGTCTTCAAATGCTAAATATGCACGATTGGGAAAAAAAGGCTAAAATTTGCATTAACCCCGTAATTAGAGAGTTATATGCATTGGCATATGCAAATATGCAAATGCATATAATCCGATGTCTACTAATAACTTACAAAAAAAGGTACCTACTATCTTACAAAAGTAGCTATTCTTATTAGGTTGTTCACAGATTTTCATTGGAAATAAGGATTGAAATATATTTTACTTAAGATTTACCTACCATTAAACATTTTCAATGTGCCTCATTAAATTAAATTGTTTGCATATATTACATAAAAATATATTTTTTCTTTGTTACAATATTATAATATTTAAATATCGTAGTATATATTTTTGATTTGTTATCTGCACGACTACATGTGTCTTTTTCAACTATTTCTTACTATTTTAGTAGAGCTGTCTTTTTCATGTTGTTGATATACCTTATACTATGTTATATTATGTAACTAAATAAATAAATAGGTGGAATAAATTACAGCTGTTGAAAAGAGCGTTAAGCCCACAGATTCAACGTTATTTTAATCCTGGAGGCTATCTTAATAAAAACGAATTCGGCAAACGTCAATTTAAAACATTGAGAACGGAAATCCATTCACAGATTGCTTTTTAGCTTATCTCCAAATTTAATGATTAAAACTTCGGATTATTTTCGACGATAAGCGCGCTTTTCGAACTTGTCAATACTGCTTGAGAGACAAGCTAGAGGGCAAAGGTTAAACTTGGGGAATTTGAATTACTCTAATTTTGTAAGTTGGATATGTTTCAAATTAAATAACAAACGCGAAAACAGGTCTAAATCTATTATATATATAAAAAATCAAAATATGCTTGCTTGGAGTATATATGTGAGTATATGAGTATATGAGATGTCTACGTATTGCTATATTAAGCCAGGGAATGTTTGAAACCTTTAAAATACCTTCTATAAACCCCCGCAAAGGTTTCTGGATTATTACAACCACGTGATAATGTATCTGAAATGTTTTTTAATCTTTACAAAACTTTCAAAAATGTAAATGACATTTTGCAAAACATTGCTTAAGAGCGTATAACCAGAGAATACCAGAAATATTTCATTTTTAAATCAGTGTTTAGACGTATTGACTCTTTTCCACAAAAAATTATAAATTAGTTTCGAAAGATTGTTCTTTTATCTAGTAAACTTATGTTTTAAATTTTCAGAAAAGATGATAATTTTTAGTATAATGAAGTTTTATACCATAGGTCGTTGGCGGATTTGTTAAATTTTCAAAAAAGTACATTTATTATACAACACCCATTTCAAATCATATAATCATGCAGTAAAATATTAACATTATCTGGTAAACGTATGTAACAGAATTTTAATTATAGTTTAAATAAAATAATAAAAAAATATATAAGTACATGTGTTTCTTGACGTTAATTGGTCCGTTTGTGTATTTATTTGCGCACTTACAGACTAATATATTTCAAAAAATTTTACATTCTTATTTTGCTGACACATTATTAAAAAACGATAAATACTTTTTATCAAAAAATAATTACAAAAAGTACATAATTTCAATAGTTTTATCAACAAGCCTTTCAGCATTTTTGGATTTAGGTATAAATTAAAGCAAATTTGGAATGAAATAAAATCAATATTGAGTTATAATTTTAAAAAGTTGGTACGGAGTGTAAGTGTAATCTTTCTCATTGGAACCGCCCTGTACGATCGTAAGAACCTCTTTCGATGAAATGTGGATTTTCGGCCTCTGGCTGATTATACCTACGCTCTTAAACAAAATTCAGTTTTCAAACTCTTTAAATTGCTTACTTTATTTTTTTACTTGATTTTTTAAAAAGAAAGACAAACATTCCCAGTTTATGAATAAGCCGACAATATTTAAAAATCTCTTACTACCACCACAGTAAGCCGAAAATGTTGCTTGATTCATGATGGAGGACTTAGCCAGCCGAGGAATCGAACACGGAACGCCTGGGTGGGATCCAAACGCGATGCCCACTCAACCACTGACCAGTCAAATTAATTACTTTATTTGAAGTAGGCAGCGCCTAAAACTTTGAATCGAATCTTGCTTTGAAGAATTACAGATATTTTAAATAACTACCTATATTAGGTACCAAATTTGATTGATTGTTCTTATAATACGCAAAAATGAATATTTGTAATATATTAATAATTTGAAAAAAAAAATTGTAATAGGTGGCACGCGAGGTGTTTGAAAACTGAATATACTACGACTGAATATATGGAACGAGAGAGCGGAAAGGCGTGGAAGGTGGAAGGGGAACGCGAAAGGGAAAGGGGGCGTGGAAGAGGAACGGGGACGCACGGGAAAGGACATGCAGAGAGAAACAAGTTTTTTTTTAATATGGCATTGCAACACATGCCGGGAATAGATTAGTTAGAATTTACTACTCTACTTCATCTCCAACATTTATAAAATAACTCTCTTTAAAAGATTTACCACCCTTCCAATCACCTTTCTGTTTTAATTCTCTTTAAAGTGATATGTATTTTACCTTAAATATCCTTGTAACTACAATATTCATTTATATACCTGTACGCCCAAAGATATTAGAAACCCGAGATATGCTATGTTGGCCGCCAGACCGTGGACGGACTACGGCCTACGGAGCGGAGTGTGAATACGGAAAGAATTCGTTCATTCAATTGGTTTTGTGTCGTAACCGCGTACAGTTTGTGCCCGTTTTATTCAAAATGCCGTCGTGTTCAGTGCAACTATGCAAAAATAATACAAGAAATGTGAACTTCAAGATAAATGGAGTTTCATTTCACCGGTAAGTACAAAATTAGAGTACGTTATCAATTTTTAATGATTATTCGAAGTTTTTGTTGACATAAGGCCCCGTTAAAACAAACATCGCCGCCATTACGATGCTAGTGATGGGGACGCGAATTCTTTTAAATACCGACCATCGATATTTCGTAATATTAGTAGGGCTTCATAAAAAAAATATAAATATATATACACATATTATTTTTGTAGATAATTATTGTTGTAGATGCTGATTGGTGGTAGAAACAAATACAATGCTTTTCTTTTAAAATAATTATTTATAAAAATTAATCTTTCTTTGTTCCGCATGCGTTCGTGTACCATTTATTCGATTTTCAATGGAACTTTGGTGATTTTTAGTGCCCGAGCCCATGGAGGTTTCTATATACGAGTATAATGGTGGGCTCTAGCATTATAAAATTATTTCCTATACCATTCATCCGACTGGGATGAAACTTTGGTGTTTTCGTGTGGGCACGCCCGTGAAGGTTTCAATATATATAACGGTAAGCTTTGGCGTTATAAAATTCGTAAATTTTTTGGCGCATTATCAGTTTGAGAAATGTGCGTGTTTCATATAGTTTAGCCTGAGGAAGGGAAGGAGAAGGGGAAGAGAATCCGGTACGAGGGATCTGATAGGGGGAGGATTATGTGGGTGGAGGAGGGAAACGAAGGAGGGGGTTGGCGGGGGTGAGGGAGTGATGAGAGGGGGGGGGGTTCGCGGGATGGGGAGAAGCATAACAAAAAAGCGTGATAATTTATTTATCTTAGGTAACGTATAAATGCAGTAACTTATAGTACTTTAATTATTTCAGATTTCCGAACGACGGACAATTAAAGAAAAATTGATTGACGCAACGGGGAGAAAGGGAAACTGGTTTCCGACTCGCCATAGCATCATTTGCTCGTCTCACTTTGGCCAAAACGATTTTAAACCAGCAACCTGGCCTTTTTTCCCTTCAATTGATGTTATAAACATTTGCAAAACAATGGAAGTGATAATAAAGAACGCTAATGTAGATAAAAAATAAACTGAATATTAAATCAAAAAATAATATTAAACAGGAACTAGTAACCAAAGCCTTACGACATTTCGTTGGAATCAAAGTATTTGAAAATATTTATTTTCATCAATATGACCAATCACCAATGAATAATCATTCAGTTCAACTCACTAAAGCCGTTTTGGAAAAATACCTTGATATCCGTTTACATTACTTAGTTAAAAACGTAACACCAAAATTATCGAAGCGACAAGTATTAAACAAATATCTCCAATTTCCCGGTCAATAATATATATTTTTTAAATGTTTGTTTGCTAAATGAAATACCTTTTGTACATACATATTTCTATATATTTTTGTTAATTATACCAAGGTGGGTTATTTATTTAAATTTTTTTATTTACATATGTTTGAGATTGATGAAAACTAGCACATTTGACATTCAAAAGAAGAGGAAAATAACTGTTCACATATTATTTAAAAAAAAAACTGCCTGTAAAACACGGGTAATAAATAGATTATGAAACAAAATATGAAATCGCAAAATAAAGGCCCTAACACGGGTAGAGCACCTAAC
Organism: Limnephilus lunatus; assembly: GCA_917563855.2. Taxonomy (NCBI): domain Eukaryota; kingdom Metazoa; phylum Arthropoda; class Insecta; order Trichoptera; family Limnephilidae; genus Limnephilus; species Limnephilus lunatus. Next base: position 120,166,879 of record OU830592.1, read on the forward strand.
GTTGCCCAAAATACTTGTCATTATTATTGTAAAATTATTAATTGTGAAACAGAATTGTAAATACTTTCAGTATAACCCTGGTTAAAGACCACCATTCAGAACAGAAAGGTTGCTTTAAATTTATTAGGCGTGTTTAGCGACCAGATCTGAATAACCGGGTACTTCTCCACCTTCATTTTCCTCGACTTCTTCCACTCATCACCATCTGAAACCTCATAAAATACCCCAATTGCGGATGCCCTAGTCTCACTGGTTCCAGATGGTTGGGAGCAGATGGGACTCTTGTGAAGTACTCAAATACAAAATAAATTAACATGAGTAAAAAATTAAAGTTTCTTTTTATGGATTTTTACAACAACAAAAACACACTGTGAGTGTTATTGTGATTAAAGTTATTGAACAAAACCAAAAACTGTTAAAATTCAGTTATCTAATTATAGATTAGAAACAATTGATTTGGATTTGTTACAAATGGGACACGTTAAACGTGCCCAGAGTCCAGATCACACTTGTTTCGATTTATCGGTTCTGAGAATAAGAATTTTTCATCAAAATTTTAACTGGAACCATTTTTTAACTAAAATGTCGATCTCTGTCGATTTGTATTCTTGTAAGCCTTATTCGTCATCATTTCTATGTATTGCTAATTGCGAATGCGTTCGAAACGTGTACGCATAGAAATCTGTTCTAAGTATTAGTGCCAACGAAAATGACAAGTTTTATGTGTGAGTTCGAATAGGGGCGTATACTTTAGCGTAAGCGAAGGTGTGTAACAGTATTGGTTAATAATATCGGCGACACAAGGAAATACAGTTCCACAAGGCTTAAACTGCCCATAGCATATCTCCCTTTGTTTATATTATCTGTGTGTACGCCTGTCTCGACACAGGTATACCCTAGTGAGACAGGCATATACATAAAACCATTGTAAATATATTTTATTATAGATAAATAAATAAATTAATAAAAATATAGTTAGAAATAAATAGCGCTGGATCTGATGTGTTCAAAATGATCGTGAAACTGAGGCGGAAATCGTAAAAGGTGCTACGAATCCCTTATCATTTTGTGCTGTTTCGTAAATTGATATTTTGGTGATAGTAGGTGGCTATTTTCCTAATGACTATCGAAGCATTGGCATAGATTGCTTTATCTTTATTGTGTAGGGCTGCCTTATAATACTTTTTTTTTCTCGTAAGTCGCTTACGTACGTAACTTATGGCAGAATTAAACGGCACCGTAAGTCACTTACCGTAATCTATGGCAAGTTGCAGAAGTCGTTCTTGCGTAAGTTTATGACTGGCCTAGTCCGCGTGAATTAACTGCTTATGAAATCAATTCGACAAGTTGAAAAGCTTACCATAAATAATGTAACCAAAATGCGTCAAAGTGAGATGTCAAAAATTAAAAGACTAGAATTTTTTTTCCTATAATTTTTATTATTAGAACTGAAATCTAATTAGAATAAGTGCACAAGGACGTATCTCCCGGAAAAAATACAAAAAAATCACACTAGATAAAACCCAAAGAAGAACTACCTACGGAATGAATGTAAACGGAAAGAAAATTTTCTGATTCTAAAAACAGTAACGATGTCATTTATTTTTCAGGTGGATAAAAGCTTTATGAAAGTGAGCATCCTTCTTTTTAATTATCGGTCCTATCCTTTTTAATCTGAATGTTTCTGTTTATGACATGACTTGTTTTAATTCGAAGTCGGTTAATGTCATCTGGTTGTCATTCGAATACAATTAAAGAACTCAGAATTCTTTCTTTCCAACTAATTTCTATTTCGATACTTTATTCGGACCTTTTTGTATTTATTGAAAAAATCGCATAAATTTGACAGCATCCAATCATTGTTGACAGGAAGCCATCTTACCACAAATAAACTTACAGATGTAACGGTTGCTACAGGCACTATAAAGTTAAAGTTCCTAATAACTTCCGTGAGCATTAATTACCAAAAGTTGGATGTGTATGTAAACGCTCCTGTGAGTAACTTGTCAAAAACTTACTTCACAGTTGTTCCGGTTCATCCGATGAGGGAGATATATGGTACATACGTAAATCCTACCGGTTTTGATACATCCGTGTATTATATCAACTTAAAAGTATTGAGAGCAGTTTAAAAAGTACCAAAAACAGTAGCGAAATATTGAAAAAATAAGTAACAAATATACATAAAAAACTCTTGGAAAACAAAATTCCAGAAATTTATAAATAGTAAGTTAATGATAAAGAAATTAAAAGGTGTATTGTTGCTGAAAAGAATGCCTTCTTTGATAATATTAAAGTCGCGTCTCGCGTCGGTGAGGAGATTCTTTGATTCTTGGAACCGATTTCAGTTATAGAAAAATTTACTTCAGTCGTTTTACAGTCGCCTTTCAGTCATAACGAGCATATATGCCATAGGTCACCCTAAGTGGTTCACTACATTTAGGTTCATGGGGGTCAGATTTGTCCGGATCTTGGCGGCGGATATGTCTGCTGGGCCGGGTCGAGAGAGACTGGTTGAGGGCGATCTTTTGACCTCTGCAGTAGGATTCTCAGAAGAATTCGGAACGCAGTGGGATTCATTCATCCATTACTTCTGGACACACTGAACCTCCAGATTCCTACAGATACCCCCCCCCCCCCCCCTTATACCCTTTTCCTTCCCAAAACTTCTCTCCTCCCTTCCCTCAAAAGACCATCTTCACAGCATCCCCAAAGATAACATTAGCCCTGAGGGGAATTATTTTTCTTGTGGCGTCCTGTATGGAGCTAATGGCAAAAAAAGTTGTTTCTAATTAATCTTTCAGTCATCTTTAAGACGTCCTCCAGCTTTGTTTCAGTGTCTTTTACCCATCTTTTAGTTGTCTTTTGGTCGGATTTCAGTAATCTTCTTTCCATTTACTGTCTATATTATATTATATATCATATCTGTCTATATTATTACTTCGAATCTCCAGCGCATCTTTTTTCTACGAACTAATGACTGTATTCTCTTTGTTGCAGGTGCCACAAACCAATGATGGTTTTTTGAACTTTACATCTCTCAAGAGGGAGCACTCTGGTTGGTACAAATGCACCGCCAATCACAGCCTTGGTGTTTTTTCTTCCATTGGATACTTTCTCAACGTCAGATGTAAGTAAACTGAACAATAGAAATATATTTATATGAATTTCTCGTAAATTAACGTGTTATCAACCTAGAGACCTATGTTGCAGAAAATCATTCTGCTCTTCTAAGAAAAGCTTTAATCTCTTTGTGCGCGGATGTGAAGTTAAGTTACTGATATTATGTCTATTTCCTCTAAAGTTGATTTTTGAATAAACCCTAACTTTTAACAAGAATTAAATTAATTTTACCCATCGCATTATTGAATAAAGCCTGGATAAGGGACGGCAAAAACCAGTTAATTAATTTCTTACAAATTAATATTTTGATTCTATTTTAAAACACAATTTCAGAATATCACATGATGACGATTTCAATTCAGAGACACATGAGTACCCGTCGACTATTTTCGACTTGTTTAACGTTAAAAACCAGAGAGACCGCAGAAGGACTCGTGAACCCTCTACTGACCGTTGCGAACTCCTTCCTCAAAATTCTCGAACAACGAAAATGCATATCGTTTGACATTACTGTAATAATTGTCGATCATTCTTTAAATTACTGAAGAAGCAATCATCTCGTTTTACCTTTTTGTTATCTGGCTTTGTCCATTAAAATTGAATGTTAAATCTTGAATGTTCTTGTGTTCTCTATTTCTCCTTGCTTTACTGCAATAATTAGACAAGTGTTGTATTTTAATTATGGACAAGTGTCCATCTCGCTGTCGTCTTCTTGTTTAACGGTCTTTGTCTTTTTATCTGATCTGTTCTCTTTTTCTCCTAATATTACTTACTAGTTTGAAAGTCTCTTTAAATTAAAGTATTTGTCCAGATGATATAATGGAGCCCACTGACGAGCCAGACGAGAACGAAAAACCAACTTCTGGACAAGTGGAGGTGGCCCTCGGAGGAGCGGTTCAACTACAATGTCCTACAGGTAAGAAGAAAAACATCTTACAGGCTTATAATATGTCCGTATCATCAATCATTCTTCCGTCTGTTCTTCTTCACAATAAATAGATAATAATAAAATTAGTGACTCCTGGAGTTTTTAAAATTTGTATTTTATTAAATTAGTTTGTTAGTTATTAGTCCGAAAGAAGTCTTAGTATAAAAATAAATGGCAGAATTCTTAGTAATTGTAGTAAAAATTGGAATTCCGCAAGTTTCCCATCTAGGGCCCACTTTGTTTATTATATTTTAAAATAATATTGATAATGTATTTACTAACATAAATGCATTACTTTTTGCTAATGGTATGAAACTTTCTAAAGAAATTAATATCATTAATGATTCCATTACATTACAAACGAACTAAAGAAAATGTTTGCATATCTTCGTTGCATTTCTCTTGGTGAACCAGCATCTATCTATCTATCAAACGACCACTCCATTTACTTTACTTACTAGCGTAGATCCGAGAAGAACCACGGAATATTATAATTATAATTTTGAAAGTGATAAATAATTTTTTGTCAAGGCTAAGCACCTTTGCGTATAATATTCAAAACGGATTTTTTGTATTCCAGGAAGCATAGGCTGCTGGGGTCGCTGGTCCGGCAGCCGGTGGGCGGGGGCGGGGGCCGAGTCTCCCCACGGAGCCCTATCGATGCGAGGGCTACTCTACCAGCAGGCCGGCCAGTACAGATGCGAGGGGCTCTCGCGGGGCACTCAGGGGCGTCTGCAAGTCTTGAGAGAGCACACCATTCTTGTCACAGGTCAGTCCTATTGATTATTTGATGCGTCATTAATGATTTATGTGGAAGAGAGAAGTGTTCATACTGGTGCATTATGCAGGTGCAGATTTGAATTCATCATTACATGTATTACAGATCAGTGCCTCTTCATTGTTGTAGGAAGGGATTTATTACCACACACCAATAAACCCAATTACGGTTTATTTATTTATTTATTCAACGCTCAGAGGGCTTTTACATGTTTGCTAATACAATTAATTCATGACAAATGATTTTTAAACAGATAAAGAAATAATAAAAATAAAATTAGATAAAAATGCACATAAGTCACAAAAGTACAAAAAAATACAAAAATACAGTGATTTGATGAGTAAACAAAAATATATATGTGTTTAGGAATAGTTTTGTAATAAGTTTGTTACAAGATCCTCAAAATTCGCCAAGTTGATGTTGAATATGTCAACATCACATAAGTACTGATTTCCCATAGTATTAAATCGTTGTATCGGAGAGTGGGCAAAGTAGTTCCGCTTATGAATGCTGCAGTAGAATAGTGTATTTTGTCGTTTGGTTACTGTCGGTATTCGTAAGTTTACGAATTGTAGGAGTTCGCAACAGTCGAATTTAGAGTTAAGTATTTTGAATAAAAATGTTAAGTCGTTTATTATATGTCTGTCTTCTAGTGTGTCTATTTTTAGAATATTTATTAATGGATTATATTATACGTCTTCTAGTTTAATTAATGATGACAAAATTAGCGAAACTCATTCGAAAATCTAAAACAGAAAAATCAGAAAAAGATACGGTCACATCTGGGACTCGAACCCAGGACCAGGTGTGACCTCCCGGGTTTGAGTCCTAGATGTGACCGTACCTTTTTCTGATTTTTCTGTTTCAGATTTCCGATTGAGTTTTGCTAATATTGTCTCCATTAAATAACTATTAGAATTTTAGGTTTTACTTATTAAGTTAAAAATTAAAAACCATTTTCAGTTGACTGGTGAGTGGTTGAGTAAACATCGCGTTTGGGTCCCACCCAGGCGTTCCGTGTTCGATTCCTCGGCTGGCAAAGTCCTCCATCACGACTCAAGCAACATTTTCGGCTTACTGTGGTGGTAGTAGGAGATTTTCAAATATTTTTGTTGGGTTACTCGCAACCCAGGAATGTTTGTCTTTCTTTTAAAAAAAAGTTGTTAATTGGAACACCCGTCTACATTTGATGTTGTCTTCATAAGAACGGGTCGTTTCTTCGGCTCGTTTTTTATGTACTCGTAAGTCGGCTCCTATGTGGAACGAGCTACCGGCAACTGTTCAAGACCTCCTTCATGTAATCTTTTAATTATGGAATTACGGTTATAAGGTTGGATTTTCAATATTCTGAGATTATTTGTAACCCGGAAATTTCTCATAATTTCTCTTTGGGCGTTTTCAAAACATTATTATAAGGATTTTTTAATATGTATATTTTTTTTTTAAATACTGTTACTTCCAAGATTCTTGAAATGCTGTACCTACGACTTATTTGATTTCATTAGGAACATTTTATTTTAAATCTCTGACCCCCATTTCAATACTTCACCGCCCCTTATTTGCTCTTGAGGCCTCCACATCTTTATATAGTATAAAATGAAGTCGCTCAAAATGTATGTGCGCTTAGACCTTTTAAACTATGCAACGGATCTTCATGCAGTTTTCACCAATAGATAGAGTGATTTAAGAGAAAGGTTTATATGTATAAAACATGCTTATTATAGTAGAGAAAAGCCGATAAATTCAAATATTTAATTCAGGCATCATTACATAGTAAAAAATGAAGTCGCTCAAAATGTATACATACGCACATGTGCACTTAGATCTTTTAAACTAAGCAATGGATTTTCAAGCGGGTTTCACCAATAGATAGAGTGATTCAAGATGAAGGTTTATATGTATAATACATGCTTATTATAGTAGAGAAAAGCGAAAAATTCAAGTATTCAATTCAGGCAGCGGACAACTGGCAAGCGGGTGGTGTGGATTTTATAAAGGTTGGGTAATGGCGTTTCGTTAGCCACAGCAACGTGTAACCGGTTCTGTTGGTATTTTATATAGTATTTAGTATATACAATTATTTTATATAGTGGCTTCACATCTGTCCTGATGATGGACACAGTAACACTGTCCAAAACATTGGCTAAAGAAACATTTTTGTTATTGTCTTATTGCGTTTGTGTCAAAATCTAAAAATTGATCATCAAATTACAACAGATCTTTTGGGTCTCGTTTAAATAAAAGAATTTTGTCATCTTTATCAATCTTGTCCATTCACAGGCCTCTATACCAACTGTTCGAAGAGTACCACATTGAGAGGTCCCGAGAGGTACTCAAGAAAAATTGGAAAATCTCAAGGAGAACCTTTTGTCATGTTTGGTCCCTTTGGATTTTATTTGACAGCTAGCTCACACTACCAGGCTTAGCACGAGTTTGTAAACACTTTCCAGAAATGTTTTTTCTTACTGAACAATTTAATAAATGAAAAAAAAATAAAATTGCATATTTTCGTTATTTGTTTTTGGGGTGTTATGCCGTGTTGCACTACCTCCTTCTTTAGCCAACTTTTCGGACAGCGTTGCAATGTCCATCACCATGTGCCTTTATGCGTGATGGGCATAAAGGGACATCTGTCGGATATGCCGGATCTGCCCTGATGATGGACACCTCAACGCTGTTCAAATCGTTGGCTAAAGAAGGAGGTAGCGCAATACGGTATAACACCCCAAAAACAAATAACGAAAATGCTTTTGGCCGTGAAAATCTAAAAACGTATCCAAAATTGCATATCTTCTAAGAACGGGTTGCTTCACAGATTTTGAAGAATTCATCAAATTTCGTGATGAGAATGTGTAAGTTCTTTTCATATTTTTTTATTTTGTGAAATAACCGGCCCATTGTGAAATAATAACAGAACTTGAATAGAACATTCATGGAACTTGAACTGAAGCTAGTAAGACTATGGTGTTCCCACAACTTTGGAGAATGTTATGGGACTGGAGGAAGTGACAGCATAAGGAGATGGGGATCAAGAAAGTTTGGGAAGTGCTATTTTAAATAGTAGGAGTAATAGTAGGAGTAAATCCACACAGGACACCCTGAGGAAAAAAATTCTCAGGTCTTATGTTATATTTGGGGATGCTGTGTGGAGTGTCTTTTTGAGGTAAAGAAAGACTGAACCTGGGTTTTGAAGAGAAAAGAAACAAAGAGGCTAGTATATTATTCATTTTGGCAGTTGGGTATGAGTACCGCCGCCCTGAGAATCAACACCTCTGCCTTAGGTTACCCCAAGTGGTTCGCTACGTTTGATAACACAACAGGAGTGCCAGGATTTATGGGGTGAAATTTGTCCAGGTCTGTCAGCCAACTAGATGATGGGCTAAGAAAGGCTGGGTTAGGGAGATTATTTGACCTCTACATCCACCATCCTTGCACCGCAGTGGGAGGGACGGATTCATAAGTCTGTTACTCCTGTACATTACAGATTCCTATTCACCCCTTATACTTTTTCCTTCCCAGAACCTCCTCTACTTGATTTTCTCACGACCACGGAGTGTGGGATTGGACTTCACGATTGCGCTTCATTTGAGCCAGCCCGAAATCATATTTAAACAATAATGGCATAAAATTTATCTATGAAATAAGGCCAATGTAGTAGCGTCGTCCTGGCGAGGTCTCAGGAAGTCTGTAGTCAGGTTGTAAGGCTGCGCTGCGTTTTTTGGCTTCTTTTGTTTACTACGCCAAGATGGAATAAAGGTTGGAAGAGATTGAGATTATCCTTGTGTTTTTTGGATTAATTTTAACTTTATTTGATTAACTTTACAATAAGAGATTGTCTGGCAATCAGTTAGATATAGAGCTTAATTGAGTCGATAAGTTAGGTCTGAGAAGAGAATTAGAGAGAACCAGAAAGAGAGTGAATTTGCAAAACAATAACACGAGTATTTATAAACTTAAAGAGAAAGTTTGACGTGACCACAGAGAAGAAATAATATTATAGATGCTAAATTGATGACAATATTTCACTTTGAAGTAGCATAGACATAAATATTTAAAGTAAAAGGTGGCGTAGACATAAAAAGTTAAATGTAAAGGGCAGTACATATCGAGATTAATACTGAGAAATGAAAAGTGTTTAGAAATGAATGATTTTAAATATGAAATAGGACAATCACAACACAGAAGACAAGACAGCCAATATCATAGACATTAACATTATTTTAATGTGTTTTTTTTAATTTGAATTGTTATCCCTCTAAAAAAACACCCTTTAGTACCACGTAAAGGAATTTTTATCTAAAAAATTTATTTCCGGTTTTTATGAAAATTTTTCATTGTTCAAAAAAAATAGAAGGGGACCCTTTATAAAAAAATCCCTACGTGAAGCCCTAGAGACTTATGTTCGAACAGTTTAAGACTTGGTGCATGCAAATCGAATCCACAGTTTTTTTTTAAATATGTTGTCAACTAGTTCGCTGAAGGATAATTCAACATATAAACTGTTTCACACGGTTTCACATAAAGTGGTATAACTCCATCAATTTTACGAATTTCTTTAAAACATTTATTGAGAGCATTCTTTACAAATGCATCTTTAGGAAAATTAAATAAAAAATATTTTTTAAAAATGTTGGTTTTGAGCCTTAAAAAATTCTCAACACAGCATTCTCAAAGATGACATAGGGCCAGAAGGGGATTATGTTCTGTGTGGGACTAACAAAAAGCCTCATAAATTTTATTGGCCGAAGGGAAATATCCATTGAAAATTATACAACATTTACATAAAACCATATATAATATCACTGACTTAAAATTCTCCTAAAGTAATTTTTCCTCACTATGATAATTATTACTTATTACGGGAATATTCATTACTTTATGCCGGAACTTTGTAACTTCCTAAGAAATACCCATCGGATATGCCGGAAATTGTTTTTGCAATCGTTAAGCTTTTTGAAAATTCATTATCAGAATTATTATTGCTTACAACATCAAAAGAATTTTAAAGCCTTCTCCACGTGTCATACATACAATTTGCGTTTTATAAATTAAAGCCTTAAAAATTATGTATTTAATATTGTTATTATATATTTTTGAGTGAAGCTTTTCAGAACCATCTCATATTCAAGAGTTCTAATATCAGCTTATGAGTAGATGAGACTATGGCAACCCCAATTTGGGAGAAATGTGAACTGAAGGATGTCGGTAATGGTAGGAGATGGAGAAGGCAATTGTTGATTTGGTGTTTTTTTTTACTTGGATGTGATTATTGAACACTGCGCAATAGCATCAACCAAACGGTGTCAGTAAGAATACCGCACAAGATTCCCAACTGCACCCAACCGTCAGAAGCCAGTTAGTATGTGGTATCTCCAATTGGGGTATTTTGTGAAGTTAAATGTAATGGGTAGGGAAAATATATTGAATATATAAAAATATACCAACCATGGATAAAGTCATTTCAAGCATACGAGAAACAATTTTACTAAAAATTCTGCCTCAATACAGGTTCGCCTAGTGAGGCAGACTATGCACAACTTAAAATATATATATTATGTTACTTCTATATAACAGTTCTTACCTCCATATCTTTTTTCCTATTTTGATACTGCTTTATTGGCATCAATTATTATTATAACATTATTCTTATAACAATGTTATTAACTTATAGATATTTACTTACTAATGCATCATTTATTACCTTATGTTTTTAACTTTGTAAGTAACATGTTATTGTCATTAAAATTATGTTATTATTACTACTGTGTAAAAGAAAAGGAAGAAAATAAAAAGGGAAAATGTACTTAAAATGTAACCAATACCGACTGTTATATGATATTATATTATGTGCTCATATATTTTTTGAATGAAATAAATAAATAAAAAAAAATAAAAAAGCAACATTTCAATGCCGAATGGTGGTCTTTCACCAGCGCGATTGTCTTTCACTCTGAAACGTGCCAAAAATATACTTTATGTATTTGTATTATTTATAATAAATAAATTGTGAAAGAACTTAAATCATTTAAATAATCTGGCACGCTGGGATTGAAACCTGCAATCGCCGAATTCGTTGCCTTAAAAACTTACCCCTCGGCCACGGAGGCCACTAAACTCAGATCGACTCAAAGTTTCGTATCTCTTGTGGTCGTCATTCTTGTCTTCGTCATTCCTCTAGTGGACCTCTCTCTTGTGGTCGTTACTCTTGTCTTCGTCACTCTTGAGGTTGTCACTCTAGTGGACGTCACTCTTGTGGTTGTCGTTCTCGTGAACATCACTCTTTTAGTCGTCACTCTTGTGTTCATCACTCTCGTCATTATCACTCTTATTGTAATCAAACTTGTGGTCAAGACTCTTGTGGACATCACTCTCTTACGAGCTCAAATATTACGTCATTCATTATGGATCCATACGAAGGAACTTAGGGATTATATTTTCAATGCAAATTATCAGTTATAATTTTCAAACTAAATATTTTCCAATAATTGAATTTGCTAATATCTATCTTCACTATAATTTTTTCAAATTCAATTAATATTTTAAATTTTGATGATTAAAACTTTTTCTGGATTTTTTCAGATAAAATTAATATTTTTAGCGAAAATTTATCCAAACTTTTCAACACTGATTATCCTTTCTCATTCTCAAAGTCACAGCAATCTGTCAATCATTATAATTAATACTTACCTACCCCTTCCGAATTAAAAAAATATACAGGGTGTAACAGGCACGTACGTAATTGGAGTAAAAAATAAATAGATGTCATTTTGATATCCGATGATTTTTTTTTTCAATTAAAAACATTAAAAATATTTTCCCATCACACGTCGCAACTGAGTAGTTGGTTGTAGTCTAACGGGTCACATGTTAAGAACTCCGTCTCACTTCAGCAGCATGGTAACACACGAAACAGCATATCGTGCAATCCCGTCGCGACGTATAGGAGTGTGATCGTGAGATTGTATTTTTTGTTGTTTTTAATAGAAAAAATCATCAGACAAGAAAATGACATGTACTTTTTTATTCTGGAATCGCTGATTAAAATCATTCGGGTACGTGCAGATACACCCTGTATAAACGAGCGAAGGGATTAGGTATGCCCCAATCTATTTCTTCGGGCTGTTGGATTTTACAAAGAAATTTTAATTATTTCCGAGATCCTTAGTAGAGAACCTTGTTACGATTAAAAGCCCTGAAATTTGCACCAAAAATAACTCGGAATTTAAGACACAAATAATTGTGTATGATTCGATATTTTCACAGCCAAATGTTTTAACTCGATTTTTGGGATATTATGCCGTGTTGCATTTCCTCCTTCTTTAACCAACGTTTCGGACTACGTTACAGTATCCATGACGATGTTTTATAGGGCAGATGTGTACATTTTTTATGGCATTTGTGTTGGGCTTCATGACAACTCAGGACAGTGACAAATCAACCCACTTTTGGAAAGAGAGTGCGATTTTCTCAAGGCCTCCTGTGCTCAACACAGGAGGCCTTGAGGAAAATAATTTTCCTGACATCCGTCATCTTTGGGGATGCTGTGTGGAGGGTTTTTTTAGAAAAGAAAGGAGAGGAGAGTTCTGGGAAGGAAAAGGGTTTAAGGGGTGGATTCAAATCTGGGGTTCAGTGTGTCCTCGTCATCCGCCTCCAAGATCTAGACAGACCTCATCCCATGAACCCGGGAACCCCTGCTAAATCACCAAATGTAGCAAATCACTTGAGGTGACCTATGGCAGGAGTGTTGGTTGTTAAGAGTAAATGTGAAAAAAAAAACAAGTCGAAGATGACTTTCTACTTTATTTTTTACTATCTACACCTGATTTACGTCCGGGCAATGCCGGGAACTTCAGCTAGTTCATAATTAAAAATAATCCTTAAACTTCCTCTTACTACCAGCACGGATACGATCTTCAACACCTTCAAAGTTATGGACATTAAACAGCTCTACGCAAGATCCATCTTAGTTAATTTACATAAAAACAATATAACCCTATACAAAGCAACACAAACGATACACAAAATACCCGAGCCAAAAACAAAGAACTCCTACAAACTCCCTTTTCTAAAACCACCTTTGGACAAAGACACTTTAAATACATAGCTTGAAAACTACACAATACACTACCAGCTACGATTAGACAAACCGAATCAATGACCAAATTCAAACAAGTTATAAATAAATGGATTATAAGCACTGGTCGTCACACTATTGCAAACATCTGTAAAATAAACTACTAATAGACAGAAATATCCATCTACATACGTCCTTACCCATATAAAACAAATTAAAATTATAAAATCCTAAATAATCTAAATCCATAAATAGATTTACTACTGTACTGTATCTCTTCCCTCATTTATAAGAAAACTCTCTTTATGTGATTTACCCACACTTTCAATCATCTTTATGTTTAATTGTAAATTATATATTACTCTTATACATGATATTCAATTATGTACCTCTACGCCTGTCTCAACACAGATATACCCTAGCGAGACAGGCATCGAATAATATATTGTAAACATCACGTATATAGGTCAATAAAAAAAAAATTGAAAAGATTCAAGTTGAATAATAATTCCTTTAACTTTTCTTAAAGCAAGCATTTAAAAAATGATAACAGGAAATTATTTTTTTAATGTCACTTATAAACACAATGTTCAATTTAATTTACATTTTAACGACCTTTTTATAGCATATAACCTACTTGTAAAATTTCAAAGGGTAATATATATTTTCAGACACTTTTCTTCTTTTTCTTTTTTCTTTTGTAAACCGAAAGGCCTAATTGCGTCGAGGTGGCAATTAAAAAGTCCGTAAAGAGGACTGAATTAGGGAGAAAAACTCTAAAACTAAAAAAAACTCAACCCTAATTATGGTGCCGAAACGATGGATGGAGGGAAAATATTTTTCTAAGGACGTTTTTACGATGGTCACAAAAGATAATTTATATAAGATTAAAGTCAAGTTTTTCTAAAGTTAACTGGAATTTCATTCTCAACTTGCTTAGTCGCCATCGCGTTATTTCTCCGGAGGAGTATGCATAGAGGATCGACCGCCACACATCTCTACGTTGGCAAACTCTTCTTGCGTTAATCACACGTGCTGTGTAAAGGGTCTTTTTAGGGAAAAGAAGGAGAGGAAGTTCTGTGAAGGAAAAAGGTGTGAGGGGTGAGTAGGAATCTGGGGTCAATGTGTTTTGAAGTGAAGAACGTGTGAATCCATCCCTCCCACTGATTGAGTCCGGATGAGGAGTAGATTTTAGATTTAACTGCCTTGAAGAAGCTACGGTTGTAGCGAAACCCAGTCGGCATTAAGTATAAAAATATAAATGATGTTTGCTGAGTTATTGTTTTATTTTTAATTAAAATAAAATAAATCAAAATAGCCAAATACTTCTTAACCTGCCTCTTGCCCATCTCCTTCCACAGATACATGGAATTTTAAATGCGATAATCCCACTATCTCTTCCCCTAACCCCCTTATTTTCCGAAGAAAAATAAATTTAAATGGCAATATGTAAAGCAAATTCTCACTCACAGAATAATATTGGTTCCGCGATTTTTCAACCTGGGACAAAATATCCCCGACAAAATATCCTACGGACAAAACATCCCCCAACAAAATACAGTACTGTGTTAATTAATGTGAACACGTGATAATTAGCACAATTCACTTGTTTTTCGCAGTTGGCAATACATTCATGTCAAAAAAGCGGCCATTTTGTGTTTGTGTTCTATCAATCGGTGAGTTACGAGACACACCAAGCTACAGACGCGTTAAATTTTGTTATTTTTTAGAATTACAGTTTTTTTGCAAAAGTAAACTTAACTAAAGTTTTGTTTTCACCAAGAAACGCTCTAAGATTGTTACCAGATAACTCTTAAGCAGGTTACTTCCAGGTAACTCTCCGGATCTTAATCCAATTGAAAATCTGTGGGCTATAATTATAGCAAGACTTATAAAAATTGATTGCACAACAAAAACAAAGCCGATGGAGGCAGTAATTCAGATATTGTTTAGAGACACACAAATATCAGAAAATTGTAACAAACTATTGATTCTATGCCAAACCATGTACAAGAAGTTATAAAAGTTAAGGGAGGACCACTTCATATTTAAAAAAATGAAATGTAATGTTTTCTCTATTTTTTTTCCTCAATAAAGAATATTTATTATTTTTTTTTAAATTATCACTTGTGTTCACATTAATTCGCACAGTACTGTATATACTTAAACCTTACCTAACAAAAAATGGAACAAAAATAATACAGATATACCTATAAAGACAATAAATTATTGTTCAAAAATAGAAAAATGGGACAAAATAATAAGGACATCCTGTGAAGACAATAATTTTTTTTTCATAAATAGTAGAAAGCGACAAAAATAATACAGACATCCTGTAAAGTTAGGTTAGGTAAGGTATTTAGTAGATATTTTGTTGGGGGATGTTTTGCTGATGTTTTGTCGAGAATATTTGGTCGCAGAATGAAAATGAGCATATCGCATAATAATATTTATTTCACATCTCATTAGTTAAACCACACAAACCCAAAGACTCCAAATTATAAGCTTCAAATCAGAGATACCATGATTACCACCATATAAAATATATCATAATTTTAACCCAAACCTTTAATTCTTTACAGTCCCGGAGCAGGGAGCATAATTGCCTCTTCAGAGTCGCTCATTTCCTTTTGTAAATTATCTTCCTTTGTCCCACCGCTTCAAAGTGTCAAAATTCTGCCGGCGAATTATTTGCGATATCTGCGGGCTACGAAATGGGCCCTTGCCGAGGACTTGATTAAAAAGATAAAGTTTGCAATATTTGTGACATTGGGGGAACTAGGTAGATGTTGTATCCGGGGTTTTGTTATTATCATGTATGCAAATTTGCGAATTTATATACAAATAATTGCTGAGATTTTAATGCTTTTCTCACATTTTATGACAATTTTGGTTGGTTTTATAAAATTGTCGATACAGAAAAACCTCCTTCTATTATTTTGACTCTTCTGTTATTCTGATTCTTGACATGGACCGACAAAAGTATCTGATTCACTTGATCGTGCCATGTCTTTCTTGGGCGTCCCCGACTTCTTCCTTCACTACTTTCTTCGTTCATACGCTCTACATGTCCAAACTTTCAATCTTACTCATTACGCTTACATCGGCCTTGCATTCTTCGTGGATCTCCACATTTCTCACCAGATCATACATGGTTTATCACACTTTCACCTCAGCGTTCTCATTTCATCAGCATTCAGTCTACTGTCATCCTTCTTCTGCCAGTTCCATACCTTACTGTCGTACAATTGGGTAGGTATCAGCACTCCAATGTGAACTGCTAGCTTCGCTTCTTTTGACAGTTTTTTATTAGCGCCAATGTCACTCAGTCCTCCATTAATGGAGTTACCTGCATTTACCCTTCTTTCAATATCTCTATCAGCCTTACCATCTCTCGTAAACATAGCGTAATACTTCATATATTTTTAGTATCTGCTTTTGAATAGTATCTGACGATGTGTGTGATTAATTTATAATTGTTTCGTGTGTAAAGTAAAAAATATACACAAATGTTCAATTCGTGCGTTTTGAGATTGAAACGAAATTTCGCAAATGTCAAATCCATAGTATACAACTTTAAACGTACATTAAATGAATAAATTATCATCTGTACTTACAGCATTTCGTGTTTTAAACTAGCTGAAATCGGCGACAACGCTGAGAGACATATCAGCCCGTAGGAAAAGCAATTGCAAGCCATAGACAATCAACCAAATTTGACAGTTGATTACGTATAGAATCGCTTCCGTATACACAAAACATACAGAATCGCTCTTCTGGCGTGATTACAGCCTCACCTGGCTTAAGGGGGTATTCTAGTCTAGTAGCCCAAATTTAGGGCGTTTTTTGATGGTTGATAAAAAAAAACTTAATGATTATTTTAGTAAACATTTTTTAATAATTTATTTATTAATATTTTAAGAATTCACGAAAAAAATTTGAAAAAAATATATATTTCACGAAGTTACACGCTGTTGAATTAGAAGGGGGAAAAAAGAGGGTGTCCATCTTGTCACGATTTCCACCCTTCTGATCAACTGAAAAGTAAAAAAGGTATATTCTTTATCAGTACAAATTTCATTTCAGTATACAATTCTCGCGAAATGGCGGCTACTAAAAAAAAATATGTTTATCAGTTATTTTTTTACTTTTCCGAATTTATAAAACAGTAAAAAAAATTTTAAAATATATTTTTTGGTAGTTCCTACCATAGAGGGACGTATAAAGAAAATTCATGCCAAATTTCTAGAAAATCGGTCAATTAGAACTTGAGATTTTGTGAAAAACGATTCGAAAAAAGTAGTTTCGAGAAAAAGGGTTTTAAAGATTTGTTCTATTTGGATTCTAGTTAGATTCCGTATAAACCGGTCGAATTGCCACGACACTAAAATGCTTACAACTTTTAAAATGATTCAAATTTCAAAAAATCCTTTTAAGGAGATATTCTTGAATATCTAAACTATTGAAATATGATTTTTTTTCTACACTAGAATACCCCTCTTAAGTTTCACTGATACATCACCGCGTTCTAACACGTGTAGTCTATGAATCCACACAGCCTTTAAGGAAAAGTACAAAAACAAGTGAAGCGATACACAAGAAACCACTCTCCAAATTTCGCACTTCTTGTTTTCAAACAGAAAACAAACCGTGAGACAAAATTCGGAGATTAAATTATTCCGTTCCCCAATTCGCAGTCGACTTGTGCTTTTTGGGGAACTAGGGAACAAAGAACAAAGGATACATCCTGTTTCCTGATTGTAGACGGAGATGCGACAGTAAAAATCAAAACCTTTGTGCAATTTGGATCCTGAATCTCGAATTCTGTGGAAATTGTTACGCGTTTTATATTATTAAGGTAATTTCAACAGATTTTATTCAGTGCCAAGGGTGAATTTCGTGATTTTCAACGTTTTTGAAATTATTCAAATTTCGCGAATTTTGGTTATTTGAAAACCTATTCAAATAATGCTTCCTGTTCACTGAGAAAAAAATCGTTTTCAAATCCAAAAGATAATTTTCATATTTTCATCATACTGTTCGGAAACGGTGGAACCATGGAGATATTTTTTATGTCAAGACATAGGGATGAAACTCAAAAGATGAAGGTTGGGAAGAATCTGGCCTTTCAAGTGTCACTAACATTAAGGTATCATTTCAAATAAGTTTTAAAAACTTTATTTCTAGCAGCACAAATGTCAATTATTATACACACGTTAGTTATTGCCAGTCGTAGTATTAATAATCTTAATATATAATACGAAGTCGGGTTAGTTACGCTATTTATAACTCGAGAACGGCTGGACCGATTTTTATAATCTTTGATTTGTTGGATTTGTCTCCGCCCCGAATAGCAGAATAGCTATTAAAACATTGGAAACATTACGAAAAAAAAATAATAAGAAAATTCTTTTCCTCATACATTTTGTATGGAACGAATTTTCATTTTTTGAAAGAGCTACAGAAATATTGTGATAAGTATAATATTAAGAGGTGAGTGAATTCCAAAAATTCAAAAACGTCAAATGTCAATGCGCTGATTGTTGTGCCTTTGTTCTTAAAAAAATAATGCCGCCCGTCTTTCTCATACATTAAATTTAAATAGTCGAAAATAGGACAAACGTATGTCTGCACCCCTCCAAAGGAAAAATACAATAATTACATTAAATAAAAAAAATTAAAGAAATTCCAGTAAATAAGTGGAAAAGTAATAAAATCACAAAAATTATAAATCCGTACACAACGTCATCTCTGATACTGACAAAAACAAAACACATCGATAATTGCTTCATTGTGTAATTTTTAAATTAATAAAAAAACTAAATTTATTTCAGCTAATAAGTTAAAACCGTTATTGATTCTTAGGCGGTACGAAGTTCGCCGGGTCAGTTAGTATAAAATATAGAAAGAAAAAAAAAATATTATAACATCGATTATATTTATAAGTAAGCAAAACAAAAGTTTTAAAAAAACTAATACCTATGCGTTAGTAGGTACAAAATAATTTAAATCAATGAAGAAAAAAAACGAAAACGAAAAATCTGTTTTGCAGTGGCCTCGTTACAATATGTACTGCTAAAGTGTAAGTACAGCTTTACACTTTAGTAGAGGCATATTAAAAATTAGCATAAAGAGTAAATAGCTCAGGATGGACATTTTGTTTTTTTTTTAACGCAAACCCTACCCAGGAGGCCCATGAAGAAAATAATTTACCTCAAGGCGTTGTGTTATATTTGGGAATGCTGTTTGGAGGGACTTTAAGTAAAGGAAGGATTGGAATTTCTGGGAAGGAAAAGGGTATGAGAGGTGGGTAGAAATCTGAGGTTCAGTATGTATAGGAATGCCGGAAATATGAATCCACCCCTGCCACTGCGATGCAAGACGATGGGTCGAGAGAGATCAATTGGAGAGGTCTAAGGGTCTCTACAAACCTGCCTCTCCTGATACAGCCCGCCAAGACCTGAAGACAGTTCCCCCCATGAACTCTACTAAGTCACCAAACATAGAGAATCATTAAACAACCAATAAGCATTAGATGGTTAATGACTCCCGAGGTGGCAGTACCCAAACCCGCCTCCCAGATCGGACATAATTTTCCTAGCGAATATTTCCATTGATATTTTTGAGGAAGCTGTAGTACTAAATTCACTACCCCCAAAGCACACCATTAGAGAGTAAAAATAGATATAACTGATTTTGTTCTTTATTGTTAAAAACTTTATTGATTTACAATTTTTTCATACTGTAAATAAAATATAATTTTCCAGTTATCTGCGAATGAAAATTTCTTTATAACATTCTTCCACTTATTAACCTTTTGAACGTCACGTTTAGGATGACTCAAATATTTGTCAGCTTTGATCAAATATTGTTTGCATACCAAGTTTTTTCTGTTTTCCAGAAAATGTATTTCATTATTCATATATATTTCATGTTTATAAGAAAAAACATTTCCCCAGAGTAGCTAACTTTACCTAATAAAAAATATACATCCCACTTCCTGTCTTCGTAGCGGTCTGAAGAAGGTTACATAAGTCTAAACATGCCCGTCTTAAGGTAGATTTAGTCCAGTCATTAATTTTAAAAAAGTGAAAAAGTTATAAAGGTGTTTTAATTCATAGAAAGGTTAATGTAATTGCACCATGAATTAAAGTTTTCAAAAATTGAATATGAAGGTAAAAAACGTTTAAGTATTATTTTGATTTATTTTGCTGCTACAAGTTTACAACTTAATTTAAACATCTAAATTAATATTGTGCCGTTAATATTGTAAAGGTATATTCCCAGCAAAATCTGTCCATTGTTTGAATGTGTTTCACTTTTAAAACTAACTAAACAAACGTAAAAGTGTTGGTTTCGACAGTTGGTTAGAAGGGAAAATAAGAGAGTTGGAAAATAGTTAGAAACACTTTTAAAATTGATTGGAAAATAGTGTTATGTGTAGGTACTGTATCGGGACCTCAGATTTTGGTTTTATTTTTCAGCGAATTTCCCGGCATTTGAGTTGTTTTTCGGTAAAAGCGGTGTTTTTTTGCAAAAAAAATATGACATATTAGCGTTTTGGTGTTATGCAGCAGTATTTTTTTAAATTTTTGTTTGCAATTTCTAAACAAGTGTTATCTGCTTATTTTTAACCCATTTATTTTTAATTTAAACTCTAATAAAGTACAGATTTGCCAACAAACTTAATGATTAAAAATCTGCTTGAAAGACATCAAAACAGTATCTTTTCTCGGAAGATTTTTTCAATGTAGATGAGTGTTTCAGGCTGATAATTATTGATTATAATATTTGTTATCTACCCTTTGTGCTATGCATAAAAATCTTGTTTAAACGTTAGTTTATCAATTAAAAATAATAATTAATATTTGACAAGTTAAAGTATTTCAGCAATAAATGCAGACATAATTAGTCTCGACGCCACCTAGCGGGAGATTTAGTATTAACAATACCTCTCTCACAAAAATAAAGTTGGTTGTTTTCAGTTGGAAAAATGTAATAATGAGTAATTGTCGAATGAAACACTAGTATATATTGAATTATTTGGCGGGTATTAGATAAGCCGCCATAGCTCAGTGGTCAAGAGCACCTGACCGGCAATCAGAAGGTCACGGGTTCAATTCCCGTTGGCGGCCAGTATCTTTTCTCGGAAGATTTTTTCAATGTAGATGAGTGTTTCAGGCTGATAATTATTGATTATAATATTTGTTAACATCAAAACACGTGGGCACCGAAATCAACGGTTTAAAATTTCTGTCGATTTTTGAACGTGAACGAATTAGATAAGTTTTTAGATTTTCACTGGCAAAAGCATTTTTGTTAGTTTTTGGGGTGTTATGCCGTGTTGCGCTACCTCCTTCTATGGCTATAGATATTATGTATATAATTAGATAAGTTTTTAGATTTTCACGGCCAAAAGCATTTTTGTTAGTTTTTGGGGTGTTATGCCGTGTTGCGCTACCTCCTTCTATAGCCATAGAAGGAGGTAGCGCAACACGGCATAACACCCCAAAAACTAACAACAAAAGTGAACGAATTATGTCATACAAAATAAACAACAGCCGATATCTTTGTCCCAATTTTCCAGTAGATCGACGCATTTAAACAGCACTCCGTTTGAATTAAGTATTTGACTTTTTTTAATATCACGTAAGGCTTCTGACTCACACAATGTTGTCATTTTTTGCCTCATCTGTTTTTAAATTTTAATATTATCATTCAAATCTCTAATGTTCTTTAAAAGGTACTTAGTCCTTTTATATACAGTTTTACTTTAGAGATGACTTGCGCATTAATTTAACTCTACATGTAATATGATTCAAAACGGCTTGGTCCTGGGGATCTAAGACACTCCTAGTTCGTTGGTTGCTTCGAGTAAAACGAGGAAAGATCAAAGACGAACATTGTATTTTAAAAAATGCTAGCGAAAGAAACCTACACAATCAAAATAAACAACACAACGAAACATAACCAGCTAGGTTAAGTATCTACTTTACTAACTGATTAGTTACTAGAATACACAACAGGGGTTCAGCCAAGCGCCGAACCATTTTTATACAATATTACATTTATTATGAATTTTATTCCGAAGAGGACGATAGTATTAGCAGGTTATTGATTTTCACATATCGTCACTTCATTTCGATAGGGTAATAACTCCACTTTTCCTAGTTCTGAGATATGAGGTGTCAAAGTTTGCAAAAACATGCACTCATTATCTATTTACCGATTTCCGGGTTTGGGGTAGAACCTTGTGTTAAGTAATTTAATTGAACATATTATTTTAAAGGAAAGTATTTAAATACTTACCCTTTTGGAACATACCTTGTCGCGTCCGATAACACGACAATATGATGTTGTGGACTGTAAATCGATTTCGAAAAGAATATGACCAATGAATTGTGTTTTAAAATACAGATCACGGGAAATGGGGTATGACGGAATAGTCTCTTACCTTTTGACGGTTTATTCGGCTGTTTCAGGATCGATCCTGGATATTGGAGTTTCCCAAGAAACGGCACAACACCAGCTACACTTATAATCCATAAAAAACGGACTTTTCGCGATAATTGCGATAGTTCAACGACAGAGAGCTGTGTCCCATAACACTGCGAGATTTCAACTGTTGTGTAGGTAACTTAGATTAGGGCGACAATATTATTTTCCACTTGTTCACAGGTAGGTAGTCGACAAACATCTTCTTCTTCCCCTGGTAGAGACTTTGAGGACAGGAGGACGAGGAAGGAATATATGATTTATGAAGGACTTGGGGAATATAGATTAAGTTTTTTTTTTAAAACTGTTTCAGAACCAAACATTCCGCCGACCTTGAGAAAATGTGATATTTTCTCAACAACTATAAACGAAAGAAAAGCAACGAAAAAAACGAAAGCAAAGTAACTGATTAACCTAGGAATTGAACAAGACAAAAATAAAAATGAAATTAATTAATCAATCGATGGGTAGTTTATACAATTTGACCACGGGCCGCTTAAAAATGCCCTGAGGGGTTCTTACAGTAGCGACACGAACCATACCATCGGCACCGGGGAATAATTCAACCACCCTCCCGACAGGCCATCGCATTGGGGTAGCTTGTGAATCATCTAACATGACTAGATCGTCAACTTGCAAATTAGGAGTTGACGTTGCCCACTTGTTTCGTTGTTGAAGAGCATGTAGATATTCTTTCCGCCAACGATTCCAAAAATGTTGGGACATTTGTTTCAATAGTTGCCAACGCGATAAGCGATTCATTGGTACATCCACAAAATTTTCTTCAAGAACAGAAACAAGAGGAGCCCCAATTAAAAAATGTGCAGAAGTTAACGGATCCATTTCGGATGGATCCGACGACAGCGCTCCAATTGGTCGCGAATTTAAAATGGCTTCGATACGAGTCAGGACAGTAGTTAATTCTTCAAACGTGAGGATTTGATCTCCCACAACCCTCCTCAAATGGTGTTTAGTTGACTTAATACCAGCCTCCGACACACCATTGAAATGGGGTGCGGAGGGCGGAGAAAAATGCCAAGTAATTGAACGAGCGACAGTTGCGTCAACAAGTTTGACAGTGTTTTCAGATGCATGTATGAATTTAGCAAGGCCAGTATGATATCTATTAGTTCCAATAAAATTAGTTCCGCAATCGCTATAGATATTCTGGCATATACCGCGTCTAGAGATGAATCTATCTAATGCTGCCACAAATGCTTCAGTAGATAGATCTGATACTAATTCAAGATTAACGGCTTTGGTCGATAAACAAACGTAAAGACATAAATAGGCCTTATAAGTTTTTGCGCCGCGACGTCTACTCTCGCGTACCAAAAAAGGACCTCCAAAGTCTGTTCCGACATTCAAAAATGGACGACCTTCTCGAAAACGGGAAGCGGGTAAGTTACCCATCAAAGGGAAACTACCACGCGGGTTATTTTGTATTATAGTTTCAACACGATTTGCTACAAAAGTTTGCAAGAGAAAAGAAGGTGTCTTCAACCATGCCAATACAATAGTTGAATCTGTGAACGCGACAGTCTTTTCTATTTGAAGTCTATCTTTATATACTTCTTGACAATAAGTCAACAAATTTGCTAATAAAACTGCTCCCAACAATTCCAGTCGCGGGATCGATGTTATCTTTATGGGGGCAACACGGGATTTTGCTAATAAAATATGGCTGGATATTTCTGTGTTATTAATCACTACCAGATAAACAATTCCACAATATCCTCTTTCAGAGGCGTCCGCAAACCCAACAAGGATGCATCGACTGGTTGGAGAAGTTGCGACATATCGATCAACTTTTAAATTGGCGAGTGATGGAAGCTCTTTTATATATTTCTTCCATTTCAAATTCATGTCCGAAGGGATTTCTTCGTCCCAGCCAATTTGAAGTTTCCATAAATTTTGCATAAAGCATTTAGCAATGAAAACGACAGGATTAATAAAACCTAATGGATCATATAGACGTGCAATTGTCGATAAAATTATACGTTTGGTACAGTGGTCACTAAAAACATTATGAATTTTATATGTAAATTGATCAAGCGACGGTATCCATTGAATACCTAAAATATTAAGGTTTTTCTTGTCAGTATCCGACTCAAAACTTAAGGGTACTTCTCGATAGCTAACAGGAATATCTTCCAGTATTTCAGGATGGTTACTCGACCATTTTCTCAATTCAAAACAACCTTTTTGAAGTAATGCAATTAATTCCACTATACAATGTCGAGCGCTTTCCAAAGTTTGCGCACCACTGATAATATCATCTACATAAGTGTTTTCAATTAACGTCCTAGCAGCCTCTGGAAAATTCAATTTTTCATCATTTGCTAATTTATGAAGTGTGCGAATAGATAGGTATGGCGCACTAGACGTGCCATACGTTACTGTTTGTAATTCAAATTCCTTTACAGGAAGATCCGGAGATTCTCTCCATAGAATATGTTGATATCGGCGAGATTTCTCATCCACAAGTATTTGCCTATACATTTGACGGATGTCAGCTGTAAACACGATTTTGTGTATTCGAAAATTACACATTAATTCGACAATGTCCCTTTGTAATTTGGGACCAACCAAAAGTATATCGTTCAATGACGTACCCGAGGACGATTTGGTACTGGCATCAAAAACGACCCTTAAACGAGTTGTAGAACTGGTTTCTTTGATTATCCCATGATGTGGTATGAAATAGTTACCAATAGTTGGTGATTGAAGTGGCACTTCCATCATGTGTCCTAATGTTGAGTATTCTCTCATAAACGAAATATATTGAAATT
This sequence comes from Limnephilus lunatus, assembly GCA_917563855.2. Lineage (NCBI taxonomy): Eukaryota > Metazoa > Arthropoda > Insecta > Trichoptera > Limnephilidae > Limnephilus > Limnephilus lunatus. Next base: position 120,192,069 of record OU830592.1, read on the forward strand.
TGAGATCAGAATCTCTATTCAGTCTCCTTTCTAAATGCGTGAGGCGTGACAATGCTATGTCATATGACTTTCCCAATTTTTCCGGGCTTTCCTTAAATGGCAACGAAACGACGTATCTTCCGTCTTGGTTACGGTAGGTACTTTCAGTGTACAATTTTTCACAACGAATTTCATCAGGCGATTGAATTTTCTTCAAAGGTGGAACATTTTCAATTTCCCAAAAACATTTAAGCTTTTCATCAATATTTTCCTCCATTGACGTGAAGAATGAATTTATACAATTATTTGATGGTCTAACATTTCCCATCAAAATCCAACCCAATTTAGTTTCTATGGCTATGGGTTCATTTTCTATGCCCATCAATTTTCCTGAGCATAGCAATGAGGCAAAAATATCACTTCCAAGCAGTATATCAATAGCTGATGGTAGGTAAAATGTTGGATCTCCCAATTTGAGACCTACGATGTGTTCCCAATGATGATCGACGATACGATTTGATGGCATATTTGAGCAAATATTATTTAAAATAAGGAAATCTGTCAAAATACCAGATTCCTTCGAATCGACAGGACGAAATTGTGTTTTTATTAATCCGTTAGAATTAATTGTAGAAGTATTTCCAATACCTATCACGGTAAGAGGTTGTTTCTTAAAACGAGTGAATCCTAATTTTTTCACGCAATTTTCCGATATAAAATTTGCCTGACTGGCGCTATCGAGCATGACACGAACCTTCTGGAAAACTCCATTTTTGTCTAAAACTTCCACATAGGCTGTGGACAGCAGTACCGTGTTGGTTTTATTGTAAAATGTTGTCAACGCCAAAGGCTCCGACGAGTTTTCTTGTTGGTCTGAATTTTCCACGAATTTTTTTGGAAAATGTAATAGGGTATGATGTCTTGATTGACATTCCCTACAAGTGAAACGAGACTGACAATTCTTAGCTTTGTGTTTTCCTTGCGTGAGGCAGTTGAGACATAAATTATTTTCCTTTGCAAACAAGTACCTAGCTTTTGGAGTAAGGCGTAAGAATTGTTCACACTTGTGCAGAGAGTGTGACGATTTACAAAGAATACACTTGACTTCAATCTTTAATACAAATGCATTAACATTATTGCCAGATCGATGTTTAGCATTATACGATTTCGATTGACCTTTATGAGTCTGTATCAGGTTTTCAGGAAAAACCCCGAGTGCCATTTCTTTTGCCAAGCACTGTCTATCTAAATACTTTAATAGGTGATCAAATGTTGGAATATTCTCTGAACTATGTTGAATTTCAAAATCAATACGCAATTCTTTTGTTAATTTACGTAATACAATATGTAATAAAAGAAAACTCCATTGGCGAACTGGAAAATTCAAAGCTTCTAAAGCAGCAATATTTTCTTTTAAAATAGAAATAAATTGTCTGATATTATCCTGAGATTTTACAGGTTGAATCGACAGAATTAATTCTACATGCCTATCAGCGATGAAACGTACGTTTTCATACCGTTCCTTTAAAAGGTTGTATGCAATAAAATAATTTTCTTCAGAAATCGGCAAATGTTTAATGTGTGTTAATGCCTCTCCTGACAGGCTACTTATTAAATAATGCATTTTTTGAACAGGATTTAAGGCATTATTAGAATCGATCAACGAATTAAAGGTATTAATATAATTTGTCCAATCTGTTGATATTCCCGAGAAAATAATCAATTTTAATTTTGGTAACGAAACGTTATTATTTGCCAGTGAATGATCCGATTCAATTTTCGAATCTTGTGGAAATAATTGATTATAATACGACTGAATCTCGTAATACATGTTTTGAATTTCAGTATATTTTTCTTGTAAAATTTTAATTTCCGATTCATCCTTTTTATTCGATTCTATTGAAATATGTGATGCAACAAAAGTTTCTCTAATATTTGATATATCCGAAAAACGCGCTTTAAATATATTTTTGTCAACAACGTTCAACGAAGTTATAGCTTTCAATGCAGCGGAGCGAATGCTTTCCATGTCTAACAGAGCTAATTTGTACTTCACAATAGTAGCCGCCATTATGATTAGGTATTTTAACCAAACTCTAATAATAACACCGCAAACAAACGTCAAACGTCAAACTTGTAAACAAACAGAATGTCCGCTGTGATAACAGCTGACCGATGCAATCCGCGATCTTCTTTACCGACACGAGAATGCTTGTATTTAAAAACTACCGACGCGGCAATACTTTGTGTAGGTACAAAGTATTATCTACGAATATTGAGCTACCCAACGATTTAAATATGCTAATCAATATTCACGATTGAATGTGTAATTCTGAAACAGCTTTATAAAACCGGAAAGGTCAACGAATGGAATGATCTATATTTCAAAACACAATATCTAGTTTCGAAATTACGACTATCAAAAAACGACAAAAACGAGAATTTATCCGGCGAATGGACCAAAAATGTCGCGTCCGATAACACGACAATATGATGTTGTGGACTGTAAATCGATTTCGAAAAGAATATGACCAATGAATTGTGTTTTAAAATACAGATCACGGGAAATGGGGTATGACGGAATAGTCTCTTACCTTTTGACGGTTTATTCGGCTGTTTCAGGATCGATCCTGGATATTGGAGTTTCCCAAGAAACGGCACAACACCAGCTACACTTATAATCCATAAAAAACGGACTTTTCGCGATAATTGCGATAGTTCAACGACAGAGAGCTGTGTCCCATAACACTGCGAGATTTCAACTGTTGTGTAGGTAACTTAGATTAGGGCGACAATATTATTTTCCACTTGTTCACAGGTAGGTAGTCGACAAACATCTTCTTCTTCCCCTGGTAGAGACTTTGAGGACAGGAGGACGAGGAAGGAATATATGATTTATGAAGGACTTGGGGAATATGGATTAAGTTTTTTTTTAAAAACTGTTTCAGAACCAAACATACCTAAACACGCAAATAGAACCCTGTACATCTAACTAGGGCATAATAATTCATTGCACAAGGTCCTAATTACATTTCCCTAATGCAATTTCAAGCTAGGGCCACGTCCTATTTATTTTTTTTCTGTCAAAATATGACAAACTAAAATGCTTGTTAAATAGATAACAAAAAATCGTCTTTGGAAACTTAAAACCTTAGAAAATGGTAAGGCATAGTTAGAACCCCATCCAAATCAAGTGATGAACCATAATGCGCCTCGTATTTAAGATAAACTGTCAGATACAAACAAAATCGAGAGTGTAAGTTAAGTTAGAAACTTTTAAAATGAATTATTATTGAAAATGCTTGATGTTAGAACTTTGTCATACGTCTACGAAAATACAACATTTGGCATTCAAAGTTCATTTTTGAAAAAAAAAATCAGGAACACTATCCAAATAAGGTGACGATATTCTGTGTTAGTTACGTTCTATGTTTGTCTATTTTTTTTTTAAATACGCATAGTATAACATTGAAACTGTGTTTTGATACATGGTTATCAATTATTTTCGAGGGTTTAGTTTTGCATGCAAACAACATTGTATTCTTGAAATTTACGAAAAACTTACAGAAGTGAAATATTCAACAACGAAGAAATCACATGTTTTCTGGAAGTAAATGCTTCACATAAACTACATGTATTAGCAACAACTAATTTATTTTACTCGTATTTTATTTTCTTCTTGTATTTCGCTAAAATTCTTCATTACTTCTTTCGCCATAGAATTTGCTGACTGTGGTAGTTTTTCTTTGAGATGTCTAAGAGATTTATGCCAAGATGTTGTAATAAACACAAGATCAAAGTTGGTTTCTTGTAATAAATAATAAATAAAACATGATCAAATCTTTTTACTCTCAACATTAATTTGGGTGAAAATGCGGTTTGTTGTAGGTTTTCTACTAAATTCGTGCCAATCAAAATACGTTGTATAACATACTATGGTTAATGTTATAAACAACCGCCAAAAGTATACTCTCTCTCTGGTATGTGAAATTGAATACGTTTGAAGAATGAGTTAATGATGAATGTAAGTAAGTCTAAAGTCATGGTATTTGAAAGAGAGACTACAAAAACAGTAAGCAATATAGTTGTGAATGATGAATACTTGGGGCAGGTGGATGAGTTTGTGTATCTGGGTAGTATGTTTACGAGAGATGGGAAGGCTGATAGAGATATTTAAAGAAGGGTGAATGCCGGTAACTCCATTAATGGAGGACTGAATGCCGTTGGCGCTAATAAAAAACTGTCAAAAGAAGCGAAGCTAGCAGTCCACAATGGAGTCCTGGTACCTACCCTGATGTATGGCAGTGAGGCATGGAAATGGCAGAGGAAGGATGGAAGTAAACTGAATGCTGTTGAAATGAGATCCCTGAGGCGGATGTGTGGTAAAACAATGTATGATCATGTGAGAAATGTGGATATCCGCAAAGAATGTAAGGCTGATGTAAGCATAATGAGTAAGATTAAGAAAGGGACCCTCAGATGGTTTGGGCATGTAGAGCGAATGAACGAAGAAAGCAGTGTAAGAAGAATATACGACGCAAATGTAAATGGTAGAAGAAGTCGGGGACGTCCGAGGAAGACATGGCACGATCAAGTGAATCAGATACTCGAGTTGGGCCATGTCAAAAGTCAGAATAATAGAATAGAATGTATGAGACGATGTATGAATGTGAGTGAGGCAAAGAGTGTGTGCCAAGACCGAGTTGTCTGGCGGTCCGTCCTCTCTGCCTACCCCTGCGAAACGGCGTGATGGTTAGTTAGTTAGTTAGGCTCATTTAGCAATAACACTGTTGTGGTATAGCTTCAAAAAATATTTATCGCTATAAGACGACCAAAACAACTATAGTTTTTTTATAAATTAAGACCGCTCTAAAGATCTTCACCTTACATCCAGAATAAAAAATTTAAAAATAACATTTTAAAAAATCCTTAGATGGAAGAATTGTTTCTGACTTGAAATTGATGGTATTATAGACAGTCCTGATTTTCTTCGCCTGATTGCCTTCTATATTACATCTAGAACTTCTGTTATTTGAGGATTAAGTGATACCCATATAAAAGTGGTTGAGTGGGCATAGCGCTTGAGTCTCACCCGGGTGTCGTGCGTATGATTCCTCGGCTGGCTAAGTCCTCCATCACAACACAAATAACATTTTCGGCTTTCTGTAGTGGTAGTAGGAAATTTTATAACATTGTTGGGTTATTCGTAACCCGGGAATGTTTGTTTTTCTTTCTTTTAAAAAAAAATACCAAAAAAACAAAATTATTATAGAAATAACTTGTTTGGGAATATTTTTTGTCCTGTTACCTTTCCTACATATTTCCTAGATACACATCTACCTACCTACATACTTCTTCCTACCTACGAATGACATTGCAACTCAGTGCAGTGATAACTTCCAACTATAAAACAGTGTATTACCAGTGTCTATGTATTATTCGTATTAAATGCTAAATTACAAGTTTATTAAAAGTGTTAAAATTCTTACCGTTGGAACTAACAATGTGTGCACAATTTGGAACATTCATTGGAATGTGAATTCTTATGTGGTCACCATCGAACCAGCATGCTACATTATCACAGTGGTAACGCTTCCATAATTTCACACCTTCTGAGAAAGTTTCTAACATAACTATTGTTGCTAATAATGTTAATAATTATTGTTTATGACCAAATACTGGCGTCCCACAGAGATCGGTTCTTTGACTTTGTTTGTGTTGCACATCAATAGCCTTTTGTCCCCCCCGACAGTTTTCTGGCGGACAGTTGATCCCTAGACCAATTGATTCCATAAAGGATGCTTTCTTCATCAAGTATGCAAAGAGGATATACCGCCCTACAAACAAAGTCGATACACTAATATCTGCAGGCATTTTGACTGAAAACCCATAGTAAAAATATTTTTACTAACAATAATTTTGACTATTCGAAGGAGCATGCGGTAATAACAAGATACGACATACTTATACATGCAGTCGGCTAAGCAAAAAACCGCTAAAGGTTCCTACTTGCATATAATATAACTTTTTCTATCCGAATACAGCACAAGAGGTCCAACTTCTCCCAACCGTCTGAAGCTAGTGACATTACGGCATCCCCAATTTTGGTATGTTGAAGGTAGTGGGGAGGTGAAGGAGGTGTGTAAAATGTACCTGGCTATTTAGATCTAGTCACCAAACACGGCTAAAGCCTTTTCAAGTAATAAAAACGTATTGCTGCACACCGGTGCTGATGGAATCAATTATAATGTTTTACAATAACTACTACCAAAATTGAAAGCAAAAATTTAGATGTTGTATTTCTATTTTACAATTAGTTCATATCGTCCAAATCCAAAGTACGCGGTCCTTCCTAACCTAAGCTTCAGAACTTTTATCAACCCTTGTTCAGGTTTTACAAAGTATCCCCTTATTCAACTCTTTAAATCTGATTATAATCTGTGACAACCACGGGAGCTCCCCAAGGCTCACACTTGGGTCCTTTATTATTTCTATTGCTATCTACGCTACGTGACACTGCGTCGTACATGGAAGATAGGAGATGGGAGATAGGAAAGAAGTGTTGTTTAGTTTATCGTTTTCTTTGGGGTGAAAGAAGTAGTTATAGAAGGAGGATGTGTTCAAACTGAACGGAATTTGTATGTATACATTTTTTAAATTTATTAGTTTATTTATAAAACATATACTTTTTTGAATTAAATATGATTTTACACACAGTCATTTTATTCATCTGGTATAATCACTTTCCAAGTGGGTATATATTGCCGTGGTAAGTAAAAACGCAGTTATTACCACAATACAACACTACAATTATTCAAAATAATTCCTTTTTACATTCTTCAAAATAATATCAACAAATTGTAAATTTGGTGCAATGAAAATAGACTTTACTTGAATATCTCAAAATGTCAATTAGTGAGATTTTCTAGAATAAAAAATCCAGTGATCTATAATTACAACATTGATAACAATCTTCTGCAGACATTGACAAAAATTAAAGGCGTAGGCATCACTTTTCAATCAAATCTTTCATTTTGGAACCACATAATGGAAATCTCTAATAAGGGCTTACAAATGTTGGGATTTATAACTAGCCTAACTAGAAACTTCGACAATATTTGCCTTTGTTAGAAGTCAACTTGAATACAATTCTCCCATCTGGAACTCACATTTTAATATTGGTGTGTCTACAAGTTATTGAAAGAATAGAAAATTTATTTATGGTTATGGGTATTCCGGGAATTATTTTGAACTACAAAATTATTTTATTTATGAGTCTTGTTTTTTGAACTGTTAATTCGTAGTGGAATTCCATTGTATTAAAATTTAAATTAAAAAAACTTTTTCACTTTGTTCCACTTATTTATTTTCACTAGGACCGGTTTCTTCCTACAACGGACATTTTCCGACTGGTCTTGGTTGACCAGTCTGTGTTATAACGGGTTACAATGAATTTTAAATGATATGAATATGCTTATTGTCATACAGAAGGATTTTCGCCGACTTCATATTTTTACATAAAATGTTAAATGAAATAGTTGATAGTCCAGAATTGCTTGCATTTATTAGCATTCAAAATCTACTACGTAACACTAGAAGTCGAAATTTATTTCAGCATAGTAATTCTGGAACTAACTACCATTTGTTTTCCTCTTTGCCAAGAATACTAAAACTAACTAACTAACTAACCATCACGCCGTTTCCCCGCAGGGGTAGGCAGAGAGGACGGACCGCCAAACAACTCGGTCTTGGCACATACTTCTTGCCTCGTTCACATTCATACACCGTCTCATACATTCTCTTCTATTATTCTGACTCCTGACATAGCCCGACTCAAGTATCTGATTCACTTGGTCGTGCCATGTCTTTCTCGGGCGTCCCCGACTTCTTTTACCATTCACATTTGCGTCATATATTCTCCTTACACCCCTTTCCTCGTTCATTCTCTCTACATGCCCTCAGTGAACATCTTCAATTTGTCACCAAACAAATACAAAATGTTGTTACTGAAGCAGTTCAGTTATAAACAATAAATAGTGTACAATTATTACTATACATATGTAAAACCCCTTAAAAATTGCGTTAATAAATAAATTATTATTGTTGTCATCTTCGTGCTGTATCCCACAGTTGTGTAATCCAATGTTTTCGTCGCTGACAGCAGCACACACAATATATTATTATTATCTGATGTCTACCGACTTGAAAGATCTACAATGGGTGATATATATAGTTCACCTCCATAGAGAGGGGATTTGGCCACGATTTTCCAACCAAAAGAAATTGTAGCATCTTTTCCTTTCAGGTATTTGTACTGCGAATACGAAACATTGGTGGTTCTAGAACACTTGGTATACAGGGTTCAGAATGGCAGGGACGCTGCTCGTATGTATTTAAAATGAACCACCCGGCAGTATAATCGGTCTCCTCTTTGTGCGGTGCTTCGTAGCCTTCTCGCTCTTGTCTACTTAAGTTTTCTGCACACTCATTTGTTATTTAGACATTTCCGCGACTTTTTATCCCTCGACAAAATACCCCCCGACAAAATATCCCCGTCAAACTATACTACAGACAAAACACCACCCAACAAAATATCTACTCAAACCTAACTTAACCTTACCTAAACTATCCTAACCTAACCTAAGTGCACCTAACCTAACCTTACTTAACCTAACCTAACCTAACCTAACCTAATTCAATCTAACCTAACCTAACCTAACAAAAAATGGGAAAAAAATAATGAGACCACCTGTAAAGACAATAAATTATTGTTCAAAAATAGTAAAATGTTAGCTAAGGTTAGCTTAGGTTAGGTTAAGTTAGGTTAGGTTAGGTTTTAGTAGATATTTTGTTGGAGGATGTTTTGTCCATAGGATATTTTGTCCTTGGAATATTATGTCGAGGGATATTTTTTCGGAGAATAGCGACACTAAAAAGATACAAAAACATACATTTACAGGATTTAGTCTGAGAGAAAATTAGATGGTATAATCGGTCCTTTCTTTGTGCGGTATTTCATTAAGGTGTTAATTAAATAATCTGTTTATTTTTAAAACAATAAATATTATATTAACAACTTTCAAACGAAAAATGTGAAATAGAAAAATCAGAAAAAGTGTCGGTCGCACCTAAAACAATGAGAAATAATTAAGAATATTTCAATTTGGGGATGGGTCCGCCACCTGGGAACCATTTATTGCATAACCAAAACCTCTACTATATGTAACCCCAAGTGTTTCGCAACATTTGATGACTTAGCAGGGGCGCCCGGAATCGTGGAGATGGATTACCAACCAACTGCGTAGTGGTAGGCCGGATCGAAAGAGACTGGTTGAAGGAGGCCTTTTGACCTCTCCAGCCCGACTCCTTCGACCCTTCACCTTGCACCGCTTTGGGAGGGATGGATTTAAACGTTTGTCAATCCTGATGTCAGCGGCTGAGTGGGTATTGCGTTTGGGTCCCACCCGAGCGACGCGTGTTCAATTCCTCGGCTGACTAAGTCCCCCATCACGACACAAGCAACATTTTCCGCTTACTGAAGTGGTAGTAACAGATTTTCAAATATTGTTGGGTTATTATAAAAAAGAAGAAAAAAAAACAACTCGTAGATCCTCAGATTCCAATCCATATACCTTTTCCCTTCCCAAAACTTAATCTTCTTCTTTTCCCTTAAAAGAATCTCCACACAGCATCTCCAAAGATGACATAGGCCTAGAGTGAAATTAATTTCCTCAGGATCTCCTGTGTGGAGCTAATTTTAAAAAAAGTGTGTAATTCACACGCGTTAGAAGTGAAACATTAAGTCGCTAGATGTCACTTTTTTTCTTTCGCCTGTTTTTTTAAGGTGGTTTGAAGATTGGATATTGTATTCACAAAATAAAAATGTTCTTTTTTGGATTTCATAAGATTCGAACCCCCGTTCGCTTGATGTCTGTCTCTCTGGCCGCTGAGACTTGTCAGACACCTTGCCCACTACGCTATGAAAGGCACGCGTCGAGGTGTATTTGTGTAGAACTGAGTTGTGTCGCATTTCCGTTTCACCAAATTTCAAGTCACCAACAGCGCTAAAGAAGTTTCACTTAAAAAATCCTTGATATCTGAAACTTGGTGGCTACACCGAAACCAAACGCCGAAAACCAAATTAATTTTTACTAATTAATTAAAATATCGACCCTTACGAGGTTTGTACGTTCCGTTTACAGTTTCCAAAATGTGCTGCATCCACTTTAAAATTCAAGCAAGTCTTACTTTACTAGACTAGAAGGCTAACTTTAACTAGATAGTTAACTGATTTGCGTTTTGTAAATTCTGCTGCATCTACTTTAGTATTCAAACAAGAATTACTTCAACCAGGTGGCTAACTTTAAGGAGAACGGATGCGCAGTCTTTTTCATACTAAACTTAAATTCGTATTTGAAGTCAAAAAACTCAACTAAACTGAATATAACTTTTTTATATGGGCTCCACGCAGGAAAACAAGTTTCCTTGGTGCCTGTGTCGTCTTTCGAGATGGGTACGTGTGGAGGGTATTTTTAAAGAACGGAAGGCGAGGAAGTTCTGAGAAGGAAAATTGTATGAGGGGTGGGTAGGAATCTAGGGCTCAATGTGTCCAGGGGTGACGGAAGTATGAATCCATCCCTCGAAGTCGAAAATTCTCCCTCAACTGGTCGCGGAATCGAATCCCGGAGTGGGCAAATAAATTTTATTTGATTAATTTGTGTTTTTTCACAATTAGTTCATTTAAATTAATAAATTGTTTATTTGAAGCACGTTCCAGAGTGGAAGATACTCTCAGTATTGCCCTAGTGTAATTACTTTGATTACTAGAATTACTTTGCTTGAAATGGCTTTGGTCGTTTTTAGCCATATACTTCCCCACCTTACTCTTCCACATCTTCTTCCCCTCCCCGCTACCTTCAACTTCACTCCATGTCCCCTAATTGCGGATGCCATTTTCTGACTGGCTTCAGTCGGGAGCAGCATGAATATAAAAAATAATTTAAAAATCTAATGAACGGTTCCAGAAATATTATTGTTTAATTAAAATGTACAAAAAATATCTTTTATAGATATATACTACTTTATTTGTTTATGTTTTACATTACAAAACGAAGGATTTAAATAATTCATTTTATCATTACTTTAAAAGCAACTTTAGCAATTATTTGTGAGAAAATCGTAATTATTTTAAACAACAATTGGAATCTATTTACTATAACAATATGATGAAATATAGAATAAAAAATATAAACGCTTAAATAAAGCAATTTCGTGGGCTTAAATTTAAATTTCAAATGAAGATTTACGTTATAAAGCATATTTGTCAAAAAATGCCAAAGTTGCCTATAAAATTATTGGAAATTAAATTCTTTAATGGCTTATAGATTATAATTTAAACATAAAATATTACGTATTATCAGTACCAGATATTTGCCATACTAAAAAAAACAAAATTTTGCTTTCAAATCCAAATTTAAGTTTTCTTTGAAAAGAGTCCTTTCAACAGAGTTATTATCCACCGGAGCGATTGTGGTTGAAAAATGTAACACTTTTTTTTTTCTGCGATTGATAGCGTTCCAAAATTGGACCACATTTTTCTGCCATTCTTAAAATATTTATTGTAATTATTTAAAACATTTCCTTGACCAGCCATTTATTTTAAAACGAAGTTATTGAAATGATGTTGTGATGACCATGGATGTCGTTAATCCGAACTTCGTATTCTATTTTAAAACGATGTTAAAAATATTTTTCCCCCGAATTTTTGATTAGCTGTTTACATTTAAAATTCATTCATCAAAAAAGTCATTTTTCTGTAGATATGCACCTTTCATTATTAATTATACCACAGACAACATACAGAAATCGAAAATATTCTATGTTGACTCGAATAAGTACTCCTCACGGCTGTTTTAAAGTTTAAAAAAAACACACAGGATTCGCGCGGTTATAAACTTTTTTATATATATTTTTTTTTTAAATCCTACAAAAATATGAGATGAACGGTAAAATGCAGGTTAACTCATTGGCTCTATAGGACTACAAAAAGTTGTTATGTTTCCATGTTAAAATTCGAAGGTACGATTTTTTTTAATGTTGGCGAAAAAATTTTAAAATGATAATCTGGGAAATCTCGAGCAATCCAGGCAAATTTATTTATTTCCCGTGATCGTTCTAGTGGTTGGTACCTACCTGCCTGAAAAAAGTTTGAAAAAAGAATCATCATTGAGATAGTAATGTTTCTTTGAAAAAAATGTATATATTTCCTTATTTGAAAGAAAGAAAATGTTACAGAAAATAAATGGTTTAAAATTAAATGGGTAGGTATTTAAGAAGGTATTTAAGCTTACGAATATTATGATTTCATAAGAAATTTTGTTTTTAGCTTTATTAAATAAGATAAAATTAGAAACATAGTTTTTTGTACGCAAAGTCGACTGCCCAATTTCATAAATCCTTCGATGAAAAAACTTAAGCCTTTGAAAGAGAAAAAGGCTTTGTAAAGATTGAAGAAAATCAAAATACAATACGCCCTATGACTATTAGGAAGTATTCAGTCTATTCAGCGATTGACAGCCAAAAAAATAATTCAAATCTTTCGTTTGCCAAAAATCTTTCTTCAACACATCATGTAACATAAAATCAAAGTCAGGTTTTTCAAATGGCACCTGAAATATATTTTTCCTAAAAATATTATTAAAGCATTTTTAATTTTGGAGGCGAGTATAGGTGCCGCCGCTTATTCGATATAACCATTTATTGGATAACCAACATCTCTACCACAAGTCACCCCAAATGTTTTATTACGTTTGGTGATTTAGCAAGGATGCCCGGGTTCATGGGGTGAAGTTTGTCCGGATCTTGCTGCCTGGCGAACTAAATCGTTTGAGGCAGACTTTTTGATATCTCCAACAGGACTCTCCCGGAACATCGCCTTGCACCGCAGTGGAAGGGTTCGATACATACGTCCGTTTCTGGATAAATTAACCCCCAGATTACTACATCTTTTTTCTTTCCTAAAACTTTCTCTCCTTCCTTTTCCTAAAATAACCCTACTCACAGCATCCCCAAAGATGACAAAGGCCCTTTTGGAAAATATTTTCCTCAGAGATTCTTGTGTTGAGCAAATATAAAAATGTATAAATTTTTTTAAAGAAAGACAAATATTCCTGGGTTACGAATCATCCAACAATGTTTGAAAATCTCTTACTACCACCACAGTAAGCGGAAAATGTTGCTTGTCTCGTTATGGAGGACTTAGCCAGCCGAGGAATCGAACACCCGACGCCCGGGTGGGACCCAAACGCGATGCCCACTCAGCCACCGACCAGAATGTATGAAAATATTTTTTAAAGCCTTTGTATATATATTACTAGCTGGTTCCCGGCATGCGTTGCAATTCCATATTCAAATAAACACATTTTTCTCCCGGAATCACCTTCCCGTGCGTCCCCGTTCCCCTCCCGCGTCTAATACTTTCTTACGTTTCTAATACTTACATTTTTAAACTCGTGATATCTTTCGAATGGTATTTCCGAATTGAATAATTCTGCAAAGTCGTAGTACATTATTTTATTCTATCATCAATATTTTTCGCAGCGCACGCGATGTAAAGAATATTTTAGGTAATTTTTTTACACCTTGGGTTACATTATTGGAGTTTTAGCAAGGATCCCTATTTTTTTGAAAATATAATATAGCCCATGTCACCCGGGCTTTCCAACAGTGAAAGAATTTTTCAAATCCGTTCCGTAGTTTCGGAGCCTATTCAATGCAAACAAACAAACAAACAAATCTTTCCTCTTTATATAGTGTTGTAGATATATACGTATACCTACATATGACAGGCAGGTTACATAATAATATTGGAAAAATGCTAATAAGAAAGACCAAATTTCTATAAATGAATCTTTACTGAACCATTAAAATGACCACCATCTTGAACCGGAAACGGAACGTATAATAAACAAACATGCAGACAGACCGACGCTCAATCAATAAAATTGTTTTGAAATGTACTTCTATGGGTTTTAAAAGCCCTCGAAACCTTCTTTATCAAACCGTCCCCTATAAAACAATCGACAGGCAATCTGCCAAAGCTATCGGCGACTAAGGGAGATAAAACTTCCGTTCTTGCCATAGAGAAAAGTATCGGATTGATTTCCCGTTCTTGTAACTCTCATCCCGGATTATCCCCGGCTTATCCATATTGATCTCATGTCCAGAACAGATTTCTACGAGAATTGATCACAATATTTTATTTTATAAAATTTATTATCATAAAACTATTCTAACAGACAGAACAATTAGTCATAATAGACCCGATATAGTTTTACATGACAAAATAAAATAAAAACTTACATCATTGATGTCGCTATTCCAAATTCTTGTAATATTCAGAAAACTGTTTATGAAAAAATAAGAAAATATGCAGATTTAGGAAATGAGATTAAAAGAATTTAGCATTCTCAGACTATAAAAATATTACCATTTGTTATTTCGGCTACTGGCATTATACCTAACTCTCTCATTCAAAATTTATGTGTATTAGATTTGTCAAAAAATTTGTACATAAAAATGCAAAAGTCGGTCATTTTAAATACATGTAGGATTACGAAAGATTTTTTAAATATTTATATTGAGGGATCAGTAGGATTTATCGGACCAGTTAGGATTTCATCAGAGCCAAACCCTCTGATATGAAAATATCTGGAGTCGGTGAAATATTTTCCCATTATGTTTCTGGTGGATTGACGTATTGTTCTTGTATTGTTTTTCTATTTATTATACTTATATAGTGCACGTACATTGCGTTAATTTACTAGATATTCATTTGTGGAAAAGTGTGTGGAAGGGTTTAGTCTTTCATTTGGGAAAAATTCAACCCGGACATAAAATCTGGAGCACAATCACTACAAATGATATGTCACTTCTTCAACAATAGACTTAAGAGGCGGTTCTCCGAATTTCAACCGATTTCTTGCAAACCTCCCTTAAACATTTGAAGTTTTTAAGCTCTTAAAAAAATATATGTTATTCTTGAAGATAATATCTAGGCATTTATCGCGCCGAAACGCAAATTATATAAAATTCCCTCGATAGAAAAAAATCGCAAAGTATGCTCCAAAAATGATTATAAAGACGTTTGTTTCGGTTATTTTACAAGTTATATGTATGAAAAAATTCACAGCGTTTCTTTAAATAAAATTAAAGATAATTGTTGCGAGATTTTTGCTCTATTATTGTGTTTTATTAAAGATTTTCATGATTTTTGCAGCAATTTTATCGCTGTAAATGTTAGCGCGCTCTTCTAACATTCGTAATTTCATATCTCTCCATCTTCTTCTTTTTGGGGCCGGGAACTGACCCTTGGGAGTAGGAAGGGGGAAAGGGGAATAGGGCATGTTTTACAATGGGAAAATGTTTAATAATGAATCATTTAAAAATATTTTCTGACTATTTATATTATTTAAATTCGTATTTAGGCTCTTTCTAATTTCTAAGATTTTCGTCCAACTGAACGCCATTAAAATTACACTGTAGAAATTCAATTACACTATTAAAGTCAAAAGCGTAACTCGTCTCCAATAAATAGGGATAATTGTCGGATAGGGACAGGCACTTGTATAACATATTTATGTTAATTTTTAACTTTATGAGTAAAAACTCAAATTATAATATTTAATTAAATGAAGACAATATTAGCGAAACTCAATCAAAATCTGAAGACAGAAAAATCAGAAAAAGATATTGGTTCCACTGTGACTCGATTTCTCTACCGATTGAGCTATGTAACCAAATGTTGGCCATGAATGCTAAGGTATCTGGGTTCGAGTCACAGTGGAACCAATATCTTTTTCTGATTTTTCTGTCATCAGATTTTGATTGAGTTTCGCTAATATTGTCTTCATTTAATTAAATAAACTTATATAACAGGTTTGGTGGAGGAAAGAGGGAACACATGTTAGATGGAGACGCATCTAGTTGCGTCACCAGTCACAGATCGTACCATATCCTATTTATTCTCACATTATTTTCTTCGCCTTTCATATCAAAAGCTTCTAACGATATCAGATACGTATCGATAACGTTATATAAAGGGTAGACTAAAGCAATTATTTTCATGAAAAACATTAATTCTTCAATCTCCCGACAAAGAAAAGTTGAAGTGACCGAGACACAATCAATTAACCAGTGACAGATAGTAAAAAAAAAAAGAAGTGATAACGTTAAGTGGATCTGACGTAGAGAAATGTAATGAATAACATCCATACAGAGTTTTGCTTGAAGAAATGAAAATATTCCATCAAAATAAAATATTCTGTTGTTAGAAATATTTCTTTAGAGGTGTTCGGCGTACTTGTCGGAAGATATTTTTCTGACGGGACAAGAGGAGGCAGTATTTTTTTTAAAGTGAACCGCGCAAGAATACCATCTGCTCCCGTCTGGAGTCAATGAGGCTATTGCATTCCCAATTGGGTTATGTTGTGAGGTGGAAGGTAGTGGGTAGGGGAAGGAGCTAATTAGATCTAGTCACCGAATAAATCTAAAGCCATTTCAAGCAACGTTTCAATTCTGAGTGGTGGTCTTTCACCAGGGCGATACTAAAAGTATCTGCCATGCTGGATCCAGCCGCAAATAGAGTTGAGCATTTGTAAAACTGATAACCAAACATTTAAACCCGTTAAATCACAGGAAACCATATTATTTGTCCCAGCTCACATATGTCTCGTAGAAATCGTTATGTCTCCCTTACTATCATAGTGAGAAGTATGATCTAAACAATATTCGAAAGCGAAAACAACATGCTTTATATTCTGATCTAAAAATTAACATGTACACCTTTATGAAACTAAATTTTTCGACAGCAATTTGAAAAAAAGATTATGAAACTATGTGAATTTTTTAAGAATTATTCTTACGTCAAACTACAAAAAAGTGAAGTAACAATAACGATTATTATTTATGTTTTCATTGATAAACTAATGTTTAAGACAAGATTTTTTATGCATAGCACAAAGTGTAACTTTTGTCAGAAGATTTTCTCAATGTAGATAAGTGTTTCAGGCTAATAATTATTACTTATAATAATTTTTTACAATAACGTATAATTTTTCTAATCAAATATTGTGCGTTTTTATTTTATTTATTAGTAATTTTAGTAGAAAAAACGGAAGATGAGCCTGTCATCAAACTTTTTAAAGTTTGTATTCTAAAATTTATTTACAAAATTACATGGTTATTTCTAATAATAGCTGACATATCAGCAGCGCCGAATCTGCCATACGTTCAAAAACGTGCAAAAAACCTGGCGCCAACTCCGAAGGGGCACCGTGAGAAAATAAATATTGTATTAAAATTTAGTCATAATATTCCCTGAATCGTTTAAAAATTACCCATAGTACGAAATAATTATTACGCTCTAGCAACACTTTCCAAAGAAACAGAATGCGCACGCATCAGGTTGGTATCAACGGCTTACGAATTTATAGTCAGTTACAGAATTTTTTTACAAATTCCATATTTTTAGTTTAAACGTAAGATCTACTTTTCCATATATCTTTTACGACGAATGGGTGCGATCTAAATTCAATAACCAATCACAGCGCGGTATATTTGTTCTATAGAATCAAACAAACCGACTTGCGCCTTTCAAAATGCTGACAATTTTAGTAAGTGTAGAGCAGAATGACGTAAAAAAACTCGTTTCCATTGGGAATTTTTTATTCCAATTTCTCCAGCACCGATAAAAAATATATGTCTTGATTTTATTTGATAAATTAGTGTAAAAAAAATAAAAAAAATTGGGGTGAACGAATTTTTAATCAAGATAAAAATGTAGGGGGGGGGGGGGCGCCATCGGTACCTACTGCACAGGGTGCCAGATTTCGTAGATCCGGCCCTGCATATCAGCCCATAGAAAAGGCAGTTGCAAGCCATAACAATCACACAAATTTGACAGTCGATTATGTATGGAATCGATTTCGTTTCCACAAAAGATACAGAATTGCATGGCTGGTTAGGGTTTTCAGTTTTGAGAAACGAATTAGTACAAACATTTAAATAACTTAATTCCCAACTTTCAGTGAATAAACTTTTTACCCGTCCGAACTCACTCACTGAAATAAATAAAATTAAATACCTCCCTACCAAGAAAGAAGGTTTAAACAGTTTGCTTAATATTATTATGTTGGAATTTAACCCTGGCTTGGTCGCGTAACACCACCTGTCAACTTGGTAAATATTGAGTTAAAAAGTTTCTGGCTTAGGCCGGGGCCGGCGGACATTTTTCGACTTTATCCCGAAAAGTTTATCCGAAATATATTCAATTATTCCGGAATTTTGTTATGTGTGGGGCAAATGGAGGAACTTGTTTTGAAGTTTAGACTTTTGGCTATGTATTGCAGTGACGCACCGGAAAGTTTATTGGAAATTTCAGCAGTTTTGTGGGAAAATATTAAACTGTGATATGACAGGGAGTAGTTTGAGAGTTTACTCATATTGGTATGATAGGTTACCCATTAATCGCACATAGCTGTCGATAATGTATGGATTGAAAGTGTATTAAATACTGATGCAACCTCAATTTCGGGATCCAGATTAATTCCTACCGCCAGCTAAAACCAACACCCCCGCCATAGGTCACCCCAAGTGGTTCTATACGTTTGGTGACTTAGCAAGGGTGCTCGGGTTCATGGGGTGAGGTTTGTCTAGGTCTTGGTGGCGAATGCATTTACCCACCTACTGCGTAACGGGCCGGATTGGGAGAGACTGTTTGAGGAAGACCTAACCTAGATCTCGTCAACCGAACTCTCTCAACCCATCGATTGGTTTAGAGAGCTGGTGCAGATTTAAATATAAATATACATCACTCCTTATATCGAACGTGTAATCTACCAATAAACAGCAAACAGCTTTATATTTTCAATGGCCACCCGAGAGAGGAATTGTTGCGATTGTAAGACGCCATATGTATTTATGGCATTACCCCCACTCCGACCATTCTTTCATGTCACTTACAAACAGCGTTATGTGAACTCTATGGTTGGCGAATGGACAATGAAGGCGTCTCTAAAACGCCATGGATATTTACGCAATTACTCCCACCTTGACCATTGCTGACCAACCGCAGGGCCGTACGTTGACCCCACCCCCTCCCACTACTTCGCTCTAGAACGGGCAGCCAATTGCAGGGCTCGGCCTTGGAAATGGCTTCAAAACTGCATGGCGGCTCCTTTTTGGACATTTTTGTGTAGAATTTATATTGAATTTATGCAAGTTTTGCTAGATTTATTTCAAATAAAAGTATATAGAGTAAACGACTGGACTTGCGTCCATACTGATAAGATAAAATGAAATATGTAAATGTTTCCATTAAAAAGATATAAGGGTTTTTTCATGCTGATATCGGGCTAAAACCCCACTGGTTAACATTGTACAATTTTACTGAATTTAATAAAACTGCTAGAATGAAGTGGTTTACATGAGATAGAGCGGCAAAGAGAGTAGTTTTGCTTATATAATTTTATCATTTCATTCTTGTATAAGGATGCACGAAGCTGCAAAGAAATGTACCAACATTTAAAGGGTAATTCTGTGGATCGCGAACCAATACCGCGCACGGCTCAGCCGTACCATATATATGCAGCCCCAAACTCTGTTCAAATCAGTCTCATTCGAACTTTTATCGTCGCGTCTACTCTCGCCGCCTCTGTCTTCTTGGACCGCTTCTTCCTGCCTGAACTCTACAATTGTCTTTGACTTCCTACCTTGCACTTCCTTGGACAGCTGAATTCTCTCTCCTCGGATACTCACAGCAACCGGACCAGGCCCTGAGCGTGCACAGCAGCCCGCCGACTAGAAAACCAGCACCAGTATTTTACAGTCAATATAGAGGACATAAGTCCGATATACTCCTGAACACACTGACCCCAGATTCCTACTCACCCCTCATACCTTTTTCCTTCCCAAAAACCTCTTCCTCTAAAAACCCTTCACACAGCATCCCCAAAGATGACATAGGCCAACAGAGAAATATTTTCCTCGTGGCTTCCTATTTGAAGGTAATGTAATAAAAAAAATTGCAACACCCTCCCCGAAATTTGGAAAAAACAAGATATAAAAAATGATGAAAAAGAAAAAATAAACCAAAAAAAACCTTGTCAGCACGCTACTGATGTAGGCATTGTGAAGTTATATTTATCATTGGTGGACCGCGGATGGTCTATGTGGTTTCGTGGTTAAGTTCTAATAATGTTCCGCTGAATTTTGTTTTTTAGGTTTACTGTTATTAAGCCATCGCCACTTAACGACCCTCATTACGTTCAGTGAAATAAAATATAAAAATTATATTTTAAATAACGAGGACAAGAACCAAAAAATTGAAAAATCCGGAGGTTATCAATTGAATTGTAATGATTGCAGCCATTTTTACATGGGTAAAACTTGCAGAAATTTTAAAACGAGGCTTAAGGAACATTTGAGATGTCTAAATAGCAATAATTATTCGGAATTTGCTAACCATCTAATTAAATTTAACCATTCATTTGATATAAATACTGGTTTAAAAATTTTACAAACTAACATTAGTGGTTTTCAATTAGATCTTTTAGAAATATTAGAAATTAGGAAAAATGTCAATAAAAATTTAAATATTATTAATTACCAAATCAATTTTGTGAATAACCCAATCTTAAACATATTTCCATTGTAATTTTGTCTTTGATCTTCTAAGCAACCCCCTCCCCTTTCCACCTTTCATCCCCTCCCCCCTGTTGATCTTCTAAGCACCTCCCCTTTCCACCTCTCTCCCCCCACTACTTCCATTTCTACCCATGCCTGTCTTTCTATACTTGATAATTTAGTTTTTAGTACATATAATGTCCTGATGAAGAGAACATCATTCTCGAAACATGTTGAGTTTTTAAATAAAGATTATTGTGGTAAAAACAAAGTGTTTTCAATTATTTCATTAATGAAATATTAAAAGTAAAATACTGCGCAAAACATCATTTCAAATCAGACCATTTTTTAATAAACCGGAAAGGCGGGACATAATTTTATGGGTGCGAAAAAACGATAATTACATAGCCGAAAATCATTTTAAAAAAAGAACGTTTTCCACACGAATAGCAATAAATTGTAGGGGTTCTCTTCATAACATCTGTAAAAACACTGCCATCTTTAACAAAAAATCAAACCAAAGGATAAGTTCGTATAGAACAAACAATACATCTAGCGAACGTTAAACGCAAATTCAAAAATTCGCCGGAAATAAAAGTGTTGCCATATAAAAAATTAAAAAAATCAGTGTGGAATTTTACAAAATTAAGGGAACATAATCGGAGACGAGACATTTTCACGAGCTCAAATAATGGATTTTTTTATTTAAAAGTTAAAAAAAAACTATATGTTTCTAAAAAAAATTATTAACATTTTCGTAATCTTAGTAAAAAAATCTACCCACACGATTTTTTCCAAGTCTTTATGAAATCGATACAAGTGGCCTATTGCCAATTATCGTATTTAGATTGAAACGAAACGTTCGTGGTATACAACTTTAAACGTATGTACATTAAATGAATAAATAATTATGTATAGTTACAGCATTTAGTGTTTTAAACTAGTTGAAATCGACGACAGCGCCGACAGCTGACATATCAGCCCATAAAAAATTCAATTGCAACCTATAGACAATGACACAAATTTGACAGTCGATTAAGTATGGAATCGATTCCGTATCCACAAAAGATACAGAATCGCTCTTCTGATGATGGACACCGTAATGCTCAAAACTGTTGAGACTCTAATCTAGTTTAAGAAAAATGTTAACAAAATAAGAAATAACACATTCAATTTATGTATATCAGAAAATAAATCACCAACGTTCAACAACGTTGTCCACAATATTTGTCGTAGGTATAACAATGTTAACAAAAACGATTAAAAATATATAACTTTGAATTTTTCAAGTCTGCAATTGTTACGCAGACCCGAAAACCAACTTATCGACAAGAATATAAACCACATTCAATGGATTTACGACTTTTAGATTGATTTACTTTCCAAAAAAGTTATAATATCGGGAAAACGTCTCCTCTGAGATATGCCAGGTCCCTTATTAAAAGTTAGAAAAGAGTTCATGAATTAACCAAATAGAATAAAACTTTTCACCGAGATAACTTAATGTAATGTATTAAAATATGGGAGAAGAATAACTAACTGGACAGAGGAATTGAAGACGAACGGAAATTACATATTATTGTGACACATTTTTGTTGGATTTTGAATTATGTATGATTGAACTACATATGTAGTTTTTTAGGATGAAAAAGTTTCTCCATTATAGTGGCTTTAAGTCTTTAGAAAAACATAATCGTGTTTCTTTTAACACTGCCGTTCCAAAGGGGGGTAATACACTTACCCCAAACGAGAGTTTTTCTAGAGGATAGTTTTATGAAAGACTAATCGCCATCCGATTTAAAGCCCTGCATGCGGAACCCCCAACTGAATTATTGATGATCATGGCACAGGCTGCTTTAACAGACTGGTTAAACAATAATTTATTTTTGCAAATATTACACTCGTGTGTACAGGCCACACACTGTCAGATAGGGACAGGTACTTTGATTGGGTTAGAGGGAGATGCATGTAGTAAACAGTTGTATTATGTCCAAAGTATTTTACGCAACGACTAACGTCCATTTTTCTTCAGTCATAGCCGTACTGGTGGTGTTTACATGAGTTCGTTTTAACCCTTAGCAATACTTGCTATTTTCAGCCTATACACATTCACTTGTGATGGACCTAGGTCCCCCATGATTTTATGCTTCATAAAAATAACAGTAAGCACGTTTTTGGAATTTTTATGTTTAAAATTAATGAAGGACATATAATTAATCAAGGAAAACTGATTTATTACATTTTTTAAACAAACACGTAACATTTATATAAAAAGTGTCTTAAAACTAGGAAACTTTCAGACTATAAAATAAACTCAAAAGCTAAATATGTCTTTTTTTCTTACTAGGCATGTAACAAAAAAAATAATAAAATTTTCAATAGCTTTGAAGCTATTAAATTTTTTATTTAATTTTGCATGTTATTGAACAATAATATCATGCAAAATCACAATAGTTTTGTTAACAATATCAGACCTGGTCATTTAGAAGGAACATTATGCAATCATACGACAATCTTTTGTTTTATCTATATATATATTTTTTTTACGGTGCTCCAGATTTTATGTCCGGGATAAATCTTTCCCAAATGAAAGACTAAACCCTTCCACACACTTTTCCATAAATGAATATCTAGTAAATTCACGCAATGTAAGTGCAGTTGACCAGTCTGAAGATGGCTCTGACGAGCTGAAACCGGTCACGGTCAAATAAAATTAAGTGGAATAAAGTTTTTTATTTGTTTTATTATAATCTAATGTAAGTGCACTTTATAAGTGTAATAAATACAAAACAATACAAGAACAATACGTCAATCCACCAGAAACATAATGGAAAAATATTTCACCTACTCCAGATATTTTCATATCAGAGGGTTCTGCTCTGATGAAATCCTAACTGGTCCGATAAATCCTACTGATCCCTCAATATAAATATTTAAAAAATCTTTCGTAATCCTACATGTATTTAAAATGACCGACTTTTGCATTTTTATGTACAAATTTTTTGACAAATCTAATACGCCTAAATTTTGAATGAGAGAGCTAGGTATAATGCCAGTAGCCGAAATAACAAATGGTAATATTTTTATAGTCTGAGAATGCCAAATTCTTCTAATCTCATTTCCTAAATCTGTATATTTTCTTATTTTTTCAGAAACAGTTTTCTGAATATTACATGAATTTGGAATAGCGACATCAATGATATAAGTTATTTTTTTTAATTTTGTCATGTAAAACTATATCTGGTCTATTATGACTAATTGTTCTGTCTGTTAGAATAGTTTTATCATAATAAATTTTATAAAATTCATTTTCTTAATATGAATTTGGTTCATATTCATAATATGGTACATTACGGCAGTCAATCAAGTTATGTTTAATTACCAAACTTTGTTGAATTATTTTTAAAACTTGATTGTGCCTAAATGTATACTCGGACGGCGCTAATACAGAACATCCCGATATAATATGTTCTATAGTTTCCGGAAAAGCCAAACATTTTCTACATAAATAATCAATTTTGATTTGCATCTTTGATGATATGCTTCCTATAATTTTTAGTATTAATGACTCTATCTTGAATGGCAAGCATAAAGCCTTCTATTTCTGCGCTCAACTCTCCAATACTCAACCATTTGTTTGACGAAAACTTGTCAACATATGTTTGGTTGAGATAATTTAAGTGTTTTGCATGAAGAATTTAATTTGACCAGGAATCTAATAATTCCTGATTGGTATTTATAAGAATGCTGGCATTCTCGTCGTATAAATTTAATGGCGAAATATTTCTATCTGCCTTGCAAATTATTTTGTGCATTTCTGAACTATCAGCTTTCCTATGGAAAAAATTTCTTAGCATTTCTACCTGATTATGTTTTAAATATGTTATTTTGACTATACCCGTCCTAAATTTCTAGGTAAATTATTTTAATTTATTAATTTTATTATTAATTACTTTACATTATTATTTACATTTATCACAAATTTTAACATCGACGGAGTGCATATGGCAAACCTTTTTTTTGCCAAATCAAGCAATTTTATTATTATATTATATGTATTAATCAAGAAATTTTACTTACGTTACTACACTCGTGGGGGACCTAGGTCCCACAGCAACGCGTACCTTGTCAACCAAAAACGTCAGCCCGGTGCACGCCTGCTCACCGCGACCTTTCGGGTAATAATAAAAGTAATTAAAAAAATGATAAAAAAAAATGTTTGCGATAACTTGCTTGGTGGGGGACCCTATTCCCCCGCGCGTGGTGTTAAGGGTTAATATTTGAAAACCACAATGAAGCTGAATTCAGATCAGTAGTTTTTTGGCGTGGCGATATATTATTGCATTCCTGATTTAGTATGGAATCTGACTACCGTGTTCACACGCGCGTTGCAGTTTGCAGCCCGGCGAATTCGCCTTTGTGAATATTAAACACTTCAGACTCCAGAGACCGAAGTTAACTACGGACGGGGTATGCAACTAACGACAGTCATTATTCAAATTTCACCTTCGATCTAACTTATTAACTAACCGTTTGTAGTCAGAGAGGATATAACGCTACAGAACTCGGTACCTCAATTCTTCTGTTACATACGTAGATATTGAAGTAGTAAATAACCATAATACGTGAGTTCATATTTTTTTAACCATTACTGACATAGGAGTTTTTGGAGCATTTAAATTTAATCGAATAGCAAAATTGACTTCATTTAGATAAGTTAACAATATTTAGTAGCTTACTTTTTAAAATAACCAGTCTTTCCAATGCAATTTTCTCTTAATTTAGCTATGTTTACTGTTTAGTAACTTAATTTTCAAAACCCCAGGCTTTCCAAAGCCAATTTTATTTAATTTAGCTATGTTTACTGTTAAAAGTAGCTTAATTTACATGAGCTCAACACAGGAGGCACTAAGGAAAATAATTTCCCTCAGGGCCTATGTCATCTTTGGGGATGCTGTGTGAAGGGTTTTTTGAGGGAAGGAAGGATAGGAGAGTTCTGGGAAGGAAAAGAGTTTAAGGGATGGGTAGGAATCAGAGTTTCAGTGTGTCCTGGTCATCCACCTCCAAGACCTAGACAAACCTCACCCCATGAACCCGGGCACCTCTGCTAAATCACCAAACGTAGCCAACCACTTGTGGTGACCTATAGCAGAGGTGTTGGTATTGATAGAAGCGTAATTTTCAAAAGCCCAGGCTTTCCAATGAATATTTAACTTAATTTGGCTATGTTTACTGTTTATTTATTTATTTTATTTATTTTAGTTTTTATTCCAGCAGGGCTGGGAGGGTAGTGCAATCCCAGTCTGCCATATTACAAACAGAGTAAATAAAAATCATATTATTCGGTAGGAACCTAATGAAAATAAAATTTGAACATAAATAACAACAAAAAAAAAATAACTATAAAATTAAAAATAATATATAATAAATATTAAATGTTTAGTACCTTAATTTTTAAAACCCCAGTCTATCCAAAGCAAATATCACTTAATTTAGCTATGCATATTGCTTAGGACGTAATTTTCGAAATCTCAGTCTTTCCAATGCAAATGTCACTTAATTTAGCTAGATTTACTGTTTAGTAGCTTAATTTTCAAAATCCTAGTCTTTCCAATGCAAATTTCGCTAAACGTAGCTATTTTTACTGTTTAGTAGCTTAATTTGTAAAACCCCAGTCTTTTCAATGCAAATTTCACTTAATTTACCTATGTTTACAGTCTAATAGCTTAATTTTCAAAACCTCAGTCTTTCAAATGCAAATTTCACTTAATTTAGTTATGTGTACAGTCAAGTAGCTTAATTTTCACAACTTCAGTCTATCCAATGCAAATTTCATTTAATTTAGCTATGTGTACAGTCTATTTCACAACTTCAATTGAAGCAAATTGAAGCTGTGAAATTTCACAACTTCAGTCTTTCCAATGCAAATTTCACTTAATTTACCTATATTTACGGTCTAGTAGCTTAATTTTCACAACTTCAGTCTTTATAATACAAATTTCACTTAATTTAGCTATTTTTACAGTCTAGTAGCTTAACTTTCACGATCCCAGTTTTTCCAATACAAATTTCACTTAATTTAGCTATGTTTACAGTCAAGCAGCTTAATTTTCAAAATCCCAGCCTTTCTAATACAAATTATACCAGATATAGCTATGTATACTGTTTTGTAGCTAATTTTTCACAACACTAGTCTTTCCAATGCAAATTTCACTTAATTTAGCTATGTTTACTGTTTATTAGCATAATTTTCATGTCAGTCTTTCCACTGCTTCTCTTTTCTGTTCCCTTGATCCTTGTTTCACGCAACATTTTCCAATTCCCAATAATTCCCCTCAACTCTCAAGTCCATGCACGTCCCTCCACGGTTCATGCAACATGACTATGAAATGAACCACCCTGTGATGTCTGGATAGGGGAAAAACCCCCCCTCCTGTAATATTTATTTATTTACTAGCGCAGACTCATGAAAAATCACGGGATATTATAACTCGGATTTGTGACTTTGAAAGTAAAATAAATAATCATCGTCTTCCAAAAAAAGAAATTTATTAGTAAACTAGAAAAATTACGACATCTCATCTGTCAAGTATTTGAATAAAACGGATACGTAGTTTGAATGAAGAATTATCAATTTATAAAATAACTTGCGAGTACTCGGCGTGCGTTGCAATGCCACTCAAAGAAAAAATGTGTTTATGTTTTAATTCTGTTTACTGAAGTGTTTTTGACAGTTGTCGGTATGAGAAGCTTGGATTTTCAAAATTAACCCCCTGCTATCCCCTATCGCTCTTATGTCTCCTTTGTAATCCCATCCGTCACCCCACCCCTACGTCGCTGTTCCCCTCTAGCATCCATTTTCCCCCTCTAGCGAGTCCCCTCCTTCATTCCCCTCCCCACCCTTCTTCCCTCTCTGCCACTAAACTACTCCAAACCGTGTTTGAGATGCAAGGATGCATCGCAATCCGAAGGTCGCGGGATCGAATCCCGCCGTGCCCAAATTAAGTTTTATTTGGCCAATTTGTGTTATTTCACAATTAATTAATAAAAAAATAATATATAGTGTATTAGCGGCACGTTCCAGAGTGGAAGATAATCTCAGTATAACCCTGGTGTAAGAATTGAAACGTTGCTTTAAATGGCTTAAGCTGTGTTTGGTGACCAGATCTGTATAGACATTTTCCTCTTCCCCATCTCCTTCCCTCCCCACAACCTTAATCCTTACCCCAATTGGAGATGCCGCAGTCTCACTGCCTCCAGACGGGAGCAGCTCGGACTCTTGTGATGTATTCACATAAAAAATACGCTAATCAAACCTATTATATTTTTTTATAAAAATTTTATAATGCCAGAGTTCATCATTATACAATAGAAACCTTCTTGGGTATGAGCACAACAACTTACCAAATTTTTATTGCAAACGGATTGATGGTATTGGAAATAATAAGGGACAAACAAAGAAATTTCCATTTTTACATACATAGATTTTTGTACCGAGTTTATCGCTTGTCTGAAACGTTTCAATAAATATTGAAAATCACAGGACAAACCTCCGAAATTATTATTTTTAATAACTTTCTATGTAAATTCTTCTTTCCTCTACTTTCAGTAGATATGCTTTAGTCGGCCTCTACCGAATTATCTTTGGTGGCCTTAGAAATATAAGAGTGATTTTCAGTAAATTTTAATTGTTGGCAAAAACCACTCGGCTCTGCGAATTTGGGGGCGATGTTTTGCCAAAGTTTCTTTGGCATAGTTGCCCGAACAACTCTTCTTTCCTAAACCGAAACTTTACGAATTTAATCCGCAGCTCTGTGTTGAAATACCACGAGAATTCTAAAGCGAATTGAGATGGAATTCCGCGGGGAGATGGGATTAAAAAAGCTTTGATTTTACGACTTAAAAAATTCAAGTAAATAATTTTTAATTAAATGAAGACAACATTATTGTCGAAAATCTGAATACAGAAAAATCAAAAAAAGTTATTGGCACCTCTGGGACTCGAACCCAGGATCTTCTGCTTACATGACAAATGCTCTATCAACTGAGCTAAGGTTTCTATATCCAACTCGGTCATTTTTAATGGTATCATCTTCAACTAAGACTACCAACATTATCTTCATTTTCTTCTATTATTGGCACATATTAATGTTGGTAGTTCTTAGTCGAAGTATGTTACAGTTAAAAGTGACCGAATTGGATATACATAGAAACCAGTTTGTAGAGCATTTGTCATGTAAGCAGAATGTCCTGGGTTCGAGTCCCAGAGGTGCAAATATATTGTTTTAGATTTTTCTGTCTCCAGATTTTCGATTGAGTTTCGCTAATATTGATTTAATTTAATTAAATATATTATTATTTGAGGTTTTACTCATAAAGTTAACAATAAATATAAAAATTAAATAATTGTTGACTTGAAAATACAAAATTACTCAAGACGACTTTTTTTAGAATCCCTCAGGCCAGACAAAATGATATCATATAATCAAATGCTCCAGCTTTTTTAACCTTTTTACCGATACCTATTTAATAACGTCTTGTTTAGTCTAACAATAATAATAATAATACCACAGGGGCGCTGTAAAAACTTATAATATATTTCTACAATCTTACTTATAACTACAAACTAGACAAACCATTAAAACAACTTATGGCTAAAAATTGCATCCACCGGTTCATCGATCACTTATACGAAACTATACGTACAATGATTTTACTAATGAACCCGATGCTGCGTAAATGCGTACATATATTGTTTTTTTTTATAAATATACTCTTTATAATCAGAAAATGTACAGGATGATACTTACCTGGACCATATTTGAGATTAAGGCGATCCACTAGTACAGGAAAAAATCGAAATCGGAATTCACGCACGAAAGGTTGGAAAAGATATTTGAGTTTTTTTTTTACATGTTGATTTCGTAAAGGTCTGTAAAAACATTAATTCCTTTTTTATGCAAATAAGCGGCGCGGAGCATAACACGTCTTCTCTCCGCTCCATTCGGAGGAGTAATGACAGAAAATCGGGGCGGCTGCCAGTCGTTCTTCGGTGGACGGTATAAGGTTCACTTTGATATAACAAATTCGTCGACTACCGTATTGTCGGCGTGATGTCAAAAATACCAACGCGAAAATGCATATTATATTTTATTTTGTGAGGTTCGGGCGTAAATATCATTTTTTTTGCGATAATTATATAAGAAACTGAATTTGCCACATTATGCAATAAAACCATATCCGAAAAAGTGTTTATAAGTAGGAGAGTTTTCAGTTAAAAATGTTTTTTATAGACCTAATACTTTATTTTTTTCTAGGCTTATTAAAAGATGTATTAAAAAAAATGACCGATATTTTTAAGGGCCAAGGTATGTTCTACACGCAGTATTTAATTGAAGCATCTATAAAACTTCAAAGCGGTCAAATTTTCAAAACTAAAACATACGATTTTGTATGATTTTGCAATATTTAGTATGGCTTCATCTTAACACTGTTTATTGTTTCTTCTTCTTCTTTGTGTGCCTTATCAGGTCCCCCCGACGTTGGCGATCACTATTGAAAAGGTCTCTCTGTCTTGCGCTGCCCGGGATAGCTCCTCCACACTTCTAATGCCGGTCCACTCCCGTATATTTCGCAGCCAAGACATTTGTCTCCTACCGGGCCCTTGGCGACCCTCTATCTTGCCTTTCAATATTAAATGGAGCAAGTGATACTTTTCCCCTCGAAGTATATGACCCAGATATGAAATTTTCTTGATTTTAATTAATGTTAGCCGTTCCCTATCTGCTCTAGCCCGCCTGAGAATTTCTGTGTCGGTGATCATGTCAGTCCATGGGACCTTGAGCATTTTCCGGTGAAGCCACATTTCGAGAGCCTCTAACCTGTTCATGGGGTTTTTTTTAAGGTCCATGTTTCACAACCATACAGCAAGACCGACCACACATAACATTTTAGCATTCTCTGCCTTAGTTTAAAGCTGATATTGTCATTGCAGAAGAGGGATTTCATTTTTATGAATGCAGTTCTTGCTGCTTCAACTCTGCACCTAATCTCTATATCTGTTTATTGTTTATTTAGAGAAATTTAGGTACAGTTTGCACGCAGAGGACATAATTGGTAACACATTTTATTCAATCGAATATATATTGTAATAATAATATGTGTGGCGTGTACTATACTTACCTACCTGAAAAATGTTAGAAAAAATTATTTTCATTGAGATAGTGGTGTTTCTTTGAACTAATTGTATTATTCTTTGATTCGGACGGCGGAAGTACCCAAACCCGCATCCCAAATTGCGCGCGTCTTTTTCAGAACATTTAATAATATTCTTACATCCTTTAAACCGCTCATTTTATTTGTAGATTTAAGACGCGTGAACAAACATACATAATATGTTGCAATAAACTAAATTGGAATATTTCAACGCCTTTGGCTGTGCCATTTTTTAGCGCTCCGAAAAATGGCAAGTAATGATGGTGCTTTGCCTCATTTATTGGCCATAAAATTTAGCGGCCCTTGGGGTACTTTATAGCTGACACTAATGTATACCGGGAGATGGAGTGCCTACCTATAGGAATGTAGATCACTGGCATTACATTATTAAATTATACGGGAAGAATTACAGAAGATAAAATTATGCTCGTTTAGTAAAAATTACACTCGTTTGAAAAATATTCCCCATTTATTTAGGAAGGAAAGTATGGGTACTGCCGCCCCGCCCCGGGAAGCATTCATTGGATAACTAACGCCTCTTCCATAGGTTCCCCAAGTGGTTGACTATATTTTGGTGACTTAACCCTAGAAAGATCTTATTTTGACCAACGTTAAAGACAATGATACGTCTTTAAGATGTACTGAAGTTTAACATTGTATTTGACATATATTCTCAACCTTTCTTTGCCCACCGCCCACTTTGAGAATATTTTTATTTCTAGCGCCCCCTAGAATCTGAAACAGCAAGAAGGGGGCGTAATGGGATACCACGACAGGGTTACATTTGCCATAACAAAGGGGGCGTAATGGGATAGGGAAAATATTTTTGTGGATGGATGGCCCTTAATGGGATGGGATGAGGCAAGATAGGATGGGGTGGGATGGGTTTCTCTAGAGTCTCCTACTGCCCCCTGAAAGTCTGAAACGCCCCCAAGGGGACGTTATCCCCCACGTTGAGAACTTATGGTTTAAAGATAGTTGAATAATTTGTTTAGGGTTTTGTACTTCAAATAAAACCAAAATTGCTATAAAAATATATATTTTAATTTTTAAAAAAAACAAAAATTTGTACACCTCGTACAAATCAACTATAAAGTATTGAGTCTTAATGAAAAATTATCTTTTATTTTATGTTTAAATCGTATTTCTTTTATATGCCACGAAAGTTTAAATGATAATCAGTCGTTATTCTTAAAAATAATAAAATTATAAGAAAAAGTCCGAAAATTACACAAAAGGTAATCATACGTCTTTCGAACGTATGGTGTATGTATATCTCCGTAATTATTGTACTTACCGTGGTGACACAGTTGCCCCGCGTAAGCTTTTCCATAGTGTAAGATACTATCAGTATCGCCCTGGTGTAAGACCACCATTCAGAATTGAAACGTTGCTTAAAATGGCGTTAACCGTATTTAGTGAGCAGATCTTAATAGCCAGGTACTTCTCCACATTCCTCTCCTCCATCTTCTTCCCTTCCCCACTACCTTCAGCCTCACAACATACCCCAATTGGGTATGCCACGGTCTCACTGGCTCCAGGCGGGAGCAGCTGAGACTCTTGTGAGGTATTACTATAAAAAAAGCTCTGCTCGGCAACTGAGCTAACTGAGATAGACAGCGCGCTATGCTGCGAAATAAAAAAGAGACAGCAATATTTGTGTCACGTTTACGTCACAAAGTCGTAGATTCTCTGTCTAGGGTTAAACTACATAAAAAACCTTCGACTCTGTGCAGAAACGGGTGGCCCATTTGATAGATTCTCCTATCTTAACATACCGATTGCAATCTTTAGAGCACATGCGTCGCGCGTGTCGGGTGGGAATGCCGTTTTTTTTTTTAAAAATTTTATTATTCATCTTTATTAATTTTTGACTTACAATTTGTTTAATTCTATGCCTGTCTCACTAGGAGAACCTGTGTTGAGAGCAGGCGCTTAGCATGAGTAGTTTATAGTAATAACACATACAAAATACAAATACAAGTAACAGTTAATCATCAACGTACCATTGAAAAAATAAATACTTATAAGATAGTTTTGAAAAAATCTTTGATATTTGATCTGTTTTGATTTATTTCATTGATAAAGGAATTTATTTTGTACTACCGATTGTATAACTAGATTCATCGATCCCTTTAGCACCGGTGCATAGTCGGGAAATACACCAAATACGCGCCCAACATAATATGTGAAAAACAGTGAAAGTAAAGGGGTTCCAATAGGGTGAGCTTTGTCCAGGTTTGGCAGCGGATGCGTCTGCCCACCAGCTGCGTGGTGGGCCGGATCGGGAGAGGACCGCTTAAAAAGCCCCTTTGACATCTCCAGTAGGACTCTCTCGGAACATCGCCTTTCCACAGAGATTGATTCCCAGGATTGATTGACCCCCAGATTTCTACCTCATACCTTTATCCTTCCCAGAACTTTCTCTCCTTCCGTTCCCTAAAAAGACCCTTCACGCAGCACCCCTAAAGATGACACAGTCCCGGAGAGAATTTTTTTCAGGACCTCCTGTGTGGAACAAAGAAATGGAATTGGCTTCCCTTCTATGGCTATTGACAGAATATCATTAATTCTTTTCGACAACATTACAATGAATTTATTTCGAAAGTTCCGACAAAAGTTTTTTGGCATAAACGCGGATTTCTATCTGCCAAATACCGTCAAAAAGTTTTCCTATACCATTTAAAATTTAATATCTAAAAATTTCAACCGAAACTTCAATCCAAACTTTTTCTAAAAAACATCTGAGAAATTGATCAACCACAGTCGTACAGAAACTGGATCAACGTAAGTCACGTATGGAATCGATTTTGTGGCGAATCAATGCAAATAAATGGGGGCTCCATTGGAGTCAGAGTCAAGTTAGCCTCTCAGAAACTGGGACCTCTGATACTTTAATAGTACACAACTGCTGACCCTGTACAAATCGCAAGTGCGCCCCACTTTTGAATTTGGTAGCCACTTCTGGTCTGGAGCCCCAAAATACCTGAAAAAAACCCTGGACTCGGAAACGGGCGGTCCGTTTGATAGATTCCACTATATTAACAAGCGAATTGCAATCTTTAGAGCACAGGCATCAGGTATCCTGGCATTGTTCTACCCGTTTTACAATGGAAGATGCTCCAAGGAACTAGCTTCGTTGATCCCTACATATGTGCACGGTTGACATTTGTCACATTAGAACGAGTCGCTTCTACGACATGTTCTTGAGTTCAACACCTCGGCTGTGGAATGATTTGCCGGCCTCTGTGTTTCCTCCCTCCTGCAACATGAATCTCTTCAAGACCCGTGTTCACTCCTTCCTCTTCTCAAAAAGACCCTCCACACAGCATCTCCGAAGATGACACAGGCTCTGAGGAAAATTATTTTCCTCAGACCATAATTCCTCAGTATTATCAGTATTATATTAAGAAGAAAATAAGAATGTATGAGTACACAAAATAATATCGCTGAAGTGAAGTTCACTGAGATAAATTTGAAAATAATTACAAAAGAAATATGTACTCGTATTGTAGTTAAATAATGTAAGTATCATTTGTAATTTTTTAGGCCAAATTCGACATAAAACTTGGACTCGAAAATTTTTAAAAGGCCGCCTATGCAACAGACGTCACTCTATAAGGTCTTTGATATACATTTGATCTGCTGATTGCCAATTTGTTGATATTTTTTTCCACGAGTAGATTCATTAATCAAGTCATTTTAAGGGTATTTTTCCCAGTGAATTTGGTGTTATTTACACGCCCCAGGCTCACATATTATGATTTAAGGCTCTGTTCCCGGCCCCAAAAAGAA
Organism: Limnephilus lunatus; assembly: GCA_917563855.2. Classification (NCBI taxonomy): domain Eukaryota; kingdom Metazoa; phylum Arthropoda; class Insecta; order Trichoptera; family Limnephilidae; genus Limnephilus; species Limnephilus lunatus. Next base: position 120,226,740 of record OU830592.1, read on the forward strand.
GAAGACGGAGAGATGTGAAATTACGAATGTTAGAAGAGCGCGCTAACATTTACAACGATAAAATCAATGCAAAAATCATGAAAATCTTTAATTTTTTTTTTTTTTTTTTTTTTTTTTTATTTATTTATTACAGAAGACACATTATTTATACAGCAAAAATAACATATAAAATATAATATTTATATTTCAAAATAATCTTTTTTTGATACAAATAAACTATATAATAAATTTTCACTGATTTTTTTATTTTTTTTATTTTGTATGATAGGTATTTCTCTTCTATAGAAGCAGACGCTTGTGATTAGAAGAGGGACGAGTATCGGGATGAAAAAATATTTAAAATATATTTACAAAATATATTTTGAATCTTTTGATTTAATTGTGGTAGATACTTAAAAAAAACAAATTTACAAGTTATATAATTTATGATGATACATTTTATCAATTTGTTATTTTTACTTTAAATTGCTCTTTAATTGCTTTTAATAGGCATTTATCGTCTTCGATTGTTCTTATTTTTTCAGGTAGGCTATTGAAGTATTTTTTTCCTAGATATGTGTAATGATGTTGTGCAAATGAGGTGTTACATTTTTGTGTTGGAAATATATGCTTTTGACGAGTACGACTTTCAGTTAAAAAGCTATGATTTTGTTTTTCTTTTATTATTTGGATTATTATATTTTTTCGAACTAGATCATTAAATTTTAATACTTTAAATTCTTCAAAAATAAGGTGAGTTGGATAATCTCTTCGTTTTTTCAAGATAATTTTTATAATTAGACGTTGCACAATTTCAACAGGGAGTAGATTTGTTTTGTATGCAGCTCCCCAGCTTACTACAGAGTATTGGAGATTTGACTGTACTATAATGGTAGACTGATGTTAGATTTTCTAATGAGAGAAAGTTTCGGATTTTTAAAAATATGTAAATTAATTTCCTTATTTTGTTAACGGTAAGGTTGATTTGATCTTTCCAGTTCAGGTTTTTGTCTATTGTTATTCCCAAGTATTTGATTTTATTCGAAATTTTTAATGTGGAACAGTTTATTTTACAGTTATTTTTTTTGTGATCTTTAGAATTATCATGTATAATTATATCAAAATTTACCGGAACGTCCTTTGATTTTATTGCAAATGGTATAACGTGAGTTTTTTCACTATTAAGAGATAGTAGATTTATATCAAACCAGTGTTTAAGTATGTTTATGTCTTCTGTTGCTTTTTGTTTTACAACTTGCCATGTGATTCCACTTTCAATAAGTACTGTATCGTCGGCATAAGAGGTTATACTACCATGAAGTGGCTGTGAGAATATACCGTTTACATATAAGATGAATAATATAGGACCTAGCACAGTACCTTGTGGAATTCCATATTCAGATGTCTCTTCGTGGCTATAAATGTTATTTATTTTGACACATTGAGGGCGATTTTTTAGGTAGCTTTTTATCCAATTTGCTACGTTTTCATTAATGTTCAAATTATCTAATTTTTTCATAAGTTTTTTATGGGATATGCTGTCAAACGCTTTTCTCAGATCTATAAAAATACCTATACATTTATTGCTCATATCAAGGTTTTTATATATGCGTGATGTGACATTTGCAATCGCGTCTTGTGTGCTGCGCGCTTTTCGGAATCCGTATTGATTGTCGTGAAGTATTTTGTTATTTTCAATAAATTCCATTAGTTGAGATTTTACGATTTTTTCAAATATTTTTCCAATATTTGAAATGAGGGAAATTGGTCGATAGTTAGTTACATTTTGTGCGTTTCCACTTTTGAATATAGGTGAGATAATTGTCCTCTTATAATTAGACGGAAATATTCCATTTTTTAAACTTAAATTAATTAGGTGAGTTAATGGTTTTATCACGTGGCTTTTAATAGATTTTAACATATTTACAGTTATGTTATCAAAACCTGGTGACGACCCTCCTTTCATATTTTCAATAATGTTTAGAATATCTACTTCCTTGATCATTTTAAAATGGGACAGTGAGTTTACACTGTGTATATCTTCGATAATTTGTTGAGTTGTCGCTCCCTTTGTTACATTAATTTTTTTAGCGAGGTTTTGTCCAACTTTCGCGAAGAAGGAGTTGAATATATCCGCGCATTTTTTAGGGTTTTCCTCTGCATTTATTTTTACGTCATTTTCGTCTACAATTACCTTGATTGAATGTTTTTGTTTATTGTTATCTATTGCACAGTTAATTGCTTGCCAGATTATTTTTGGATTGTTTTCAGAACTTATTATTTTATGTTTGTAATATTCATCTTTACTAATTTTTATTAAGCGTGTCAATTTATTTTTATATTTTTTATAATTAAATTCTATTTTTTTGTCGTTTGGGAATTTTATTGTTTTTTTGTAAAGCTTACCTTTTTCTTTGATTGAATTTAATAAACCTGGTGTGATCCATGGTTTTAAGTATTTATTTTTATCTAAATTACGATATGGAATATCTGTTTTTGAGTTTTCTACATGTTTGGATAAAATATTTTCAAAGTACTTTGAGCATATTTCAACTTCTTCGCAGTTGATTACAGGTTGCCAATGTTCCGTTTTCAAGTTTTCAATTAATTTTTGCAGATTTATTTTGGTATATGATTTTTTTTTTGATTTATTTTTTGTTTGTATTGTTTTTTCTTCCTCGTACAAAAATATACACGTATGATGATCGGTGATGTTATTTTTCCAGACAATGGTTTTTATTTTATGAAGATCTTTTATGTTAATATTCGTCCAAAAATGATCTAGGCAAGATAAATAATAAAAACGCAAGATAGATGACTAGGCAAGATAGATAATAAAACACGACTCGTTTAAAATAGAGCAAAAACCTCGCGTTAAGAGGACATTACCAGAGAAACCAGAAATATGTCATTTTCAAATCAGTGTTTAGACTTATTGACTCGTTTCCACAAAAAATTATAAATTGATTTTGAAAGATTGTTCTTTTATCTGGTAAAGTTATGGATTAAATTTTGAGAAAAAATGTTTATTTTAAGTATAATAAGGTTATACCATAGGTCGTTGGCAGATTTGTTATATTTTCAAAAAAGTACATGTATTATACAACACCAATTTCAAATCATATAATCATGCAGTTAAATAAATCCATACATTATCTTGTAAAGTTATGTTTTAGAATTTTAATTTTAGTTTAAATAAAATCATTAAAAAATATATACGTACATGTGTTTCTTGACGTAAATTGGCCAGTTTGTGTATTTATTTGCGTACTTCCAAACTAATATATTTCAAGATTTTTTTAAATACTTATTTTGGTAAGACATTATTGACAAGTCATAAAAATTTTGATCGAAAAATAATCATAAGAAGTAATTAATATTAATTAATTTACAGCTCGCGTTTCACCATTTTTCTTATAGCTCGACGACTCGAGAATTGAGAATTCACTCTGCCCGCAAACGTGGCAGTCGGCGGTTGTCTCCGCGGCGCTCTGTATCGTAATATTTGGAAATGACGAATTTAAAACAAAACCAAATAATACAATTTCATTGTTTCGTGTTTGTAAAAACTACAGGGTTTACCGAACGCAAAAATTCATGTTCATTGAATATTTTTATGAAAATTTTGAAATTTTTTTTTATTGTAAATTATTCTAATGTGAATACCGCACAAGAGTCCCAACAGCTTCAAAATAATTTTTTTGAAGTAAAACTTCTTTGCGCACGCTCGACACATGGGGGGAAAGCTGGTAAATGCGTTACGAAAAGTGATGATTGTTACGAAAAATGTCCTGCGAACGGTAATCGATGCGAACGGTGATCTTAACGAACGCATGTTATTCGTATTATTGTTAATGAACTATTTTTCCGTAAATAAATAAATAAATTATATACAGTGGGCACCCGGCATGCGTTGCAAGACCAATGTAACCTCGGGGTTAACTAAACTGTAATGGTTCCATCCCAAGTCCCAAGAAACTACATTATATTGCAAGCGGCTGCACTATATAACATTATATACAACGGGTACCCGGCATGCGTTGCAAGACCAATGTAACCTCGGTGTTCGTTCCAGAATGCGATTTTTCCTATTTAGCCAGTAAAATAATTATTCTTAATATTCATGTTATTTTAGTTTCGCGTAGTTCCCGTTTTTCAAATATGCAAACAAAATATTATCCCACGGTTTCTTCAAGTAAGGTCCCAACCTTGAGAAATAATATGTATTCTGGCTGGTATCATATAAATGCATTGCTTTGCAAAGATTTGGAAGAAAGTGTTTATTATTTAAATGGTTTTATTTTTAAGTACGTATTTGCACATTTCAAATAGGATCCTCAAATAGCACCTATAACTATTTATGGCAGCCCCAAAGGAAAGTGTTAGCTGTCGGCCTTTTATGGCCCAAACTAAGAGGAACTTTTATTATAGTAATATTTGCAATATTTGTCTGTCCTTAAGTGTTTTAGATTTAGTTTTATTGGTGGCCCTTTTCGGCGACTTTTGAGCAATTGTTTTATTGCTAGATTTTAAAATCCAGTTGTGGGAACCGCTGAAATATTCTGTTCCCACAGTTAATGTACCATATTAATTATTTGTATTTGTATGTTTTTCTTTAAATATGGTGACGTGTTCAAGAGAGAGTTAGTATGGTTGTGACGGTTGAACTGGAAGGTACATGAGATGTCCTTCAGTTGAGTTTGGAAAAACTGACAGAGATATCGAAGTAGAGACTTCGATATTTGTCAGTGTGGTGTGATCGGGAAGATCAACCGAGCAGAGGGGAAATAGGCCCTTTGTGTCAGTATTGTTATTACGGTGGAGCTGGAAGGTACACGAGGTGTATCTTCAACTGAGCAGAGGGAAAATAGGCCCTTTGCGTCAGTATCGTTGTTAAGATTGAACTGGGAGGTACATGTTGTACCTACAGTTCAGTATTGTAAAAAACTGATAAAGATATCGAAGTAGAGACTTCGATATTTGTCAGTGTGGTGTGATCGTGGAGATCAACCGATCAAAGGGTAAATAGACCCTTTTGTAATAATTGTATTTTTATTGCATTTAATAAATCGTGTTAAAGAAGAAGAAGAAGTGTTTTCCTGCAAACTCCATTCTGTTGTGCTCTCGTACCAAGATAGATAAGAAACACTCGGGGTTAACTAAACTGTAACGGTTCCATCCCAAGTTCCGAGAAACTACATTATATTGCAAGCGCCTGGACTATTTAACATTATATACAACGGGTACCCGGCATGCGTTGCAAGGCCGCTGTAACCTCGGGGTCAACTAAACTGTAATGATTCCATCCCAAGTCCCGGGAAACTACATTATATTGCAAGCGCCTGCACTATATAACATTAAATACAGCGGGTACCCGGCATGCGTTGCAAGGCCACTATAACCTCGGGGTCAACTAAACTGTAATGGTTCCATCCCAAGTCCCGGAAAACTGCATTATAATGCAAGCGCCTGCACTATATAACATTATATATAGCGGACACCCGGCGGGCGTTGCCAGGCCACTCAAAGAAAGAAAGGGTTTGTGCGCTTTAATTCTGTTTGTTGAAGTGCTTTTGAATAGGTTCACATAAATTTTTGTGTTGTCGTCCGACACGTCCGCAGGTCGCATACAGCTGTCCGTTTGAGAAGCATGTTTTTTTTTTAATTTATTGTTATAAGTTTGTTAAGTTTTACTTCAATCGTGTGGTCTAAAGACTCTAAAACACACTAAATTTAAAAAAATATATATATTATAAATTATTGTTATGTGAATACCGCACGAGAGTCCCAAATGCTCCAAAAAAATATTGTTATGTAATACCGCATAAGAGTCCAACAGCTCCCAAGGGAGAGAGGTTGGAGGAGAGTTGTGATGAAAGGGGTGGCTGAGGGGGGGGGGGGGGTAAAGGAGCCAGTGGGTGGAGAGGTGTTAGAGGTGGGGGGTAAGGGGAGGGGGGTTTAGGGGGGGGGGGGGTTGAGAGGGGGTGGGAGGGTAGGCCTTTTTTATATCCATTTTTCGTATTACAAAAATAACAAACACGAGAATCGGGTATGGGTACCACTGCCCCGAGAACCATTTATTAGATATTTTTTTTTTTTTTTTTTAATTTATTTACATATATATATATATATTTTTTTTTTTTTATCACAAACAAGTCCTGCTAAGCCAATTAAATTGGCTTGTCAGCAGGTGCTTATAATTAAGTTACATATCAATTTTAAGTGTTATAATTTTACATCTTATATCTACAAATTCAACATTATTCATACAAATCAATCAAGTATAAATATTTTTTTTCCGATAGCCAATTTTTCAGCATATATTTAACCTTATTCATAGAATTACATTGCTTTATACTATCAGGTAATAAATTAAATATTTTCGGTATGTTGTATTCAAACGTTCTCTGTCCGTACTTATTATTAAATTTCGGAACTATTAACCCGTCGTTGCGCGTGAATCTAGTGCTGTATTTATGTTCTAATTTCTCTTTATGCTGCTGGGTAAATATATACTGAATTATAATTTTGTGCCATAGTATTGCCTTAACAGGTAAAATTTTAGCACTCTGAAACAGTAATGGTGTATCATGTCTCTGTTTGAAAATATTCGGAACAACTAATAATTTTACAATGGCGTTTTGTACAATTTGGACTTGTTTCAGATTTGTTACAGAAGTATTTCCCCATATTGTTAATCCATATCTTATAATGGATTCTGCCAGTGACATATAAATTATTTTTAGTATTTCAATGGGTAAGAAAAAATTTAATGTATACATTCTGCCAGCAATTGATCTGAGTCTTTTACAGGTTTTTTTAATATGTTTATCCCATTTAAAAAAACAATCTACGGTAACACCAAGATACACATATTCCGTAACTAATTCTAAACTTTCACATTTACAATTAGTTGGAATATTTTTATGGATGCAATTAAAATTATGAGAAATAATATTAGGATTAAATTGGAATTTGGCATTAGGTGATCTTATATGCATTACTTTGGTTTTTTTGGCATTAATTAATAATCCTGCATCATGAGACCATTTACACAGTTGATTAAAGTCAATTTGCATGAGTTCAATTGCAGTTTTTAGATCTTTATGTGATATGACCAATGCTGTATCATCAGCAAATACAAAATGTTTAACGAAAGAGAAAAGTTTTTTCATTATAGTTACATAGATTATATACAGTGTAGGTCCCAATATGGAACCTTGTGGAACTCCTGCAGATACATTTTTTGTTTTACTAAAAGTATTATTTATTTTGGTACATATTTTTCTATTTCTAAGATAATCTTTAAATAAATTTAACACATTTCCTCTTATTCCAATTTTTTCTAGAGTTTTTAGCAGTTTTCTAGAGTTTTTAGCAGTTTGTCACACGTCTGCCGTAGGTCATCCCAAGCGGTTCGCAACTTTGGTTCGTGGGGGTGAGGTTTGTTCAGGTCTTGGCGGCGGATGCGTCTGCCCACCAGCTGCATGGCAGGTCGGATCTAGAAAAAGTGGTTGAGGGAGTCCCTTTGACTTCTCCAGCCTTACCCTCTCGGAACATCACCTTGCACCGCAGTGGGAGGGATGGCCTCATACATCCGCACTCCTGGACACGCTGACCCCCCAGATTTCTACCCACCCCTAATACCCTTTTCCTTCTCCGAAGTTCCTCTCCTTCCTTTCCCTAAAACGAGCCTCCACACAGCATTCCCAAAGTAGAGATAGGCAGTGTGTCGAGCGATTGTAAAAAAAACGGTCCTCCTGATCCGACCTTCCACGTAGACGAACCTCGCCCCATGAACACGAGCTCCCCTGCTAAGTCACTTGGGGTGACCTATGGCAGAGGTTTTGATAATCCAATACATGGTTCCCGAGGCGGCGGTACCCATACCCGCCTTCCAAATTACTGATACTACCTATTGACGGCCGGCGTGGTCAAGTGGTAAGGCTCTTGACTCGCAATCTGAAGGTCGTGGGATCGAATCCCGGCGTAGGCAAATTAATTTTATTTGAATAATTTGGGTAATTTTACAATTATTTAAATTAAAAATAATATATTTGCGTCACGTTCCAGAGTGGAAGATACTTTCAGTATCACCCTGGGTGGTGTAAGACCACCATTCAAAATTGAAACTTGCTAGAAATGGCTATGACCGTGTTTAGTGACCAGATCTGAATAGCCAGGTAATTCCTCGCCTTCCTCTTCCCCATCTCCTTCCCCTCCCTACCACCTTCAGCCTCATAATATACCCCATAGTCACGTCATAGTCTCACCGGCTCCAGACGGGAGCATTTGGGTCTCTTGTGCGGTATTCACATAAATATAAAATAAACAAATATGCACACGAATAAATAAATATTTTAAAATGAGTAATTTTTTACAATCCAACTGAATATTACTATTTTTTTTCATTAATACCGTACAAGAGTCCCAACTGCTCCCGTCTGGGGCCAGTGGGACTATGGCATCCCTAATTGGGGTATGTTGTAAGGCTGAATGTAGTGGGCAGGGGAAGGATATAGGGAAGAGGAAGGTGGGGAAGTACCTGGCTATTCATATCTGTTCACTAAACACGGCTAAAGCCATTTCAAGCAACGTTTCAATTCTTAATGGTGGTGTTACAGCAGGGCGATACTGAGATATCTAGTGGCCGTAAAATACAATTAAAAACAAAATATTAAAAAGAATATAACAAATTGTTTATTCATGTAGGTATCTACTTAATACCTACTGGGTTTACGCATTTTACTTGTATCTATTTATGTTTATGCACTTCGATATACAAATTACAAATAACTACTACTCATCAAAATTCTGGAAGCGAGAATTTAACATCTTCATCTGACTGTGGCGTCTATACAGTCCTAGCGCGTGAGCTAGTAAATCTCGAAACCAAGCTTGGAGCGGAACGAACTCTAGTTCTAAAAATGCCCGCTAGCGAGTGTGTAGCACTGACGTCGGAATCTGAATTTAAATTTGCTGGTTATTCGCTCTTAATTGTCTTAAACAGCATTTAAAGAAACGCTGTGTATTTTTTTATACATATAACTTAAATAATAACTGAAACAGACGTGTTTATAATAATTTTTGGAGCATACTTTGCGTTTTTTTTCTATCAAGGGAATTTTATATAATTTGCGTTTGGGCGTGACTTATGTCTAAATATTATCTTCAAGAATAACATATATTTTTTTAAGAGCTTAAAAACTTCAAATGTTTAAGGGAGGTTTGCAAGAAATCGGTAGAAATTCGAATACCGGCCTCTTAATGAATATTGTGTGTAGTTGGATTATCTGTGATTGTGGCAACATAGAGTTCGCCTACGCCTCGTAAGCCTGTCACCAATAAATCAACCACCTTGACAATACCTCCACCTAATACATAAAACTTTGTACTGTACGATTTAATAATGAAATTACATCTGCGAATTCTTCTCACACTCTTTTCCTCTTAATATCCATAAATCATGGTGACACAATAAGGCCTTGTTCGCTAGGCGTTGATCTAACTCGATTGCTTTAGATCCGCGTCGTTTCAACCCGCTTGTCACTAGTAAATGCCTGCTTGCCGGTGGCATTTCCAGTATTCATCAACCTCAAACGCCTTATATTTAATTTATTTGGGTTGTCTCACAATAAATTCATTTAAAACTAATACCTGTATATCTCATATCCATTTATATTTAATTTTGGGAGGGGTATAATCAACAGCTCTGCCAAAGGTCACCCACAGTGGCTCGCTATGTTTAGTGATTTAGCAGCGATGCCAGGGTTCGTAAGGGTGGGGTTTGTGTATGTCTTGGCAATGACTACGTTTACCCACGTGTTGACGGATCGGGGAGAGACTGATTGAGGGAGACCTTGTAAACTCTTCAGCCGGACTCTCGTCAAATCGCCTCGCATAAAAGTGGGAGAGATAGATTCATACATCAGTCACTCCTGGACACGTCATTACAATTTGGAAGGAGGGTATGGACCACCCCGGTGAATCATTTATTGGATAACCAACACCTTTGCCATAGGTCACCCCAAGGGGTTCGCTACGTTTGGTTACTTAGCAGAGGTGCCCGAGTCATGGGGTTAGGTTTGTCCGTGTCATGGGGTTAGGTTTGATGTGTCTACCCACCAGCTGCGTGACAGGTCGGATCAAGAGAGACTGGCTGAGGAAGACCTTGTAACCTCTCAAGAACCTCATCGCCTTGCACCGCAACGGGAGGGGTGAATTCATACGTCCGTCACTTCTGGACCCACTAACCCCCAGGTTCCTACCACCCTTCATACCTTATATTTACCAGAACTTCCTCTCCTTTCTTTCCTTTAAAAGACCCTCCACACAGTGTCCCCAAAGATGACATGCCCTGAGGGAAAATATTTTTCTCAGGACCTTCTGTATGGATCTATTGTAAAAAAAACTATGATGGTAAGAAATATGATCTGAACAGGGTTAGAAAGATAAATCACCACGCTTTATATTTAAATCTAAAAATAAACCACCAAATAATTAAAATGTACTGAAACCAAAGTTTCCCTCAGATTCCTACCCATCGTTCATAACATTTTTCTTCCCTGAACTTCCTTTTTCTAAAAATACCCTCCACAAAGACGACATAAGCCTCAAGGGAAAATGTTTTCCTCAGGGCCTCCTGTGAGAAGCTATTGTAAAAAAAAAATGGATTATGGATTAGAATGTATTTCCGATCTGAGAGCAGTTGGGAATCTTGTGCAGTATTGCAGGACAATGCCCCTATAACCTTACGATAAGCAGCCCCTGAAGTACGAAAACAGGGCTGGGTGTTGGTAGATGGTAGTTGGTAGACGGGAGTCGCTCCACAATTGCTGCCGAAGTATTCATCGCACGTAGCAGACATTAAAATCAAATCTGCCTGCTAACATGGATTCCGACCGCATCATGGGGGCGCTTTTATAATATTATTATTTTATAAGTTATTTATTTATATACTTACTTAATAAACAGAAATTTAAAAAAAAAAAAAAAAACGACTTAAAAAAATGCACTAAAAAGTACAAAAAATAATTTCGTACGATTGTTATTTTTGGAGTCGGTGTCAGCCAAGGTAACTACATACATAGGTAGTTATAGGTGAGGTGTGGATATCTTGGCTGACACCGACTCCAAAAATAACAATCGTACGAAATTATTTTTTTACTTTTTAGTGCATTTTATTAAGTCGTTTTTTGTTTTGTTAAAATTTTTGTTTATTTTTTTATTTTTAGTGACGAGCGTGCGTAAAGAAGTTTTTCTTCAAAAAAAGAATCATCGAAATCTGTTGGCGTAATATTGAGTTATTCGTCAATTTGTCGCGCACATACTTATTGCAAATTTATGACATGTATGGTTTTCTCATGGATCCCATTATCAGAACTTGACTAAATTAAAATGGGACCACAAGGAAAGCACCAGCTTTCTAACAAAAAAAGAATCATCAATATCGGTTCACCCAATCGAAAGTTCTGAGGTTACAAACATAAAAAAAAATAATAATAAAAATTAAAAAATACCGTTGAATTGATAACCTCCTCCTTTTCGAAGTCGTTTAAAAAGGCTTTTACATGAAATCATAAGTATTATGAATACATAAGTATAAAACGTTTTTTTGTTGTTAAAAATATAAAAGGGGAAAATAAAACTTTTGGATAAAATCAGTATTCTTGTGGACTTATATTCATAAACTTGATTTTTTTTCATTTTTGTCAGCTATACGCAGTTTTTAATAACACAAAAACGTTAAAAGGTTAAATTATTGAAAAAAATAAATTATTAACATTATTTAAAAATACACGTTTTAGGTTTTTTTCTGATTTTCAATTCATTTTAGCGAGCCAATAATCATTTTAAAAAAAAAATAAAGCAGTTCTCATTTTGTTTGTAAGACGCAGCTTTTGAAATATCAGGCATTTCTGAATTCAAAAGTTGAAATAATTGACTCACCCTACTATACATTGGGCCAGTTGTTTCGGAAAAAATCACGTCTGACGGACCGTCAAAATCGTCAATCAACGAAATTTGGGTTGTTTCACCGTCCGTCAAATGAAATTTCAAGCCAAATCTGAAGGATTCGTCAGATTTTGTAAACGGCCAAAATCCGCCGGTTACAACTAAATGATGGGCGGCACATGCGCAGAAGTGTGGAAAATTACAATCTGACAGCTCGCGGGCAGGTCTGCTTTACTCTGCACTCTGCACTACCGAAAGTAGTGATTATGGCTTGACTTTTTGCATATTATAACGCAAAAAAAACACAACGATCGAAACTTCAGAATGGCAAAATAGCAAATGGCTTTGTGGGAAAAAGTTTAGATATCTTTTCAACGTATAATATTGTCGAAAATCGTTGGTTTTAGAGATAGAAAATGACGTAAACACTGGTGAAAACATTGAAAAAAAATACAAACTTATTTTTGGTGTAAACAGATGATGTTACAATCTATTGCCATGTTATATTAAATTTATGTTGTGTTAATTTATGGGTCTACAATAATTTAAAATAAAAGAAATCTTTTTCTTGTGATTGACATTTTTCTTGTGAGAACATAGAAATTTTGTTAGGTGTACGTGGTGACAACTGAAGGTTCTGATTTCGGTCAACTTCCGATTTCATACAAGATATAAAAGAAGTCGAGTTTGTTAGTGGATTGCAATTATAAATAATTGTGTACTTCATGATTTTTGTCTAAGTACCTATATTAAGAACAGTGCTTCGAGTCACAGTAGAGTAAATACAGAATAAAGGACTGGCTCCATCAAAAGTTATGATTCATAACATTCTATATAACTGGTTCGACCCTCACAAAGAAAATTGCATAGTTTGAGAACTGGAGTCATGACCTAGCATATTGAAATAAACCTGTAACTGACATTAATAAGGCATGTCTTTATTAGGCATTTAAAATATGTTGTATAAATGAATCTTCTTCCTCATATTTTGCCAGATGGATAGACAAATAGATAGTAAAATCCTGCCCTTTATAAAGTATATATAGTCTTCTCTTACCTCTTTCTGTACTATAAATAGAGTGCTGTAAAAGCCTGCACACTGCACTGCAAACCGTTGACTCACTTTAACCAACTATACTTTACTGCCGAGGGTGTTACACTGTTACAGCACTGGGTTTATGTGGATTCCTTACCGACCCTTGGGATGATAGGCTTAAATCTCAGCACTTTCTATAACATCTGCCACCTGGAGAGACACATACGCACAATCGGTACAAGAGAGGATATAATAAAAGCCGTTTGATTTTCAAAATAATAATATATATTTATTTAAAATAATCAACATTTCAATCACTTTTATTTAATTTTTCATAAAAACAACTCTCTTTTTATAACCTTTGAAGGTTATAGGTTATTTTAGCTTCTTCTTCAATGATATAATCTTCTATTTATTTATAACGATTTATTCTTTAATGTTTTACAAAGCTAGTAAATTACTTTGTTTATAATATAAATAGTATTGGAAATGTTAATTAATGTTAAACGTCACGTACGTTATAATCTACGAATTCACAGATGGCGCCAATCAAATTATTTTAAGTTTTTAATGCTTTAAAATATTAAGGTAAATTAATTGTTCGCGATCGTAAATATTTAATTAGAATATAAATAAATAGTTTTGTCCATAAACAAACCCAAATCTTTCAAGGCTGAAAAATTCAATTTTGTATCGGTGTCTCGATCCAATATTGTATTTTTCAGCCTTTCTTCAAAGATTTAGGTTTGTTTATGGACAAAACTATTTATTTATATTCTAATTAAATATGTACGATTGCTAACAATTAATTTACCTTAATATTTTAAAGCGTACCATACAAAAAGCATTAAAAACATAAAATAATTTGATTGGCGCCATCTGTATAATCTACACATTCACAGATGGCGCCAATCAAATTATTTTAGGTTTTAAAGCTTTTTGCACGTTACGCTTTAAAATATTAAGATAAATTAATTGTTTGCGCCTGTACATATTTAATACGAATAAATAGTTGTGTCCATAAACAAACCCAAATCTTCTAAGGCTGAAAAATTCCATTTTGTATCGGTGACTCAATCCAATATTGTATTTTTCAGCCTTTCTTGAAAGATTTGGGTTTGTTTATGGACACAAGTATTTATTTATATTCTAATTATATATGTACGGGCGCGAACAATTAATTTACCTTAATATTTTGAAGCGTAACATTAATGCAAGAAGCATTAAAAACCTAAAATAATTTGATTTGCATCATCTGTGAATGGGCAGATTATAATGTATGTGACGTTAAACCTTAAAATGTGTTAGATCATTATTAAATGCGAATGAGCTGACAGCAACTGCAACAGCATTCTTCCATCTAATTATTACCTTATATATGTCTTCGACCAGGTTATACTTGGTTGCTGATGCCTTGAATAAATAAATAAATTACCAACGTGTATAATATATTTCATTTTATTTACGCCCTTGGGGCTCTTTTTAAAGAGAGGAACAAAATAATATAACTAGCTAAAAGAAAAGAGAAATAAATATAGGTACCTACAGTAAATAGAAAAAAAACCAACAGAAAAGTCGGGTACATATTTTAATATATTACATATGGTAAATATTTACTGTTCCATTAGTAAAACAATACGTTAGAAATTTATAATTAAATTTTTATTATGGAATAAATGAAAATTTCAATGGCAGTGAATGTATTTCTGTGCCATGTAGGCTTTGGACTGGGGAAATAATAAAATAGTTTGTTTTTGACGAATTAACCAACTCTGCAGCGTTAACTAATTTTCATAAAAATTCAAATTGTTACATATATATTTATAGAGTGAGTAAAGTCTTTATATATAAAAACAGTCAAATTACAGCAATTACTCCCTCGAAGGAGAAAGTATTTTACAACAAAAAACATCTTTATACATATAATGAACGTAATATACTCCAGACGCTAGACTATTTTGAATGGACTAGTTGATTTAGTGCGAATGATCCATCGACCTTGTTAACATTAATTAACAAGTATTTAAAAGAAAAAAATATATACGCCACACAAGTAACAGGTCACGTAGCATTTAAAATATGCATAGCAGAAAAACCAATTATAACATATACAATCTGCATATTTATTAGTTTACAGATTACAAAAAGAAAGAAATGAAAATTGTGGCCTTACTGGAGTTTACCGTTGTGCGTGCACATTGTATATTGTAGTTAGCACATGATGTAACATTTAAAAATGTTTTAGGATAGGTAATAATATCAATTTTAAACAAGAAAATACTTTATAAGAATTGTGCACATGAAAAAGAGAGAAAAATTAATTTTTCGAAGAAAACTTCTCCGGAAAGGTTTTCACTTTGTGATGGCATTATTTATTTTAATAAAAAGACAAATAACTTCAATCAGGATCAAACGTATACTCAATACGTTTGATCCTGATGAAGTAAACATTGTTTACGAAACATGTTGATTGTGTACCAATAAAAGTGATGTAAACAAAGTTATTTGTCTTTTTATTAAGAGAAAAATTATTGAAAACAACGTTGGATATCGATGGATATCTATACATATACCTTTAAATTCTTTAATTTGTAGATAGATGGTGAACAGTTTGCAAGAGCATATCTCTGTTTAGTTTTAGCATGGTTTGGCCTTCAATATTGCTTCTTCCTGTCTCAACAATCTACATTTAAAAAAAAAATCGGTTGAATTGGCAAAATCATACATTCATATCATGTAAATATTATTAATAACTGCACAAATACATAAAAAATGCATTAATTAATTTTACCTTAAATGGAGAACCCATATATAAGGTATCATTGTAAGTTCTTACATGTAATAGAAAAATGGCCGTCTAAACCATAATACACCTCGGTTGTGTCGCTCATAACACTTGCCTCCACCACCGTTTCCTGCAGCACTTAAGTGTCGACATCATCGTCAAAGATGCTGGGGAGACTGTCAATTGACGTGGCCATTATGCTCCGCATAAAAGTGGTCTCCTCCTTCACTGGTGCTGCTGGAGCTCCACCGCCAGTCTTTAAGCGCTCTTGGATCTCTCTGCTACCGTCCTTGAAGCAAAAACTCAATTGATAAACATATTCATTCTACATGAATTGAATGATTCAACGCTACCAATTTCTAAATGTTACAGTTAATTTAACAGCAGAGTAATACCAATTAAGAAAAAGATTTCAACCTGTCTTGCCCGACGTTTCATGTATCAAATGGAGCTCGGAGCTGCTTGACAGAACGGTAGAACGAGCCTTCGCCATTGAATTCTGCTGCAATGGTGTGTCACGTCGCCTCTCGCTGTTGGAAGCTGACTGCGTCGGTTATCTTCTTGGTAAGAATACGGCTATGACAATTCAAGTCGATCGCACTCAGCTGCAGAAAAATTGCTCCCTTTCTGAAAACACATTAACATTTCTAAGTATAAGTTCGTAACAAAAAATCTCAGATATAAACTTAAATACGCATATGAAGCATAGGTAATTATTTGAAAACACCGTAATATTCATACATAAAACGTTAAAGTGGCAGAATACATAATAATCATAAATAAACTAATCTAATAACATAAAATTTGCCGCAATGATTCATTCCATAGCGGAATCGAACATTCCAGAAGTAATAAAATTCAACGCTTGTAGATAGTTCAAGTGTCTCATTTCACAACGATTAAAAACATTGGGTTACTGCCAATAAGAATATAAAGATGTCCTCGATTAAAATGTTTTTTGTTCGTTTTGTCGATCGTTTATGTCAGAAAAACGAAATTCCACATACTTAATACAGTGAAACTTCACACAGGTACAAGCAAAAAAATGCTTTCCAACTACTTGTACGGTTATAAGTTATAACAATGTGTTTTACTATTTATTCATACTTATTATGGCACATAGAGATAATAGTGTGTAATACTCACAGTAAGTTGGGATCCATTGTAATATAGGTTTACAAAATTGAGATTAACAACAGATAATAACAAGCGTCGATAATGGCGGTAAAAAGTTTGTTGTGAAGTTTTGTTTCGCGAAGAAATGCGCGCTTGCCGCTGACGTAAATGTGAAGTGTTGCCATCGTAAAAATAATTCGGGCCTCCGAAAAAAATAATTCTCTGGTATAATTGTCCGATTCGGCTGGGAACACTGTGTGAAATTTTCAAATCTGACGAACGTTAAATTTAAGTTGAAACAACCCAATTCTGATTTGACGAAAATCAACGGAATGACTGTGTTACATTTTTAAAATCTGAACGATTGTTCAGGTTTTCCGAAACAACTGGCCCTTGTTACCACGCCGAAACGGTATTTATATGAAATTCCCTCGGTAGAAAAAATCGCAAATATGTTCCGATAATTATTAGGGGACTTTTTTCTGTTATTTTACAAGTTATATGTATGAAAATTCACAGTGTTTATTTAAATGGTACTTCAGACATTTGCCACGAGATTTTTGCTGTGTTTTAAACGAGTCGTGTTTTATTAAACACTTTCACAATTTTCCCTCTAACATTCGTATTTACATATCTTCCCTTGTTCTTCTTTTTGAGCGCTTACTACCTTCAGGAAGAAGTATATCAACAAATATTTCGGAGAAATCAATTATTTTTTTTAATTAATCGTATTATTTGGCAATTGCACTCGCATAGAACAGCACCCCGTCAATCGCTCCTCGCAAGGTATTACGTACTCTCACCACCCGTTTGAGAGTTACGCCAATAGACGGGAATAAAGGGTCGCACGTGTGCCGGAGAACAGCGCCAGCGCTGGCAACACCAACACCCTCAATAGGCACTCCCAACCCAACCAACTCCTATATCCAGCCAACACGCCAACACCCTACCAGCTACCAGCCAACTTGCTTTCTGGTGAATGCGATTTGGTAACCCAGGGGCGGATTGGAAATCAAATTGGGCCTAAGATTTATAAAATCATTCTCAACATCATGCCTCTCGTACTTGCTGGCCTCTGATTTATGGAGTGCCCTCTCTTTCTCCGTTTTCAAGACCAAAATAAAATAAAATGTTTTGCAATCAGCAAATTCATTGGAATCACCACCAGCAAAATGCTATATTTAATCTGCTGTCATAAGGGGTCTCCACACGGTACTGCCGCAGTACCAACTGCCGTTGGCGCGGCTGGCGCTTTTGACTACAGACTATACGATTTTTAGTCAGTTCTGCGGCAGTACCGTGTGGCGACCCCTCTACAATACAAATTAAAAACTTAGGACATCACTTTTTAATCAAATCTTTGATTTGCCACATAACGGAAATCTCTAATAAGTGTTGGGATTTATAACTAGACTAACTTCTCCCATCTGGAACCTATAGTACAATGTTCATGTACAAGCTATTGAAAGAATACCACGACTCGATAGGTGTCATAATGTGTTTTTTTAATAAACACATATTATTATACATTCGTTCGCGAGAGGTGGGAATACTGTAAGGATATTGACAGAATAAGTTCTAACTAAGAATGGTGAATGCAGAAAATTCATTTAATAGGGAACTGAGGCAGAAATTGCTAATCAAAAGATTTCAAGGAAGGCAGCTGGTCAACAGTTCGCTGTATAATTCTGTAACCAACCCTAATGTATGATAGAAAGACTTGAAACAGAATTACAGATTTAAGCTGTATTCAAATTATTTGAAATACAGCTAATATTTGAGTAATTATTAAAAAAACAACGTAAATAAACTAGTAATTACTAAACTTCGCCCAAAATAGACAAAAAAAGCGTGAAATGTCGATAAAATAATCAAAAACACTGAAAAGTCCAAAAAAAATTTTATTGATTTAGAAATCAGAAAAAATAATCAGAGAAAATGCACCAAGTCGTGTAATATTTGGCATCGGGCCGCTAACAATAACCCCGTATGTAGATGGCGATAAGGTTTAAATTCCCGTTTAACATCTGCCGCCTATTTTGATTTATGGGAGAATTTTTTTTGTCAAAAACCATGTTTTATTTTATTTTGTGAATGTTAGGCACAAATACAGCCGGGCTAGAGCAGATAGAGAACTGCTTACATTAATTAAAAGCAAGATAGAGGGTCGCCGAGGGCCTGGTAGGAGACAAATGTCTTGGCTGCGAAATATACGAGAGTGGACCGGCATTAGAAGTGTGGAGGAGCTATTCCGGGCAGCGCAAGACTGAGAGACCTTTTCAAGAGTGATCGCCAACGTCGGGGGACCTGATAGGGCACACAAAGAAGAAGGCACAAATATTTAAATGTTTTGCGATCATTTTCTAAAAAACTTAATTTGCCACATCATAAAATAAAACCGTAACCGAAAAGGGTTTCGTGAGTAGAAGATTTTGAGTTTTAAAGCAGTTTTTATAGGCCTCGTACTTTATTTTTTTACTGCACTCAAAAAGTCTTAGCCCTTTCTACTCGCGGTATTTAATTAAAGTATCTAAAATATTTCTAAGCGATCTAATATTTTAAAAAAAACATGATTTTGCATTACTTCGTAGTGCTTTGCCACAGCAAAAAAAAAACAGGGATTAAAAATTAAATATTAATAACAAATTAAAAACAGTACTTGATCATATCTAAACACTTCAAAATATTACCACATACGTCGAATGCCATCAAAAAATCATTATAAAGTATGACTTTTAAATTTTGATTGAACCGTCCATATTTCATGTATGTTTCCAGTAAAACTTTATTTCGTATCCTCTCTCTCTATCTCTCTCTCTCTCGTTCTTTTACTTCCCTTGTACCTTCTCTTTCACCTGAAATAATCACTTTATAATCATTGTAACCTCGTGTACTCATAATTCAAACAATTATATCTAGTTTATCCGAGTCAGTTGTTTTCAAAACTTTGGGTGTTAATCTAAAATAAATTGATGTAAGTGGTTAAAGTTTTGTTCTGTAGTTAGTATTTCACTACAAAGTGTGGAGGTTATAATGTTTATTTGATTGAACTTTATAATTTATTTATTTCTTGAACTAATACAATGTTTTGCATACTGTCACCACATTTAGTTGTTAGTTTTTAAACATGACATATGATAGTTGTTTCTATTTCTGAAGACATGATAAGAGGAAGGACGAAAGTGAACTGAATGCTCGGAATAGAGATTATCTTCAAAGATAGAAAGTGTCTTAAACCGATAGTATAATAGAAAGATAGAAACCTTGTTTATCCAGGCAAATAAAGTTGTTTATCACTTGTATAAACTTGAAATTTCTCTTCGACTTTCGGAAAACTTCCGAGGCATTTTAAATGTGCTGTATATTTCTTCTTTTTGAAGATGCCGTAAAAATAAATAATGTTTTAGAAAAAAGATAAAATTACCATTCAGATTTTAGTATTTGAAATATCAAAATCTTGAAAAATTGTAAATAAAAAACGAAATTTAGAAAACACGTTCATTTTATTTGGGGAATCTGCAAGAAAACTGCAAGAAACAGCAATAATCTGCAATAAAACTGTCATTCTACTTTTTATCATTGTCATTGTTTATTCATATTTGCGTAACATAAATTTTGATTTCTTTGATTTAAATTTACCTTTTAATTTAGCATTTATGTCATTAAAAAGCATTCATGGAATTCTTATAGAATCCCTAATAAGATATGGAATAACCACATGGGGACATTCAACAGAAATAAATCTTCTTTCAGTGCAGAACGTACAATTTTCCTTGATAAAATTTTTACTAAATAAAGGTGAATACGAACTAAGACATGATGTATCAAAATCATTACTATACAACTCTGTAAATAATGTAATATCTGTTCGTAAAGTTTTTATTCAATGCGTAACAAATACAGCGTTAACGTTGTTTGTATTGGCCCATGTGCTAAACAGCTTCGGCCCAGTGGCTTTATACCAATAATACACCTCTGCTCTACCTCAAGCAGCCGAAGTGTTTATGTTCCGATCGCTAACGACCGTAGTGTCGGAATGAGCGCTTTTGTTGAGGAGATTGCATAATATTTTGAGACGATTAACTTGCAAAGATTTCAATTCAGAATCCGCGCAAACATTAACGTTGCTTGTACTCTTGTGTACAATATCAGGAGGGGGGTGATGTGGAGGTCTTATCCAAAACATTAATTTAATTTCGTGGATGGTTCTGATTTGGTATATTTGATTATTTCTTGAGAAGTGGGAGTGGATTCGTTGATATGAAATTAGATTAGAAACAATTCTTGAAATTTGTTGTGTTGTTTCTAACGTGTGTAGGTAGATTTTGCTCTCAGGTAAATAAATTTATTGTATGTTGTTTATTAATTTTCTAACTATGAATACACCTTTGTTTATATAACCCTTACAATATAATCGTATATTTAATAGATTTATATGAGGTGTGTCCCGGTTTTGGATTGGTGGATTTGTTTATTTTTAATCTACAGTTTTACATTTTATTCCGAGATTGATGAAACTTTGCTCACTTGTTTTTCACTCTTAAAGCAGAACTGATGAAATTGTGTATTAAAATAAGAGGAAATTCAAATTTGTATGGCGGGTATGGGTACCTACCGCCCCCCAGGGAATCATTTATTGGATAACCAACCCCTGCCATAGGTCACCCCAAGTGGTTCGCTATGCTTGGTGACTTAGTAGCAGGGGTGTCCGAGTTCATGGGATGAGATTTGTGTAGGTCTGCGTGGCGGGCCGGATCGGGAGAGACTGGTCGATGGAGACCTTTTAACATCTCCAGCTGCACTCTCTCGACCCATCGTCTTGTATGGCAGTAGAAGGGATGGACTCATTCGTCCGTCACACCTATACACGTTCACCCTCAGATTCCTACCATCCCTCTCACCCTTTTCCTTCCCAGAATTTTCTCTCCTTCCTTTCCCTAAAAACGCACATCCCCAAAGATAACATAGGACCCTAGAGAAATTGTTTTCCTCGGGGCCTCTTGTGTGGAGCTAAAATAAAAAAAAAGAGGAAAATTTGACATCTGATTTCGAAAACTATGTGAAAATCCGGGACTTCAGCTATTGCATAAATACATTGTATGATTTTAATGATTTTATAAATTGCAAAAAGGATTGTTTATTAGTTTTGAAGATGTTTATTGTGTACCAACTTACTTACCTTGTTGAGGGGTTAATATCTTCGACTATGAATTCAAAGGTTCGGATTCCAAACCCGACGTGCCCTAATATTTTTTTTGTCAGGAATATGTGTATGTATACTTTTATAATTAACATTTATAATCATACTTTATATGGATAAATAAATAAATCGAGTAATAAACTATCACCAAAAAAACAATAATTTCTGTTGTTTATCTGTCCTGTCTTGTCTGGTGGTTTTCAAAATTGGAACTGATTGTATAAAAATTCAGACAAGCGATAAAACAGGTGATATAATACCAGAAATAATAAGAATAATAATTTTACCAGAAAACTACTTTTTATTTTTAATAATTGATTTTGTATATCCCGTAGTTACTCTTAGGGGGGCATACATTAATTACGTGAGCAGTTTTTATTCCAATCTAGTCCTCCCCCCCCCACCCTTGGGGAGATAAATTTGGGCCACTTCGTACATTCTTTTCAAGTAACGTGAGATTTTGCTGGTCCCCTTCCCCCCCCCCCTCTTTTGAGTTCACGTAATTAATGTATGCCTAGTAGGTAACATCCTGGTGAAAGACCACCATTCAAGATTGAAACGTTGCTTGAAATGGCTTTAGCCTTTTTTGGAGACCACATCTGAATATCAAGATATTCTCTTTTCTTCGACCCCTCTCCACACCCTTCAGCCCCATAACATACCCCAATATTTTGGGATGCCACAGTCCCACTGATTCCAAATAGTGGCTTTGCAGCATTTGCCAGTTTTCACAAAAAAAATACTGAAAACCATTTATTTTCCATTCTAGGTGGCCCTACAGTGTTCCCCGCCAACAGGACCGTACTGGTGAGCGAAGGAAGCAGCGCCCAGCTGTCTGCAGAGTTCTGCGCCAACCCTGCTCCTACCAAGGTGATGTGGATAGCGGGCCACAGGGTGTTCAGGGTGGGAGAGGTGTACGGGAGCATCGTGGCGCACAATGCTACTGTAAGTCTGTCTGCTGTATTTCTGATACTGCATGTCTGCTGTTGAGTGCTACACTTGCCCTTAAAATTTTAACTTGACCTTTAACTTCAACTTTTATTCATCTTTAACTTCATCTTTAACTTCGTCTTTAACTTCGCCTTTATCTTCACCTTTAACTTCACCTTTAACTTCACCTTTAACTTCACCTTTAGTTTCACCTTTAACTTCACCTTTACCTTCACGTTTAACTTCACCTTTAACTTCGCCTTTAACTTCGCCTTTAACTTCACCTTTAAGTTCAGCTTTAACGCCCTTCAAATTTAATATCATTTTTAACTTAACCTTTAACTTCGTATTTAACATCTTATTTAACTTAAACTTTAATTTCTTCTATTATGTCACCTTTAACTTCATCTTTAACTTCAGCTTTAAGTTCCCTTTTAACTCCACCTTTAGCTTTGTATTTAAAATCATATTTTACTTCACCTTTAACATTACCATTAATTTAATTTTAACTTCTTGTTTAACTTCACCTTTAACTTCACCTTTAACTTCTCCTTTGACTTCTCATTTAACTTCACCTTTAACTTCACAACATCATCTTCAGCTTCACATTCATCTCCATCTTCATTTTCAACCTTAAATTTAACTTAAATTTCATCTTAAAACTCATTAATTTTAATATTAACTTTTACTTAACTTATTTTTGAACACTTTTTAATGCATAATTAAACACGGAGAGTGTGATTTATTGATAAATCAGTTACAATTTTTAAAATGTCAATTAAAAAGGTACTTTATCGCTTCTCTTGTATTCTATGTACTAAATACAATAATACAATATCAAAATTAGATACAAACTCCGTCTCCGTTTCCATTTGTTTTGTTTGTTTTATATAATTCTGTTATAATTTTTTTTTATATCCTGTCGCATTTTAACATAATGATTTTTTTGTTTTGTAATTCGTTTGTACATGAATTTTTAAATCATTTCTTATTAGAGGTAAAATCATAAGGGCAAAATCTGTAATTTGTTTTATTTTTGGTATATGTACTTCACATGTAAAAAATTATAAAATGCAACTGTTTTTGGTTTTTGATTGATGAATAAATAAACAAACGAACTTCTTAAATTCCAGAACTCCACGTCTCCCGACTGCCACATAGCCGAGCTGACCATCAACTCTGTACAACTCCACCACAATGGAGAATACTCCCTCCTTGCGAGGAATGCCAAGGGATCCACCGAAGCCGTCTTCATGCTTGCTGTTACAGCAACCAGAAAGGTTGCCAACTCCCAGAATATCCTAAACGAGTGGCTCGGAAGAAATTCTGCACAAATTTGTGGAGGGTTACTGGGAGCGTTTTGGAAACAGCTTCTGTGCTGTTTAGTCTATTTTATAATTGGTTTGAGGTTATAAAAACATGTCAACGATGAACTGAACCACTTTCATGAAAAAATATCAGCCGACAGTTGTTGTGGAGCGGTTTTGGGAGTGTTTTGGATACAGGTTCTGTGTTTTATTATATTGGCTTGGAGGATATAAAAAACACGTCAAGGATAAATTGAACCACTTGTATCAAAAACTTCTCTTGTCCATAACATTTCCACAGAATATTCTGAACAAATTAATGGTTGGAGAGGTTTAGGAAGCTTTTTGTATACGTAGTCTGTTTTGGTATGGGTTTGAGGTTATGTAAACATGTAAAAGATGAAAAGAATCAATTTATTGAAAAACGCCACTTGTCAGAAGCGGTTCAATGGTAAAATAGAACAGCGACAAAACGGAACGGTGGCAAAACAGAAAAATTATAAAACAGAACAGTGACAATATAGAACAGTGACAAAACAGAACAGTAATAAAACAGAACTGATGAAGGAGAACAGTGGCAAAATAAAATAGTGACAAAGCAGAACGGTGACAAAAGAGAACAGTGACAAACACAGAACAGTGACAAAATAGTAAAATGGCAAAACTAAACAGTGGTAGGATATTCATAAATGAAAACATTGACAGAACAGAACAGTGACAAACAGAACAGTGATAAAGCAAAACTATGACAAAACAAAACAATAAAAAAACAGTTTAGGCCTTTCAAAGTGTCTTACAGAACAAAGATAAAACAAAACAATGCCAAAACAAAACAGTGATAAAACAGTACATTGGTGTAATAGAACAGTGACAAAAAAAGAATAATAACAAAGCAGAACAGTGACAAAACAGAACAGTGGCAAAACAGAACAGTAACAAACACAGAACAATGTCAAAACAGAAAAATTACAAAACTAAACTAAGGTAATTGATAAAAGAGAGCATTGACAGAACAGAACAGTGACAAAACAAAACAGTTAAAAATCTATCAAAGTGGCTACGCAATGAAAGTTTAGGTGCCTAGGTAGAAACAAAGGCGGGGCTCTTCTGCATAAATGCGGTTTGCAGCAATACGGTATCACTAATAACAGTTCATGGCCACTCTCCCTGTTATCTGATATCTATGGGGTCATTATGAAAAGACGGGTTTTTAAACAACTTTCTCAGAACTAGGTAAAATGGACAAGAGGTGTTTTTTCAAATAAATGCTTACTATTTTAGTTAGTTTATTTTTTATAGATGGATTCATAATTTCCATTGAAATAAAACAAATTTACAAAAATATATTTTCCATAAAATTATACGGGAACGCCAATGTGATAATAACTAACTTCAAAAATACTCAGTTTATGCACTCTCCTTCTCGCTTTAACATCGGGTTGTTTCAATTAAGTTATAGGTCCTTTATTGTTATAATTAACAACCCACACCAAACTTCCCTTAATCTCACAGACTTGCTGCAAATTTTGGGTTATCATATTACCACTGGCTCTGGGCAGTTGGGATTCTTATGCAGTATTGAAAAAAATCTACTTACGCTCCCTTTTTATCCCTTTCTGTAGGTATATCACTGAAAGAAAAAACGATGGAAACATAATGTTGACCTTAAATAAGGTGTGATTTCCCTAAAAATATTGAAATGTAAGTGATGTGCTATCGGCAGTTTTTACTCGGTGGGACTGTGTTTCCTGACGTTGCCGACATTGTTAACCAATACTACTGCACACCTTAAAAAAATCAACTAAATGAATGAATTCTTTTAGCATTCAAGTATTTCAAGCATTTCAGTATTCTTGGTGTAACTCTAAGTGACCAGCTCAGGTATGGGGGCTCCATCGAAACCAGAGTTAAGTTAGCCTCTCAGAAACTGGGCGTACTGTACAGGGCCCACAGATACTTTAATAGTACACAACTGCTAACCCTGTACAAATCGCAAGTGCGCCCCACGGTTGAATTTGGTAGCCACCTCTGGTCTGGAGCTCCAAAATATCTTTAAAAAACCCTTGGCTCTGTGCAGAAACGGGCGGTCCGTTTGATAGATTCTCCCATCTTAACAGACGGATTGCAATCTTTAAAGCACAGGCGTCAGGTGGGAATGCTGTCCTTGTTCTACCGGTATTACAATGGAAGATGCTCCGAGGAACTAGCGTCATTGATCCCCTCGGCACCAATGCATAGTCGGGAAACACGCCAAACACGCGCCCAACATTTGTACGCGATTAGTCACATGAGAACGGGTCGTTTTTACAACTCGTTCTTGAGTTCAACAGCTCGGCAGTGGAACGATTTACCGGCCTCTGTGTTTCCGCCCTCCTACAACATGGGTCTCTTCAAGACCCATGTTCACTCCTTCCTTTCCTCAAAAAGACCATCCACACAGCATCCTCAAAGATGGCATAGGCCCTGTGAGAAGTTATTTTCCTCAGGGCCTCCTGTGTGGAGTTAATGTAAGAAAAAAAAATTCAAACTAATCCCATTAGTCCATAATAGCATATCTCTTGTATTTCGATATCTTTGAGTTTCCCTTACTTTTGATTAGACTGATAAAATTTTTTCAAACATAAAACTTCTTTCTTGGACAGAAAATCAATTTCTTATCCTGTCTGGTACCTACGAGTTGATAGGTCTCATGTTAAATGTAAACATCAATTCTTTTAGATCGGCATAAATCATACTTCTAAGAATTTTCTATTCGGTGGTTTTAACATTAACCTTAAATTGTTTAAGTACTTACCTTTTAATCCTTGGTACAAATTGACACAAATAACTTTACAGATGGCCAAAGCAGGAACTAAGCAAAAAAATATTATTCAATCTATATTGTTTTTATAATCTACAAAGTCTACACTAGAATGCGAACGGACTGCAAAGTTTTATGTGTCAAGCCGTACCTTATTATTATTTCATAATACCATTGTATGTATGTGTAAATACCTTTCTACTTTTTCATTATTAATGCTTAACTCAATTCTTATACACTCAATTAATTAATTCATTTATATTATGGATTAAGAGTGAACTTAGAATAATTCATAATCTGCTCTTTCATAGATGGGGTTAGTTAAATTACTTTAGGGGAAAACACTTTTTGCTAGTCATGCTTTAAAATATTTATTAAGATGAATTATTTGAATTGTTTGCGACAAAACATATCGATCGTCCAGTTGATTACACAGACATCTCTGAAAAATTGAGATTTATGTTGAGTATACAATTATTATAACTACCATCACGCCGTTTCTCCACAGGGGTAGACAGAGGGGACAGACCTTTAAAAAGCTCGATCTTGGCACACATTTCTTGCCTCATTAACATTCATACGTCGCGGTCATCTCATACACGCTCTTCTATTATTCTGACTCTTGACATGGCCCGACTCTTGTTAATTCACTTGTTCGTGCCATGTATTCCTAGGGCGTTCCCGACTTCTTTACCATTCACAATTACGTCATCCTTACACTCCTTTCCTCGTTCATTTCCTCAACATGCCCAAACCATCTAAGCGTCTCTTTCTTAATCTTACTCATTACGCTTACATCAGCCTTGCATTCTTTGAGGATCTCCACGTTTCTCACACAATCATACATGGTTTAGTACCTACACATATGCCTCAGAGATTTCATTACTACAGCATTCAGTCTACTTTCATCGATTGTCTGCCAGTTCTATGCCATTCATCTGGGTAGGTACCAGCACTCCATTATGGACGGCTAGCTAACAATTATATGTAAAAGTATATCTTTTATCTGGTACAATACTCAGATTACTCATAAACAACACCAAATCGATTATAATGCAGAAAAACTTGAAGAGAAACAAACAAAAAAATTATTAATATAATTAAATTATGTTTTCTGAAAGGCTCTGTTACTGGCCCCAAAAAGAAGAAGATGGAGAGATACGAAATTACCAATGTTAGATGAGAGTGCTAACATTTACAGCGGCAAAATCGATGCAAAAACTGCTAAAATCTTTAATAAAACACAACTCGTTTAAAATAGAGCAAGAATCTCTTGGGGGCTGTCTAAAACAGTATTTAATGAAACACTCTGATTTTTTTCACACATATAACTTGTAAAATAACGGAAACACACTTGAAAATAAAAAAATTTGGAGCATACTTTGCAATTTTTTTCTATCGAGGGAATTTGATATAATTTGCGTTTCGGCGTGGGGAATGTATAGATATTATCCTCAAAAATAACATATATTTTATTAAGAGCTTAAAAACTTCAAATGTTTAAGGGAGGTTTGCAAGAAATCAGTAGAAATTTGGAGAGCAGCCTCTTAAATATCATACATACAAATATCATCAGAAAGTTATGCTTCCCGCTGATATTTCGTAGCCATTGACGTTCGAAGTTCGTAGCATATTTAATATGTAATATATAGTCACGTGTAAAAAGTATTTGATTTATGGAGAGCTTTCTAAAATTGCTTTCCTCATTATCTGAAAACATTATACATATATTTGGAGATGTCTGACTAATCGACTGGATGATCGATATGTATGTATGGCGCAAACAAATAATCCATCATAATATTTTAAAGCAGGGGTGTCAAAGATACGGCCCTATCAATATGGCCCGCGACCATTTTAGTTTAGCACCATCCAGTGAATTGAACAGTTCTGCAATTTTGGTATTGGTTAGCGACTATATAGTGCACTTAACATACCCTCGTGATATAGATATCGCACATAAACAATTAGTATGCCTTGTTGTCGTTTTCTGTAGATTTGTCAACCTGGAGTGCGTACCACGGTGATGTATTAATCCTCTCCAACAATTGTATCTCACTGTCTTTAGCTATTTCCTCAATGCGCCTAGTCACAGTGATAGCTGACAAAGTCACAAATCTTCCCCCCAAGCTGTCTCACCGTGGAGAAAAACCTTTTGTATGTTCCGATTGTAAATATTTATGTGCTAGAAGGGTGACTTTAAAAACTCACAAGCTTACTCATAGTGGAGAAAAACCATTTTCATGTTCCGACTGCAACTATTCATGATCACAAAAGGAACATTTAAGAGTCCACAAGCCGTCTCACAGCGGAGATAACCTTTTTCATGTTCCGACTGCAACTGATCAAGTTGTCGAATCAATGAGCATCAATGAGCTTATCAAAGATAAGAGAAGTCCAGCTCAAGAGAATTTACCATTTTACCCTCCTTTTTAACATTAATGCAAATTTATAATTACAAGGTACATATCTAGCTAAATAAAGATTTTAACAATTGAGTATAGGTTTTAATTTTTAGTCTGGCCCGCTTTCACACGCTAAATCTCATAAACGGCCCTTAAGAAAATTCAGTTTGACACCCCTGTTTAAAGCATTATTTGTAATAGTATTTTCTCCTAAAATAATTAAATTGGCGCCATCTATGAAAGCGTAGATTATGATGTATGTTCCACTTAACCTAAAAAGATTATATTTAGAGTAATGAGAAATGAGTTAAGTATTCTTATACTTACAACTAATTACTAAGTTATATTATTACTACCTAATCCTACTTACTACCTAACAACCTAGTTATTAGTTGTCAATGCTTATGTGTCCTTTTCTTATCCTACTCACTATGCATCTATCCAATTGCACATTTATAACATTATAATTAAAAACTAATTTAAAAATATATACATATATTTTTGGGGCTTGATAATTATAATGCTGACTATTTGAAATGCCTATCTTTAGTGCTGCACATATAAGTTGGCAAAAAAGGGGGGCACTGTCGTCTATGACGTAACAATAGGAGGTGTAAGATTAAAATATAAAGATATAGCGTTAGTTCATGATTGCGCCACAGCCAAATTATAAGTGTAGCACTGCACACAATTTCGAATAATCAGCATTATTTGATTCCAAGCTAATTATTTATCAAAAAGGGAAAAAAATCTCTTACAGCTGTGAATAAAAGGACCCTTCAAGTTGTTGTCAATGACATCTTGTGTTGTGGGTGACATTTAGTGTTGTCAAAGACAGGTTGTGGATAACATTTGGGATTGTCAATGGCACCTTCTGGCGTGGATAAAATTTTGTGTTGTCAATGACAGCGTTGTGGATAACACTTTGTATTGTCGATGACGTCTTGTGTTGTGGATAACATTTTGTGTTGTGGATAACATTTTGTGTTGTTGATCACATTTTGTGTTGTGGACAGGGTTGCCAGGTTTTTTTCCAAAAAAATACCAAACAGTGAGCCAAAAAAAATTTCGAGGTGAATTTCCCTAGATTTCGGTGGCACGTTGGCAAATCAAAACCCGCCTCAGGGGGGAGGGGGGTTGTCGGACTTTGAAACAATGTAAGCAGGTCAAATTATTCGAATAATCACATTTACGCAAGTACTTAGTCACCTGATGTGTAACACTAATCCGCAAAATGGCTCGAAAACAGTAAGCGCGTGCACGAAGCGGCAACACCGCACAAACTAAGTATGGGTGCTACGCGACATCGATTTGCCGACTGCGTCAAATCTGACAGTTGAATCGCCTATTTGCATTACCGCCCATACTTTGGTAGTTTTGTCATTCCGAACACCGAACGGTTCGGTAGAATACCGAACACCTGGCAGCCCTGGTTGTGGATAACATTTTGTGATGTCAATGACATCTTGGGTTATAGATAACATTTTATGTTGTCAATGATATCTTGTGTTATGGAAAAAAAATTCTGTTGTCAATGACATCTTGTGTTGTGTATAACATTTTATTTTGTTCAGTAATTGTGTGCGAAGTGGCTTTAAATAAATAAAGTTTGTTAGATATCTTATGCTGCACAAAAACTGTTATTTTGGGGCTCCAGACGATAGATGGCAACTCAGACTAGAGATTCTGAAATGTCAAACAATTGTTTTGCCTATTATTTAACAGCTGTAAGAGAATTACTCCTGAAAAATGTTTTTTTAGTTCAAACGATAGCAATAAATCGTGTACTCTGACTAGGCTAATGAATATAAGAAGATCTGTGAATGTATACAGCAGCTCTTTTGTGGTATTTTAAGTAATTGTTAAAACAAACCTTAATATATTGTGATTGCTTATTTAAACAAAAAATTAACTCCTTTACTAATAAATATATTTTTTTGTGTTACACAATTGATAAACAACCATTTACCCTACATTCAAATGGCTATTTATCAGTTGTGTAAAATTTAAAATATGTTCATTAGTATGGCTCTGAATGACTTCGCCAGTTGTTCAAACTTATATCTTTAAAGCTATGAAGATTCTATGTACAAAATGTAACCAAACTGTGAAGTGATGAAATTACATGGTAAAAATTATGCATGACAAAATTGCACGGGGTTTGAAGTAAACATGAATAAGTTACAAATAACAAAAATTGGGAGCCTTTCTGCTAGAGTGGTAACGGCCTTTGTATCAAATGCTGGTATTTGCAATTAAATTTTGTTTGATTAATTAATGTTATTTTAAAATTTCTTTTTTGCAATGTAATAAAATACATACATTTTTTACTCATAAAACTTCACTAAATGGCCCAACACTGACTTTGGCTTGTTCACACTTGGAGAGTAGCTTAGTCGAGTAGCGAGTAACTTGCTACTTGACTCACCGAAAAGCGTTCGCATTACAGTCAAGTAGAATACATTAGTGAGCCGCGCATTACAAGATGACGGACTGCCACAAAGTAAATACGCTAATTAAGCTGATTGTAATACTTATTTTTGAAGAGGTGGAAGAATAAATTAGTGAGATAAAAATAAATAAACTATGGACAGATGAAAAGAGATTAATAGCAGCATAAATAAAGAATTTTAGAGTAGCATCTTCGCTCCAATGGTACGACATATCTCCGCATCTAGTAATGAAAACACAGGTACGCACATGGGAAGCGTGGTGGGAGGAGCTGACTAAGCTATTCTACTAAATTTGTGATGTTCGGACATGTTTAGTTAGTTACTTATATACCCGCTACTCGACTAAACTACTATTTCAGTGCACACGCTCTTTACTTCTATTTATGGAGTCCTATTACAAAGTAGGTTATAATTTTGTACAATACTTTCATAGTTGGGATGTTGTGAGTACCATCTAAAAATAATCATTCAAATACATATTATTTTCAAAGATATATCGGATTAAAACAAATTTCATTTTCTCTAACTAACCATCACGCCGTTTCTCCGCAGGGGTAGACAGAGAGGACGGACCTCCAAACAACTCGGTCTTGGCACACACTCTCTACCTCATTCACTTTCATACATCGTCTCATACATACTCTTCTATTATTCTCTTGACATGGCCCATCTCAATTATCTGATTCACTTGAACGTGCCATGTCTTCTTCGGGCATGCCCGACTTCTTCTACCATTCACATTTGCGCCATATATTCTTCTTACACTACTTTCTTCGTTCATTCGCTCTAATCTTACTCATTACGCTTACATCAGCCATGCATTATTTGCAGATCTCCACATTTCTCACATGATCATACATGGCTTTATCACACATACGCCTCAGGGATCTCATTTCAACAGCATTCAGTTTACTTTCATCCTTTCTCTGCCAGTTTCATGCCTCACTGCTGTTCAATTGGGTAGGTACCAGCACTCCATTGTTGACTGCTAGCTTTGTTTTTTTAACAGTTTATTATTAGCACCAATGGCATTCAGTCCTCCATTAATGGAATTACCTGCATTCGCCCTTCTTTCAATATCTCTATCAGCCTTCCCATCTCTCGTAAACATTCTACCCAGAAACACAAACTCATCCAGCCGCTCCAAGTATTCATCATTCAAATCTATGTTGCACACTGTTTTCGTACTCTCTCTTTCAAATACCATGACTTTAGACTTATTTACATTCATCATTAACTCATTCTTCATACATACTTCATTCATCAAAGACGCGGAGGTTCATAAAAGAATCAAATACAAAACGGTTCCTTGTGTAATTTATTTCTGGCTGTGTAATTTTATTGTGTATAATTTCTTTCCATGTAATTTCACCTCGATACCGAAATAATTATAATAATTGTTATACATATTATGAACGGTAATCAAATAGAGTGTGTAGATTAAAAATTTAGTTGTAGGTATTATATATACAAAAACATTATTTTTATGATATCTTATTTGTGAAACTATTAATATAGAATGTGTATAGTGATAAATAGCAGTAGAATATATTATATATAATATAATATGGTGTTGCCTAAACTATAATGAAAAATATGATTATTTAGTAATATCAAAATATTGTTCATTTTTGCCTTGAAAAGGTCACACAAAAAATACTAAGTATTGTAAATCTGTAAGCTTTGTAAATATATTTTCATTGTGTGTACTTCTTCTTTGTGTGGTGGAGGTCAAAGTGTGATGCTGGGGTTATGTTTCTCCCTGCGTGTCCTTTCTCATTTGTCCCGTTCCCCTTCTGCCTCCCATATCCCCTTCCCCTCATGCATTCCCCCTCTACCTTCCCGGCCTTCATTCCCCTCTCTCCTGCTTCCCCGTACCACCAGCCCCTCTCCCGCTTTCCCCTCCCCTCTCCCGCATTCCATATATTCAGTCCCGGTACATTCACATTTTAAAACAGCTCGTATGTCACCTATTGCTATTTTTTGTTTTTAATTTTAATTTTTCATATATTTTTATTTATTTTTTAATTCTTTGCGGAGACGGTTTATGAGTTGTTCCCGTGAGCACTTAGGCCATAGGCCCATTGTGCTATCTCCTATTTTACCTCAATCCTTTAACAATAACCCAGTCCCTTTAATAAAGTTTACCAGAGTTGTCATTAGATATGTGGCTCTACAGTGTGTGAGGTACAGTGTGTCTCCCCAGGTATCTGAGCCTAGTACCCATCAGGGCAGGACATTGGCAGCATAGGTGAATTGGAGTATCTTCATCCTCTTTTCATTTTCTACATCTATTGGTGCTTTCCACTCACAGCAGCTGCAAGTGTCTCCTGAGATGACGGTGTCCCGTTAGTAGTCCTACCAATTCCCTCAGCGAGTGCACTGTCCCTTTCAAGTAGTTTCCTAGTCTTTCTGGGGTCCGGTCCGTTTATGAGTACTTTGGATTGCCTCATTCCGGGTGCCCTCTCCCATTTCTTCCAGTGCTGGTTTCATATATTAAGTATTACGAACAATTCATTTTTGTAAATTATAAGAACAATCAAAGTCAACATATTTTCATTCATGTTTCATATTTCGTTTTTTTTACATTAGCTCCACACCAGAGTCCCTGAGGAACATAATTCTGTGTGGCGTGCCTTTTTAGAAAAGGAAGGGGAAAATTTTCTGGGAAGTACAAAGGTATGAGGGGTGGGTAGAAATCTTGGTGTTATTGTGTCCAGGAGTGACGGACGTATGAATCCAACCCTCTCACTGCGGTGCAAGGCGATATTCTGAGAGTCCTGCTAGAGAGATTAAAAGGTCTCCCTCAACCAGTCTGATCCGGCCTGCCATGCAGTTGGTGGGCAGACGCATCATCCATCAAGACCCGGGCACCACTTGGGGTGACCTGTGGCAGAGGTGTTGGTTATCCAATAAATGGTTCCCATTGTAAAATTGTACTAATTAATAGAAGTACCAACAGATGGCATTTACATTTACATTTCATCTACATTTGTTATTCGTAACGAAAAGCAACCTTTTTTGACACAAACACAATAAGAGTGTTCCCTTGAATGCCCATTGCATGTACATCAATTTTTTTGTAGAATACTGTCAATATGTATTCAGTTTCTATTTTGATTTACTGCGATTTTTAACTAAAACATTTTGCATATTTTTTTAGATTCCATGACAATTGATATCCCGACAGTAGCCTTCCCGGCATACTTATATACAATATGCACTCGGTTTAGGTGAAATACGGTATAGCTACCTACTTACACAAAATATAATTAAGTGTCTCCGAAGGGGTGTGGAGTGAGGATATACTACAGAAGAACAAAACATGTTTTCGTACAAGCTCTTCAAGAATAAAACAACTTGTCTATATACTGTATATACAAGCGTATAAGTACAAAACATCGACACTCTAAATAAATTCGTTCTATATCCATACCAATTTATTATTAAAGGTGTTTTTTAAGTCCATTGGATAACCAACACCTCTGCCATAAGTCAACCCAAGTGATTCGCTACGTTTGGTGATTTAGAAGGGGTGCTCGCATTCATGGGGTGAGGTTTGTCTGGGTCACCAGGTATATGGCAGGCCGGATCGGGAGAGAATGGTTGAGGGAGTCCCTTTAACTTCTCCAGCCGTACTTTCTCAGAACATTGCCTTGCACCGCAGTGAGAGGGATGGATTCATACGTCCGTCACTCCTGGACATACCTACTGACCCCCAGATTCCTACCTACCCCTCATATCATTTTACTTCCCTGAACTTCCTCTCCTTCCTTTCCTAAAAAGACCCTTCAACCAGCATCCCAGAAGATGACATCGGCCTCCTGTCTGAAGCTAATGTTTAAAAAAAAAGTCAAAATAGATTTAAAAAATATAAATTAAGACAAAATTTTATTTATCCACTTCGAGTTTTGAGCTCACGACCTCTGAGCTAAGAGCCTATGAGCTTACTGCTCACTGCTACAATCCTAATCTCTTTACCATTTCACTATCTTCTCATTTTTCTTATCCTAATCTCTGAAATCATATAATCAATATATATTATAAAAGAAAGTGTAAAAAAGTGTGCGTCCCGCTAAATCTCAGAAACGAGTACCGATACGAGCAAGGGAGTTGATATGATGCGGTAGCCCTCTATCCCCTATCCATGAACAAGGTTGAAGATACAAGGGCTGGAAGTTTAGCCCTCTAGAAATTTCTAGAATAGTCCAGAACATTCAAGAGTATTCGAAAGCATTCCACAACATTCCAGAACATCCCGTAACTTTAATATTCGGGAATTTGGAATCGGGAACATCATTGTGAAACATTTCAGAAGACCCTCGAATATTGTGTAATGTTTTGGAACATTGTGTACCATTTGAAGACTTTTTTGTATGGGTAGGACTAACCACTGGTTGGCGTATATAAAGCAAGATCCATCGTGGATTCGAACGTCAGTTCAATCGCGTATCAACTCCCTGACCGAAGCCGGGTACCCCAGTTAGTTAAACTATAAAAAGTAATCTGGCATAGAAATACGCCGAAAACAAGAAATAGATAAATAAAGTAGCATTGAATTGTATTTGTAATACATAATGTTTCGTCCAAGTATGTAGCGATTATTGTATTAAATGTTGTTAATGTTTACGGGATATTATAACGATATTGAATATTTATAAATCAACTGTATTTCGTATGTCGGCGATTATTTTGTATAAATTGTACCATGTGTAAGGTGTTTTATAATGTTATACAGTAGTAGATGTGATATTTATTTAATTTCGAATGCAGCCAATGTAAGATTATTCTTGATTTTGTTCTTAAATCGTCAACAGTGATGTCAGCAATGTCAGCATTTTGAAAAAAATTTTACCTGTTAACTTATAATTTAGATGCAAGGTTTGTAGAAAATGCTTTTAATAAGGTTAGCTTACCGATAAAAATTAGTGACGTAACTTGAAGTCCATGTTCCACTGTAAGATTTGAATTAACTGCAATACAAGTGGCAGTGTTTTACTTCAAGCTACGTTATGCAATCGAAATTTCAAAAGCGGCCTGACGAGTTATTTTTCGAAAAAGACTCGTATGAGCTTACCTTGTTAAACTTATTTTATACAAACCTTGATTTAGTCGATAATCTAAATAAAATAAGTCAGTTTTGTCTATGGTTAAAGTGCAGGATGGTTTATAATTTGACAGATGAAGTAATTAACAAACTTTACCTAAAACATTGAAAATTTGTTATGCTTCTGTACAATGGCATTATACGAGTATACTTACTTTGTGACGTCACCATTACGTCGCCTCAGTTCTTAATTATCCAATCGACCATTTGAAAATTATGTAGGAGGAGAAAGTTTTCTTTCATTATTTCAATGAAAAATTATGATAGGTGTTTAAGATAAAGCTATTTCAGTAAACGTAAAGGTTTGATAAGTTTAAATAATTCTTAGTTAAGTAATAAACTATCATTTTTTATGCTTTATTTTTAGTTTTAAAGTCGGGATTGAACAAAAACTAAAATGGTCGTTTGGACAATTAAGAACTGAGGCGACGATTATTTTAAACTAAACTTACCTATTGCAATGATTTCTGTTTCAACCTCAGGTCGGTATTAAAGTTTTGTGTGTAACTCTACTGGGCTATAAATGGACAGCAATGTGACTACTGCTATAGTCACTTAATTTTGTTTATCAAATAATTTCACTTTGATTTGATTTATTGAAAAAAAAGGCTATGATCAGGGGCATCTTAACAAAGCAAGTTTTATTATGTTGATTGAACTGTCAATGTACATTTTTTGTCAATAGAATTTTTGTGCTCAACATCTTTTTTACGGTCAATAACCTGTTAAAGATCAATTTCCTTTTTTAATGGTCAATAACCTTTTTAAGGTCAATATCTTTTTTAATGGTCAATATCCTTTTTTATTGTCAACAATATTTTTTGCCAATATCCTTTTTATTGTCAATATATACATATTATTGTTGTAGTCCATTTGTTCTACTCATTCTTAAAACTTATTATGTAAAAATCTTCTAATGGCAATTTTACATTTTAATTTACATGTTAGTGCCAAACAAAAATGTCTATATCTAAGAATGTACTGAATAAAATATTTTTTCCATGCGAAACGTAACACCATTTTAGAATATTATATAAAATGATGTATTTTACTAATTAATGTTAACATATTTATCGCTGAACATAATATTGAATATAAAATGTATACTTAAACATCACAGCAAAGGAAAGTTAAATCAATTGGTTTTAATTTTTTTGTTGGTTGGAAGGGAGTAGGTACAATTATTATTATTAATAAAATGTGTCAAATTCATCTATTTTGTTTTATTTTTAAAATATATGATGGTTGTTATTTCTATTAACTTCCAAAGAGCTCTTTTATTAATTATTATTTTTAATTGGTAAACTAATGTTTAAGACAAGATTTTTATGCATAGCACAAAGGGTAACAATTATTATAAGCAATAATTATTAGCCTGAAACACTCATCAACATTGAAAAAATCTTCCGAGAAAAGATAAATGCCGCCGACGGGACTTGAACCCGCGTACTTTTGATATCCGGTCAACTACTCTACCAACTGAGCTACGTCGGCTTATCTCCCACCCGCCAAATAAATAAAATATTTATCTTTTCTCGGAAGATTTTTTCAATGTTGATGAGTGTTTCAGGCTAATAATTATTGCTTATAATAATTGTTACCCTTTGTGCTATGCATAAAAATCTTGTCTTAAACATTAGTTTACCAATTAAAAATAATAATTAATATTTGACAAGTTAAAGTATTCCACCAAAAAATGTAGACATAATTTGTCTCGACGCCATCTAGTGGGAGAGTAAGCACTTATAATGCATTTCTCACAAAAAATAAAGTTGGTTGTTTTCAGGTGAAAAAATGTAATAAGCAGTAATTGTTGAATGAAACACTAGTATATATTGAATTATTTGGCGGGTGGGAGATAAGCCGACGTAGCTCAGTTGGTAGAGTAGTTGACCGGATATCAAAAGGACGCGGGTTCAAGTCCCGTCGGCGGCATTTATCTTTTCTCGGAAGATTTTTTCAATGTTGATGAGTGTTTCAGGCTAATAATTATTGCTTATAATAATTAGCTCTTTTATTTTTACCGTGATGATCTACGATTAGGAACGGTGCGAGAGGGAGAGGCATGAAGAATCCACCACAATAATTAACTCCATGATATCTAGCAAGCTCCCAGACTCTCCACCCATTTAAGGCTCCAAAGACTAAGATGGGCCGGAATGCCAAGCACACGAGTACCTAAGAAGGTTCTAACAAGACACCCGGGAGGTAAGTGAAAGGCGGGCAGACCTAGGCTGAGATGGGAGGATGCGAGAGGACTCCTCCATGTTGCAAATTGGAAGACGATGGCCGAGGAGAGAGGGCGGTGGAGACTTATCTTGAAAAGGGCTGTAGTGCCATTGAACAAGAAGAAGATCCACGATTACTGTACCGTGACGGCATAAAAAAAGGCAATAAACATATGTTCCTTATCACAATAACGCTGCAGCTCTTTCAAAAATGAGATACACAATGTACTTAGGTCTTTTTCCTCCAAAGGAAAAAACTAATAATTTTTTTTGCATCTCTCTCACACACCGCACCGTGATGTCTCCGTAGACCCCTACAATAATACTAGCCGTGACGATAATTTTGAAAGTATGGAATTTAGTAACAAGGATAATATTGAAGTGTGAGTGAATTCCAAGAATTCTAAAAAGTCAAATGTCAATGCGCTGATGGTTTTGCTTTTGTTCTTAAACATATAATGCTTCAGTTTTTTCTTACACACTAAATAACAACTGTCGAAAATAATACAAACGGTGAACTTATGTCTGCACCTCCCCAAAGAAAACATACAATCATTATTTAACATCTCCCTTATACACATAAAGAAAATAAAACAAAAGAGCAGTAATAAGATATATCTGTTTACTCCAAAGGAAAAATGTAGTACTTTGGAGGAAACAGACTCATTTATACTGTGTGTCTCATCTTTTGTCTCACCCAGTGGCGGCTCGAGCACTTCTTTAGTGGTGGGGATCGACTTTTTTACGTACCGGAATCTCATCACCCGTAGAATATTATTATTATTATCTATATATTATTAAATTTCTCAAAAAACTTTTTTGATGGTCTAATCATGCTAGTCGGATATATTTAACACAAAATTATATAAAATGTCTATAGAAATATGCCAATTTACAATGAAATAAAATAAAAATAAAGCTTTACCTTGTGAGATTATTATCAAACTAATTTGAACGCGAGCGATTCCCGCCCGTAACTTCGCAAACAAATGGTTCTATGGGGATCCAAAGGATTGTCCCCGCAGATGCTTGAACTCACATACTACTGCGCATGCGCAGTTGCATACGATCGCGAAACAACGCAAGGAAAGTATGGGGATAGTTCGGATTGTCCCCCAAGTGCGCAGTAACTCTGCGCACTGAGAAATAGACCTGCTTTTTTTTGCGCCGTACATTGTTCGCTGTACGCGCGTAGGGTCTTATTAAAATCATCCGGAATAATTGTTTGTATTTTATTTCTGCTAATGTTAATTACTTTTATGTTTAAAGAATTCATTCATTTTGGCGGCATCGACTGTTATTTCCTTTAGTAGGTTTTGAGTGTAACTGGTGGGGACTGTCCCCATTGTCCCCCTGTAAAGAACCGCCACTGGTCTCACCATTTCTTAATGTGTTAGATAGAGCTGCAGCATTATTAGAATAAAGAATGTACTTTTATGCTTTTTTTGTGCCGTCACGGTACCATAATCATGTATTGTCATGATAATAATAAAAGCGCTCAATAGTAAGATAACTTGAGATGTGTTGGGTAAATTCCAATAAGTTTAAGGTTCGATTGATTACTAGTTTGTTTATTTGGTTATTGTGAATATTTACAATGAATATTAGACTCAGCAGATGTCCTTGTAGCTAAATCTACTGGGCTAGATTCTAAATAGTTCTGTTGCACCGGCGGGCTGACTGAGGAAGCCCACATATCTCACAGGAGCCTTCGGCCATCATCGTAACCATTCGCACCTGTGAGATATCTAAAAGCTTCCGAGCTTCTCACATAGATGGCAGGGATAAAAGCTTTCCTTAAAGTCTGCAAGATGGCGGCAGAATTAGTTACCGGTTAGTTCGCCAGGGGCCGGAGGGTCGAGGATAGCGGTTCCCGCAGAAGACAGTGTGAACCAGATCAATTATATCCAGCTCTTAATAAGGTCGACTAATCGTAGTCAATACTTGTAATACACAAAGTATCAATAAAAATATGAACTAAGATCCTTAATATCAAAATATGGACTAATATCAAAATATGGACTAAGATCCCTAGAATACATAGCTTACACAAAATATAATCAACTACCCAACGAGATCAAATTTGCAAGTCAATGTAAAAAGACCCAAACTAAAATGCTCAAACTTCATTTTATGAATGACTATCTGAAATAATAATGTTGTGTATGTCCTATGATATGTCCATTTAATACATACAGCTATATGTTTCATGTAATGCGTATCATTCCCGCAATGAGTTTATTAACTCTTGGGAGTACAATGCTTTATATAATATACTATATTCTGTATTGCATACTTTTAATAAATAAATAATAATAATAAAAATCTCAGATTACTACAGAACTTTATTTCTTCCCTAAGAGAAATATCCTTCTAATAAGTGTTGGAGATAAACTGATTGTATGAACACAATAGTACCCAAGAAACAAACGGTGATAGATGATACTCTTCTGATAATTACCTCAGCTGCCATCTGTTGGGATATGGCAAAACCCCCAGCTTTTTCTTTTATTGCCCTCTCCTATTGGCAGTGATGTGCAGAGAGTTTGTAATCAGGGTATGCAGTTGAAAACCAGTGAATAAATTGGAATCTTCAAAAATTACCCTGGAAAACACCGTTCATACAAGTATTCCTTTAGAGCAGGTTAAGACGTTTTAATTTTAGTTAGATCTTGACACTTGAAAGCATATTGATAAGTGTCAACCTTCTTTCAATAAAGTTTAACAATTTGTCGTATTCAATAAAAGTTGATCAACTAAAACTGAAATGTTTTAACCCGCTATAAAACTAATGCAGTAGATGTTGGATG
This sequence comes from Limnephilus lunatus, assembly GCA_917563855.2. NCBI lineage: Eukaryota > Metazoa > Arthropoda > Insecta > Trichoptera > Limnephilidae > Limnephilus > Limnephilus lunatus. Next base: position 120,268,851 of record OU830592.1, read on the forward strand.
AGATTAACTAAACCACTTTTATGCATACAGCCGCCTTATTTGTGTATCTTACAGGACAATTACTGGATATAAAAATTAACATATTTTTTACACTAAATAAACAGTATTTTGAAAAATGACCAAAATGATATTATCAATATTTTCGGTTAGCGAAATATTAAAACAAATGATTCAAAAGAGATGCCAGACATCTCTTGTTGAAAATAGAAAACACTATATTATCTATTCGAAGTACACAACGCGCGGGAAATTATGAAATAATTTCAAAAAATGTTTTAAAATTCGCATTGGCCATACTTTGGCCAGCAAACGCTCGAGGGTATTTGCCAATCGGCCAAATTCCAGTAAAATAAAAAGCTTGCAATAATTGCTTGCTTCAAACATACAAGACAAATTTACGTTTCTCAGTGACGTTTCACAAATTCGGTTTGAGTTGACAGCATGTTGAGAGTGTCAAAGATTGCAATAGAAGAAAGATATAATTTTGAAAACTCGGGAGATCCCGCGCTGTAATTTTATAATTTAAAACAACCTGCCCCGGTTTCTCATGTTTTGAAAAATGTCCGCCAAACCATTTTCATAAACGTCAAACTGCGCTCGCAAAAACATGGTGGAGTTGTTTTGCCAACACGGCAGTGTCATGTCAAACCGAGTCAATATTTACATTTTTCCAGTTTGTTTAATGTCCCCCGTCGCGTATAATATTACCCAACTGTTCACAAATACTCCTACCATCTTAAAAACTGTTTAAAAATGTCGTGGCTTAATTTAAATCAGAGTTTAAGCGGTCTCAAAGGCCAGTTTAAAAATTTGGCCAATGAAGTGTTTTCCGAAGGTATTGTTGAAGATACGGACCCTTTTACTGAAGTTTCTGCCGCTAATGACAAGATAAAAGAATTGCAATCATTAGCTGCAAGTCAAGATGCTGAGGTAAGCAAAATTTACATCGTAAATCAAATTACATCTTGTTTTTTATTGCGTTTGAAGTCATCTGTCATAGATTCACTATTGAGGTTATGAACTGTCTGGATCTTGTTGAGCTCACTTACGACTTGCACAAGTGTTAATTTACATATTTGAATATTCAATTAGGTTCACAATTGCTCTATTGCCGGTTTATTGTGTGTAATATCGGAAATGAGTCCATTTGCAACTAGTGAAGTGATATTATTTGTCAGGTGCGAAAAATAACAGATACATTCAAAATTACCATTCTCAAGTTCGTTTATGTCTATTTTGTGAGTTTGCTTTTACGTATTTACACATACATCACGCTTACACCTACTTACTTTCTGTTTAATCTAGGCATAATGAAACAAACAATAATAATATTATTCTTTATTTTCATATTTGCAGTTGTCACAAGCTGTGAAAAGGATAAATTTCTGTACTTTGACTAATTTCTTTATTGCACAAATTATCTAAAACAAACACTCTGTTTCAACTTAATTACCACAAGAAACAACTATTTACGTCAGATAGATGCATTCAAGTTCCATTTTTTTTTTAAAGTTAAAACTTCTTTAGCACCATTGTTATTTGAAACTCGATGCAACGAAAAATAGCGACACTAAGAAGAACGAACACATACATCTATAGGATTTAGCCTGCGAGACAATGAGATAGTATAATCGGTCTCCTCTTTCTGCGGTTCTTCAAGTACTTTATTTTTTTAATATATTTTTTATTTCAATTTTATTATTATTATAGTACAACAGAATAATTCCAATTACAGTACAATTTAGTTACCCTATCAGCATTTAGGCAAGTGACTCTTTAATAATATTTTTAAGGCATATAAAGAACAGTCACTTACATCCAAATGGTTTGCAATTTCATTTAACAGCACCATTCCCCTCGTCATTCTATGCTTTGCCAAGATGTCTGTTCTGCCGTTCGGTAAGTACTTTAAATAAGTCATGATGTCGACTTCGGCTGTAGTGGTCTGGTACATATAAATCATAGCATCCCAAGAGAAATGGGTTATTGATGAAATTGTTCCAAATTTTGAAAGACAGAATAGCAAAATTTGCTTTCCGCCTAGTTTCAAGTTAGTCAATATGGTGCATGAACCTTGGATAAGTTCCATGCTTCCGCATATAAACATACCTGAGGAATTTCTTCTGGATTTGCAATAATAATCAGTAATGCAACATATGAATTTACTTCTGGTGATATGGTGCCCAAATATCGCTCGCGTACTCCAGCTTGCTTCTCAGTTTGCCATCGAATAACGCTAGCATAGCTTCTTGGTTATCAAACTGCTTATAAGTCCTGATGAAGAACCCAAGAAGTTTGTAGCAAGACTGAGTGAGCTGCGATATATGGCAAGAGAATTTCAGTTCGGGGTCAAAGACGACACCGAGATCCTTCACGGATTTTACAGAAAATTTTTTCATTTTACACACTCTTATTTTTTAAAATAAAGTTTTCTGTGTTTTGACCAATTTTGATGCCGTGTTTAATTTTGCTAATACGATGTGACGTTTGCCTTCAATCGAAATACGCGCAAATTATTTAAGTAACCCAAACTATAAAACTAATAACCTATTTTGTGCATGTTTTTCCATCTACCCCGAAAGCAAATTCTTCTTCTTTAGTCGGTTCTCAATGCTGAGGATCATGTTCCCTACTCCAATTTCCATGGTGGACAAGGTTGTCTTCAAGGTGTTTTAGTAATTGAAAGAAGGTTTTTTTCTTACCGATAAATATTTTCCATTTTATAAACAATTTATGGCCAAAATTTTCATCAAAAATAGTTTTTTTTTTTTAGAAGCCATCATTTTGTTTAAAAGTAATATTTTCCTTATTCCTTTTTTTTTTTTAAAAGAAAGTCAAACATTGCCGAGTTAAGCACGAATAACCCAACAATGTTTGAAATCTCCTACTACCACCACAGAAAGCCGAAAATGTGGCTTGTGTTTTGATGGAGGACTTAGCCAGTCGAGGAATCGAACATGCGACGCCCGGGTGGGACCCGAACGCTATGCCCACTCAACCATAGACCAGTTTCCATATTACCATATTCCTTTAGTTTAAATACTAGATTACACCTTATATTATCGAAAACTCTTTTATTTTATAAGATCCAATCCATAGATATCGTGCTCACCGTAAAACACCTTTTTTAGAGAATCTATCAGAGACCGGCTACAGCAACTTTAAAAATAATTATTTTAAAACAAATCAGAATAATTTTAAATGTTACAAAAAATTATATATAAATTTTGACATTAATAAATTAAAACGTCTTTGAAGGAAAAATCTTGAAAAAGTCCTGACTGCGTGTAACCCCGTAATTTATTTGCCTTTTTTTTTCAAGGGCAGTGGTTTTCAACCTGTGGTACGCGTACCCCAAGGGATACGCGATGTAAAAATAGAGGCATGCAATATCTTCCCAAATATTCCCAAAGTGGGAAAAATTTATTTATTTATTTGTAAGAAACAAACAGCTTTTACATAATACATATACAGTGATAAATATATAATTGAACTGGAGTCAAGCCACAGAGGTTTCTTATGCTAAAGTACATCGGAAATGAAGTTTTATTATATTATAATTAATGTTGGGTTATAGGAAGAGGAATATAGGAAAAGGATAGGAGATGCTCACGATATATTCTCATATTAATAATCAATCGTACGCGTTACTTCATATCGATATTTCTTAAGGTTTTTACTAAAAATGTCAATGCTGTGAAATTTTGTATTATATTGTGCACATACACGAGGAATTGGGGAGTTTTTTCTAATGTTTGTTCTACAAGAGGGTAAATAAAATAAATCGGATTGCCGGGTTGATCTTGACGGAATATGAAAATTTATTAAATTGGTAAGTTCTGGTGAGTCCAGGCCATTGTTTAGAATTTTAAACAATAGGATTTGATCAAAAATTAGACGTCGTGTTTGGAGGGATTTGAAATTGTGAAATTTAATGGATTCGGTATAATTTGAGAAGTGTAATTTGAATTTATAATTTAAGTGTTTAAAAAATTTTTTTTGAATTCTTTCTATTCTTTCAATATGGGCTTGGTATAAAGGAGTCCAGATCGGTGTACAGTGTTCCAAGTGCGGGCGAATATATGAGGTGTAAAGGGAATATAGAGTGTTTATGTTGTGGAAGGGTTTTGCTGTACGAATTATAAATCCCAGCATTTTATTGGCTTTGTTAATTATTTCATCAGTGTGTTGGATAAAGTTTAATTTGACATCCAATACATTTTACTTCATTGATATGTGTGCCGTTCAATGTGTGACCGAAGTCATGTTGCAGTTTGTACAAAATTGTATTAATTGTATTTGTATGACTTGATTGTTAAATTATTTGAAAAAATTACAAATGAACATTTTTTTCATTACACGTGTACATAAGATAGATAGAAGATACGGGGTACAACAAATATATAGTAAGAGTCAAGGGATACGCAGGCTCAAAAATACATTAAAAGTGTGTTTAGTAAGAATTTATAGTTTACTAGCGAGTTCCCAGCATGCGTTGGAATGCCACTTAAATAAAGAAATGGTTTCTCCCTGCGTGTCCCATCCCGTTCGCCCCATTCCCTTTCCGCCTCCCCTTCTCTTTCCCTCCCTTCTAAACTATATGAAATACACCCATTTTTCAAACAACCCGTGCGCCACCTATTGCAATGATTTTATACAAACTTCATCATGCCAGAGCTCACTAGTATAAGCATATATAAATCGCCTTGCACACAACTCACCAAAGTTTCATAGAAATCGGATGAATGGTACAGGAAAAAAAATGTATAACGCCAGAGCTCAATATTATATGTATATAAAACGGTACCAGGCATGCACACATCAAATACCCAAAATTTCATTGCAACAGATGAATGGTTTAGGAACACATAAAGGACAAAAAAAGAAACATTAATTAATTTCTTTATAGGTATGTTATAGAAGAAAACCACAAAAAACTGTCTCATCTCGATAGTGTAATAATTGCTTTTAAATTTTTTTAACGATGAAATGAAGTACTTAATATAATTTCAACAAGTGTTAAGTAATTTTTTTTTAATTGATGTAATTTCGATAAATAAATTGGATATAGCAGATTTTGATTCTCAGTTCGTGACTTACTCACGATACAGAGGCTTTAGAAACTCAACTGACCTGACGCGCGAGTTTCTAAACCCGCCATCTTGGCAAAATAACTGTTTGTGATTGGTTGAATTCTGATATAGCGGGTTTTGCTAGTAACTTATTGAATGATATAGCGGGTTTTGTTTCTCCCCCGCAGTTTTAACATGGTTTTTAGTCGTGATAAGGGAAGTTTTGAAACTCAATTTTAGGTTCATCTTGATCCTCGCAAAAATGTGAACAAGATGTCATACTTAGATCATTTGACCAAAAAATCGGATATAGCGGGTATTGAAATTATAGGACTCATATTAAAATGTGTTGAATAGGAATGTGTAGTTTGAAGTCAATAAATCGTTAAAATTGTTTTATACAGAGCATTCGGAAACTAGTAGTACAAGGTACAAGCAGGAAACTGGGGAATTCGCAAAGTTGTCTTGCCATTCTGTACCGTCGCCGTAGTAATTACAAAAGCCCCCTATGGCAGCGAATTACATCTGTAGATAAAATTAACTGAATTTCCTTCTGAGATAATGAAAATGTTTGTGATCGTGTGGTTAAATGTGTTGTTGATTCAAGATAACATTGTGCTCTAATTATTATGCTTAGTGACGCGTTAAAACTATTGTGATATCGAGTTATAAACTAGGCTAACTTGTGCGTACCAAATTGTAGAGATGCCACGAATAGTGATTTTGGCCAAATACCGGCTCTCGGTCGAAGTGTCGAATTTTCGGCAACACTTAGTACATTTTGTGACTCCATATACTAATATATACAGCCTGTATGTCGGACGAATATCTACAGCTCAAACTGCTGACTAATATCTAAGAGAATTAAAGTGAGGATGAATATCTACAGCTCAAAATGCTGACTAATATCTATGGAACAGGTGATGTCGGCGAATATCTTCGCGCGCTGGCAGAGGTTGGATTTGCAATTATGTATAGCATATTGGCATAACGTAATATTGTGTTATATATAACCTAACCTAACTTATCTAACCTAACCTAACCTAACCTTACCTAACCTAACCTAACTTAAACATAAATTAAGTTTTTTAAACTGCATACGTAATATTACATTATGCCAATATGCTATACATAATTGCAAATCCAACCTCTGCCAGTGTTGTAGATATTCGTCGACATCACCTGTTCCAAAGATATTAGTCAGCAGTTTGAGCTATAGATATTCGTTCTCACTTTGGTTCTCATAGATATTAGTCAGCAGTTTGAGCTGTAGATATTCGTGCTCACATTGGTTCTCATAGATATTAGTCAGCAGTTTGAGCTGTAGATATTCGTGCTCACATTGGTTCTCATAGATATTAGTCAGCATTTTGAGCTGTAGATATTTGTGCTCACTTTGGTTCTCATAGATATTAGTCAGATTTGTTCAGTTTTTGGAATTCCTGTAGATATAAGTAGACACCTCCCATTTCGCGGGTGACAGGTTCCAACCTGCATCATTGAAGTGCGTGCGGTAACAACGCCGTGGGAGTATTTGTTTTATTTGCGAGTAGATCATTTCACTAACTAACTTACTAATCATCACGCCGTTTCCTCGCAGGGGTAGGCAGAGAGGACGGACCGCCAAACAACTCGGTCTTGGCACACACTCCTTGCCTCGTTCACATTCATACACCGTCTCATACATGCTCTTCTATTATTCTGACTCCTGACATGGCCCGACTCAAGTATCTGATTCACTTGGTCGTGCCATGTCTTTCTCGGGCGTCCCCGACTTCTTCTACCATTCACATTTGCGTCATATATTCTCCTTACACTCCTTTCCTCGTTCATTCTCTCTACATGCCCGAACCATCGGAGCGTTCCTTTCTTGATCTTACTCATTACGCTTACATCAGCCTTGCATTCTTTGCGGATCTCCGCGTTTCTCACACGATCATACATGGTTTTACCACACATAAGCCTCAGGGATCTCATTTCTACAGCATTCAGTCTACTTTTATCCTTCTTCATTTCTACAGCATTCAGTCTACTTTTATCCTTCCTCATTTCTACAGCATTCAGTCTACTTTCATCCTTCCTCTGCTAGTTCCATGCCTCACTGCCATACATCAGGGTAGGTACCAGTACTCCATTATGGACTCATCACGAGATCATTTCACAACACACATTATTTGTTGATTATTACATCAAATTGTGTTACTTATAATGTGTATATCTTAAAAAATATCACTGATAGATTTTAAGTATTAAATATGCTGATTTTTTGTTAAAATAAAAAATTTTATAAGTAATGTTTATTATGCGATTTTTTCATGATTTGGTAAGCCGAATATGGCAAACCATTCGGCCGAATACCAAATAGTAAAAAAAATAACCGAATAGGTACTGAATAGTAGCTGAATATTTGTAGCATCTCTACTAATATGTCCTTTTGTTTACAATATCTGGTTGTTTTCATTTCTCCTACTACATACCATCAGTTCTAGAGTGGAAGATTCTCTCAGTATCGCCCTGGTGTAAGACCATCATTCAGAATTGAAACATTGCTTGAAATGGCTATAACTGTGTTTGGTTACCAGATCTGAATAGCCAGGTACTTCCCCACCTTCCTTTTCCCCATCTCCTTCCCCTCCCCACCACCTTCAGCCTCTCAACATACCCCAATTGAGGATGCCATAGACCCACTGACTCCAGATGGAAGCAGCTGGAACTCTTGTGAGGTATTCAAATAAAAAAAAACTTCCATTTGGGAAGCGGGTATGGGTACCGCCGATCTGGGAACCATTTATTGGATAACCACCACCCCTGCTGTAAGTCACCCCAAATGGTTCGCTATGTTTGGTGACTGTGCAGGGGTACCCGGTTCCATGGGGTGAGATTTGTCTAGACAATGCTTTTGCCTATGTACTGCGTGGCAGACCGGTTTGAGAGAAATTGGTTGAGGGAGACCTAATCTTGACCTCTCCACCTTGACTTACCTCGCACCGCATTGGGAGGGATGGATTCATACGTCCGTTACAGTTAGACACTGTGACCCCAGATTTCTACCCACCGATCATTCCCTTTTCCTTCCCAGAAGTTCCTCTCCTTCCTTTCCCTAAAAAGACCCTCCACAAACCATCCGCAAAGATGACATAGGCCCTGAGGGAAATTTTTATTTATCTTAACGAATTGCAATCTTTAAAGCACAGGTATCAGATGGGAATGCAGTCCTTGTTCTACTGATACTTCATTGCTCCGAGGAACTAGCGTCATTGATTCCTTCGACACCGGTACACAATTAGGAAAAAAGCCAAATGCGCACCCAACATTTGTACACAATTGACATTTGTCACATGATAATGGGTTGTTTCTACGACTTGTTCTTGAGTTCAACAGCTCGGTTGTGGAACGAATTGCCGGTCTCTGTGCTACCTCCCTCCTACAACATTGGTCTCTTCAAGACCCAGGTAAACTCCTTCCTTTTCTTAAAAAGACCCTTCACACACTATTCACAAAGATGACATAGGTCCTGAGTGAAACAATTTTCCTCAGGGCCTCCTGTGTGGAGTTAATGTAAAAAAATCTATATTATTATTGTTAATTTAAGTCGTACATATATTATAATAATAATTCGCATTGTTTTCAATCAAAAAAATCTCCACCTTATCACATCTCTAGTATTTATTAATCTCTTTGTTATTGCTTTATACTAAAATACCTCTCTTATCATCAACAAATCGCCGTTTTAAAGCTAAACACTTCATAATAAATGTTACATGTTTACCGCTTTATATGTGGATTAATAATTACCTATTGTTATATGAAACTATCAATAAAAGAACTGTGTGAAAAGTTATATTAGTTATAAAAATCCAACAATGGTCGAGTCATGGATTAGCAATGACGCAAACCTTTTTATATGCTTCTTGATTATAATAGTTGTAGGTTAGTTTGACAGATGGCGCTGGTGTATTATTTTGTAGCATTCTTCAAAAATCTTTCTGAATTATTTTTGTGGTTTTCTGATTTATGATTGAATTAAAATGTATTTTTCCGCAATGTGTTATTAGGAGGAAAGAAATGGATATGGATGGAATGGAAGTAATTGGAATGAAAAGGATTATTGTGGAGAATATTGATGTGTATAGAATATATTTAGAAAATTTTATCAATGGAAATCTTATTTCACAACTTATTAATTTATAAAAATGAACATAATATATATGCGGTGATTACTGAGTAGTAAATACTTACAGTATCGCCCTGGTGGAAGACCAACATTCGAAGTGACTTTAGCCATGTTTGGTCACCTGCTCTGAATACCCATCTCCTTCCCCTCCCCACTGCCCGCTGCCTCACAATATACCCCAATTTGAGAGCAGTTACGACTCTTGTGCAGCTGGTACTCACAAAATTTGGAAGGCGGGTTTGAGTACTGCCGCCACGGAAATCATTTATTGGATAACCAACACCTCTGCCATAGGTCACCCCAAGTGGTTTGCTACGTTTGGTGATTTAGCAGGAGTGCCCGGGCTCATGTTTGAGGTTTGTCCAGGTCTTAGCGGCGGATTTGTCTGTCCACCTGCTGCGTGGCAGGCCGGATCAAGAGAGACTGGTTGAGGGAGGCCTTTTGAGGGATGGATTCATACCTCCGCCACTCCTGGACACACTGACCCTCAGATTCCTACCCACCCCTCATATCTTTTTCCTTCCCAGAACTTCCAATCAGCAAAGAATGCAATGCTGATGTAAGCATAGTGAATAAGATTAAGAAAGGGACCCTCACATGGTTTGGTCATGAAGAGCGAATGAATGAAGAAAGGAGTGTGAAAAGGAATATATGAAGCAAATATGAATGGTAGAAGAAACCAGTGACGCCCGAGGAAGACATGGCACCATCAAATGAATCAGATACTTGGGTCGGGCCATGTCGAGGTTCAGAAGAATATATGAATGTGAATGAAGCAAAGAGTGTATGCCAGAACCCAGTTGTTTGGCGGTCCGTCCTCTCTGCCTATCCCTGCGGGGAGACGGCGTGATATTTAGTTAGTTAATTAGTTAATAAACAATTGAAAAGCGGTGGACCCAAATTGGAGCCTTGGGGAACCCCATTTTGATGAAATGCCTTCTATGTCGAACTGAATATAAAACCTCTTTTAATAAAATCTACCAACCCCAGTAGTATTATTTATTCATCCTTGTACCAATTCCAGGAATAATACTGGTGTTAGCCAAGCTTATTTGACTAAAGCGGGTACAGAACTATTGATTTGGTTATCTGGCCGCGGTTGCCTTATCAGTTGGTTTGGAGAGTTTGTCCGTTGGTTCGGTCGGTTGGGACGCTATATATATTGTGCTATGGTGTAAGGAAATTAACAACAATCGGTTACAGCGACATGAAGTGCTCTGCACACAAGGCTGTATTTCAATATATTAAGGGTGAACCACGGTTGTAGTGACTCAAGTCAAATTGAAAGAAATTACTTAGCTTTATTTTTGCTCACAGCTCAGTTGTTGTTGGTAGTTGTTATTAGTAGTTGAATCCTAAATGTTTTGTTGAAGATTTAAATTCAACTTGTTCTGTCAAAAATCTGTGATAACCTAAACTTGGGACGGGTTGTTTTAAAAAATTATACAGATTCATCAAATATTTGAAGTTAATTTTGGCGTTCTGTATAAGTTCTATTAAAGTTAACACTGGCTGTGTGAAGTATTCTGATTAGTACGAATCTATCCCTTATGGTAAAGTTTTTTTTTTTTTACTAGAAAATTAGTTTAATTTTATTTTCTGAATTTGAAATATGTATTTCTTTAATTAAAATTTCTTAAGAATCTTCACAAGTATATAAAGATTTTGCAATTTTTTAAGGGTCTGCACTATATCCGTTTTAAAGAAAGCGCTATTTAATAACTAAAACTAGATCTACTAAAGCTTTTCATTCTAAAGATTAAATGCAACAATTAAATGTAACAAAAAAAAAATTATTTTGTCAATTACAAAATTGACGATGTTGGTTTTTGTAAGGCATGGATCCTGATGTAAATATATTATACAGTAGCTGGTTCCCGGCATGCGTTGCAATGCCATATTCAAAGAAATACATTGTTTCTCCCTGAATCACCTTTCCTGTGCGTCCACGTTCCCCTCCCGCGTCCCCTCCATTAGCAATAACAGTGCTGTTTTGACACAGGACAATAGATATTTATAAATAATAACGGTGCCATTAAAAAAAAATCATTATAAACAAAAATTTTAGCAAAACAAAAAACGACTTAAAATGCACTAAAAAGTAAAAAGAATAATTTCTTACGATTGTTATTTTTGGAGTAAGGTAACTACATACATAGGTAGTTATAGGTGAGATGTGGAGATCTTGGTTGACACCGACTCCTAAAATAACAATCGTACGAAATTATTTTTTTACTTTTTAGTGCATTTTTTTAAGTCTTTTTTTGTTTTGTTAAAATTTTTGTTAATTTTTTTATTTTTAGTGACGAGCGTGCGTAAAGAAGTTTTACTTTAAAAAAAGAATCATCGAAATCTGTTGGCGTAATATTGAGTTATTCGTCCATTTGTCGCGCACATACGTATTGCAAATTTAAGACATAAGTATATGGTTTTCTCATGGATCCCATTCTCAGAACTGAACCAAATTAAAATGGGACCACACGGGAAGCACCAGCTTTCTAATAAAAAAAGAATCATCAATATCTGTTCACCCAATCGAAAGTTCTGAGGTAACAAACAAAAAAAAAAATACCGTTTAAAATAAGAAACATTCTGAGTGCACATTAAACATAAAAGTTACAGTAAGGAGGAAACCGAAACTAAACAATTACCGGAAACTTGAGAAACATGGCATGGGCCATCCCTCCCACTGCGGTGTTAGGCGATATTTTGAGAGAGTACGGCTTGAGAATTCAAAGGAACTCCCTCATCCATTCTCTCAACGGAAGGTTGAAGGAACCAAAACGCAACCGTGACAACAATTTGGTCTTTTATTTTAATTTAGAAACGCAATAATCGTACAAATGACGGCCGGCTTAGTCCAGTGGTAAGACTCTTGACTCGTGAACCGAAGGTCGCGGGATCGAATCCCGGCGTAGCCAATAAATTCACAATTTATTCAATTAAAAATAATATGTGATATTTTTGCGGCACGTTCCAGAGTGGAAGATACTCTCAGTATCGCCCTGGTGTAAGACCACCATTCAGCATTGAAACCTTGCTTGAAATGGCATTAGCCGTGTTTGGTGACCAGATCTGAATTTATTTTTATTTATTTATTTGTTATAGATACAAAAGAAAGTACAAATAACATATTTGGAAGCTTTTCCTGTCCAACTAGGAAAGTTTCCCGTTCCAGGACAGACAAATTGACAGGTTTAGTTCATATTATTCCAAGAAATGTACATAAATACATAACAAAAACCAAAAAAAAACAAAAAATTTCATTTTTCTCTGAAAGTAAGTTATGTAGTAAAGAAAATGTGTATATAACATATATATGTACATATGTTTTTTTGACAATATAGAAAAAGTAATTTGGTAGCATATATAATAATCGGATTTACCGAATTAACCTGGTAACATATAATATATTCAGATTTACAGAGTATGAGATGTAGGTAAGTAAGTAGTATTAACTCTATGCTAGTATTGATAAGTGTAAACCAGGTACCTGATAACAAGATGGAATAATTACAATAAGATTTACAACAAAGATATGAAGTTATGTTAGATTATGTGTTTAGAAGTGTGAACTTTTAATGGATAGTACACTTATAGGAGAAACTACAATAAAATTTACAATATTAGATATAATTTATGCATTTAATAATATATATTTATTAAAAATATTATTATTTATTTTTTTTAAAAATCATATTTTTCTTAAAAAAAATCATATATGAAAAAAATCATATATAAAAAAAAAATCATTTATGCATTTAATAATATATATGATTTTTTTTAAGCGTTGTAACTACAGTATGTAATAAATTATGTGCAAACATGATTATTTTCACTGATTTAAAACAAGTTTGCCGAACATATTATATTGTACGACAATACGAATACACACCGCGCTCATACGAATACACCAGAATAGCCAGGTACTTCCCCACCTTCCTCTTTCCTATTTCCTTCCCCTCCCCACTACCTTCAGCCTCACAACATACCCCAATTGGGGATGCCATAGTCTCACTGGTTTCAGACCGGACCAGTTGGTACTCTTGTGCGGTATTCATATTTAAATTTTTAATTTTTAATTCATACTTAATCCGCTATACATCTGAGCCAGATTTTCCCCCTGATATGTACTGACTATCGAAATAATATAATATAATAACAGAAGTGGTAAAATACGTTACAGATATCTACAATATTCGGTATGTAAAATAGAACAGACGCGGTACCAGTATATTTATAAATCTGGAGAACATAGGATCTGTAAAAATTCAAAAATCAATATAGACAAGCAATTTTTTATACTCTATTTCATTTTTTGAATACTTGGTACTCATTTTGGAATATTTTTGACTCTGTAGCAAAGTAAACTTTGAAGAAGAAGACGACACTAATAATCTAAACGAAAATATGAAAGAGAACAAGTCATAGAAAAATAGACGTTCGCAATTGGGACTCGAACCCAGAACCACTCGTCTAACCAGGACGGCGCCTTTGCCAATTCGGCCATTGCCACCTTCCATATTTTATATTAGAATTAACAATATTATCTTCGAATAATTTTTCCAAATCATAGGCAACTACCTTTCTCATTGGAAATAATCGTTCTAAGAAATGGTTTGTAACCTGGATAGCGTCTCGGATAAATATATCCGATTTTATTTTTATATGGAACATATATTGGTTGACCTTTTTTATAAAAATGGCAATGGTCGAATTGGTAAAGGCGCCCGTCCCGGTTAGACGAGAGGTTATAGGTTCGAGTCCCATTTGCGACTGTTATTTTTTTCTATTTTTCTGTGTCTTGTGTTCTTCCATATTTTAGTTTAGATTATTGTTGTTATCTCCTTCTTCAATGATATATTACGTTGATGGGAATAACCTTCAAAAGTTGTAAAAAGATAGTTGCTCTTATAAAAAAGCGTTGACTAATAATTCGTCAACTAACTTTAATCATTGGCTTAACATTAATTTAGCGGTAATCCGTTGACTATTTCACCATCGTCAAGTGGCTCCCAATTAGAAGTTATAAACATTTTTAAACGACTTCGAAAAGGAGGAAGTTATGAATTCGACGGTATTTTTTTATTTTTTATTTTTTTTTTATGTTTGTTACCTCAGAACTTTTGATTGGGTGAACCGATATTGATGATTTTTTTTTTATTAGAAAGCTGTTGCTTCCCGTGTGGTCCCATTTTAATTTGGTTCAGTTTTGACAATGGGATCCATGAGAAAATCATATATGACTTAAATTTGCAATAAGTATGTGCACGACAAATGGACGAATAACTCAATATTACGCCAACAGATTTCGATGATTCTTTTTTTGAAGTAAAACTTCTTTACGCACGCTCGTCACTAAAAATCAAAAAATAAACAAAAATTTTAACAAAACAAAAAACGACTTAAAAAAATGCACTAAAAAGTAAAAACATAATTTCGTACGATTGTTATTTTTGGAGTCGGTGTCAGCCAAGATCTCCACATATCACCTATAACTACTTATGTATGTACCTAGTTACCTTGGCTGACACCGACTCCAAAAATAACAATCGTATGAAATTATTTTTTTACTTTTTAGTGCATTTTTTGAAGTCGTTTTTTGTTTTGTTTAATTTTTTGTTACTTACATTAAATTGACGGGTAGCATTATTCAGCGGTGGAGAAACAGCGAAATCTCGCTACTCAATGGTTTATTCAGAAGTTGTTAAACACCCCTTTGCTACGGGCTATGGAAGTTGCGGGTTCGAATCGAATTAATTAAAAAATATATAATTTTTTTTCGTTTTCTGCGAATTTAACCCATATTTAATTTTTGAGCAATGTGACCTATGGAATTCTCAAATTGGAGAAAGGTGGTGTTTAAAGAAGTGAGGAAGAGAGGAGATGAGAAAGAGAAAGGTCGGAAAGAACCTGGCATTTTAGATCTGATTGCTAAATATAACTCATTAGTAGAGACCTTAAATTTATTGAGAAAACGCGAATATCATCATTTTACCCGGAAAACGCGAACTTTGCCGTTGTATGCCAATAATACGAAATTCGCTATTTTATGAATAACGCGAATTTACGTATTTTTCACGCGATATTCTGGTATGTTTTGTGTTTTTGACAACTACTTAAGCCTCGGCAACCCGAATTTCTACCGATTTCTTACATATCTCCCTTAAAACATTTGAAGTTTTTAAACTCTTGAAAAATTATTTGTTAAACGCCAAACGCAAATTATATGAAAGATAGAAAAAAATCGCAAATTATGCTCCAAAAATTGTTAAAAACAAGTCACAATGTTTCTTTAAATGATACTTATGATGCTTCCTACGAGATTTTTGCTCTATTTTAAACGAGTCGTGTTTTATTAAACATTTACGCAATTTTCGCATCGATTTTGACCCTGTAAATGTTAGCGCACTCCTCTAACATTCGTAATTTCGTATCTCTCCATCTTCTTCTTTTCGAGCCCGGTTGCGGAGCCTTAAGACTGCTTATACATGCTTGTAACAAAACGCGAAACAAACCACGAATTATGGGAAAGAAACGAAGTAATTGCAAGAGGCGTTTCGCGCCGTTTGCTGTTGCTTCATTCCTTTCCCATAATTCGTGGTTCGTTTCGCGTTTTGTTACATACGTGTACACGCAGTCTAACGTCGAAGACGGCGCGTACCGTCATTATTTTTTTGCGATAAAAAGGGATATAACATCACTTTTGAGTTGATTGTATCGTCGTGACGCTGAAAAATAATGCAAATTTCCCAAAAATACCTCTAACTTCCACAAAAAAACGCGAAATTTTCAGGATACTTCTCTTTAGTTAACTAAGTAATAGGGTGGGTCACGACTGTTTGGGAAAAATATCTTATTTTGATTTGTCTAATAGTGATAAAAAGTTGTTAAATGGAGACATAAAATCACGTAATTTTTTTAGTAATATTTGGATATCATCTTCTTCCCCCGGATTGACTTTGAAATTTCACATAATAGAGAAAAACCCACCCTTGTTAAATCTTAAAAAAATGTTAGATAAACCATTAAAAATGAACTATTTTTATTAAAACATGAAATAGAGGGAATGTTTTGATTTATTTATTAAAAAAATATTAGTATAATTCAAATAATCTCAAGACAGTGTATTCAAATACCAGCAAAATCCTTCTTACCCTCAAATTTCTGCATTATTTTGCGAAACTCAATTTTGAGACTTTTTGTAAATGATTTAGTAAAAATATACTACATTTGCTATGGAAGACTACAAAAATATGGTTTAAAGGATTCATTGTAACTTTTAAATACGCTTGAAATAACCCCTTGAAATTAAAATTATCAAAACTTTGAAGTGAATCCAGAGGAAGAAGATTGTATCAGAAATTTGAAAAATTTTAAACACGTCGTTTTGAACCCATTTGGCACCCTTTTATCGCTATTAGAATTTAAAAATAACTTTTTTTTAAATGACCCGCCTTACTTAGTAAGTAAATTAAACCCTAATCATAAGTACCTAATTAAAACATTTCGATGTTGAGATAATGTTTTACTTTGGAACTACATAAAGCATCTCCCATTTTAATGTATATTTTTACATGTTACAACTAATAAGAGTGTTTAGTTGCTGAGGTGACAAATGCGTCGAATTACCACCCAGGCCCCGTGAGTTCAATTACTCTGCTAACTCATATCACAACATACTATACCCTCTACAAAAAATTACTACATTTAGACATGTTTAAATCATTATTTTTTAATCGGATAGAGATACCTTAGCTCAGTGGTTAGAGCTGTGGCCCGGAAAGCCTAAAGTCCTGGGTTCGTGTCCCAGAGGTGCAAATATCTTTGTCTCCAGATTTTCGATCGAGTTTCGCCAATATTGTCTTCATTTAATTAAATTTTACAATTTGAGGTTTTACTCATAAAGTTAAAAATTAAAATTCCGTTTAATGCTATTTTTATATCTGGTTTCATTCTTCAGCATCATTTTTAATGCTTCCGACTTTATATCCGGGTTAAATCTTCCCCACGGAAAAAACTAAACCCTTTCACAAACATTCCACAAATGATCATCTAGTGAATCTAGTCAATCCACGCTATGCAAGTGCACTATATAGGTATAATAAATACAAAACAGTACAAGAACAACATGTCAATCTACCGGAGACCAAAATATAAATGGGAAAATAATTCACCGACTCCAGATATTTTCATATCAGAGGGTTCGGCTTGGTAGAACTCCTAACTGGACCAATAAATCCTACTGATCCCTCAATATAAATAAGTATTTTAAAAATCTGTAATCTTTGATAAATTCTTTGATAAATCTAATAAGCCTAAATTTTGAATGAGAGCGCTGGGTATAATGCCAGTAGTCGAAATAACAAATGGTAATATGTTTATAATCTGAGAATGCCAAATTCTTTTAATCTCATTTCCTAAATCTGTATATCTTCTTATTTTGTCACAAGCAAGGGTCTCTTTAAAATGATTTTGCTGTACCCTACCCTTTTGCAAGACAAAATAATAAAGTACAACTAGCGTTGTTACGTTTTTTCGCATTACATATTCGGCGTTAAAATATAACTTAAAGTTAAAAAAATGTGATACATGGCAGTTTAAATACGGATATCTTTTTTTTCTATTAATTCAGTTAGCATGCAAAAAAATGCATGATGGTGATGTTACCAAAACATCAGACTCAAACGTAAGAATACTTTGAATATTTTTATTATTATTATTATTATTAACTATCTCTTGACAACGCACGTGTGTTTTCGAAGCGAGGGGCTCTGTTATCTATGTGTTTAGTTTGAACAAGATAACTTGCGCAACGGTTGGTTATGGTAAAAAAAGTCAACCGTCGTTAGTGTCATTTTACCCCCTTGCTTTCGTATTTCCATGGAAAAATACGAAAATAATATTCTCGACTTCGCGCCATGTCTGGAAAACACAAAGCAAAAGATAATAAAATTTCCTTGATCAAAGCTTTAAAAATATTTGATGAGGTGAATCTAACAGACTGTTGTTTACAGGCGCTGGTAAAAATGCACATTTATAAAGAGCTCTAGGAAATTGTTTGCAATCTTAGTATCTTTCAAATTCTTGTAAATATCTCAATAATTTTATCTGTCATTACTTCATCTGATACAGCTTTTTCAATGTTTAATTCGTTTAGGTTTAGATAATAATTTTAACTGTCATGAAACTGCGCTATTTAAGTAACTGTTGTTATGATGAAATAATTGAGATAGCAGTGGTCCCAAATCAGTACCTTGGGGAAATCCTTTTTTTGTTTGTTATGGCCTGTTAGATATTTTTGTGTGAACGTTTTTACCAATAAATAATAATAATATGAATTGGATGATCTTTGAATGGCATTGTTGTCCTTAAAAATCGTCTTACAGACATTATACATCATAATTTATCTAACCTACAACTTATCAATACGATGTATAACTTCTGACTCATAGCTAATTATATATATATATACTAATACTGTACTATAAATGCCTTCCATGTAAATTTGAGTGGAAACCAATGTCACCACCGACTTTTTGTTCTATTATTTATCAATCTGTCTCTCTTACACTTGCCTGACATCTATATTGCCATCCCATTTAAATTTCACGATGAAGCACAGTTTTGAATTGGTAATTTAAGGCAATATTTGCCAGACTTTTAGATCACGATACGCCCACCTCGCATTTATTGGGTTGTTCTTTATTCTGTATTTAATTAGTGTTTAGTTTAATTTGTTCCAATAAAATATTGGCAGAATTAATAAATAAATGGAATAGCAGTGGATCTAAATGGGGACCTTGGGGAAAGTTTAATTTTATGATTTTCATGTATGACCGCTTATTATTTTTAGCGTTTTTGGTGGTAATTTGTTTTTATTTTGTAACGTCATTATGACGTGTCTTAAAAAGGATACAAAATAAGATAAATCCTTTGCAAGTAACATTTGTACAGCGCTTTTGAAGTATTTTTTTTACAAACACTGCGCCTTACAAAATCATTGTCGTTTGGATGCTATTTGAGGGCTCGTTGTTTATAATATAGGTATGTTTTGTTTGAATTGGTTTAGTATTTTCGATTGCCTTTCTCGGAGGTAGAAATATTGGATGTTGACATTGAGTTTATCTTTTGGTTAATGTGTTTGGCCAGTTAATTTTATGTTATTAATCATTTTTATTTATTCACAGATAAAAACGCTGCGAAGGCAAAATGCAACTCTTCATCAAGACAAATTGAACGCGAAATCTAAGGTAAGCTTTCAAACTTATTGTTACAGTTTGTTTGAAACCATTTTAGGTATTTTAATAGTTATTTCTGCACCGGTTTCGGAAGGCATCTTCCTTCATCACGATAATATTAAATCTAACTCAAATACTGACAAACTCGTAGTTTGGGAGGAGGGTATGGGTACCGCCGCCCCGGTAACCTTTTATTGGATAACCAATAACTCTGCCATAAGTGGTTTGCTACATTTGGTGACTTAGCAGGGGTGCCCGGTTCATGAGGTGAGATTTGTCCGGGTCTTGGCTGCGAATGCGTCTGCTCACTAACTGCATAGCATGCCGGGTCCGGGAGACAGTGGTTGAGGTAGTCTCTCCAGCCATACTTCCTCGGAACATTGCCTTGCACTGCAGTGGGAGGGATGGATTCATCGTGCGTCACTCCTGGACACACTGACCCCCACAAATTTGAGTTACCTTCAGTTGTTTTACGCGTTTACTGGCACTTTTAGTATCGTCCTGGTGACAAATCTTCATTTGGAGTTTGAGAACAGGCTTCAATAATGCGTATAATGATTTTTTTGCTATATTAAACACAGGTTTATTTTGCACGCTGCTTCTGGTCGCCATGTACTAATAACCATAAATCCATGGCAAAATGCGCAGCGTCATATTGCACCCCCATTGTTATAAGGCTCTATGTTTTACTGCCAGGTACTAAATCAGCGCTTTTCAGGAATCGCACGAATAAATAGGTTTAGTCGCGTTTCCTTTAACTGCCTTTTAGATTGCTCGGTGGGTAACAAGTTAATTTTATGGCTCCGATTCGAGTTGCAGGGGGTTCGATGAACTGCACTACTTGCTGATATGCTCGAAGAATGGTCGTGCAATGACTTGTATGGCAATAAATTATGATGTATGTATTATTGTTTTATAATTTGCATTTCTACTGTACTAGAGGCTTGGGTACCTTTAATATCCGAGTCGGCTCCTTCCTAACCTTTTATAATAATAATATTATTAAAAAAAGGATTTCCCCAAGGTACTGATTTAGGGCCACTGTTGTTTCATTATAATATACTAGCTTTTACCCACGGCTTCGCTCGCATAGTATTAGAGGGAAATTACTGGCATAATTATTGGCATAATTGATATTATTCTTGCTATTTTGTCTAATAGAAAATAATTATTGTTTAATAGAAAATTTCAAAATTTGAGAATGATATTTCGCTAATAAAAATTCTATTTTAGAAAATATTTAAATTATAAAAATAGATATTTATTTTAAGTACCCACTCCCTTTATTAGTATTTTATTCATATTTGAATCCAGTGTAACCTAAAAAAAATAAGAAAATGACAGTCCACTTCAAACGCTATGCTTTATAGCAACGTTATGCTTTTTGTTCGGAGAATAAACATTTTTAGAGATATGTAGATATTAACTACGACGCCAAAAAAGTATTCTTTTTAATCAAAACAAAGCGCTCTTTTTAAGCCTAAAATTTAAAAAAAAAAAACAATGTTTCCAAGGTAACAATTTGTTTGACGTTTGCAATAACTCGATTTTGTTAGGGACAGAAAACGTATGATACATAATTTCATAACGTCACAGCTCATTGATAACGCCAGAGCTTACCAATATATAAAGCCGTTGTTACTCGCAAATAATGTAGCTTTCGATTAGTGAAAGAATTTTTAAATTCCATTCGACATTTATTTCGTGAAAGAGTAAGGACCATCCAACCAACCAACCATCCATACAAACTTTCGCATTTATAATATTAGTAAGATTATCATAACCAATTAAACATTGAAAATGTTATTTCAGATGAAGTAATTAATGACAGATAAAAATTTTATTTTATTTTTTTATTTATTGTTTTTATTACTTGCTAGAGCAATCCCGATGAGTTACAGAACTCATTTTAGGACAGGAGGAAAATTCATGGGTTTGAGGAAATAGTTACAGTTATTATTGTTACAGTTATTATATTATTGAGATATTTACAAGAATTTGAAAGATACTAAGAATATAATATATTTTAAATACCTACAATTAATTTTGAACTTTGCTGAATTCGTTTCTGAGGTTTTCATGGTAGAGAGGGCTCGGTTCTGCGCTGCGTGAAGAGCTACGAACACCCTAGTACCGGATGTCAATGATACTTGGTCACTCCAGCGCATTGGTGACCTTCCTCTGCTTCTTCTGCCAAACACTTTACTAGTGACTATGAGTTTCTCCAAGATGGAGTCCTCAGTTTGGCGAGCAACATGTTTAAAGTATCCTAACTCCTCGAGCTAATTTGTTTGTTTTTCCGGACAACTCGTATAGGTCTCACAGAAATCTTTGTGTCTCCCTTATTATCGTGATTAGAAATATGATCTAAACGGTATTAAAAAGAGAAAACACCACGCTTTATATTGAAATCTGAAAGTTGACCACAAAATAATTAAAATATAAATTACCGACCGCAAGATACGTTTTTAGATTTTCACGGCCAAAAGCATTTTCGTTATTTGTTTTTGGGGTGTTATGCCGTGTTGCGCTACCTCCGACATCTGTCGGATCTGCCCTGATAATGGCCACTGCAACGCTGTCCGAAACGTCGGCTAATGAAGGAGGTAGCGCAACACGCCATAAAACCCCAAAAACAAATAACGAAAATACCGACCTCAAGTTAAAAAAAATGTATAAACCTGTGGGAAATTTTTATTACTTATTTTTACACGAAATAATAAATTAACGAGTTGACTATCACGTTTATAAAACATTTGCCCAATAGTTGGCTTTTAATTTTATTTTCGTGAGAATTTTTTTAAACTCTT
This sequence comes from Limnephilus lunatus, assembly GCA_917563855.2. Taxonomy (NCBI): domain Eukaryota; kingdom Metazoa; phylum Arthropoda; class Insecta; order Trichoptera; family Limnephilidae; genus Limnephilus; species Limnephilus lunatus. The sequence goes on from OU830592.1 coordinate 120,291,148, forward strand.
TTATGTTTGCATTTAAAAAAATTATATGTTTACTTCGAATTAAAAAAAAATGAATGCGTATTTCATCACCTTTTAAAAACTGCTTTTAGTTTTCGTATACGTTCACAAATATTCCATTTAATAAAATTTTAACGCAAAGCGGAATTATTCTGACCTGTTGACAGAATACGTTTGAGGCCCGAGGGGTTAATGTCAATAAACTCCTGGGTTGCCGTCAATCAAATTGAATTGAGATGCTTTACCTAGTTGTGTATACTTTACCTAATTATTTTAATATTTGCCACGTTTCTCTGCATTCCCCTCGACAGACACGCCTGACGGTTAGGTTTGCTGGATCCAGTACTCCCCCGGTATGGTAGGTGGGTACGACGTACTTATCTGTAAAGTAAAGTAAAGTATTGTTTGCTGCTCGATAAGCCTCGCTCTGAGCCTTATCGAAGGTGCGTTTCACACACATACGGGCCGAGCAGGCCTTCCCAAACATTTATTATTAATTTTTCATAATTATAATTTATTTTATATGTGAATACTCGAAATGACTGCAAAATGATTTAACCCTCCCGCACCGGATGGGGGTAATACACATCCCCCAAAGGAGAGCTTTGTTCGATATATATCTAAGTTGTTTTTTTTTCCATTAAAAAATATCCCGTTACCATTTTTTTAAGATATTAAATAATTTATATTCAAATTCCTTAAAATTACTCTCCCCTTCCTAACTCCCGGATCCACATTACTATTTTTTTAAGTTAAACTACTATAGCCCCGTTGTGATTTGTAATTCTGATGAAACGTAAATGATGCATTACGGCACCTGCGAAGCATCAAACTTCTATCAAACTCCTATTGGTTGAGATATAAAACGGAAATGACACTAGGTCTGCACTCATTGGCCGCTTTGATTATGACCTCACTTTTAAAGGCTCCTGGGTTCTTCATTGGTTGAGATTATTTTGGTAAAGTTTCGCTTCTACCGCGTGTTAACTGCACTCGATTTTTTTTTATTTCGTCACCGCAGTCAATCCACGAGTGCGGACGTACAAAGTTTATTTTACTAGAAAATGCTACGATAATACTGCCGTCATAAGCAAAAAAACGAGAACTTTCATGTTTATTAACCTATTACAATAAAAAAGTACATCAAAATATGACCAATAAAAAATTCAGCTGCCTTTTTGCTTGTGATAGCAGAATATGTATTTGAGTTACGTTCGATTTTTTACGATTTATTACTTTTTACCGTTTTGTACTTAATGATTTGACTGCTGGCGAAGATAAGGGATGTTCAATTAAAACCGTAGTCATAAAAAAATAGAAACTAATATCTAAATGTTACTTGCTAGTGCTTAATAGACACGATCGCTCCGCGATACATTATGGGGGACCCTAATGACCCCCTTCGATTGATTCATGATTTTTACTTTCTGCCTTTAGGTACGTAAAGGTAGACGTATTTTTCGCGCTTACCCAATGGCGAAATGGCGTATGGCAAACTTATTACTTGGTTCAATTCCTAGATGCACCCGAATCTTTTCTGATTTTTGTTTGAGAGTCGCTAATATTGTCTTCAACTAAGTATATTTCAATTTGAGGTTTTACCTTTGGGTTTTACTCATTTAGTTATACCAAAAATATTTTTTTAAAAAGGTTTAGTTACTACGTCTTTTCAAAATGAATCATTTTGAAGTTAAGGAAAAACATCTATTTTTTTTTTAAATATCGAAACGTGATATGCACTTAGTTAATTTTTAATTGAATGATATCGGTATCAAAGTATCGGGTGTTATTTACATTTTTCACTAGGTTAGAATTATTTTGGTATTTATTGTGGAATAATATTCTTGCAAAAAGTTCGTTAATTTCAGCAGGATAGAATAATTAAATGCTTATACAGGCTGTTTACAATTTTCATCGTATTTATTTAGGTAAATATTAGATCATGAACTAAGTTTAACAACCATCTTCGTATTCAATGGAACTACAGCCCATTTCGAACCTTGGCCTCCTTCAAGATGAGCCTCCACCGCCCTCTGTCCTCGGCCGTCGTCTTCCAATCTGTGACATGGAGTAGTCCTCTTGCGTCCTTCCTGACATCATCCTCCCATCTCAGCCTAGGTCTGTCCGCCTTTATTTTACCTCCCGGGTGTCCTGTTAGAACCTTCTTCGGTATTCGTATGCTGGGCATTCGGTGCACATGTCCGGCCCATCTTAGTCTTTGGAGCCCTAAATGGGTAGAGAGTAGAGATGCCACGAGTAGTGATTTTGCCGAATACCGAATATTCGGCTAAGCTCTCGGCCGAATACCGAATATTTGGCAACCGAATATTCGGCGACACTTAGTAAATTTCGCGGTTGACAGGTTCCGACCGGCATCATCGATGTGCGTGTGGTAACTACGTATTTGTTTCATTTGCGAGTAGGTAGTGTCACAACGCGCATTATTTGTTGATTGTTACATCAAACTGTGTTACTTATAGTGTGTATCACGTCTGCTTGTTCGCGAAAAGCTTTACGAAATGGCACCATTTAATAAAAAATCACCTATTTGGGAATATTATGAAATTTGTAGTGAGGACAATAAATGTTAAATATTAAATTTATATGCATTTTTTTCATCATTTGGTATTCGGTATTCGGCCGAATGGTTCGCAATATTAATTTGTTAGGTTAGTTTAGGTTATGTTAGGTTAGGTTAGGTTAGGTTACAGCGGATTTCCACTCAAGATGCCTTCAGATATAAGTATGTCGATTTTGGTTGTACGGCCGTATATCCTCTTTGCATACTTACTTGAAGAAAAAAATCTTCTAAATGATCAGGCCGGATGAATTGTCGGGTCACCATTTGAAATGCACCGCGAGATAGCAGGCAGCAGCATGCAGTGACATCTAACGTCTTAAATGGAAGCTTTCTTTCCCAATAACTATGATTGGCTGGGTCAATTTATCAAATATCCCGATATCATGTCTTCTGTCTCTTTACGCACCATACAATAAACGAGATGACACTATGTGGCCTAGTAAAAATGTTTTCGGATTCTGAAGACAGTTTGGGTCATTTCCGTGAGGGAGAGAGCGTGATGAATATTATACGTCTGAAAGAGATGGTTTGATAAACGTAGGTTGATTTTGCATATTAAATGTTATTTGACTCCCAAACTCGTGAGGTACATACCTACAAAAATGAATATTATCGTATGTAATTTGATATTGTATCAAAATATATATTTTTTAATGACCTTCCTTTTCTGGACCCCTAGAGCCGCCTCTGCTACCACTGTCAAAAAGTTGTTCTACCACTGTCTACCTAGTCAACCTCTTGTGGTACTCCTTCTCTACTTACCCCCAAAACATCTTTATTAACTCGTGTTTTAGCTCATTAACTCGATAATGCACTTTGCCCTACACCTGGCGGAAGTAGGGACGACTTATTGCCCACGGCTTGAGAGCCCCTGGCCCTGATAAACGCCTGGGTATCGAACAAAGGTCCGCGGCGGATATTGCGGCCGTGTTATTGGGCGATACTCAGCGACCCGCTGCACTCACTCATTGCTAACGCCGGAAAATAATACGACAAATATTTTAAAAATACTAATTCAACTAGGTTTACGACCATAATATACATGGTGTCTAGGAAATAGTGGTACAAGCAGGCACTAGGTGAATCTGCATCACCTTTGAAGTAGATTTTATGGTATAGGTTAATTTTTTTGATTTGTTATTTCGTTTTTGAGTAAATCGATTCCGAAGTTAGGGATTTTTTAGGTCAACTGCACCTCAGGCTGATATAACTAATTAAAATCGTGGTTTTGTATTCTCCATTTTTCTCCTCCAAAACTGGACCGATTTTTGAGAAGAAAATATTCTATGTCTACGTTTTTTTTATTTTTTAAATATAAATACTGAACGTCAGTTGATGACGTTCAAACTAGGTAATTTTAACGACTTTTTGAAGGTCCTTACTCCTACGAAAAGTAATTTATCAAGAAAAGCAAAACTTACCTACATGTTAGTATTCGATATCTATATTAGGGGAAGGGAGGGCAAGATGGAAGGAGTGGGCAAGATGGAAACTATCTACCTATCGCAAACCATGCGACAAAGTGCCCGTGTCTCTACGTACACAGCTATAAGCGGCCATGTTGTATTTGTGTCCGGTAAATCAATTCGGCTCGCGCCACCTAGCGACTTGTGCACGTATTTCGATTTTTTGCGACGAATTATTACGAAATCAGTGGACTTTTTAAGTGCGATTACTCATACAAAGTAAGTAATACGACCATTTTGTTTTTATATACACTAACTATTAGGGATAGATTGTATGAATTGATATTTAAAGAGGAAAAAAATAAAAGGATTTTCTTAGCGTTAATATTATTATTGGCAGTGAGCATATGGGCAAGATGGAAAATTGCATTTTAGGGCAAGATGGAATTATTATAATGTATGAAATAATTAACAAGATAAAATTAATACTTAATCTGGTCATCAATGGCAAGGTAAACAAAGGAAACGAATGAAAGGCCAAAGGAAAGGGTAAAGGAAGAGGGAAAGGGACAGAAAAAGATGAGAATATACTACATCATCAGGAGTAGTCAACACAACACGATGTGTTGTGTGTATTATTATGTGGAGAACCATATGTGGAAACACCCACAGAGGACTGGGTACAGTATCCAGAGTGTTGTGGTTGGACACATGAACAATGTTCAGACATAGAAAACGGTTGTCTTTTATGTGTAAACTGTAAAATTTAAGGATATCCTATTCATTCCATCTTGCTCTTATAAGCTTTCCATTTTGCCCTCAGGGTTAGGGCAATAATAATAATAATAATAATTGGACAATTTGCAGAGCCCTAACGATTTGTATGAGCCATAATCTCATGATCTAATATGAGCCCTAACAGATTTAATACTCAATTCTAATTATTTTTAATAACTCAATTTTATAAGCATGTAAGATCTTTCTGAAGACTGAATAAAATAAACGATTGATATTATGTTGTTATATATTTTTTTACGTCTTAAAGTTAAGCCTTCCATCTTGCCCTACCTTCCCCTATATAAAAAAAAATTGCCACTAATAAATGTCAAAATCCAGAGAAGGAATTGAGGATGTTTATATGTCCAAAACACTGCTTGGTCTACCTCTTGATGTCTTTTAACATTGAGCCTGGTCGAAGTATGGACCCGGCTCCAAAAGTTTTTAGTTGTTGAAAGGAAAAATACAAGAAGAAATGCAAGGCGAATATATGACGCGAATTTCAAATACAGAAGTCGGGGACGCCCGAGGAAGACATTACACGATCAAGTGAACTAAATACTTTAGTAGGGCTACGTCAGAAGTCAGATAACAGAAGATTAATGTATGAGACGATGTATTAATGTGAAAGAAGCAAGGAGTGTTTGTCTAGATCGAGTTGTTTGGCGGTCCCTTCGCCCTAATTACCCTTGTAGCGAAACCAAGGCGTGTTATTTTAGTTCCTGATAAAAGTACCTTACTATTAAAAATAAAATAAATGCTCCGATCGGAATTTTTTTTTGGTTTTTCGGTGTTTTATGTTGATTCACCAGCTTCTCGCTTGTACCAGAAATTTCCGGACACCGTGTATATGTAAAGCCCAAGGAATAATTCAATGATGTGTGGCACTGAACCAAAATTTACATAGACTTTTCAACTTCGTTGAAATAACGTGGATGAACCCTCTCGTATGAATATTTTAAAATTTGGTGACACAAAACTCTACGCGCTGGGATCGTATTCTTGGAAGGGTTTGCCATTTAGTTTAAGATGCCACATACTCTAAAGTGCTGTACGTTTTGAAGTGATAACGTCTTTAACACCGTTGTGATTTGAAACTCGATGACACGGAAGCGAGTGACACTAAAAAGAGACAAACACATACATCCATACACGCGAGAGAATGAGATAGCAATAAAATATTTATTTAACAAATATTATAATCAATAATTATCAGCCTGAAACACTCATCTACATTGAAAAAAATCTTCCGAGAAAAGATACTAGGATACAGCTCAGTGGTCAGAGCAGCTGACCGGCAATCAGAGGGACACGGGTTCAATTCCCGTTGGCGGCCAGTATATTTTCTCGGAAGATTTTTTCAATGTAGATGAGTGTTTCAGGCTGATAATTATTGATTATAATATTTGTTATCTACCCTTTGTGCTATGCATAAAAAATCTTGTTTAAACGTTAGTTTATCAATTAAAAATAATAATAAATATTTTTTTTTTTCAGTGATTCGGTTCCAATATAAAACGTTAAATCCACGGTCCCACGCAAGTCTTATTTGATCTTGTGGTATAAAGCGCTTGACGAACCTTAGCGGCCAGTCATTCAGCGGACCAAGGATCGAATCCCACGAAATCCAAAAAAAAATATAAAATCAATATTCAATCTTCAAACCACTTCAAAATGAACAGGTAAAAGAAAACTCAAAAGAAAGCGACATCTAGAGGCTCCGAAGAAGAAAATACAAATCCTAATAAGACAATCAAATGTATGTATTTTTAGGCAGCATCGCGTTCATTGGTCAAAATATTGTACATATATTGTCGTATCGGTGATTAATGAACCGGTGTATGCAATTTTTAGCCATAAATTGTTTTCAATTGTTTGTCTAGCTTGTAGTCTTTCTAGATTTTAGGCATGTATGGTAAGTTTTTACAGCGCCCCTGAGGTGATTTTTCACAAAAACTACGCTATATAAATCGTCCAATTATTATTATTATTATTATTATATGAAAAGGTGCACTGGAATTCGACGACAAAAATATGGAAAAAATCATCCTTCACATTGATAAAAAAAAAGTGCTTCGTAGTCTCCTCACTCTTGTCTACTTTAATTTTCTGAAGGTTTCGCTCTTACCGCGGGTGAATTGCACATTTTTTGACATTATCTCCGCACAGGAGGCACTGGGTAAAAAAAAATCCTCAGGGCCTATGCTATCTTTGTGGTTGCTGTGTGGAGGGTCTTTTTAGGGAAAGAAAGGATAGGAAGTTCTGATCAGGAAAAATGTATGAGGTAATCCCTCCCTCCCACTGCGGTTTAACGCGATGGGTCGAGAGAGTCCGACTGGAGGGGTCAAAAGGTCTCCCTCAACCAGTCTCCAGATCGGATAGACAAACCTCATCCCACGAACCCGGGCACCCCAGTTAAGTCACCAAACGTAGCGATTCACTTGGGGTGACCCATGGCAGACATGTTGGTTATTTAGTTATTTAAAATTATATGTAATTCAGCATATATTTACCCAGCAGCATAAAGAGAAATTAGAACATAAATACAGCACTAGATTCACGCGCAACGACGGGTTAATAGTTCCGAAATTTAATAATAAGTACGGACAGAGAACGTTTCAATACAACATACCGAAAATATTTAATTTATTATCTGATACTATAAAGCAATGTAATTCTATGAATAAGGTTAGATATATGCTGAAAAATTGGCTATCGGAAAAAGAATATTTATATTTATTTATACTGATTTAATTAAATATATAATAATAAGCACCTGCTGACAAGCCAATTCAATTGGTTTAGCAGGACTTGTTTGTGATTTGTAATAACTATTCTTACTATAAAAAAATAAAATAAAATGGTAACTATTCAATAAATTCGATCACTCTAATATCGGAAACGACTGAATCGCGTAGCTGGTAGTCGAAACTGATTTTTTTAATGAAATAAAATCTTTAATATTTTTATCTTATCTTAAGGTAATGATAATTTGATATAAATTGTAACATCATATTGTTTTAAGTACTTAACCAACCATCAGTGAATTAAATAAAATGTATTCTTTAATGTTTTTTTTTCATCTAATCTTAACGTAATAAAATTTGAAAAAGGTATCTATTATTTTTTATTTAAGTTTATTTAGTAAACAAAGTTATTTATAAAATCACTGCACGAGGCATGTTCACAAAAGAAGTGTGCTAGATTTTTATATACGTGTTTAAAAAAAAAAGAAAATTTACAGAATATTGTTGACTATTTTTCTACATAATTGCCATCCCGTTCAATGCTTGTGGTGAGCCGTGGCACAAGTTTCTTTTCACCCTCCTCGAAGAACTCTACTGCCAGCTCATTTTCGTGAAACAAGCACACTTCTCTGGTCATCATTCTCCTCATTTTGTTTTGAATGCTCCTTTTGAGTTTATTTAGGGTTTCACAATATCGTAGGGCAATGCCGGTCTCCACCTGAGGCAGAAATTCGACCAAAATTATGCATTTTCGGTCACAAAACACTGAGGCCATTATGTTTTTGCCCGAAATTGTGGTTTTGAATTTTTCAGGGCTGCCAAAAAACAAAGACCACAGCCCGTTATGGTTACAGTACACTTATTTGGGGCAGTGCAAATAAAAACATACTAAATCCACTAATTAAAACTCAAAAATCCATAATGAAAATTATACTGAAAGTTCCTGTAACTGAAAGAATTAGCACTGACGAAATCTTCAACAATCTTAACATCATGTCAATTAAACAACTGTATTCTAAAACTATACTCATTTACATTCATAAGTACAAAACCCAATTAATGACAACTTACACGTACATTAGAAACACTAGATCTCATGGTCAAAAACATATCCAACAAGTAACTACTAACACTGGGCAAAAAGCTTCTTGTATTATGGTATTAAACTTTACAATAAAATACCACTCTCACTTAAAAACCTCAACAGTATAACATTTAAATCTCAAATAAAAAGCTGGATACTTAATATAGGGAGAACAGAAATAGAAAATATACTGATATAAAATACAGACTAAAACCGAATCTACTGAACTGAATTATAAAAGAAACACAATTATATTTAATTTTTAATTATTTAAAAAAATACTACATGATACCTATATGTTTATAACTAATTAATTTCTTATAATTAAATTATAATATGTAAATGAAATCCTCAGCGCGGGAAATCCCAGTGAGGATATCATTATCTCTAGATGTTAGTAAACAAAGGAATACAATAAATCATTATTATTTTGTGAACATCCCTAGTTCATATATTTAATAGTGAATACAACGTAATCCAGTTAATTATTATTTTTTAATTGATAAACTAACGTTTAAACAAGATTTTTATGCATAGCACAAAGGGTAGATTACAAATATTATAATCAATAATTATCAGCCTGAAACACTCATCTACATTGAAAAAATCTTCCGAGAAAAGATACTGGCCGCCAACGGGAATTGAACCCGTGACCATCTGATTGCCGGTCAGCAGCTCTGACCACTGAGCTATGGCGGCTATTTTTTCAATGTAGATGAGTGTTTCAGGCTGATAATTATTGATTATAATATTTGTTATCTACCCTTTGTGCTATGCATAAAAATCTTGTTTAAACGTTAGTTTATCAATTAAAAAATAATAATTAATATTTGACAAGTTAAAGTATTTCAGCAAAAAATGCAGACATAATTAGTCTCGACGCCACCTAGCGGGAGATTTAGTATTAAAAATACCTCTCTCACAAAAATAAAGTTGGTTGTTTTCAGTTGGAAAAATGTAATAATAAGTAATTGTCGAATGAAACACTAGTATATATTGAATTATTTGGCGGGTATTTGATAAGCCGCCATAGCTCAGTGGTCAGAGCTGCTGACCGGCAATCAGATGGTCACGGGTTCAATTCCCGTTGGCGGCCAGTATCTTTTCTCGGAAGATTTTTTCAATGTAGATGAGTGTTTCAGGCTGATAATTATTGATTATAATATTTGTTAATCCAGTTAAGTTGCATTTGTATTTTTTTTTGTTTTGTTTTGGCTACTGATTGTGAACCAAGTAGTTATTTTTTTTTCTATTCTCGAACATACATTTTACAAATAAATACTGTGGTCATAGGTAATAAGTTTAAGTTATACAATTAAATATTTTCACAACAGTCGCTTATGCCTATTCACTGTGAGCGCTTCCTCTGTCATTCGTATTTACATTATTACCTCAATTTCAAATCATCTTCAGTTATCTTATTCCTATTTGTAAACGCTTGTAACGGATTTAAAACCCTTCAAGCCTCGGAATGATCTTTCGAGTCAAAGTGTTTCTGTGTTTTTGTCAACATTTTCATGTTTAATTTTTAATTATTTAGAAATGTCTACGATTTTTTAAAAGCAAACATTTGAAAGATAATTTTATCTTGTTTTTAAAATGGTATTTGTTTCTACAACAACTTAAAAAAAAAAAAAATATATATATATATATATATATATATATATATATATATTTATACCCTCTCGTACTTTGTTGATCTTGCGCGACGGTACACCAGTTTTTTGTTGATCCGATATATATATACAGATAGTAAGGAAGAGATAGAGCTGTCCATAAGGGCGAGGGGAACAAATCAAGCCGGGGGAGTGGCGTGTGCTTGTCCCTTTTAGTGGTTTGTCTATATATGAATCTGCCATTATACAGGCACCTCCCATTGTCATATCACCAATTGAAAATAAAATCTGCGTACGAATTACTAAATAATTTTACAATGTTGCGCAAATTTCTGGCTGCTTAAAATACTTTACTGCAAATCCCAAATCGGGTGATGAAAAGGTCGTGCTTGTTTCCAAAACTGAATATTTTGCTACAATTTTTAGTTAAACACTTTTATAATGTGTTATAATTTACCAACCTCACTCATTTTTAGAACCCGATTTGAAAGCGGTTCGGTTTTTTTAAACATTTTTACGAACATTTTTGCGATCCTGCACGGTACACATAGCACATTTGAAATACCTCGGAATCATTCCGAAATTCCATGAAAAATGTCATTGTTTTTGTGACTGGAGGTGAACATATCATCTAAAACCTCATACTATTTAGTTCGTTTTTTTGAACACCCATACGGGTCTCATAGAAATCGTTGTATTTTCCCTTACTATAATGGTGAGAAATATGATCTAAACGGTATTAAAAAGAGAAAACATCACGCTTTACATTCAAATCTAAAATTTAACAACAAAATACTCAAAATGTACACCTTTATCAAACCAAAGCTTTGAGAATTTTTTATTAATTATTTTCACATGAAACCACAAAAAATCGACGTGATGATAACATTTACAATACATTTGTCTGATGAAATGTGTGTGAATTTTTAAATTTTTCGTTATCAGTAATTTTAGTTAGAAAACATATAAAGTAAGCCATTTTTAAAACCTTTTTATGTTTGCGTTCAAATTGTTTGTATTAAAAATTGAAAGCTTATGTTATAATCTTGCAAAAACAGTTTTTAGTTTTCAGATACGTTCAGAAATATTCAATTTATTTGAATGAAATTGCAAAGCCGAAATATTTTGATCTTCTGACAGAATATGCCCGAGACCTCAGGGGTTAAAATCCTGCAGGGTTAAGTATGAGTTGCAAGTTGAATATTTAATTCAGTTAGTTGTACCGCATTTATCAACATTATTTTTTGTGCTTTCTCGAAAATGGCCCGATTTAGAGTCTAGCTTCCCACCATTCCGTGTGGGTAGAATTTACAATATGGCTTTATCAATAAAGTTTATCGGGATCCAATATTTGATCAGTGATAAGCAACTTTATACGTGGTAACATTACAGTGCTTATATCCCCGGAGATATTGTGACTTATTCACTTTTCTCATTTGAAAATCACCCACTAAAATCGAAAAAACCGTTGGTACTACAAAACACCATGTATCTTAAATATAAATCTGACACAAGTCCTGGATTTCCAGCCAAAACAGATCCAACTTCAAAGATATTCCCAAAACGAACTTATAAGTATTTATTTTTTCAATGGCACAATGATGATTGTCTTAATATGTTACTTTAAATAATTTTTTTTATTTGAATTTTATTTTAGTAATTTGTACATTTAAGGTTACAAATTTCTAATTAATTATAATATTTTATATTTCAGCTAATTAATTATAATATTTCAAATTCACTATATTTTTTCTTTCTTTTTTTTCTTGTTTTATGTAGCTCCTACAATACATCTTGAACTTTTCAATTGGTTAATTGGTTTATTATTGGTTTTATTTTAACGGTGCTGTGCTCCAGATTTTATGTCCGGGTTAAATCTTCCCAACAGGAAAAACTAAAACCTTTCACACACTTTTCCACAAATGTTTATCTAGGCAATCCACGCTATGTAAGTGTATTGTACACGGTGTCCGGAAACTCGTAATACAAGCGGGAAACTTGTCAATCTACATCACATTCGGAGTCGATCCGTGATATAATTTTTTTGATTGGAGCTTTCATTTTCAAGTAAATCGGGTCCGAAGTTGGAATTTTTTTGATTAAAAAAAAAAATCAGTCACTAGCGGATTAATATCAGATGTGTAATGTCTAGCTAGACATCGGATTATATGCATTTGCATATTTGCATGTGCAAATGCATATAACTCTCTAATTACGGCGTTAATGCATATTTTAGCCTTTTTTCCCAATCGTGCATATTTAGCATTTGAAGACGCATCCATTAAGCAGAATATGTGGAAATGTGTTGTCATCACCAGATACCATAGAGAAATTGGAAACAAAAAACCTTCCTCTATTTAAATCAATTGAAATACTGGAAACAATGATTGAACTCGCCAACGCCCTTCCCAATTATACATACATACCCTGCCTCAACAGGTATCTCCAGAAATGGCGCAAAATTTTTTAAATTTTGTCGGATGACGTCAGTTGACGTAGAGAAGTAGTTTTCGGCATTTTGGGTGACAAACATCAACAATTTTTGCCCGAAAATTTGGAAAAATACTTAATTATATATTGTTACAAAAACAATGCATAATTTTAAGAATATTTCGCTGTTTTTGTATCGTCTTTAATTAAAATTTTCAAAAATAAAAATGGTATTTTGATGTTTCATTGTGCATATTTTAGGCATATCAAGAGTTTTTAGTGCATATTTCGGCCTTTTTAGTGCATATTTGCATGCATATTTTGGCACTTTGTTAGTGCATATAATCCGATGTCTAGTAATGTCTTTTAAAACGCATCGAATGGTAAACCAGGCTCGAAAGTTTTTTTAACCCTTTAATTGTCGAAAAATGGAAAAATAGTTAAAAAATAATATTAAAATCGAAATGCTCAGGTTGAAAAAAAATTGTTTTTTGGGTTCTCTACGTGATGTAGACTCACTAGTTTTCCGCATGTACTACGAGTTTCCGGACACGTTGTATGCGTCAATCTACCGGAGACCAAATGGGAAAAAACATTCCCCGACTCCAGATATTTTCATATCAGAGGGTTCGGCTCGATGGAACTCCTAACTGGTCCGATAAATCCTACTAATCCCTCAATATTTATATTTAAAAAATATATATTTGGATATTATATCATTATTTGTATTTTTACCATATGAGCTTACTTTTTACTTTACTATTTTTATTACAAACTGCTCATGCTTTAAAGCGCCTGTTCTCAACACAGGTTTTCCTAGTGAGACAGACATAGGATATCACAAATTGTAAGTGTAGAATAAATTATGATGAATTAATAAAAAATAAAATAAATCCGAAGAGGAAATTGGGGAATAAGTTTGTATGGACAAAACGCCACCTAGTTTTCTCTTAATGGCCCGGTACTTTCCAATATAATCTACCTCTTTTACCTTTTTTACACTCTTTTACTTCCCATAACTTCCTCTCCTTCCTTTAAAGCGAAGCTTAACGTGGAATCACTATTTTAGATTAATCTTTACTACGAATCGGTTTACTCTATGAATACCTAACATATACTTTGGATAAATTGAAGCCTTCTTCTATCATTTCGGTTGAGCAGAATTTAAATAAAATTGTAAGTTACTTTATCTTTTTACTAATATTATAAACTAGCTTTTGCCCCCGGCTTCGCACGCCCCCCCCCCCCCCCCAATACCCCCCCCCCAACACCCCCTCCCCCTCTTACCCTCCCCTACCCTCAGTAACCTAAACAAATAACAACATGACAGCGCATGTCAAAAAATTACGTAGCAACGCTTCTCTTTTCGTCCGGACAATAAACGTATAATTGTATACAAATTTCATAATGCCAGAGCTCTTATTTATAGCCTATAGACTATTCTGATGTATGAGCTATATTACTGTAAAGTTTCATTAAAATATGTTCAGTATTTATTGGGCGAAAGAGTAACAAACATCCATACATCCATCCATTCATCCATCCATACATCCAATCTAATCTGTGATACTATCAACCCTATTATTTCAATCATCCACCCACCCGCCCTTAATTCAGTTAATTTCATATGTTGATATTTTGGATGATACCAACCATTGATTTTGTTTAGGTGAGATGAATACTCTTGCCAGAAAGTGATCGCATTTGTACTATACTAACGAATACCCGGCATGTGTTGCTTTACAATATACATAATTTTTTTTGTTTTTCCGTCTCGTGCGTACGCGAATAATTCGCAAGATGTTCCGACGCGTGACCAGGTCACATGCAGCTGTCAGTGTGAGAAGCATGGATTTTCAAAATTTTCTCCCTGCTATCTCTTTCCGCTATTATGTCTCCTTTGCAATCTCTCCCTCTGTTCCTCTCTCTTCTCCCACCCCTCCGTCATGTTCACTTCGAAACCAGGTCTTTTTTATGTAAACACCTCTACCCTTGATTCTCCGTATCCAGTAGGACTATGGCATCCCATATTGGGGTACTTTGTGTGGCTGAAGGGAGTGGGGGAGTACCTGATTATTCAGGTCTGATCACTAAATACGGCTAAAGCCATTTCGAGAACATTTCGATTTTGAATGATGGTATTTTACTATGGCGTTACTAAGAGTATCTATCTACCACTGATAAAACTTTATTTGTATTTCTACAAATTTATTACATATTTCCTTATACTTTAAGTTTTAAAGCTTTTTAAAAAATATATTCTATTCTTGAAGATAATATCTATATGTTACTGTAAAAGCCCGTAAATTGGTAAATCTTGGGATTTACCTACTGGAAATCCTGAGATTAACCGTAGTACGGGCTTTTACAGTAACATATAAATTGTGAAAAAAAAATTAACTAAATAAAAAGATAAAAATTAAAAAATATATATTATCCACGCCGAAACGGCAATTATATGAAATTCCCTCGATAGAAAAAAAATTGCAAAGTATGGTCCGAAAATTATTATAAACACGTTTTTTTTCTGTTATTTTACAAGTTATATGTATGAAAAGGATCACAGTGTTTCATTAAGTGCTGTTTTAGATAGTCCTCACGAGATTTTTGCTCCATTTTAAACGAGTCGTGTTTTATTGAACATTTACACAATTTTCGCTTCAATTTTATCGTTTTAAATATTAGCGCACTCTCTCAAAAAATCATAATTACATATCTCTCTATCTTCTTCTTTTTGAGCGGGTACACTAGGCCTTAGGTCGGTTATGTTAGGTTGGGTTTATAGGTTATTTTTTGCATGGCTTTTAATGTCTCTTTACTTATCAGATCACTTTTCAAAGGTGTGTTGATTTGTTCGAAAACTAAAGCAGAAATCATAAATATTATACCACAATATGGACTCCAAATGCTATACACCAGTTTTCGCTCGTTCTTCGGGTTTCCGGACATCTTGTGTGTTTGTGTATATGTATATTCGAAACTGGTAAGCGACATATTTATAGATTCATAAGTAGGTCATACAAAGCTATTTTGTTTTAATTCATATACATATTATATAGAATGTCAAACCACGAAGTGAAGATATTTCTGTGGCTAGAGATTGTCAAATACCACCTTATTTATTTTTAAAAATTATTTTAATGGATCGACTGCTTGGCCTTTTTCATAGAAAACTTAAGTTTTAATAACCTTACCTAATCCAACAAATATGATAAAATGAATAATAATATTTGACCGGTCGGTAACTGAGTTGCCATCGTGTTTGGGCTTCGAGTGTTCGATTCCTCGGCTGGACAAGTCCTCCATCACGACCCAAGCAACATTTTCCGCTTACTGTGATGGTAGTAGGAGATTTTCAAATATTGTCAGGTTATTCGCAACTTGGGAATGTTTGTCTTTCTATACCTTATAATTAAAAAAATAATCAAAAGGTTTCGCAAATTTCTAGTACGAAAATGTGTTAATATGCTATACTTATTTTTGTCTAAATTGGGATGTACTGACCATTAAACATTTTGGTTTTAGAGGAAACTTTGAAAAAATGTTGTGTATTATAATTATTAAAAAAATATATATTTGTTTTTAAATTATAAATTAGCATGTTTTGAATTTTTTTTACAGACCTAAATCGGTCGTTCGTAATTTGTATTTACTCCCATCAAAATGCTTTTAAACATTTGTTTATAGAAAACTAACGAATTCCCGGCATGCGTTGCAATTCCACTTAAATAAAGTAATGGTGTCTCCCTGTGTGTCCCTTCCCTTTCGCCCCGTTCCCCTTCCGCCTTCCCTTCCCCTACCAAACTATACGAAATATACCCATTTTTTAAATTCAAATTCACCTATTGCAATATCTTTATACAAATTTCATAACGCCAGAGCCACTAGTAAGCCCAATCATTCACCAAAGTTTCATCACAATCGGATGAATAGTAAAGGAAAAAATTTCGTAACGCCATAGTTCACTATTATACATAAAATCCATCGCAGGCATGCACACATCAAATCCGCAACGCAATCGGATGAGTGATTTAGGAACGCATGAGGGAAAAACAAAGAAACATAATTTTTTTATATTTATATAGAGCAATAAATATTTTTTTAATAATTATCATTAACGCACAAATAATTGCCAAAGTTGCCTCTAATTCTTCTCAGTTATTTAATCGCAGAGCCCTCCTGTTATATTCTGTGTCATTTTCTAACTAAAGATAAAATATATTATAACAAAAAAGGTTTAATTGTAACTAGGGTAACCTAATCAATCTGTAGAAACAAAAGATAAAAGTATTGATCCGATAAAACCATATAAAAGGTCCCAAAAACATGGGGAAGGTTCTAGAACAATACTTACTGTATATTGATTCGCATTGTGCCCATTTAAAATCCGTGGTTTATAAATTCACATATTTAACATATTATTTTTCTATTGTTTAATAATGATTTTTAAAAAAATCGTTGCATTATGTATTTTAAAACGTATTTAATTCGGTATTATACATTAAAAAAGTGAACAAATGATGTCCTGGCAAAGACAAACATTTTAACAGGTAAGTTTTTTTTTAAATTTAATATATTCAGACCTTTTTTGGAGCAGCGTTATAATTTTGTTAAATTTGACGTTAAATCACTCTTCCAGTCGTTAAACGTTTTTTGTTCTTTAAAATCGTCGTATGTATTAAGAGGCGGTTCTCCGAATTTCAACCAATTTCTTTCAAACCTCCCTTAAACATTTGAAATTTTTAAGCTCTTAAAAAAATATATGTTATTCTTGAAGATAATATCTAGACATTAATCGCGCCGAAACGCAAATTATATAAAATTCCCTCGATAGAAAAAAATCGCAAAGTATGCTCCAAAAATGATTGTTAACACGTTTTTTTTTCGGTTTTTTTACAAGTTATACGTATGAAAAAATTCACAGCGTTTATTTATATGCTGTTTAAGACAATTATCGCGAGATTTTTGCTCTATTTTTAACGAGTCGTGTTTTTAAAGATTTTCATGATTTTTGCATCAATTTTATCGCTGTAAATGTTAGCGCGCTCTTCTAACATTCGTAATTTCATATCTCTCCATCTTCTTCTTTTTGGGGCCGGGAACTGAGCCTTAAGGGGTACGGCTTTTCATTAAAAACTTAAATATGGATTGAAGACCAAAATAAGTAAGCAAGATGAAATTTTTTTTATTTTATCAAATGTTTAGTAAGGATATGTGCTACTTTATTTATTTGTGTTTTAAATTATAACATATGGGCCGTAAATATATGTATATAATTTATATATTAAAGGAAATTTGACAAATATTTTTGTGAGTTAATAGTAATTATTAAATAAATGATCTCTCCAAAGTACTATGTAAAAAAGGCGTTTTTGGGCCGAAATTTTAAATTGGTTGTTTTAATTTTGAATTTAAGCCCATTAAAATGTATTTCTTAAAAATGTAATTTTTTTTATTTTTATGTCATTATAAATGTAATAGGGCATAATCATTTTTTTAAATATTTTTTAATAACTCACAAAGTTGCCTCTAAAATCATGAAAAGTAGGATCATTTAATAGCCTAAATATTATAATTTCAATTGTGATTTTTTTTTTGGAAATCCAATAGCTATAATGTTTTTTAATGAAGGTAAAATATGTATAAATTATTCAACGAATAATATTGTTACTGATATCTTCATTATTTAGTGAATATAAAGAGAAAAGAGTAATCATAAATAAACAAAGTAGCACATATCCGTACTAGATATAGATCCTTTGATTTAAAATAATATATTATTCAGCACGGTCAAGTATTTTGGTCTCAAACCCAAATTTAAGTTTATTATGAAAATCTCTCGCAGTCGTTCCTCTTAACTGTGTGTTAAAAATAATTATACCCTTGTAAGGGTATGAATAAAAATGTAGTATCCGTTTTTTTTTGCTTTTCGTATTTGTTCTGATTTTAAAAGGAGAGAGTTATTTTTTATGTTTTAAATATAAGTGATGTATGCTACTGTTTTTGTAACGAATAGGGTTAAAAATTTTTGGTTAACATCGTATTGTTAAAATCACGCATCGAAAAATGTGAAATATTTATTTGACATCGCTTTATTTTGATATTAATTTTTTCTTTGAGTTTCACGTTTTTTGCAAAACGTACCATTGTAATTCTTTCATACATTAATACTTATTTTATATTACAAATTTTAAAAAAAACTTAGGTAAGCATTAAATTGTACGTACAATAGGCCACTTGCATCACATTTAAAAAAAAAAAATTCCGGTTTAGGCAAATATTCTAAGACATTCTGAATTTTTTATTTGTTTTAGTCGTATTTTTGAAACCCTGGCGATTTTTTCAAATTTCAATCCGAAAAATCAGACCATTTTTCATAAACCGGAAATACGGGACATAATTTTATGTGTGCGAAAAAACGATAATTACATAGCCGAAAATCATTTAAAAAAAATAACGTTTTACACACGAATAGCAATAAATTGTACGGGGTTCTCTTCGTAACATCTGTAAAAACACCGCCATCTTTATAAAAAAATTAAACTAAAGGATAAGTTCGCGTGGAACAAACAATACATTTTGTGAACGTTAAACGCAAATTCAAAAATTCGCCGGAAATCAAAGTGTTGCCACATAAAAATAAAATAATCAGTGTGAAATTTTACAAAATTAAGGGAACGTAATCGGAGACGGGACATTTACATTTAGTGACGTAACGAGCTCAAATAATGGATTTATTTATTTTAAAATAAAAAAAACTATACATTTCTAAAAAATTTTACTAACATTTTCGTGATCTTAGTAAAAAAAATCTATCCATACGATTTTTTCCAAGTCGTTATGAAATCCATGCAAGTGGCCTATTAAAACGCTGTAAAAAACTAGGCTTTCATAACCGATCTGCTTTGTAATTTTGTATAGCAGAATGAATCTAATAATGTTTTTTTAATGTTGTTAAAATTGCTGGTATTTCCTTTTTTATTGGCCTTATTTTAGAAACCCGAAAAAATCAGTGTTCTTTCAATGAATGTTAAAATTTTGCTATGTTGTGTTGAAGTGAAATAAATAAAATTTAAAACCTAACTTCATAGCAATAATTTTGTACTTTCGTTTTATACACATAACTTTTCGTTGTTTGCATATTGTTTCGTTATTACTTAATGCACATTGGGAGTTACGGGACGCACTTGACTTATTTTATCCAATGATTCCGGACATTATTTTTGGAGTAAAAATTTTTTTTGAAATTTGTTAGTTATAATAAAGTTAGGGGTCGTCCATTAATCACGTGATTTTTTTTTGGCAACTTTATAACCCTCCCCCCCCCCCATCCCTGGTGATATGTGGTGAGGTTTTAGTCTACCCCCCCCCTACCCAAAATCATGTGTATTTTTTTTTAAACAGTATATGTAGAAATTTTCAGAATATTATCTTTAAATAATTTATAATCTGGTTAAATTTTGGAAAATTAAGCATCGTGATAAAGATTTCTGGAGAGACATTAAGGTTGCAGGTTGTTTTTGACTGGCATTTGGTTTAGAAATCGTACGTTCAACGAAAAATAAATGCACGTGATATCTCATTATATATTTGTCGGCCGGCGGTAGTGCAGCGGTAAGGCTCTTGACTCGCACTCCGAAGGTCGAGGGATCGAATCCCGGCCTGGCAAATAAATTTTATATGATTAATTTGTGTTATTTCACAATTTATTCATTTAAAATAATATATTCCAGCGTGGAAGATACTCTCAGTATCGCCTTGGTGTAAGACCACCATTCAGTATTGAAACGTTGCTTGAAATGGCTTTAGCCGTGTTTGGTGACCAGATCTGAATAGCCATGTACTTTCCCACCTTCCTCTTCCCTATCTCATTCCCCTCCCCACTACCTTCATCCCCACAACATACCCCAATTAGGGATGCCATAGTCCCACTGGCTGCAGACGGGAGCAGTTGGGACTCTTGTGCGGTATTCATATAAAAAAAATCCCCCCCTTTCGAGCCTCACGTGATTAATGGACGACCCCTTATCGATTTCATTGCGCTAGACCCTCTTATCGCGCCATTCCACAGTTATGTTCTGTTCAGTTGGCGGTATAACATCCTAGAAACAAGAAAACATCGAAGTAATAAAACTGAGATGTTTAGTCACATCCCTGTCTGCTACGGCAGATACAACAATGGCCATGTTAATGCGTTATGCTAATGGGCCCATTATTGTAAACACCCACCCATACGACTGTAGGTCAGTGGTTCGGCACCCACGGTTCGTAGTGTTTCCGATGTCTTTTATTCCAATGGTCTCTAATGCGTATGCAATATATTACCAATACAAAGTGAGGATATTTAAATGCGTTAATTATACGAGTGGAAAATAAGGAACCCTGTATAACCAGTTGTTCTGTGAACAGTGGACCTAGCGACCAAAAAAGTATATTTCTGTTATGTTTGGTATTATTTACATTCAAACACTATTAGTTCTGTGAGGGACTTCTCAATAACTTTAGGTTCTTTATAACAAACTTGTTTATTATGAGTTTACGTATTTACAATAATAATGCTCCAAGTCACGCGACCTGTCTATAATAGTGGCTAATTAAATCTAGTGCGTAGACTGGTCAGAGCCAGTCCTGGTGGCACCCGCCTACTCGGGTACCCTGTCGGCCATCGTTAGAAGCACTTTCCCTGCTGGCATCTGACGGGATCACTTAGAAGCTTTTTCTAATTTTCTCTTATTTAATAAATCACAACCAAAATTTCCTCAGAAAATATAAGTTTTATAATTAGTCTTTTAAGTATTATGCTATATATTTTGTAATGGACGTGTTGTCCTTACAAGACTGTAAATTTAAGCTGCCAGTTCTCGTTACGCGTCTTTCTTGTTTTTGATGGTGGTATGGGGCTGACCTTCTTTCGTCTAATGCCCGGTAGATGGCGGTACTGGATGCGCCTAGTTTCTGTCTGAGCCTAGCGACTGATGATGTCCAAAGGTAGAGCCGACTTTTTCCTGAGTACCTAGGCGCCAGGATATTTTCAGGCAGAAGTTCAGCAGGAAGCAGCGGTTTCGGAGAAACCAGAAAGAATTAAACCTCTCAAAAATTGGGCGTGTTTTGTCAGGAGGTAAAAATATTTCTGTTTTGCTTTAAAATCCAAATAAATGGAATATTTTTGAACGAATCCGAAAACTAAAAACTGTGTTTAAAGGTGGTGGGAGGGGGAGTAGAGTGGGGATAGGGAAGGTGGAGGAGGCGCTGTGTGAACCCCCCCAATACTATGCGAGCGAAGCCGGGGGCAAAAGCTAGTTTATTTATAAATGAGGTTAAACATTACGTACGTTTATAATCTACGCATTCACAGATGGCGCCAATCAAGTTATTTTTGATTTTTAATGCTTTTTGAACGTTACGCTTTAAAATATTAAGATTAATTACATATTTAATTACGTACATATTTAATTAGAATATAAATAAATAGTTTTGTCCATAAAAAAACCCAAATCTTTCAAGAAAGGTTGAAAAATACAATATTTAATTCAGTCACTGATACAAAATTGAATATGTAGTATAATATCTTTGTGGTTTATACAAAGTAATCTGTTATTATTAAATAATAAATAATGCCACAAAGTAATTTTGCAAAGTTTGAAAAAGCAACTGAGAATTGTCTACGTACACTCAATGCATCAATTTTGAAGAAATTTGTTGCATCAAGATAATTATTAAATCGATTGTGCGTGTAAGAAAGGCATTTTATGATTTTTTCTGAATCGATTCGATTTTGTTTATGTACTGCAAAAAATGGAGACCACACAGTTGACGCAAACTCTTATTGGCTTCGTACATACGCGAAGTATAGTATATAACGTACGTCTCTTGAACACTTAAAATTGTAAGCTCTTTAGAAGTTTCGGGTCATTTCTAACATCCACATGCCCTGTCTACACTATAATGGTCGATGGTTCCACATCGTGCATCGGCTGCATTATCAAAAAAAAAAAAAATTATCACCATGAGGATTTTATTTTTTACTGTGAATGTGAAATTCGCAACGTTTTTTAGTTACTCCTCGCCTATCTATTCATACCTACTTAGGAATGAAACATTTTCACCGGAATTGTAAGTCACCAACGCCTGTAAAATGTTTGCTTTGTGACTATCTATTCCGGGCTTTAACCCGTCACCTCTCCACTTCCGCTCTATACATTAAAACGCGTACAATTGTGTGTCGGTTATTCATTACGAATTCCTACACATTGTCATGGTTTATTTATTTATTGATACTTCTTACGACTCGTCACTTCATTTGGACAGGGTTCTAACTGACATTTTTTTTTCAAAAATGATCTTTAAATGCCAAAGCCAAAGGCAGACCTTTAAAAGGTGGGGGGGGGGGGCTTTGAGGGGGAGGTCGATTCAGGCGGTTGCTGACGGTTTCACCTCTTCCACGCATTCGATAAATGCTGGCGTCCCACAGGGATCGGTTCTGTCTCCAACTTTGTTTCTGTTGTACATCAACGACCTCTTGTCATGTGCACCGATTCATTGTTACGCGGATGACAGTACAGTCCATGATAGCTTTTTGTTTGAAAAGCCTCCAAAGAGCATACAAACCCCGATATCTCGGAGGGCTTTGAAGCAAACAATGGACGGTTACCTCGAGAGTGTTTTCTCTTGGGGTAAGAATAACCTCGTCGAATTTAATGTCTCAAAGACCCAATCATGTTTGATAACGTCTAAAAGGGATCAAAATCAATGGAAGCATTCTTCCGAACAGGACCTCCATTGATATGCCTGGTGTAACTCTAAGTTACCAGCTCAGGTATGGGGGCTCCATCGAAACCAGAGTTAAGTTAGCCTCTCAGAAACTGGGCGTATTGTACAGGGCCCGCAGACACTTTAATAGTACACAACTGCTCTAACCCTGTACAAATCATAAGTGCGCCCCACGGTTGAATTTGGCAGCCACCTCTGGTCTGGAGCTCTAAAATACCTAAAAAAAATATCCTTGACTCTGTGCAGAAACGGGCGGTTCGTTTGATAGATTCTCCCATCTTAACAGACGGATTGCAATCTTTAGAGCACAGGCGTCAGGTGGGAATGCTGTCCTTGTTCTACCGGTATTACAATGGAAAATTCTCCGAGGAACTAGCGTCGTTGATCCCCTCGGCACCGGTGCATAGTCGGGAAACACGCCAAACACGCGCCCAACATTTGTACCCGGTTGACATTAGTCACATGAGAACGGGTCGTTTTCACGATTCGTTCTTAAGTTCAACAGCTCGGCTGTGATACGATTTACCGGCCTCTGTGTTTCTTCCCTCCTACAACATGGGTCTCTTCAAGACCCATGATCACTCCTTCCTTTCCTCAAAAAGACCCTCCACACAGTATCCTCAAATATGGCATAGGCCCTGAGGGAAATTATTTTCCTCGGGGCATCTTGTGCGGAGTTAATGTTAAAAAAAACCCATCTGTAATGTGTCTTCGTAGATATTTATATAACAAAGTTCTAACACCGAGCATTTTGCAAATAAATTTTATTTGATTAATTTGTGTTACTTCACAATTAATTTATTTAAAATAATTTATAGTATATTTGCGGCACGTTCCAGAGTGGAAGATACTCTCATTATCGCCCTGGTGTGAGACTACCGTTCAGAATTGAAACGTTGTTTGAAATGACTTTAGCCGTGTTTGGTAACCAGATCTGAATAGCCAGGTACATCCCCACCTTCCTCTTCCCATCTCCTTCCCCTCCCCATACCCCAATTGGGGATGCCATAGTTTCACTGTCTTCAGACGGAAGCAGCTGGTATTCTTGTGAGTTATTCATATATAAACGCATTATGGTTCGTCACTTCATTTGGTTCAGGTTCTAATTTCGCCTTACCATGTTTTAAGATTTCAAAGTTTGCAAAGGCGAATTTTTGTAATCTATTCAACAATTTTTGTTAAAGTATTTTAGTTTATCATATTTTAATGAAAAATAATAGGACTTGACCCCAGCTTGTAATTGCATTAAGCCTCGATGACACACGGCGAGTTTACAAGCTACTATCTGGGAAATTCACTATCTGTTAGTAAACTCGCTCAGTGTCATCGTGTTACTTGCTAACTAGCAGATTGTTGACAATCCACGGAAAAAGTTGAAAAGTCCTCAACTTTACACGCTACAAGCCGAAGGATTAGTTCACGTTATTTCCGCTATTGGCGCTAGCAGCTACTTGCGAGTCCAGTTTCCTACAAAAATGTCGCGAGCTACTGAGCGAGTGGACAGTTTTGTGTGTCATCATGACAATCTCACTCGCCGATTCACCCGCTTTTAAATTTAGTAGATAGTAGCTTGTAAACTCGCCGTGTGTCATCGAGGCTTTAGGGATATGTAGTAATAACCTTGTGCAATGAATTATTGTGCCCTAGCTGGTTGCATATGGTTCTATTTGCAAACTTTGACACCTCTTATCTCAGAACAAGGTGAAGTGAAGTTAGAACCTTATCCAAGTGAAGTGACGGACTGTCTTAACTTTTTTTTCTTTCTGGTTGCGCTGGAAACCATTTATTCGATAATCAACACCTTTGCCATAGGTCTACCCAAGTTGTTCGCTACGTTTGGTGACTTGCCAGGGTGCCAGGGTTCATGGGGTTTTTGGGGTTCATAGGATTTGTCCCGATTTGGCGGTGGATGCATATTCCCACCAACTTCGTTACTAGTTGAGGGAGACTCTCTCGAAACATCGCCGTGTACCACAGTGGAAAGGATGGATTCACTGAAGACACTGGTTCTCAGATTTCTACCCACCCCTAATACATGTTTCCTTCTCTGAACTTCATCTCCTTCCTTTCCCCAAAAGACTCTGGGTTCTGGGTTCGAATTATTGTTATATTTTTCTTCAATGATATATTACATTTATGGGGATAACCTTCAAAAGTTATAAAAAGAAAGTTCTTATAATAAAATTAATATTTATTTTGACTTTACCATAGACATACAAATAACTAGACGAGAACTTACAGATGAGGGGTAAAAACCAACAATGGCGGGGCGAAGAGAGGAAAGAGACTTGTGATTCGCCAATAAATCAATCTAACAGTATATAGGCACCTCGCACTATAATATCACTATTTAGTTCTTGATAGTAAAATCTGCTTTTGAATGAATAGACCTTTTTATATGGGAGCGCGAATTGCATGCCACGGTATGAACAGATGTGTAAAATCCAAATTCGCAAAGTAAGGTTCAAAGTATTTACATAGTGGAATATTTTGTTTCCGTAGACACTTTTACAAATGTTTCATGATTTACTTAACCCAGTAAACAGCGGCTTTGTGTTTCGCGTCGCTATGTATCTCGATGTCTAAGTATGTGTTTCATAGACATACAGCGTCCGTGCGTAAAATGTACGATGACAGCACGACACTGGTCCGGACACGCCCAGCCGGTTCCGAAAAATGGTTCCTATGGGAGGGGGAAATAACACGTTTTTTAACACGTAAGGGCATGTCCATATATTTTGTACGTCCGTGGACTTTACACTTTTATAAAAAGGTTAATAATTCCGTATAAATAAAGACGAATATATTTATCCGAGACGCTTTCTAGGTTACAAACCAATTCTTAGGATTATAGTTTCAAATAAAAAAGGGTAGTTGCCCATTATGTAAAAAAAAATAGTTAAAGATAATATTGTTAATTCTAACATTTCAAATATAAGTTGACAAATATGACGGTTTGACAGAAGGTGGCAATGGCGGAATTGGTAAACGCGCACGTCCCGGCTAGACGAGAGGTTCTCTTTTTCTATTTTTCTGTGTCTTGTTCTCTTTCATATTTTCGTTTAGATTATTATTTTTATCTTCTTAAATGAGAATTTTTTTTATTCGTCTTTTTATAAGCCCAAAAAAATATCAGGCGTCCTACTAGAATCCCATTTTCGGTTATGCTTTTATTGTGTAATGTTTCAAATTAAATTCTTTAGGAAATTTATTTATTTATTTATCTATAATAAAAATATATTTACATTGGTTTTGTGTAAATTCCTGTCTCACTAGGGTATACCTGTGTCGAGACAGGCGTACAGGTATATAAATGAATATTGTAGTTACAAGGATATTTACGGTAAAATACATATCACTTTGAATAGAATTAAAACAGAAAGGTGATTGGAAGGGTGATAAATCTTTTGAAGAGAGTTATTTATAAATGTTGGATATGAAGCAGAGAAGTAAATTCTGCCTAATCTATTTAAAGGTCAATTTGAAAGGATTACATTATTTTCATTTATTTTATATGGGTTAGGTTGTATGTGCATAGTAATTTTAGTCTATGTGTGATTTATTTTACAGATGTTTGTAATAGTGAGGCGTCCAATACTTATAATCCATTTTTTAATATCTTGTTTGAATTTTGTAAAGGAGTCAGTTTGTCTGATCGTGAATGATAGTAAAACATTTATATATTTGTGCCTGAATTTCTCAAAATAAAATAAACACATTAAACATAATATTTACCGCATTGGCATTAAATTCTACGATGTATGACGTTTTTATAATTTTTTTCTAGGGCAATCCCGACGAGTTACAAAACAACTTTGTTGAAACTTTCGATACTACCGAAGTGCACTAACACATTCAAATGTGTCCTCTTTAAAATTATTTGCCTTGAATTGGACTTTATTTTAAGCGCGGCTCGCGGTCGGGAGCGTCGCGCGGAATGCTAGTTCCGAAACGTTCATGTGGGAGAGCATATTGGATCAAGTCGTCTTAACCTCTCGGGTCCATTGGCTTTAAGTATGTTTTTGGTCTTAACGAACTGTCAGATTGATAAAAAAAATTGTGTTCCGTTTTGCAATTAATGCTCAATAAATGAAATATTTCTTAACGTAACCAAATACTAAAAACTTTTTTTTAAAGGTGATGAAATGAGCTTTCAAATTGTATTGTTAAAAATAAATATTCAAATTTTTAAATGTTAAAATTTAAAATTCAAACATGAAAAATTGTAAAAATGACTCACGTGATGTTTTATGTCAAAGCGCTACGAAAATCGCGGATAACGTAAAAAAGCACTTATTTTATCATACAACAATTTTATCACCTCACTTTTTTTTACCGTTTCATACAAAAATCTTATAAACGCAAAAATTTGTATGGATGTGTGTTTTTTTACTCTTTCACGCAAAAACTATTGAATGGATTTTAATGAAACTTTACAATAATATAGCTCATACATCAGAATAACATATAGGCTATAATTTATGTTGCTAGCTAGGAAGGGGACGCGGGAGGGGAACGGGGATGCACACGGGAAAGGTTATTTAGAGAGAAATAATGTATTTCTTTGAATATGACATTGCAATGCTTGCCGGGAACCAGCTAATATTTAATAAATTAAAATGAAGAAAAAAAGCATTTTGCTCTATCGGCGCGTATACGTTTTGGCGGGTGATAACTGTTTCTACAAAATTAGTATTTCTTATCTGTTTCAATGAACACATTTGAATAGAGATGTTAAGTGTTGTTTATTGTAGATATTCTCTTTTTTGTTTAAGGGTTTCACTAGAACAGAAAATGAGTTAAATATAACGATTTTTGTGGAAACACACGCGGAGTTAACTCGGCATCTTCATCTGCTATAGGCAGACTAATAGAACCCAAACGAAAGCCAAATACTTAGTTTGGAGATCGTGCTTTCGGAGTATCCTAACCTAAGGCTTGGAATAGACTCCCTCCGGAATTAAGATGCATAAAAAGCCCAACAGAGTTTAGGTCCAAACTAAAAACCTACCTTTTCGAGCTCTCATACCCTTAACTTAATTTAAATATACCTATCTATATACCTATCTGAGAGTATCATACTTGTATTGCCTATGATATGTCTTAATCACACTTTTCTTACTGAATTAAAATTACTCGTATCCTTACACATCAATCTGTGTCTATGAAGTTCAAATCCTTGTATTACTGCACTGCCCACCATCACATGTTGCTTTTGATTTCCAAAATACACTCATTAAAGAATATATTATATATTAATATTAAAATATTTTCAGTATTAAACAACATGTGTTCACAATTATGTCCTATACATGCGAATTCTATCTAAAATAATTTTAATAGACAATAAACAATGTTAATTTCAAGCGACCTCCCTGGTAAGTATGGTCCTGTATTAATTCATTTTTAGGCAGCATCGCGTTCATTGGTCAAAATATTGTACTTATATTTTCGTATCGGCGATCAATGAACCGGTGTACCTATGCAATTTTTAGCCATAAGTTGTTTTTAATTGATTGTCTAGCTTGTAGTCTTTCTAGATTTTAGGCATGTATGGTAAGTTTGTACAGCGCCCTTGATGTGATTTTTCACAAAAACGGCGCTGTATAAATCGTCCAAATATTATTATTATTATTACTGGTATTGGTATGTATTCGTGATAACAAGCTTAGGGGTCTGAGCGGTTAAATGTGTCATTATTCATTATATTTTCACGTGACATCTTATAAATCGGTTTTCCTCTTCGCGGATGGTTTGTGTTTAGTGAGAAAGCAACAGCCGACAGATTGTTTCAAATTCCGACAGTGTTCTCGATGTTTGTTTGCCGAATGAATTCCTACGAAATCTGGGCGAAGGATGTTTGTTTTGAGTTGTGTACCAACAATTCATTTCGTCGGTCGGAGAAATGCCTTTGAATATTAGCTTTAGTACGGTTATGAGGAGCAACAAACTCCGAAGAAAATTGGAATTGAAGAAAAACAATCCAGAAAAAACAGCTGTTTCGAAGGCTTTTTCAAATCGCAATGCTTCGAAAGGCAAAATCTGTTACTGCCTAGCAGAAATCTATACCTATATATAAAAATCTAAAAAAAATTGTATGTCGGCTATGCGTTGCTAAACCATTCATCCGATTGCGATGAAACTTTGGGGATTTGATGTGTGTAGCCCGCGATGGTTTCTGTATACAATAGTGAGCTCTGGCATCATGAAATTACCAAAAATTAATTAATTAAATAAAAATTAATCGCAGAAATGTATGTACGCGCATACTTCCGAATGACTACACCAAATTGAATAATTATTTTTTTTGTGTTCGTTATTGTCAGTTCAAGGTTTGTATAAAACTACTGATTTAGTAGACTAGCTCTGGCATTATGAAATTTGTATGAAAAAATTGCAATCGATGGCACGCGAGCTGTTTGAAGACTGAATGTACCGGGACTGATTGTATGGAATGCGGGAGGGGAGAGGGGAACTCGGGTAGGGGGTTTGAGGAAGGGGAACTAGGGATCGGGGAGGGAGGGGGGAGAGGAACTCGTGAGAGGGGTTTGCGGGACGGGGGAGTATGGGAGAGGGAAGGTGGAGGAGGCGGAGTGGGAACGCGACAGGGGAAGGGAACGCGGGAGAGGAAAGGGAGGTGGAAGAGGAACGGGACGAATGCGAAAGGACACGCACGGAGAAACAATTTCTTTATAAAATGGCATAGCAACGCGTGCCGGGTACCAGCTAGTTTTATATAAAAAATCAAAGTGTAATGTAATGTATATGGGTATTATATTTAAGGATGTAGAAGTATATTTATTTTTAATTTCAGGATGTTTATGGATATCTAATTATAGACATTTACGGACATGTATAAGAAATGTCGGACATCAACATGGGTGTGTTCTAACTTGTAACCAATGAACGTTCGCAGCAATTTACCTGAATTATTCATTGTTTGTTACCAATTAGCTTATCAGTTTTCCTTGTTAGATTACGCGACATTTTCCCCTCACAGCTTATTTATATTTACAGTTATAACCTATTGTCTTTTGATAAAACCACAAGTTCCTACCTACCAATACACCTTTCAATTACCTGACACATACAAACAAAGCTTTGTATGTATAATGAACAGGGTCTTAAGGCCCCACAGTACACGCTAAAAAAGAAGAAGAAGGAGAGATATGTTAAAACGAATGTTAGAGGAAGCCTGCTTATATTAAAAACGATAGGTAATATTTAAGCGAAAATTGTGAAAATGTTTAAGAGGCCGTTCTCCGAATTTCTACAGATTTCTTGCAAACCTCCCTTAAACAAACATTTGAAGTTTTTAAGCTCTTAAAAAAATATATGTTATTCTTGAAGATAATATCTAGACATTTGTTGCGCCGAAACGCGAATTATACAAAATTCCCTCGATAGAAAAAAATCGCAAAGTATGCTCCAAAAATGATTATAAACACGTTTGTTTCGGTTATTTTGCAAGTTATATGTATAAAAAAATTCACAGCGTTTCTTTAAATAAAATTAAAGATAATTTTCGCGAAATTTTTGGTTCTATTTTTAACGAATCGTGTTTTATTAAAGATTTTCATGATTTTTGCATCAATTTTATCGCTGTAAATGTTAGCGCGCTCTTCTAACATTCGTAATTTCATATCTCTCCATCTTCTTCTTTTTGGGGCCGGGAACTGAGCCTTAATGAAACACGACTCGTTTAAAATAATGCAAAAATCTCGTGGGAATGTATAAAATAGCATTTAACACCGTGAATTTTTCGTTGAACGTTTCGAATCTGGTAGTCTTTCACCTATACTGATAGTATCTACCAATCTGGAACGTGCCGCAAAAATACTATGCATTATTTTGAATGAATAAATTGCGAAATAACACTTATTAATCAAATAAAATTTTGTACATGTGACCTCCGGATTCGTAGCCAAGGATCGTAACCACTGAGTCCGTCAAAGACTAAGGGTTCAGAATAGACACATTGCTTGAAAGGCGTTTAGCTATATTTTTTGACCAGATATGAATAGCCAGGTAGTTCCCAACCTACTTAGAACTCTTGTGCAGTATTCTCTTTAGTCATCAATAATTAACACTTAATTAATTAAGACAATATTAGCGAAACTCAATCGAAAATCTGTAACAGAAAAATCAGAAAAAAATAGGTCACATCTGGGACTCGAATCCAGTACCTTCGGCTTTCCGGGCTGCAACTCTACCAACTGACCTAATGTGTCCCTATCCGATTCGGTCATTTTTAACTTTATCATACTTCGACTAAGAACTACCACCGTTATCTTCATTTTCTCAACGCATATTTTATTGGCTGCTATCTTTATGTATGATTGCAAGGTTTGACTAGAACTTAATAGTGTCTTGGATAAATTTATCTTTTTTTAATATGCGACATCTGTTGACTTTTCTGCAAGTCTTGGATAAATATTTATTTTTATTTTTAAGTGAATGAGAAAAACCTAAAATTGTAATATTTAATTAAATGAAGACAATATCAGCGAAACTCAATCGAAATTCTGAAACAGAAAAATCAGAAAAAAATTTGGTCACATCTGGGGACTCTTTTCTGATTTTTCTGTTTTAGGTTTTCGATTGAGTTTCGCTATTCATTTAATTAAATATTACAATTTTTGGTTTTTCTCATTAAGTTAAAAATAAAAATTAACACCTTTAAAAATGTTGACGTAGATCTTCGGTTTTGGCCTCCATCATTGTGTCGTAACGTATAAAAAGAAAAGTGTTGTTTGATAATGTCCAACCATGGATATACGTATTACAAACTACTAACAAACATGTCCAATCTCTTAATTTTTCATCTTCCGATCATTATTTAGTTAAATACAGCATCACCGTTTGATATTTAATTTTATTTTTAATGTTATGTCCACGAAAGAGTGTTAAATAATATTTCTTTACCTGGGAAGAAGGGCAACACAAGTCAGTTTTTACAAAAAAATTGTTAAGTAAAAAGTTAACCGGTAAAAAAATGCAGATAAAGCTAGGAAAACAAATTGTATGGTAAAAGGGCTAAATAAAGTAATAGGAATTTTTTTAACAACTCGTATTGGTCTCATATAAATAGTTGTGTCTCCCTTACACCATAGTGAGAAATATGATGTAAACGGTGTTAGAAAAAGATAAAACACCCTTCTAAAAAACCCACTCCTCATACCCTTTTCCTTCCCAGAACTTCTTTCTCCTTCCTTTCCCAAAAGACTCAAATGGCATCCCCGAAGATATGACAGGCATCGAATGAAATTATTTTCTTTAGTGCCTCATGTGTGAAAATGAAAAATAGTTCTTCATATTACAAAAACGAGCTAGAAACAGAAAAACTTGTATCAAAATTATGTACATATTCGTTTACTTGTTGTCCCTTTCTCGCTAACATCAATAAAATAATAAGTAAGCAAGACAACACGTTGTATATCAGTAACTTTGGAAAGGACATCTCCAGAGCGGTGGATACTTTCAGTTTTTCCCTGGTGAAAGAAACCCATTCAGAGTCGAAATGTCGTCGCTTGAAATGGCTTTTTAAAAAATGGCATTTGACCACGGACGTACAAAATACATGGACTTGCCCTTAAGTACTAAAAGGCGTGTTATTTCCCCTCCCATTGGAACCATTTTTCGGAACCGGCTGGGCTTGCGAGAGCCCCGCGTTAATCTAAAAAATGTGACGTCATCATTCTTGTCCGGACCAGTGTCGAGCTCTTATCATACATTTTACGCACGGACGTTGTATGTCTATGGCGGGGTCCATTGCGACGGCAAACGCCAGAATTTTGCTTGACAGTCCTATACAACAATCAAGGTCACAATTTTTGCCAACACTCAAGGCCGCAGTGTTTGTGCTTCCCGTGTTCGGCGGAAAACAAAACTTAAACATCTCATCCCGGGTGAAGCGGGAAGGCAGGCGGGGTCGAGCGGGGGGGGGAGAATTCATTTTTTGACAGAAGTCGCGCGGTTCGGTCCGTGTATGTAGAAAAATCGGAACGGATTTTTGTGGTTATGTGCTATGTATGAGCGAACATAATCACGAGTTTAAAATATTATTATACCTAAATATAATATAATAATAGAAATATTTGATAATATAATATCAAATATTTATAATTATTCTGTTGTTGACGTAAATATTTACGTACTTTAGAGTAGAAATAGATTTTAGATAGATAATATAATTTAGATTCTATAGTTCTAAATTAGGTCGTGCAATAAAATGACGTTATTATATAATGTCATTGGTGCAATAATCGATATTAGTCGGAAATCTTTCCTGATAAACCCTGATCTGTGTTTTATTCCTGATGCAGGTAGCATCTTTTCTACATCGAACGCATTTTAACATTTATGCAAACGATAAACGTCAGTTTTTGGTGCGCGGACCTAATAATTATGATTTTAAGTTGTAAATAAACACACTGTCGTAATGGATGATTATTTCTTTCGTGAACTCACTTGTAAATAAAGTCTATTAATTTATTAATCGGTTTCAGAGACACGGGAGAAATTGACCATTATTTACGTAGCAACAAAATGTATTCACTCTAAATTCTTAATAAATAGTAACTTTAGGTCGTGCGTATTAGTCGGAAATCTTTCCTGATAAATAAATATCTATTAAAATATCTGTGTTTTCTCCCTGATGCATCTCTTTTGTCATCAGAACGCATTTTAATATTGATATAAACGTCAAACGTCAAGTGTGCATGCCGTGGACACGTCCGTACCTCAGATCACTTGTCAAATTGTGTGGACCGCGCGAACTTCACCCCAAACGATGTTGGTGTAAAGTTATGGCCTTGAGTGTTGGCAAAAATTATGACCTTGATTGATGTGTTGGACTGTCAAAACTCTGGCGTTTGCCCGCGCAATGGACAAAGCTTATGGAACACATACTATAACATCGAGATACATGGCGACGCGAAAAACAAAGCCGCTGTTTACTGGGGTAAGTAAATCATGAAACATTTGTAAAAGTGTCTACGGAAACAAAATATTCAACTATGAAAATACTCAGAATCTTACTTTGCGAATTTGGACTTGACACGTCTGTTCATAACGTGGCAAGCAATTCGCGCTCCCATATAAAAAGGTCTATTCATTAAAAATCAGATTTTACTTTCAAGAACTAAGTGGTGATATTATAGTGCGAGGTGCCTATATACTGTTAGATTGATTTATTGGCGAATCACAAGTCTCTTTCCTCTCTTCGTCCCGCCATAGTTGGTTTTTACCCCTCATCTGTAAGTTCTCGTCTAGCTATTTGTATGTCTATGCATTTGACCGTGTTTGGTGACTGGATCTGAATAGCCAGGTGCCTCCTCATCTTACTCACCCTCATTTCAATTTTTTCCATCACCTCCCTACACCTACAGCCTCACAATAAATCCCAATTAGGAGTGCCATAGTCTCACTGGCTCAAGGCATAGGCATAGGCCCTGCTATAGGTCACCCCAAGTGATTCGCTACGTATGGTGACCTAGTAGGGATGCTTGAGTTAAAGGCGTGAGTTTTGTCTAGGTCTTGGCGGCGGATGCTTTTGCCTTGCACCGCAGTTGCAGGGATGGATTCATACTTCCGTCACTCCTGGACACACTGAACCTCAGCTTCCTACCCACTCCTCACAGAATTTCCTCTCCTTCCTTTCCATAAAAAGATCAGGAATCGCATAGTATCCAACAGCACCCCCAAAGATAAAATAGGCCTCGAGGAAGAAGTTTAGCTCGAGACCTTTCATTAATAATTTTTTTTTAAAGTATAATTTATTTATTTATTATTGTTATACGCCCATAGGGGCTTTAACACAGATTATAAATAAGTTTTACATAAGTTATCGAGCTAGAATTTATACCAAAAGTTATAAAAGTGAAAAATTTAAAAAAATAACAAGTAGTTTTTGAAGAATATGGCGTAAAGAAATATTTTAAACAATATAATATTTGACAATAACATAATTAAAACATTACAATAACACATCAAATCGTTAAATATATTATACCCACATTACAATAATTTCTAGGATTCCACAAAGTGTTGGTTTAATTTGCATTTAAGATTATAAAGGGAATCAGCAAATATATCTATAATACCACCAAACTTGTTGCCCAAATCATGCATCCTATTGTTAAGTGAGTGTAATTGATAGTTGGTTGTGTATGTGTCGCAAAAGAATAATATATCACACAGCCCTAATTTGAACCGCGCGTCGTTTAAAAATAATAAACTACTGTTTATTTTTCAACCTTTTTTTAACAGTTCTCTCAAAATTATCATTTTCGAACTTACACCCGTCTCACTTCCATCCGCGCCATTGAACCGCCTCGTGTCGCCCGAACACTGTTTTCCATTCCCAGTCGTTGTCGATACTCCGACGCGCACGGTCGTCCGGACTCTCTCGACCATCCACTTCAGTCACATTAATAATACATATAATTTCTAATTCACCAAACTTCAAAGCCTTCAGCGCCTCTAGCCGTGAGACCGATGTCTGTTGTTTGCTAAGAACGCGTCATTCATAAACACACACTAAATTCAGTGCTAATTATTGGGAAATTTCTCTTTCGAGTAAGTACTAAGTACTTTAAAAATATATAGGATGTTGCAAAATTTAACAGGCATTAAAAAATAAACACATTTTTTTAAATTTTAAACTCTTAAACATTTTTTTTCTACTTCTTTCTTCATCGTGGTAATAAAAATAAAAAGCTTACAAAATCAACAAAAAAATATATGTTTTTAGCCTCATATTCAATATTTCAAATACCAAATTCATTATTTCTTCCAAATTCATTATAATTATCACGCGGTTCGTTCAAAAAAATTAATATCAAGAAAAAACGTGTTCCATTTTAAAAATATTTTTCAAAACTTTTTTATTTCTTCTTATTAATAAAAAAATGCCATTTTTAACCTTTTAAAGACCACCCCCGAGTATATTCGGGCGGCTTTATGTGCGAAAAATCCCACACGCGGCTTTCCTTAAAAACTTACAATTTTTTCATCGTGGTAATAAACACTAAAAATGCTTTCACAATCAACAAAAATGTATATTTTTTATCCTCAAATTCATTATTTCGCATACTAAATTCATTATTTCTTAACTATCACAGCGACTTGCAAACTTTGAATATAAAAGAAAAAACGTGTTCAATTTTAAAAATATTTTTCAAAGCTTGTTATTTCATCCTAATTGGAAAAAAATGCCATTTTAAACCTCTTAAGGACCACCGCCGATTATATTCGGGCGGCTATTATGTGCGAAAATTCCAACACGCGGCTTGCTTTAAAAATTGAATATAAATGAAAAAATGTTTTCAATTTTTTTTAAATATTTTTCAAAGCTTGTTATTTCCATCCCCTTTAGAAAAAATGTCATTTTTAACCTCTTAAAGACCACCCCCGAGTATATTCGGTCGGCTTTTATCTGCGAAAAATACAGCACCCGAGATAATTCGGGCAAACTTGGTACTAATGTGGTAAAAACGTGTTTTTTTTAATTTTAATGATTTCTGAAGGGGTTTTCTAATTACGATTTTTCATTTAGCATTCGCTCCGTTCCTAATGTAGACTTCGAGATTTTCCCAAATTTTCCTATATATAAATAATAATATTTTAAATAAATTTTCGCAGCGGAATTGATGTGACAACGAGTATTAAAATCGAGTGCAATCCATTGAAGCGATGAACAGCGTTTTTTACGGTCCCAAAGTCTACTAAAAGGTATGTTTTATAAATAATTGCATTATGTATATCTACTTCTTGAGTTACTGTACATTTTTTCTTTTATCCATGTGCCGTGTTTGATATTTATTTTTCCGAGTTGTTTAAACAATTTAATAATATAGCTATTTAGGTAAGCCTGTGATTCATATATGACGTTATTATTTTTCCAACGCTAAGCCATTCGTTTTCAATGTTATATTACGCATTTTAGAGTATTTTTGTATGAGACGATGAATGAATGTGAATGGAGGAAGGAATGTTGCTAAGATAGAATTGTGTGGCGGTCTATCCTCTCTGCTTACCCTTGTGGGGAAAAGGTGTGATGGTTAGTTGGTTTCATTCACCGTTACCATCCATTCACCGTCTAATTCATTATCTTCTGTTATTCTAACTTGAAACGACCTCATTCAAATATTTTAAAAGTTTGATGAAAAAAAATGAGATAGGTTTTATTTACAATTTTTAATAGAAATTTCAAAAGTTTCCCAAATTAGTTATATTTTCTTCAAACATGCTATTTTTGATTGTCTGTGTTCAATTTGGTTCCATGCCAACTCTGAATGAAACCACCTCAGAAAGGTCGTTAAAAGCTATGAAAAAATAATTTTAAAACAGCCGGTAACCCTAACCTAACTTAACCTATGTAACCAATTTTGATTTTTTTATCATCACTCTTAATTACCTTTCTGAGGTGGTTCTGAGTTGATTTCATTCCGAGTTGGCCGATCACCGTTCAATTTCACAATTTTGCTTTGAATTTAAGTTTATTTTCAAAATTGGAATCAGTAGTGTGAAAAACTCAGGCAAGCGATGAAGCAAGATATAATATTTTATTATTTTATAAATTGGAACTGACTTGAGAATCAAGAATTTTGATTATCCCATGATTTTTACAGATATCTTAACTCATTTAATTTGTAGGTATTAACTGAGCATTTAAACATACTTTTTATCTTATTTTTATCTTTTTAAAATATGAAAAATTTCCGTTAGTATCTGTGTTTTTTCAAATTTTAAATTTGAAATAAAATGCTATAACATTGACTTCATTAAGTTACTCCCACAAACCCGTGGAAAATCGCGGAATATGAAAAGCGTAGACCCTCGAAAAATTACGAAATCAGACTTAAAACAAAGAAATACACTTTTTGTTGTTAGTTTTTAGGGTGTTATGCCGTGTTGCGCTACCTCCTTCTATTGCCGACGTTTCGGACAGCGTTGCAGTGTCCATCACCAGGGCAGATCCGGTACACATCGTCGGATCTACCGGATCTGCCCTGATGATGGACTCTTCAACGCTGTCCGAAACGTCGGCTATAGAAGGAGGTAGCGCAACACGGCATAACACCCCAAAAACTAACAACGAATATGCTTTTAGCCGTGAAAATCTAAAAACTTACCCAAAGAAATACACATTTTTCTTGTAAAATTAAAAAGTATTATATACGCCTGTCTCAATTATTCACACTTTAGGTTAAAAAATTTAAAATGACCCATAAATCCAAACATTCAGACAACCAATACTATAATTTAATATTTTAACAAACATTTATTTTCTCCCCAGTCTTGTCTACTTTAGTTTTCTGAAAGTTTTATTTCTACCGCGTGTGAATTGCACACTCTAATTTTATTATTAGCGCCTACGCTTTCTTCTATTTTTTTCTTCTTTTTGACCCATATCGTTTTCCAATACCAATGTATGTATTTTTTGTGAACATTGCACGGTGACAGTAACGTTTAAAAACGCATGAATATGTTGAATATTAACTTTGTTCGTTTGACTTTCTATTGAAGTTTCGTACCGTGACCCCTCGGTCCAAAGGCTAGCACGTGAACCAGAGGACTTTGCATACATTGACTAGTATACTTACCTACATCAGGTAGAACCAACATCTACACTGTAATAATGGCATATTTTATGTTTAAATATTGTAATTTTTCAGTTTTTTTACAATATCTACAATCAAACCAAAAATAAATTTTATTTTTAACTTTGAGTAAAACCTCAAATTGTAATATTTAATTAAATGAAGACAATATTAGCGAAAATCTATAATAATCGAAAATCTGGAGATAGAAAAATCAGAAAAAGATATTGACACCTCTGGGACTCGAATCCAGGACCTTCTGCTTTCATGGCAACAGCTCTACCAACTGACCTAAGGTGTCTATATCCAATTCGGTCACTTTTAACTGTATCATATACTTCGACTAAGAATAAATTTAAAAATAAAAATAAATATTCGTCCTAATGAGATCCCTGAGGCGTATGTATGTGTGGTAAAACCATGTATGATCGTGTGAGAAACGCGGAGATCCGCAAAGAATGCAAGGCTGATGTAAGCGTAATGAGAAATATCAAGATGGTTCGGGCATGTAGAGAGAATGAACGAGGAAAGGAGTGTAAGGAGAATATGTGACGCAAATGTGAATAGTAGAAGAAGTCGGGGACGCCCGAGAAAGGCATGGCACGACCAAGTGAATCAGATACTTGATTCGGGCCATGTCAGGAGTCAGAATAATA
Source organism: Limnephilus lunatus (assembly GCA_917563855.2). Classification (NCBI taxonomy): domain Eukaryota; kingdom Metazoa; phylum Arthropoda; class Insecta; order Trichoptera; family Limnephilidae; genus Limnephilus; species Limnephilus lunatus. The sequence goes on from OU830592.1 coordinate 120,330,817, forward strand.
GAAGAGCATGTATGAGACGGTGTATGAATGTGTACGAGGCAAGGAGTGTGTGCCAAGACCGAGTTGTTTAGCGGTCCGTCCTCTCCGCCTACCCCTGCGGGGAAACTGCGTGATGGTTAGTTAAAATTATAGTGAAAATTAAAATGGATAAAAATTTATGCGAATACTATAGCATTGGAGCATTATCGGTTTATAATCTTGCAATCATATATATAGTAGAGATAGCAGCCAATAATATGTGCGTTAAGAAAATGAAGATAATGTTGGTAGTTCTTAGTCAAAGTAAAAAAAATTAAAATTTGGAAAACGTAAGAATTTTTTTTGTATTCTTTCAACAGCTTGTACATGTATATTATAATTTGGGTTCCAGACGAGAGAATTGTACTTAAGTTGACTTCTTACATAGGCAAAATATAACAGTTTAATACACTTTACAATGTTAAAATTTCTAGTTAGCAGTTATAAATCCCAATTTTAATTACTTCAAAGGAGTGTTGAAATTGCATAGTTCTGAATTGTCATGGAAACTATATTTATATATGTAGCTCGTTTAGATATCAACGACGTTCGTCGTCATCTTCTCACGCATCTTGTTTAAAAACGAAAAAAGATAGATGATACTAAACGATCTCTCGCTGGGACTAGCATAAAATATGTTTCATCAAACTCGCCGTTCATGTAATGATAAACAGTACATTGGTAAGTGTTTGTATATTTTACCGCGTTTTCACAATAATGTCAATTTACATAAATATGGTGATTATTCAACGAGTTTGCGATGAATATGGTACTTTTCCTCATGTATGTACAATCATTATGCATCGGTCGCCGAGTGAAATTTTTTTTTTTTTTCATATTCAAATACATCTCGCAACACTCAAATGCTGTCTGAAAAGCGTTTTTTTTTTACATTTGCGAGATGTGTATATAAGTAAGCAATGCAGAACTAAACTAAAGGAAGTAAATAATATACTTTTTATTTTTAACTTGATGTTAGCGAAACTCAATCGAAAATCTGAAAACAGAAAAATTAGAAAAATATACGGTCACATGATGTGACCGTATATTTTTCTCTACATGACTCACATCTGTATAAAGTATGATACGGTTAAGTATGACCAAATCAAATAGGGACACATACATTAGCTCAGTTGGTAGAGTTTCGCCTCGGCGTGCAAGGCATAGGTCCTGGATTCGAGTCCCAGATGTGACCGTATCTTTTTCTGATTGTTCTCAGACCAAAATTTCATTTACATTTTTTACTCCAAATAATGTCAAGGATCACTGGTTAAAGTAAGTCAAGTACGTCCCTTGACACCCTGTATATTCAAATGTAGAATTTAACCATAGAAAAATGTAAATGTGCGCCTCTATGAAGCCAAAATTTCCGATGGAAATTTGAGAAAAATTGAAATGTTTTTTGAAATGGCTTCAGCCATGTTTGGTAACCAGATCTGAATAGCCGGCACTTCCCCACCTTCATCTTCCACATCTCCTTCCCCTCCCTACTACCTTCAGCATTACAACATACCCCGATTGGAAATGCTATAATAGTCTGACTGGCTCCAGACGGGAGCAGCTGGTACTCTTGTGCGGTATTCATATAAATTTAAAAAAAAAACTTATTTTTGTACCTCGTTCCAAAGTGAAAGAAAAATATTTTTATTTTCACTTGCCAGGCTATAATTTGAGCTTACGAGCCCGATTTAGATTAATGTATATTTTTCTCTTAACTCTTCTTCCTTGCGCTGTCCAAACTTATTGCCTAGGCCCTAGGTAGACTGTTGGGTCGGCTCTTATCGTTAATAATAATAATAATAATATTTGGACGATTTATATAGCGCCGTTTTTGTGAAAAAATCACCTCAAGGGCGCTGTACAAACTTACCATACATGCCTAAAATCTAGAAAGACTACAAGCTAGACAAACAATTAAAAACAACTTATGGCTAAAAATTGCATACACCGGTTCATTGATCACCGATACGAAACTCAAGTTGTAGTTTCCTTGACTCTGAATATCGCCTTCATCCAGGCCGTTTCTCTGAAGTATTTTGGAATATTGAGTCATCCAGGAGTTGTTTGTCTTCCTTTAGATGACTGTCGATGAAGCTCCATAGCTATTGCCTGCTTCACTGTGTGGTCTGATGGTCTCCGAATTATGTGCCCATACCATCTCAACTATCGTTCCACCAGCTTACTGTTTATGTCCGTGACACCCAGGCTACCACGAATGCGTGAACTTTAATCTTATTTTTTTCTCTTTCCACCACACACATAATAAATCCTTTTTTATAACACGTGGCCTGGGTGGTCTCCCTTCTTATATTTGAGAAACAATGGTTTATCAACAATACCACCTTAAACCCTCTCGAAACAGCAAACACCACCCAAATATTTAGTGATGTTTGCTTAGGACGGGCGTATCTATACGAAACCATTTACGCTTAGTCCGTTTTACTCTTGTACCGTTGATCAATCACACACTAGATGGGCCCTACGCTAAAAGGCAATCCGTCAAATTTGGCAACAATTTTTTTAGATTAAAAAATTGAGAAGATAAAAGTTTTTGAAGTGAAAAATTGTTAGCACCGTTGTGACTTAAAATTCGATGAAACAAAAAATAGCGACACTGAAAAGAGACAAACACATACATATATGCGAGAGAATGAGATAGTATAATCGGTCTCCTCTTTGTGCGGTGCTTCGTAGCCTCCCCACTCCTCCACTATTCACCTCCCCACTTTAGTTTTATTAAGTTTTTACTTCTACCGCGTGTGAATTGCACACTTGGTTTTTTTAGCGTGTTATTTTTAACATCTTAAATTTAATGACAATATAGGCGCTTTTATAATTCCCACGGTTACGGCACGGCGACGGCACTAAAAAGGTAATAAACGTACGTTCCTTATTACAATAGTGCTGCAATTATTTCCTATAGAAAAGAGTGAGTCAAGCAATATACGTATGTCTGCTTCCTCTTAAAGATAAAATGTAATCATTTCTTGCATCTCCCTCACTCGTATCAAAGAAAGGAGATGCCAGTGGTGGTGCCGTCGCCGTACCATTGCCTGGTGAATTATAATTATAATATCGACTTTTTATTGCCTAAAAATCTTGCTATACATTTGTAAAATACATTCCCAAAGTTGTAGCATCAAATTCGACCTTTAAATATAGTTAGGAACGGTGCGCGCCAAGCAGGTAGATTGGAAAACGGAGCGGCCCGATTGCAAGAGAAAAATTTAAGCGCGTTTTTCACAAAACCACGTTTTTTTCAAGTTGGCTGAAATCGTAGATCATCGTATTGTCATCCTGTTCAATTCATTCAAAGTTTAACCACTCAGGTATTTTGCCATTGTGTGATTTTTTTTGTCTTAAACTGTCAGATTTATAAAATTTTTGTGTTATTTCCGCTGTAAAGTTCTATAAATGAAATATTTCTGAACTTAGCCGTATATAACTGCTTTTTTAAGGTTATGAAATAAGCTTTTAAATTGTATTATTACAAATAAATATTAACTTTTGAAAATATTAAAATTTAGAATGTAAACATATAAAGATTGAAAAAATGACCCACATGATAATTTTTATGTGAAAACGGTACTAAAATTTCGGATTATGTAAAAAAAAACACTTATTCTATCATATAAATGAATAATAAACAATTTTGTCATCTCACTTTTTTGCCTTTTCATACAAGAATATTTAATAAAAAATTACCAATGTCTAACGGCGCGTAGGCGATTTGGGGGGTGAAAACTGTTTCTCCAAAATAAGTCTTGTTTATGTACTTCTATGGACAACTTTGAATAGATATGTGAAGCTTGATTTAATATGGGTCTTCTACTTTCTGTTTTAGGGTTGTCACGAGAACAATAACGGAGTTATAACGACTTTTGTGGAAACACACGCGTTAGCTTGAAAACAAGCTTATTGTACTTGACTGCTATTGTTATATTGTCGTGACACTCTTTCGGGTGGTTAAATTAAGAATATTAAATTTATATGCGGATGAACTTCACTTATGAAAAATAATTATTATAGTACCTAGTACAAAGTTATTGCAAAATTACCGTTTTTTTTGTCAATTTTCATTTTATATCCGCCATTTTGGCAAACAACATCATTTTTTGCAAACTGTGGTTAATGCACATTCTCCTGACTTCCCCCTTAAGCCACAAAAATGACCACAATTGCTTGTGGTCATTTTTAGTACTACTATGACCTATCTAGAGCGTTTCGTGCCCTTGCATTATACAGAGAAAACTGTTTAAATTTTAATTTGTCCAATGTCCATGTTGTGTGCACGATACATTATACTCTCAGGTAGGACTACTCTTGTTTTCTTGTGTTAATGCATACGCCAGGTCGTTTCCTCGTCGGCGTATGGAGTGGTAGATACTTTCAGTATCGCCCTGGTGAAAGACCACCGTTCAGAATTGGAACGTTGTTTGAAATGGCCAGGTACTTCCTTACCTTCCTTTTCCCATCTCCTTCCCCTCTCCATTGCCTTTAGCCTCACAACATACCCATACAACCGGCGTAGTCCAGGGGTAAGGCTCTTGACTCGCACACCAAGGTCGCGGGATCGAATCCCGGCGGGGCAAATAAATTTTATTTGATTAATTTGTGTTATTTCACAATTTATTCATTTAAAATAATATATAGTATATTTGCTACACGTTCCAGAGTACGTTAATAAGTTAAGTATCGCCCTGGTGTAAGACCACCATTCAGAATTGAAACATTGCTTGAAATGGCACTAGCCGTGTTTAGTGACCAGATCTGAATAGCCAGGTACTTCCCCACCTTCCTCTTCCCTATATCCTTCCCCTCCCCACTACCTTCAGCCTCATAACATACCCCAATTGGGGATGCCATAGTCTCACTGGCTTCAGACAGGAGCAGTTGGGACTCTTGTGCGGTATTCATATAAAAAAAATAAAAATTAAACCCTTTAAAAAAAAAACAGTGTTATCGTAATAACGGTTTTTGTGGTTGAGGAGTAAGGCTCTCGACTAGCAATCCGAAGCTCGCCGGTTAAAATCTGGCTTGCGCAAGCACGTTTTGTGTTATTTCACAACTTAAAAAAATAATAATAATTCAAGGTACGTTTTGTGTTATTTCACAATTTAAAAAAATAATAATAATTCAAGGTACGTTTTGTGTTAATCACAATTTAAAAAAATAATAATAATTCAAGGTATATTTGCGACCCCTTCCAGAGTGGAAGATACTCTCATTATCGCCCCGATGTAAGACCATCTTTCATAATTGAAACGTTGCTTGAAATGGCTTTAACTGTATTTGGTGACCAGGCCTGAATAGCCAGGAATTTCCCACTATCTTCAGCCTCACAACATACCCAATTTGGAGAAACCATAATCTCAATGGCTCCAGGCGGTTGGGAGCAGTTGGGACTCTTTATAATACGTTTGTCTAATAAAATACATAAGTGTTTTTCTTTTTTCCGTAATTTTAGAAATTTTATAAATAATATGTTTATTTCTACTTAATAATAAAAAGTGAAAGCGTATTTCATCCCCTTGCAAAAACAATTTTTAGTTTTTCGATACGTTCAGAAATATTCCATGTATTTGGATTTCATTTTTTCACAAATCAACAAAAATTTCGCACAAACCGTTAGTTTCAATAATCTGAAAGCCGACATGCCTTGAGAACGCCCTACCGGCTGTCACCATAGATCTCGTACTGTCATCTGTGGTTGATACTTTAAAACGATTTTTGCTGTGAACGTATTGAATATATTAAGTCGCTTTTTTTAATAGATCTACACAGATACAGCGTTTTATTATTGAAGTGAAGACTTCTTTAGCACCGTTGCTATTTGAAATTCGATGGAACGAAAAATAGCGACACTAAAAATAGATAAACACGTCTACAGGATTTAGCCTGCGTGAGATGGGATAGTAAAATCGGTATCCTCTTTATGCGGTGCTTCGCAGCCTCCCACTCATGTCTACTTTAGTTTTCTGAAGGTTTTACTTCTAACGTGTGTAAATTGCACACTCTGATTTTTAAACAGTTGGTTGCCGAAAAAAAATTAAAAATAAAAAAGATATGCTCAGTGCTCAGATTAGTAAAAGAAACTTTAATTTGTGCTCTGTGTGATGTATTAAGCCTCCGCTACCCGCATTTCTACCGATTTCTTACATATCTCCCTTAAACATTTGACGTTTTTAAGCTCGTAAAAAAATATATGTTGTTTTTGAAGATAATGTCTAGATGTTTCCCTTGCCCCAACGCAAATTATATGAAATTCCCTCGAAAGAAAAAAATCGCAAAGTATCCTCCGAAAATTATTATAAACACGTTCATTTAATTTATTTTAGAAGTTATATGTGTGAAAAAATTCACGGTGTTTCTTTAAACGCTATTTTATATGAGATTTTTGGTCTATTTTAAACGAGTCGTGTTTTATTACACATTTTCGCATCGATTTTGTCGGTTTAAATGTTAGCGCGCTCCTCTAATATTCGTAATTTCGTATCTCTCCATCTTCTTCTTTTCGAGCCCGGTTGCGGAGCCACAAACAGATATCCGCTTTTAACACTAGTTTCTCTTACTTAAATACTAGCGGTTTTGACAGATTTTATCACAAATATGTTGAACATATCGATCTGTACCTACACTAACTAGTTGGTCGATAGTTGAATACCATAAAGAAATGTTATATTTTGTTTTATTTTTTCGACTAATCAATAAATCTTTATATATTGAAACCAACTCGATATACTAGTATTGTATGTTTGGTTATTTTTTATTCGAGTGGGTACCGATAAATTCTAATTATTCTAACACTGCTCTTAAAGCGATTTTATTGCTTTTACTGGAGAACATTATCGACTCGATATTAAATCGATTTCTTATACAAATCTGTACGTAAAAAGGTAATGCGGCGTTGGCAACGTGGTTTCTGGTACAGGTATAATAATTTTTTTTATTTTTTTTTTATTTAAGCGACTATATAAATTCGTTCCATAAGTATACAAAATATAATGGTTAGTAAGGTATAGATATTGTATTTCTTAGTCCTCCTCACTAAGGGTTCCTGTGCCGAGGCGGACTAAAATTGTTTAATTACAGTTTATTTGTCTTCTATGTCGTTTTTAGTGTCTTCATTAAGGTATTTTAGTTGACCTCTTTCAGCCATATTTTTATTCTTGATTTGTACTCATTAATTTTTTTAATTAGTTTTATGTCTTGGGGAAGAATGTTATGGAGTTTAGTTGCAGAATAAGTGTAGTTTCTTTGTCCGAATGTGGTTTTACAATTTGGAATGTTTTTTATGTCATTTTTATTTGATCTAGTGTAGGATTCAGTATTTTTTAATAGCTTCAATAATATATTTTAGGCATATATTCTTTGTACATTTGGTACGTAAAAGCTTTTGAATATTTAAACATTGTTTGAAATTTGGTTTTTGGTGAGCAGATCTGAATAGCCAGGTACTTTCTAAACGTCCTCTTCCCTATCTCCTTCAGCTTCACAATAAACCCCAATTGGGGGTGCGATAGTATCACGGGCTTCTCAGTTGGGACTCTTGTGCGGTATTCACGTAAAATCATTCGCTACAAACCCGAGGTAATTATGCCTACTGGGCATAAAATAATTAGAAATTCGACAGTTAAAAAAGACTTAGTAACAATTTTAAGAAACCCGTATAATTGAATAAAATACTTGTAGACCACAGACCACCCTTTCCCCCTCCCCCATAAGTTATGTTGAATATAGCTTATATATGTAGCTGAAACCGGTTACGGTCAAATAAATTAAAGTGTTAATTAGTTTAACTTTTTATTGACAAAATTGGATACAATTTCATGGTGAATTTATCTGTGTCCATTGTGATTAACTTATACAATTATACACAAAACAATTTAAAAATAAAAAACATTTTGCGATCTCTGGACTACGTTTGCCACGTGATTTTTATGCCTTTTACCTATATATAAAATACTAGCTGGTACCCTGCATGTCCATTCCCATGCGCCCCCGTTTTCCTCCCGCGTCCCCTTCCCCTCCTGCTTACCCCTTCCACTTTCCCCCTCCCTAGTCACCCTTCCCGCGAACCCCACCTCCTCCGTTACCCTCCCCCTCCTACCATCCCTCCCTGCCGCTAAAATATATGAAATACACTCATTTTAAAACCACACGTGCACCACCTATAGTAATTTTTTATACCATAATATGCATAACACTAGAGCTTACCGTTACCTTACCTTACCAGAAACACTCTTCTGCTAAAATGCAATGTTCTGTAAAAAATTTGAGTCAATCCATCGATTACTAAATATATAACGTACGTAACCTATTTTTTATATATGTACTAGCTGGTTCCCGGTAAGCGTTACTATGCCATTTAATTTAGAAATTGTTCATGCATATGTAGATAGGGAACACTAAGAATACGTACTACGTTTATTTGGTTTTTCACTAAGAATACGTACTATTTTTTTTTTGGCTTGTGCAAGTCATCCAAATATTATTATTATTAAGAACATACTAGGTTGACGCGACGTACGCAACGTAAGCGACACGTTCCAATATCCAATAGACCAGTTACAATCCATACATTTTCTATGGACATAGAAGCTTCAGAATCACACTTGCCACATGCAACGCAACGTGTGACCAGTGTGACTTTGATGCATCTATTTCCATAGAAAAAGCATAGATTGTAAGTGGTCCGGATATCGTAGTATATATTGTGTAACGTACGTCGACCCAGTATGTTGTTAACTTTAATGGGCAACTTATTATTATGTTAAAACAGTTCCTCAAATTTTAAGGTTAGAACCCAAACACGTGGTTTTATTTAAAGTTGATTCACATTGTTGAATTGTAGTAGGATTATTTTTTTATCTGACCGCAAACGGGAAAAATCATGTATTTTTGTTCGCTTTATCATCATTTTGGTATTTCCTTAAAAATCATGGTTATTATTTCACAATATAAGTCAATTTTAATCAAGATAAAAATTGTGATTGTGAAATTGTACTAAAAATGTTAGTAAAATAATATTTTTTCTTTATTCCTTAAGCCCCAATTACTTGGAACATTGATTCGTATTATAATAAAAGGTGCAGCAGCATAACTTCCTTTTTTTTAATTCGCGCCATTCAGTCGGTTGATGTCAAAGATATTGAAATATAAGGAGATGTGCCATCCGCCGTTTTTACTAGGTGAGACTGCGCTTCCGGGTGTCGCCGGAGTTGTTTACGAATTAACGAATAAACTAAACGAACGAATAATTAACGAATTAACTAAACGAACGCTAAACTAAATGAACAAATTCTTTCCGTATACAAACTATATTGTTAACCAATAATAATGCACACCTTCAAAAAATCAAGAAAATGAACAAATTATTTTTGTATGCAAACTACGCGCATTAGTACGGCCTAATGCGACAGTCGCGCGGACATCATAGCATATCTCTTTGTATTTGAATATCTTTGGTTGATGTCGTAGCGGAGTGCTAGTGATCTCGTTCGAGAGGCGAAACTATAAAGTGTTGTCCCTACCCTACAAGATTTGTACACCAACATCCATTACACACAGAAAAATAAGGGAAAATCGTAGATACTCTCAGTATCACCCTGGTGAAATACCACCATTCAGAAATGAAACGTTACTTGAAATGGATTACGTCCCCACCTTCCTCCCTCCCATACCCACTCCTCCAGTATCACAATATTAAAAAAAATTAAAGTGAAACTTCTTTAGCACCGTTGTGATTTTTAACTCGATGAAACGAAAAATAGCGACACTAAAAAGGGAAAAATACATATATCTCTATAATTTAGCCTACGAGAGAACGAGATAGAATAATCGGTCTCCTCTTTGTGACGTGCTTCGTGGCCTCCCCATTCTTGTCTACTTTAGTTTTCTGATGGTTTCACTTCTACCGCGTGTGAATTGCACGATTTTTTTTTTAAATGTAAACACCGCACAAGAGTCCCAATTGTTCCCAACCATCTGGAACCAGTGAGAGTATGGCATCCCCAATTGGGGTATGTTGTGAGGCTGAAGGTAGTGAGGAGGGAAAGGAGATAGGGAAGAGGAAGGTGGGAAGTATCTGGCTATTCAGATCTGTTAACAAAACGCGCCTAAAGCCACTTCACGTTTCTATTTTTAATGGTGGATCTTACACCAGGGCGATACTGAGAGTATCTTCCACTCTAGAACGTGCCGCAAATATACCTTATATTTTTTTTTAATTATTAAATTGTGAAAATGACAAAATTATTATCCCGTGTAATACGAACTTTAGATTTTGTTTCTGAGAACAAAAAATGTAACCGCGAAAGCGGATGTGTCACACAGTATTATCACAATCGTTACATGCGTTGGAACACATTGTTTGAGGTTCAGCATTATAATGTACAAGTCAAGTTTAAAAAAAATCATAATAATATTGGATCAAGTAAAAAAAATAATTATCTAAAAAGTTTACCAAACAAAATAAAATTGTTTTTATTTCAAGATGTAAACCCATATAAATGTATTGTGGGCGTGTCTGTATGCCAAAAGTAAGTTCAAAATCTAATTTTGGTTCGATTGTTAAAACTAATTTAAAATATCGAAATAAAAAGATTGTTTCATAATGATTATGAATTATACTACAGTAAAGAAAGAATGCGAGAATGACGCTTGTTTGGTTTATATATGAGAGCAGGTCGTTTTTACGACTCGTTCTTGAGTTCACAAGCTAGGCTATGAAATGATTTGCCGGCCTTTGCTTGTTGCTCCTTTCTTACAAAATGGGTCTATTGGAGGCCCATGTTCACTCCTCCCCCAAAAAGACTCCCCACACAGCATCCCCAAATATGACAATGGTATTGAGGAAAATTATTTTCTCATTGCTTCCTATGTGGAGCTAATGTAAAAAATAATTTTAAAAACATGTAGAGCGTTTAAAAACGAAGAAAGTAGAGTGTTAGGAGAATATTTCAAGTCATATTTGGAGATGCTGTGTGGACGGTTTTTTTAGGGAAAAGAAAGAGAGGAAGTTCTCGGAAGGAAAAATGTATGAGGGGTGGGTAGGAATATGGGGTCAATGTGACGGACATATAAATTCATCCCTCTCACTGCGGTGCAAGGCGATGGGACGAGATAGTATCTACGTCTGGAGAGTTTAAAACGTCTCCCTCAAACAGTCTCTCCCGATTCAAACTTGTCCGCCGCCAAGATCTAGACAAACCGGGCACCCTGCTAATTCACCAAAAGTAGCGAACCCCTTGGGGTATATGTTGTCCAATAAATGGTTCTCATTGAGGCGGTACGCATACCCGCCTCTCAAATTAGAAATGATAGTAGAAATAGGTAATAAAAATCGGGGACGCCCGAGGAAGATATGGCACGATCAAGTAAACCAAATACTTAAGGCGCGGTATACTCACTCAAAAAGAAGAAGATAGAGAGATACGTAAATACGAATGTTACAGAGAGCGCGCTAATATTAAAAACGATAATATTTAAGCGAACATTGTGAAAATGTTTAATTAAACACGACTCGTTTAAAATTGAGCAAAAATCTCATGGGGAATGTCTAGAATGGCATTTAAAGAAACGCTGTGAATTTTTTCACACATGTAACTAGTAAAATAACTGAAAAAACGTGATTATAATTATTTTCTGAGCATACTTTGCGATTTTTTTCTGTCGAGGGAATTTCACGTAATTGCAGTTTAGGCGTGGGGAATGTATAGATATCATTTTCAAAAATAAGATACTTATATTTTTTTAAGTGCTTTAAAACTTAAAGTATTGAATGGAAATCTAAGACACTATATAAAGAGGTAAGATTTGTTTGTTTGTTTTTTTGCATTGAATAGGCTCCGAAACTACTGAACCGATTTGAAAAATTATTTCAATGGTGGGAAGCTACACCATCTCCATGTGACATAGGCTATATTATATTTTCAAGAAAATTAGGGATCTTTACTAAAACTCCCATAATGTAACCCAAGGTGTAAAAAAATTACTTAAAATATTATTTGCATCGCGTGCGCTGCGAAAACTATTGATGATAAAATAAAATAATGTACTACGACTTTGCAGAACACATCATTATTTACAAAAAAATTCGGTACAGCATATGTCTTAACTATTATAGTTATGCCACAAGAGGTGTTATTTTATTTAAAAAATTTAATTGAAATGCTGCCGCTAGAAAAGGCTCTTTATTTGTATCTTGGTATTAATCCTTATAAAAAAAAAATACTTCATATTCAAGACTGCTTCAATACCTTTATATAACTTTTTGAATTATTCAATTCAGATATCCCATTTGAAAGTTATCACGAGTTTAAAAATGTAAGTATTAGAAAAAAATTGCGTGGTCGCCGGTCACCCCGCTCGACTAGCTAGGCAACATCTTATGCGATATAGGCGTCATTGGGATACGGGCCGTACGGGAGGGGAATTAATGTCAAAAAGATGGAAGGGGAACGCAGGTGGGAAAAGGGACGCATGAGAATATCCATTAATTTATTTATTTTAATGGCATAGCAACGCATGCCGGGAACCAGCTAGTATGTAATAAATCGGTAGGAAGTCGGGCTACTTCAAGAGTCAAAATAACAGAAGAGTATGTATGAGACAATGTATGAATATTAATATGTTAGTAAAATAAATGTGTCATTTTGTGGTAAAGTACAATTGTAAAAAATTATATTATTATTGCCATTACTAGCATTGTTATGTGTGGCATATAATGAAGGCTGTATTACTAGTGGGAGGTTGTGCTACATTCGTATGTTGCGTACACACGCCATGATTTTAATATTTAACAATTGTAATTGTTATAACAATAATGTCAACGTATCAATTTATACAAAAAAACCTTAACCTCATAAATGTTAATTTTTTAAATTTAATTTTTATCTAGTGGGTTATCCAATTTGTAGTATGTTGTGAGGCTGTAGGGGATTGGGAATGAAATGGGGATGAGAAGTACCTAGGTATTCAAATCTGGTCACCAAATATGTATAAAGCCATTTCATACCGTTTCAATTTAGGAGGCGGGTCAGCACCTCTGCCATAGGTCACCCCAAGTAGTTTGCTACGTTTGGTGACTTAGCAGTGGTGCCCGGGTTCATGGGGTGTGATTTGTCCAGGACTTGGCGGCGGATGCGTCTGCCCACTTACTGCGTGGTGGGCCGGATCGGGAGAGGCTTTAGAGAGAGATCATTCGACCTTTCCGGCAGAATTTTTCGACCCATCGTCTTGCGCCGCAGTGGGAGGGATTGATTCTTTTGTCTTCGATCCACTGACCCCTGATTTCTACCCACCCCTCATTCAATTCATACTATTTTTCTCCTTCCTTTATTTTAAAATACCCTCCACACAGCATCCCCAAAGATGACGTAGGGCCTCAGGGAAATAATTTTCCTCTGGACCTCGTGTGTGGAGTTATTTTAAAAAAGCAACCTGAATGATGGTTTTTCACCAGGGCAATACTGGAAGTATCCAATATATTATTATTTAGTGTGCGTGTGTAATTTTTACGAAGCGAAAACCCTCAAAAAATGTCTGAATCAGCATTTAAAGAAACTCTGTGAATTTTAAAACATCGTAAATAACAGAACCAAATGTTTTTTTTTATAATTTTCGGAATTTCATATATTTCCTTTTTTTAACTCGGCTCATCTACAGAGATTAGATTAAAAAAATGCATATTTTTAACAGCTTAAAAACTCAGGTGTTCAAGGAAATGTGTTATATTTCTCAACTCGTGAATTTTCCCTTCTCAAAATATGATTTTCTCTGCCTTTGCAATGTATATTTCTTTTCTGCTAAGAAAACAGTTAAATTGTCGTTTAAAGTTGAATAAAAAACAACAAACAATGAAGTTACGACTCGCAGTGTTTTGGTCTTTTGTGTAGGATTTTAGGCGACGGCCTATTTCGCAAGCGATAATTAAACGCAACGTAAAATCATAAAAAAGCACACACACAAAGTGAATTTTCACACAGCCGTTTTTTGACACGTTTAGAGACGCGTAAAACCGCAGAATAAATGCAGTAATCACCTTGAATTTGAATGGTTTTCTTGAGTTTTCAATGGACTTTAATATTCTAAGACGAAGCAAATTGGACTTTCCTTTGGAATCGCACTGAATATTTTTAGTAAATTTCTGTCTTACGGCATTCTTAACTGGTAATGCGCGTTTTCAACCCGCCACAAAATATTCTCCGACAAAATATTTACTAAAACCTAACCTAACCTAACTTACGTTTTACAATTTTTGAACAATAATATATTGTCTTTAAAGGATGTCGGTTTTATTTTTGTCCCATTTTACTATTTTCGAACAATGATTTATTGTCTTTACGGGATGTCTGTATTATTTTCGTCCTATTTTACTATTTTAAATAATAATTTATTGTCTTTACAGGATGTCTGTATTATTTTTGTCCTATTTTACTATTTTAAATAATAATTTATTGTCTTTACAGGATGTCTGTATTATTTTTGTCCTATTTTACTATTTTGAATAATAATTTATTGTCTTTACAGGATGTCTGTATTATTTTTGTCCTATTTTACTATTTTAAATAATAATTTATTGTCTTTACAGGATGTCTGTATTATTTTTGTCCTATTTTACTATTTTAAATAATAATTTATTGTCTTTACAGGATGTCTGTATTATTTTCGTCCTATTTTACTATTTTAAATAATAATTTATTGTCTCTACAGGATGTCTGTATTATTTTTGTCCTATTTTACTATTTTAAATAATAATTTATTGTCTCTACAGGATGTCTGTATTATTTTTGTCCTATTTTACTATTTTAAATAATAATTTATTGTCTTTACAGGATGTCTGTATTATTTTTTTCCTATTTTACTATTTTTTGAACAATAATTTATTGTCTTTACAGGATGTCTTGTATTATTTTCGTCCTATTTTACTATTTTAAATAATAATTTATTGTCTTTACAGGATGTCTGTATTATGTCCTATTTTACTATTTTTTGAACAATAATTTGTTGTCTTTACAGGATGTCTGTATTATTTTTGTCCCTTTTTTGTTAGGTTAGGTTTGGTTCGGTTTTAGTTGATATTTGGTTGGGGGATATTTTGTCCGTAGGATATTTTGTCAGAGAATATTTTTTCGGGAATATTTTGTCGGGGATGAAAAGTCGTGGAACCTTCCTAACCCGTCGATTTTTGGAATAACTTACGTAAATCTCATAGAAATCGTTGTCTCCCCTACTATCATTGTAATAAATTTGATGTAAATGGTGTAATAGAGAACAAACACCACGCTTTATATTTAAATCTAAAAAATATCAATAAAAGAAGTTAAATGTACACGTACCTTTATGAAACCGGATTATGCGGATCGTAATTAAAAAAATATATCTTAGACATTATATTTTCAGGATATATGATATAATTAATGTATGCCGCCGTTCAATAATTAATGATCGGACAACTCATAATCATGCCACTTCAACACATCCTTTCAAAAGTCATGAAAAAATATTTTAAAAATGTTTACATAGGTTACGTTATGGACTTTCAATTTGTTTTCATAACTTTTGAAAGGAGGTGTTGAAGTTGCATGATTCTGAATTGTCACGGAACCCTAGGATAGTTGGAGGTGTAATGGTCAGCATATTTGCCTTCCAAGCAGTTGATCGGGTTTCGATTCTCGGCCGTGACTTTTTTTTTAAATTTTATTTATATAACTCTCTAATTACGGTGTTAATGCAAATATTTTAGCCTTTTTTCCCCAATCGTGCATATTTAGCATTTGAAGACGCATCCATTAAACAGAATATCGCCCTCATCTCAACACATTTCCACAAGTTACCAGCCAGATGCCGTAGAAAAATTGGAAATAAAAAACCTTCCTCTATTTAAATCAATAGAAATACTGGAAACAATGATTGAACTCGCCAACGCCCTTCCCAATTCAATATCGGAAAATATTCGTGAAAAGTTAGATGCTATTTTGTTTAAAAACCCGAGTCTTGAAGACATGAAGAACGTTAATGCCTACATCAACAGCACAGGTCATACATACCCTGCCTTAACAGGTATCTCCAGAATGGCGCCAAATTTTTTTAATTTTTATCGGATGACGTCAGTTGACGTAGAAAAGTCGTTTTCGGCGTTTTGGGTGACAAGCATTAAAAATATTTGCTAGAAATTTGGAAAAACATTTAATTGTATATTGTCACAAAAACTATGCATAATTTTAAGAATATTTCGCGGTTTTTGTTTCGTCTTTAATTAAAATATGTAAAAATAAAAATGGTTTTTTGATTTTGCATTGTGCATATTTTAGGCATATCAAGAGTTTTTAGTGCATATTTCGGCCTTTTTTAGTGCATATTTGCATGCATATTTTGGCACTTTGTTAGTGCATATAATCCGATGTCTACTTATGCGATTCGGTGATCAATGAACCGGTGTATACAATTTTTAGCCATAAGTTGTTTTTAATTGTTTGTCTAGTTTGTAGTTTTTCTAGATTTATGACATATATTATAAGTTTGTACAGCGCCCTTGAGGTGATTTTTCACTAAAACAGCGCTATATAAATCGTCCAAATATTATTATTTATTATTATTGATAAATATGACGGTTTAAGGGAATGTGGCAACAGCTGAATGGGTATAGGCTCCCATCCCGGTTAGACGAGAGGTTATGGGTTCGTGTCCCAGTTGCGACTGTTATCTATTTATTTTTCTGTGTCTTTTCTCTTTCATGTTTTAGTTTTAGATTATTAGTGTTATCTTCTTCTTCCATGAATATTATGAGTAAATGAAACAATATTACTTTGTTTGAACCACTTGTATATTTGTTCAAAGCCGCACGGTTTCGGAACAGGTTCAAACAAAGTAACATTGTTTCATTTATCTATAATGGATAACCACAAAGTTATAGTTACATTCAAAGGTATAATATTATGAGTTTTTAACTTTTTCAAAACAAGACAGTGAATCAGTTTCCTTTATAAGTTGGTTTTTTCGTTTTTTTTTTTTACTTTGAAACGAACTTTGCAGGCATACCGCTTGATGTTAAAAGTTTTCTAATGTCAACAAACAATGTACGTACAACATTGCCTAACTTTGTCCATGTAACAGTTGTGGTTGCATACTTTTTCCGCACTTATCAAAGAATACACAATTTGAAATCATTAAATTTATGTACATTTATATTAATAAGCGCAGACCATTGATAAATCACGGGTCATTATAATTGTGGGATTGATAATGGCATGTTAGCTAAAAAGCTTGGTTTAAAGGTCTAAATATGTGACTTATTCAAATATAAACTCCATTCTATCATTTAAAATTATTATTAATTGATATTATGCTTGTATTTTAAACTCGTTTCTAGTACTAAACTAGCGCAGACCCACGAAAAATCACGGGATATTATTATATTATATAATTTATGTAGGATTTGGGAAGCTGAAAAGATTTAAAAAACAAAAATTGTCAATTTTCTTTATTATGTACTTAATTATATTTTTTGGTTAACAAATTAGAGACACTTCCAGAAATTTACCTCTCGTTTGAACTCTTTTAGTAAATCTAATTAAATGAGTGTTTATGAAATCTGACTTCCAATTTAGCAAAAGAAATGTACGTTTCAAGTGTAGAATTTCGATAATCTGTTGGTATTTTCGTTGTTAGTTTTTGGGGTGTTATGCCGTGTTGCGCTACCTCCTTCTATAGCCGACGTTTCGGACAGCGTTGCAGTGTCAATCATCAGGGTAGATAGGTAGATCCGACGATGTGTAATTTTTTTTTTTTTTTTTTTCATTTCCTAGATTCTTATATTTCTTGAAGAGATTAATCATTTAAATTTACTGAATTTAAAGTAATGTTCTTTATAAATAGAACGGCGTCATTTGCGCCTTGCAATTTTTACCTCATGTGGGTATTTTTAAATGTTACCTGGCTATTATAGACTTAAAGGCCTTGTATTTCATCGGTAGGGAAAAATTGTTATCTAAAAACATTGCTAAAATTGCATGTTTTGCTAAGCTCCATCATCATCAAGCAAGCTACGGCGGTAGGTATTACAGTTAAAAAAAAAAAGAAATAAAAAAAAAACTTATTTAATCTGTTGGTAATTGGTAATTTTAGAATATATTTTATTTGTTAATTTTTGAAACATAAGTTTCAATTTTTATAAAGACGATTAAAATAATTTTCTGTTAAACTATTACATTTTAAGTATGTAGGAACTTTAGCGCTTGTCTGAATTCTTTACACAATCAGTTCCAATTTTAAAAATCACACTAAAATTCAAAACTATTCCGAGTTCATAGAACCAGAGTTCCAACCACAAAACACACAACCAAACGTATGTACATGATTTCGTTTTGTTTTATATACTGAATCTAATTTATTGTTTTCTTTTTTTCCAGGTAAATCAACATTCTTACAAATTCTCAACAATTGATTCCTGGACTGTCCTGAGGTAAATATCTAGAAATCATAATCTCTTGAAGGTTCTTAACATAATTATTGTTATCTAGTTTAATTTGTTAAACTCCATTTTATAATTATTTTTCAATAATATTAGTATTCAATTTATAAATAAACATTATTGTTTTTAATTGATAAACTAACGTTTAAACAAGATTTTTATGCATAGCACAAAGGGTAGATAACAAATATTATAACACTAGTAAATATTGAATTATTTGGCGGGTATTAGATAAGCCGCCTTGGCTCAGTGGTCAGAGCTCCTGACCGGCAATCATAGGGACACGGGTTCAATTCCCGTTGGCGGCCAGTATCTTTTCTCGGAAGATTTTTTCAATGTAGATGAATGTTTCAGGCTGATAATTATTGATTATAATATTTGTTATAAATAAACAGTTTATTTGGGAACAAGTTCCACAGTGTAACAATGCTGTCGCCTTCAGAAGGCATTATCAAACTGTGGTTTTTCCACTTTTTTATATTAGCTCCACACAGGAGGCCCCGAGGAAAATAATTCCCCTCGGAGCCTGTGTCATCTTTGGGGATGCTGTGTGGAGGGTTTTTTAAATAAAGGAAGGTGAGGAAGTTCTGAGAAGGAAAGGGTATTAATGGTGGGTAGGAATTTGGGGATCAGTGTGTCCAGGAGTGACAGATCTATCTCTCCCACTGCGGTACAAGGCGGTGTTCCGAGAGACTACAGCTGGAGAAGTCAAAGGGACTACCTCAACCATTCTCTCCCAAACCCGGGCACCCCTGTTAAGTCACCAAACGTAGCGAACTTACAGTCGATATGTTTATATTATTTATATATAGGAATTTGTAATGATGAACTAATTGTTTTAATTTTTATTACATTTTCCTCTATTGATTTAAAATAGTAAAATATTTAAAAATATACTTTTATTAGAAACAACCAAACCTTAAAAAGTTTTAAAAATTATTCGCCTTACGTTATTTCTAACTAAAGTTACTGGTAATAAAAAAAATGCTTAATTTTATTAGACAATTGTATTATAAACGTTATCATCACCTCAGTTTTTGTCGAATCATATAAAAACAATTCATAGTTTCAAAATTCGCATAGTTTTTTTTTTTTTAAATTGCGGTCGGTAACTTTGGTTTCATAAAGAAGTACATTTGAATTATTCTGTGGTTAACTTTTAGATTTAAATATAAATAGCATGATTGTTTCTCTTTCCAATACCGTTTTAGATCATATTTGTCACTATGATAGTATGTAGGTAAGGGAGACAACGATTTCTAAACTAACTAACTAACTAACCATCACGCCGTTTCTCCGCAGGGGTAGGCAGAGAGGACGGACCGCCAAACAACTCGGTCTTGGCACACACTCTTTGCCTCACTCACATCCATACATCGTCTCATACATTCTCTTCTATTATTCTGACTTTTGACATGGCCCGACTCAAGTATCTGATTCACTTGATCGTGCCATGTCTTCCTCGGACGTCCCCGACTTCTTCTACCATTCACATTTGCGTCGTATATACTTCTTACACTACTTTCTTCGTTCATTCGCTCTACATGCCCAAACCATCTGAGGGTCCCTTTCTTAATCTTACTCATTATGCTTACATCAGCCTTACATTCTTTGCGGATATCCACATTTCTCACACGATCATACATTGTTTTACCACACATACGCCTCAGGGATCTCATTTCAACAGCATTCAGTTTACTTTCATCCATCCTCTGCCAGTTCCATGCCTCACTGCCATACATCAGGGTAGGTACCAGAACTCCATTGTGGACTGCTAGCTTCGCTTCTTTTGACAGTTTTTTTTTATTTATTTTTATTTTTATTCAGCCTTCCCATCTCTCGTAAACATACTACCCAGATACACAAACTCATCCACCTGCTCCAAGTATTCATCATTCACGATTTCTATGTGTTTTAAAATCAATAATTCTTGTGAATGAAAGAAAATATTATTTTTATTCATTTGTACAATGATCAGAATCAGAAACGTTTGTAAAAATATCGCATTGTACTTGGCGCATATTTTTCAATTTATCTTGCGTCTGCATAACAGTCGTGTACCTTCGTACCTACCATTTAAATGACTCTATGTCATAACACAATACAGGTACAGCCTGTCCAAGTGTGTGCGGTCAGACAATGGAAGTTAAACATCGGTGATTTGGCGACCTTCCTCTTCTAACATAATGCAATTGGCTGCATGCTAACCGCACGCTAACAGATGCACTGACTGTATTGGTGCACAGTGGTACGAATCGCTATTAAAGCTGGTCAAAAAATAAGTACTAAGCTAGTGATGTTTCAAATTTTTACACGTTTGATGACCATTACATCGATCTGCGCCATTTTTAATGTTTTTAATTTATTTAAGGCGGTACAAAACCCTTATCATTTTTTTGCTCAAAACTCACATTTTAATCATTTCCGGCGAATTCGTAACTATATTAACTTTTTATTCCAACAGAACACTGGGGATGCATGTTCTTAGTATTTAAGATTAATAAAAACAATACCTTACCAAAGTATTTCACCAAAAAATGTAGACATAATTTGTCTCGACGCCACCTAGCGATAGATTTAGTATTTAACATACCTCTATCACAAAAATAAAGTTGATTGTTTTCAGGTGGAAAAATGTAATATGAAATAATTGTTGAATGAAGCACTAGTATATATTGAATTATTTGGCGGGTATTAGATAAGCCGCAATAGCTCAGACACGGGTTCAAGTCCCGTTGGCGGCAAGTATCTTTTCTCGGAAGATTTTCAATGTAGATTAGTGTTTCAGGCTGATAATTATAGCTTATAATAATACCGTACCATTAATATATTTCACGTACAACCAATTTAAATCTTTATAACCCGTTTTTAAACAATAAAGTTAACGGTAAGCACCAGATTTTATTTTTCTAGACGATGAATTAATAACTTCGGGGGTGAGACATGAAGACACATTTTAAATATTTGTAACCCGTTCTTCAGAATTAATTATTTTTTTATTATTTCATAGATTTCTTGAAAATACAATTTGTTTTGGCTACCATACTAGGCTAATGCCCGTGTTAAGGTAAAATGAACGCGGCGGAAAGGTCGAATCTCCAGGCTTTTTACCACTCGCAATTTTTCTCAAATTAAAAAATCCGTTTGGATTTGAACCCGCAACCTCTTTATTGATTCGTAGTCCAGAGCCTTACCCCTCGATTTGGAAAGTCTTACAAATTGGGTACATCAGTTTTCTTACAAATCAGTGTATGTACATCACGCTTCTGGGACTATCTGTTCGAGTCGCAAGATTAATTTATGATTGTTCTTTCGGATTGTAAATCGTGCTTGTATAATTTTTGACCAGTAATTTTTGCGATTCGGACCTCAGTGCTCTGTGCCAGTTTTTGCCCGCTGGTGGTTGCTTGCATAATCGTGTTTTTTTCCAACAACTGCATTATTCAATTCGAGTTTTCCTCTGCTTTGTCCCGTCCGCGTTGAGACAATCGCAGATATATTAATTTATGCTTAGTATGATTGTTTCCTTTTCAATGGACGGTATTTGGCTTTCCACGACCACCCCACTTTTCGGCTGATAACCCTGGAGACTAATTTCATACTTCTAGGTACTAACCGTCACGCCGTTTCTCCGCAGGGGCATGCAGTGAAGAAGGACCGCCACATAACTCTGTCTTGGCTCTTGTTGTCATTTTATTGGTAGTTTTTTTCTATTATTCTGACTCGTGCCATGTCTTCCTCTTTCTTTAATCAACTAACCCGTTTAATCACAGGTGACCAAAATTGTCACAGGTTTCATATAAATCTATGTATCTCCCTTTCTATCATAGTGAGAAACAAGGTGTTAAAAAGACAAAACGCCACGCTTTAAAATTCAATCTAAAAAAATACCACAAAAAAGTAATCTTTTACGAAACCAAAGTTTCAAATTGCAATTTGAAAATAGAATAGGACACTTGCATCACATTTTTTTATTTTTTTTTCGGTTAAGGCAAATATTCCGTATTTTTTTTTATCGTATTTTTGAAACCCTGGCGATTTTTTGAAAATTTCAATCCGAAAAATCAGACCATTTTTTATAAACCGGAAATACGGGACATAATTTTATGTGTGCGAAAAAACGATAATTACATAGCCGAAAATCATTTAAAAAAAAACGTTTTCCACACGAATAGCAATAAATTGTACAGGGTTCTCTTCGTAACATCTGTAAAAACACCGCCCTCTTTATTAAAAAATCAAACCAAAGAATAAGTTCGCATAGAACAAACAATAAATCTAGTGAACGTTAAACGCAAATTCAAAAATTCGCCGGAAAACAAAGTGTTGCCATATAAAAAAAAAATTCAGTTTGGAATTTTACAAAATTAAGGGAACATAATCGGAGACGGAACATTTTCATGTAGTGACGTCACGGACTCAAATAATGGATTTATTTATTTAAAAATAAGAAAAACTATACATTTCTTAAAATTTTTACTAACATTTTCGTAATCTTAGTAAAAAAATCCATCCACAGGATTTTTTCCAAGTCGTTATGAAATCCATGCAAGTGGCCTATTGTTACTTTGAAAATTTTTGTATTAATTCTTTTTGCTTAGAACGACAAAAAGTGGGGTTATAATAACGTTTATATTACTTTTTTTAATAAAATATGTGCGTGTTTTTATTTTTTTTCGTTATCAGTAATTTTAGTTTAAAAAAAACTTAAGGTGAGCCATTTAAAAAAAAAATTATGTATACGTTCAAAATTTGTATAATTCAAAAATTATATATTTATTTTAATTTATAAAATTTTAAAGCTTATTTTATCACCATTAAAAAACAGTCTATTTGATTACCTTTCAGAAATATTCTATTTATCTGGATTTTATTGTAAAAAGAAAATATTTTGGCAATCTGAAAAATATCACAGATTTCTGAACGGCTAAATACATAAAAAATGGGAGACCTTTTTGCTCCAGTCGGACTCTTACCCATCGCTTTGCACCGCAGTGTGAGGGATGGATTTATACGGTTTTAACTTCTGGATACACTGACCCGCAAATTCCTAGCACCCCTCATAACTATTCCTTCCCAGAACCTCCTCTTCGTCATTTTCTTAAAGATGATATAGGCCCCGAGGCTAAATATATTCCTCCAGGAGTATACCTAGAGCTAATGAGAAAAAAATTAAGGGATTTATTTATATACGGATGTAACCTTTTTGCGTGCGTTAACCCTCTCAGGGCCGGTATTTCAGTATGATAATTAATTTAATTAATGTGGTTTTCGGAGTTTAGTTTTAGTGTAGCCGTCGAGTACCAAATATCAATAACTCCGTCGTCTGTTAGGATCAACTGCGTGTATTGTGTTTTCCGTAGTCCCGATGGCTGATCAAAAATCCTTTTGTGCAATGAATTATGTGTCTAATACGGAATAAGTCTCCTATCCGTCGATTTGATGATATTGTGCAACTGCTATGCAGAAATAATCATCTTTAATCGACATAAATATCAGCTACCTGCCAATATGCAACCAAGGTCCCTACAGTCAGGTGATGCACAACCTTTTATTTCATTTTTCAAGTCAAATTTTGTTTCAGAATACGGAAGTAACAAAAAAAGAAAAACGCATGGACATGCCCGTGGTCGATATCTATATTATTATTTAAAAAATGTCAAAATCCAGAGAGGAAATAAGGAAATACTTTGTTTGGGCAAGACCTAACCCGTTTTCCTCTTAAGGCGGCTTCCCGCATTTCTACCAAATTATTACATATTTCCTTAGAGTCTTTTAAGTTTTAAAGCTCTTAAAAAATATATGTTATTCTTGAAGATAATATCTATTCATTCCCCACGCCAAAACAGAATTTAAGTATATGAAATTACATCAATAGAAAAAAAGTCGCAAAGTATGCTCCGAAAATTATTATAAACACGTTTTTTCAGTTATTTTACAAGTTATATGTATGAAAAAAAATCACAGTATTTCTTTAAATGCTATTTTAGACATTCCCAGCGAGATTTTTGTTCTATATTAAACGAGTCGTGTTTTATTAAACATTTTCACAATTTTTGCCTAAATATTAGGGATGTTATGGAGCTCCGTATCCGTAACCGAAACTATCGGATATCCGAAATAAAAAAATATCCGTAACCGTAACCGAAACCGATATAAAAGTTTCGGATAGTTTCGGATAAAGGCGGAGTCTAAATGACAGGTTACGACCTGTTTTTGTTTGTTTTGCCCGGCTGAGGCGCTACTTGTCAGCTTGTCACACAAGCCACGCATGCAGGCGGGTATAACAAAATAGTCTCTCCCACACGTAGAGTTCAAAGTGGAAGTTTTTGAGTATTAAAATTACAATTAAGGTTTAAGTTTTTTAATAAACATTTTGTAATGGTTTCATTATTTACAAAATTCATTAAGAACTGTTTTTGTTATTATGTACCTACTTAGATTACAGTAACAGTGTAGCAAGGTTTTATTGCAATATTATTTTTGTTTTTATAATTTCATTTTTTATATTTTTAAGTACATAGTATGTATGTATGTATGTACTACATACCTTCACAGTTCGTAGGTACCTACAAACCTACATATCACTTAAAGTTGCTAAAATAATAGTTGTTTATTTGACTGATTGTAAAAACATTTGATAATATAGACTAGAAATAAAAGTCAAATCTTTCTGTTTGTATTTTACTTTTAAAATTTTAAAATTCTAATATCCGTAACCGAAATTATCCGAAACTAGCGGATAATCCGAAATAATTTTATATCCGTATCCGTATCCGAAACCGGTATAATATTATTCCTATATCCGTATCCGTATCCAGATCCGAAATTTCATATCCATAACATCCCTACTAAATATTATCGTTTTTAATATTAGCGCGCTCCCTCTAACATTCGTGTTCACATATCTCTCCTTCTTCTTTTTGAGTGGGTACTACCGGGCCTTAAGCCCCGAGGCTCAGGCCTACTTTGCCCGAAAATCAAAATATTTACAATAAAATCAATATAAATGGAATATTCCTGAACACATCGCAGAAAATTAAAAACTGTTTTTGAAAAGTGATGAAATTCGCTCTCAAATTTAATAATTCGATATGAGCAAAATTTTTAATGCAAAAATGGAAAAACTTTTTAAAATGACTCACCTTTCGTTTTATTAACTAAAATTACTGATAACGAAAAAAAAACTCACACTTATTTTAATATGTAAATGTATTATAAACGTTATCTTTGACTCACTCTTTTGTCGTTTCATGTAAAAATAATTAATTAAAAATTCCCAAAGTTACATATATTTTTATCAGATTGCGGTCGGAAACTTTGGTTTCATAAAGATGTAAATTTGAATTATTTTGCGAATACATACATACATCTTCTTTCCCTTGTCCTATTCGGGTCGGGAACCCATTGCATCGACAAGGCTCCTCCATAAGTCCCTGTCTTGTGATGATTGTTCGGCCTCTGTCCATGGTAGACCCATCCTCTCCTCACACAGTTTCTGGAGTTGCCTCGCCCAACTGTGTCTGGGGCGGCCCACTGGACGTCTTCCCTCTGGAATCGCACTCAGTATCTTCCTCGGAATTCGGTCATCAGACATTCTTAGTACATGCCCAAGCCACCTCAATTGTGATTTTTCTATGAAAAGTAGCAGTGGTTCAATGTTTAGATCATCTCGGATCGTCGAGTTTCTTATATGATCCCATTTCGTAACCCCTGCCACTCCTCTCAAGTATCTCATTTCGGCAGCTTGGACTCTGGAGCGTGTTCGTATTTTGCGAATAACTTTTAAATTTAAATATATAACGCGTGGTGCTTTTTCTTTGTAACACCACCGTTTAGATCGTATTTCTAACCATGAAAGTAAAGATGACAACAATTTTTATGAAACCTATATGAGTTGTTCCGAAAACCGAACAAATTAGCTTCAGGGGCTAATAAAAAAAATTAAGTTCTTTTTGAAGGATGTTTTGATTGATTTATACATGTTATGTGTGGTCGGTCTTGCTGTATGGTTGTGAAACATGGACCTTGAAAATAAATACCATGAACAGGTTAGAGGCTTTCGAAATGTGGCTTCACCGGAGAATGCTCAAGGTCCCATGGACCGACATGATCACCAACACAGAAATTCTCAGGTGGGCTAGAGCAGATAGAGAACTGCTTACATTAATTAAAATCAAGAAAATTTAATATCTGGTCATATACTTCGAGGGGAGAAGTATCACTTGCTCCATTTAATATTGAAAGGCAAGATAGAGGGTCGCCGAGAGCCTGGTAGGAGACAAATGTCTTTAAATTCTGGGCAGCGCAAGACAGAGAGGCCTTTTCAAGAGTGATCGCCAACGTCGGGGGGACCTGATAAGGCACACAAAGAAGAAGATACATCTTCGCCTCAGTTTTTAATTGTCCAAACGACCATTTCAGTTTTTGTTCAATCTCGACTTTTAAACTAATAATAAAGCATAAAAAATGATAGTTTATCACTTAACTAAGAATTATTTTAACTAATGAGACCTTTACATTTACGGAAATAGCTTTATCCTAAACACCTATCATAATGTTTCATTGAAATAATGAAAGAAAACCTTCTCCTCCTGCATAATTTTCAAATGGTCGTTTGGACAATTAAGAACTGAGGCGACGACATGTTAAAATGTGCCAAGGGTTTCGCACCGCTGCCTTAGACAGTAAAACTGTCATTAGGTAAAGTTCTTACGTGCCTGTCAGAAATTGCTGCTTCCAGTGTAGTTTTATGTCCCCTGGTCATTATATAATATTATCTACGTTGAGAGACTATTACTACTGTGAATGCTGTTTGCAAAATGCCCGAGTGGAGTCCTGGCCTTGGTCCTAATTAATGTGGTGGCTTTTTTAGACTTGGAAATGAGAAGAAGTCGATAGAGAAGAGAAGCCTGATTAGATGGGGAAGATGAAAAAATTGTCAAATATTTTTTTCTAAAATTCCTTAATTATTTATTTATAATTACGTGAGAACAATCCAGTTATAAACATTAATTTATTACACAAATAGGTGAATAAAATTACAAACTTCTTCTCAGTCAAATTTTGAAAACATAACATATCTACAAAAAATACAAAATTATACAATTATAGAAACGTTTACTCAATTGACAAATAATGCAAAGAGAGACAGACACAAGTGAAATTAGCTTAACCCCTCCGGTCTCAGCCCTATTTTGTCGGAAGGTCAAAATATTTCCGCTTTGCAATAAAATCCAAATAAATGGAATATTTCTGAACGCATCTGAAAACTAAAAAGTGTTTTTCGAAGGTGATGAAATAAGCTTTCAAATTTTATAATTTGAAATATAAAAATTTAAAAAATGTGCGAATTAAAATTCTTTACGGTTTTTTAACTATAATTAGTGTTAACGAAAAAAATAAAAACACACGTATTTTGATAAGTTTTTAGATTTTCACGGCCAAAAGCATTTTCGTTGTTAGTTTTTGAGGTGTTATGCCGTGTTGCGCTACCTCCTTCTATAGCCGACGTTTCGGACTACCGGATCTGCCCTGGTGATGGACACTGCAACGCTGTCCGAAACGTCGGCTATAGAAGGAAATAGCGCAACACGGCATAATACCCCAAAAACTAATAACGAAAAAGGACACACGTATTTGTTAGGCAAATATATTATTAACGTTATCGTCAACGCAATTTCTTGTCGTTTCATGTAAAAATAATTATTAAAAAATTCCCAAAGTTCCATAGTTTTTTTTTTTCAAATTGCCTTCGGAAACTTTGATTTCATAAAAGTGTTTATAATTAATGTATGTTTTTTTTTTTTAATTTATAATTTATATATGTTTCATAAATACACTTTTATGAAATCAAAGCTTCCGACCGCAATTTGGAAAAAAAAACTATGGATCTTTGGGATTTTTAAAATTATTTTGTGGTTCACTTTTAGATTTGAATATAAAGCGTGGTATTTTATCTTTCTAACACCATTTATATCATTTTTCTAACCATGATAGTTATGGGAGAACTATTTCAACGAGAACTATATGAGTTGTTCTGAAAACCGAACAAATCAACTGTTGCGTCTCCGGCATTCTACGACGGACTTTTTTTTTCAATGTGAAGATTGATTTTTTCCATATTTTTGTCGTCGAATTCCAGTGCACCTTTTCCTATATATTTGGTCATCTTATTAGTATTTGTGTTTTCTTCTTCGGAGTCGCTAGATGTCTCTTGTTTTTGTTTTCTTTTGGAATGGTTTGAGGATTGGAAAAAATAAATAAAATAAAATTTTACAAAAAAATATATATATATGTATTTTATTTTTTTGGGTTTATACCACTACACCAAAGGAGACTTGCGTGGGACTATGGATTTATCGTATTATATTGGAACCGAGTACCCGTTAATTAAATAATAATTTTATTGCTGTCTTATTCTCTCGTAAGCTAAATCCTATAGATTGTCTCTTTTTAGTGTGGCACGTATCCGTCTCATCGAATTTCAAATGACAACGGTGCTAAAAAAGTTTTCTATTAAAAAATCTCTTAGATTCTATGACTAGGTAACTATGTCTCTTGCTTGAGGAAACCCGCAACCTGCGGATCCGGAGTCATGTTTCGTAACCATTACGCAGCGGAGGTCATCGTCGATGATGATGATGACTGTTAAACGCAGTAGTAGCTAATTATTTGACTCCAGTAATCCGTCACGCGAGACCCGACGATAGTTTTATAGTTGTTGAACCGTGACTTTAGACGAGTACCTTCTTTGTCTTGCACAATTCGATTATTCTACCTGTACTATGAAATTAGCTGATAATTAGTTGGTGATCTGTCATCATGCTAATTACTAACTGACTGACCAGCGTGCCACTTCCCCGAAAGTAAGCAGAGAGGATGGACCGCCACACATCTATGTCCTTGCACAAGTCATCATCATGTCATTGTCGTGTAACATCGTCTTGTCGTGACGTATAGTGTCGGATGGCTTGAACTATTGGATCAATGCTAATGGTTTAATATTCTTGATCTACAAGCATTGCTAGGTTTTGTATGGGTGTGTTTGAGGAATGAGGATATAACGCCGAAGATCCCGTGAGAATTTTTTGGCCATGATCATTATCAACACGGTTTTTATATTAATACACATAAGCATACTAAGGGAGCTAGTTGGACTATTTATTTATTTGTAACATTAACGCCTTTCGGCTTTTACATAATATAACATAATCATCATCATCATCACTCTTGACTCTACAACCCCTGGTGGGTGTAGGCCTCTTCAAGAGTCTTCTTCCACTCGTCTCGGCTTTGTGTCAGTTCTCTCCAGTTTAGAAGCTCCAGGGTAGATATATCTTTGAGGACGTTGTCGCTCCATCTTAATCTTGGCCTTCCTAGGCTCCTTCATCATATCGGTCTTAAGTTCATCGGGGACTTTGTCTTTGCACAAGTATACGTCAATTTTGTCAATTTGGAAGTCGTGTACCTCTGCCTTAGTTTACTCCAATTGTTTGCTACATTTGGTGATTTAACTTAGGGGTGTCCGTATTCATAGAGTGATATTTGTCTGTGTCTAGACGGCATGGCGGATTGCTAAGTCACCAAACGTAGCGAACCGCTTGGGGTGACCTATGGCAGAGGTGTTGGTTATCCAATAAACGGTTACCCTGGCGGCGGTACCCATACCCGCCACCAAAATTGAAATGAAAGGAATTATTTTCCTCGCGGCCTCCTGCGTGGAGCTAATGTAAAAGAAATAATAAAAATAACATAATTCCCTGAAAGAATTAGATAGCAATAAAATATTTATTTATTTCATGAGTACTCGGTTCCAATATAATACGATAAATCCACAATCCTACGCAAGCCTCTAGTGGTATAGTGGTATAAAGCGCCTGACGAACCTTAGCGGCCAGATATTTAGCGGACGAAGAATGGAATTCTACGAAATTTAAAAAATATATAAATTTTAATTTTTTTGTAAGATCAATATCCAACCAACTACAAAATGAACAGGCAAAGAAAACACAAAAGAAAGCGACATCTAACGACTCCGAAGAAGAAAACACAAATACTAATAAGATTACTAAATGTATAGGAAAAAGTGCACTGGAATTCGACGACAAAAATATGGAAAACAATCATCCTTCACGTTGAAAAAAAAAGTGCTTCGTAGTCTCCCCACTCTTCTCTACTTTAGTTTTTTGATTTTTATTTCATGAAAATGTCTAATAACATTCTATCAAATGAGTATTTTTTTCGTCATAAGTAGTTACTAATGCATTTCTTTAATGCTTGTGTTTTAAGTGTGATTGGGGTAAGTGCATTATTGTATTCGATTGCACTTTATGAAAAGAGTCATGTGGCATTTGTATGTATTTATGTGCATTATTCGTACTTGAGTCACCTCTGCAGTCAACCTATGGACGTCAGGGAACGACAACTTTTTTGCGACAATTTGTATTGTTGAAATAAAGCTGTATAGGTCAAAATTATAATTAACCCAAATAATGTTCACCTATCATTTTGTATTTATGCATATTGCTAGTTTTTACCCGCGGAATCACAGTAATACCTGTTCACAATCAGTACTATACTTATTATGTAGTATTTTGATCAATATATATCTTCTACATATATAAATAAAAGTGGCTTTCTTTTTATGCAAATCCACATTTATATTTAGAGAAAAATTTTGCAAACATGACTTTCGAAACAAAATTAAGGTCCTATCTTTTTTTTATATTAGCTCCACACAGGAAGCCCTGAGAAAAGAATCCCCCAGGGCCTAAATCATCTTTGGGGATTCTGTGTGGAGGGTCTTTTAAGGGAAAGGAAGGTGAGAAAGTTCTGGGAAGGAAAAAAGCATGAGGGGTGGGTAGGAATCTGGGTGTCAATGTGTTTAGTAATGACACACGTATGGATGATTGGTCGTGCAGGGTAATTGGTCGAGAGAGTTCGGCTGGAGAGGTCTTGGTTAGATCTCCCTAAACCAAAATCTCCCGATCCGGCCCGACATGCAGTAGCAGGGCAAACATCCTGGCCGCCAAGACCTAAACAAACCTCACCCCATGAATCCGAACACCCCTGCTAAGTTTCCAAACGTAGCGAACCACTTGGGGTGACCTATGGTAGGGGTGTTGGTTATCCAATAAATGGTTCCTGGGAAGGCGGTACCCATATCCGCCTCCCAAATATACTTGAGATTTCTAAACAAAACTATCCCCATCCCCTTTTCTCACCCTTAAAGCAGAACACCCAGTGCAAACACCGGATACTTAAGCTAGTTTTAAATATAAAACGAAGTAAACATGCAACGTTTCCACTTTACGTCAAACAATGACAAACTACAGCCGATGTCAAATTAATAATGTCCTCCATTTTACGAAAATCGGTACCAAAATAGAATACCTACGTTAAAAAATTTTATCCGAATCTATATGAAAAAACGACCCATATGGAAAATGAAAGAAAAACTGCATCGTTTAACGATAACACTTTCTCCAAATATAACACCCTATATGGAAATAATAATAAATTTAAAAGTAGTAAATAATGCCGGTCCAAGAAGCGTACCTTGAGGTAACCTATACGCCTGCACAAAACTTGCTCCTTATCTAGAACATTATGCATTTTAAATGTCAGAAACCTGAAAATAACGAGACAGGCGTTCAAACGAAACCCGTCAACATTAGTTTGATATAAACTAAAGGAGAATGATAAGTTTAAAAATTAAATAATATATTCACTAATAATTAATTAAAACATTAATCCGTCTATCCACTGGAGCGATCACGCGAAATTAATAAATTTGCCTCGATTGCTCAAGATTTCCAGAAGATCATTTTTTTAATTTTTAGCCAACATTAAAAAAATCATACCTTCAAATTTTTTTAACATCGAGACATAAAAACTTATTATAGCGCTATATAGCCAATGAATTAACATGTATTTTACCGTTTATTTCATATTTGTAGGATTTATAAAAAAAATGTAAAAAAATTGTAATGTTTATAACCGCGCGAATCCGGTGTGTTTGTTATTTTGATACTCCGTGAGAGGTACTTATTTGATTCAACATAGAATATTTTAGATTTCTGTATGTTGTCTTTGGTATACTTTACTGAAAGGTGCATATCTATGGAAAAAGGACTTAATTTCAACAGTAAACAGCTTATCAGAAATTGTGCTTGAAAAAAATATATTAAAAATTTATTCTTAACATCGTTCTAAAATATTCTAAAAAGTTCGGATTTGCGATATCTATGGTCATTACATAGTATAAAATGATGTCGCTCAAAATGTTTGTGCGCTTAGATCTTTTAAACTACGCAACGGATTTTCATGCGGTTTTCACCAATATATAGAGTGATTCAAGAGGAAGGTTTATATGTATAATACATGCTTATTATAGTAGAGAAAAGCCGAGAAATTCAAATATTCAATTCAGGCAGCGGGCAGCTGGCAAGCGGGTGGTGTGGATTTTATAAAGGTTGGGTAATGACGTTGTTTTTCGTTAGCCACAGCAAAGTGTGGCCGGGTCTGCTAGTAATAGAAAAAGCATTTCAATAGCTTCGTTTTAAAATATATGGCTGGCCATGAAAATGTTTTAAATAATTACAATAAATGTTTTACGAATGGTAGGAAAATGTGGTCCAATTTTGGGCTGCTGTCAATCGCAGAAAAATAAAAATAGTCAATTTTTTTACAATAATCGCACCAGTGGATATTAGACCACTGTTGCTTGTCGCTTATCGTTCGATACCATTACATACATTATGAATTAATTCGAATAAAATCTCATAACCGTACACAATACTAACATCTATACATACATTCCTGCGACTCTCTACGTATAACAATCATAATTTCACTCGATGCTGTATTATAACAATACATACCAGTGCGTTAAAACCATAATACTGTACCAATGGTCGTTTGGTACCCCAGTTATATTGTTTACTGTATGGAGTCCATTGTTTCCGAGCGATTTAATGTCAGCAAAATCCGAAGCGTGACATAGGCAAATTTAATTCTTTAAAATACTGTTTGGTTTCACTTGACTTCGTACGTTGTCGGAAACAGACCAAAAAATTGATCCTATTTGTTTGAAATCAATTTAAATAAATAATAAATCCGCATTAGAATCGATCGGTTAAATGCTTGAGAGGTTTTTAACCACTCAGCGATGTAAGCAGATATACACGTCAATATGACAATAGCAGTCAAGTACAATAAGCGTGTTTTCGCGTCAACGCGTATGTTCCCACAGAAATCGTTATAACTCCGTTATTTTATTTATTAACCAATACATATAATATACAATTAAACAAAATACATATAATATATAATATTGGTGGTAACAATACCTCCCTAATTGAGAAATTCTCGTGTTTAGAGAGGGAGCATTATCAGATTGACAGTACTATACATACTTGACAGTTGTTACAATTTGGATGTATGTAGAACTACTTTTTTTTAAATATATACAATGGATAATAAGTTGAATAATAATTTTGAAATTTTTTTTTTTTTTGTGCAAAATGGAAAAAAAATTTACAATGAAAATATAAGTTGGCATTTTTTTTTGTACATAGACATAATGTGAATTATGATAATTATAATAATTATGTGAATACATAGAGAAAATATAAGTTGACATTTTTTTTTATCAGAATGGAAAAAATATAAGTTGGCACATCGTAACACATACCTAAATCTAATAAATAGTAAAATGTCTTTTAACTTATTGTTCTATTGATATCCCTAAAACAAAAAGTAGAAGCTCAATAATAAATCAAGCTACCCATAACTATTCAAGTTGTACCTAGAAATACATAAAAAGACCTATTCTGTCAGATACACAGTTGAAACATATTTTCCCCGCAAAATTGCCTACGGGCCGCTAAACATTGTTAATTTTTATTAAATATTCTTGTATGAAATGATAAAAAAGTGAGGTGACAAAATTGTTTTTTATACATTTATATGATAGAATAATGTTTCAAATTATCGACCGATATCCCTAATATCGAATATAGCAAAAATATTTGAAAAGATTGTGAAAAAACGGGTTGTTGATTTTCTAGAGAACAATAAAATATTACATTCCAATCAATTCGGATTCTTAAAAACAAAAAGCACACAAGATGCAATAGCAAATGTAACATCATTTATATACTCGGCACTTGATGAAGGAAATAAATGCGCAGGAATATTCATAGACCTAAGAAAAGCATTCGATAGTATCTCACACGCAAAGCTTATCAAAAAACTGAAATTATATAACATTAACGATAAAGCCGTCCAATGGATAGAAAGTTATTTGAACAATCGTGCACAATTTGTTAAAATAAATGACCAAACTAGCGACCAAGAAACATCAAATTTTGGTATCCCACAGGGCACCGTGCTGGGACCAATATTGTTCATTTTGTATGTAAACGACATATTTATTCAACCATTGCATGGCCAAATTATCTCTTACGCCGATGATACAGTTCTTTTAATAAAAGAAAAAACATGGGAAAAAATTAATCTAAAAGCCACAGAAGACAAAAATAATCTAAAAATATGGTTTGACAATAACCTCCTGTCGTTAAATAGTGATAAAACATATGTCATTCCTTTCGAAATTAACACTAACATTGTACCTCCAAATCTTCAAATATTCTTACATAATCATTCTCTCGCACAACACGATACTAATCACTGCCGACAAAAATGTTCACTTCTGAAAATAGCGGATAAAATCACATATCTTAGAATAATCATAGATAAAAACCTAAAATGGAAAGATCATATCGGCTATACAATAAAAAGAGTTAGGAAGTTAATTCATATATTCTTACGGATTAGAAACTTCTTATCAACGAAAAATCTATACTCGATATACTACGCATTAGTACAGTCTATTCTTCAGTATGCCATTATCAGTTGGGGAGCAGCTTACAAAACTAGTCTGACCCCCATAGAAATTGTTCAAAAACTAATAATAAAAATTATACTTAAAAAACCTCTAGACTTCCCAACTGATCGCATATTCGAAGAATTCAAAGTCCCAACATTTAAAAACTTATTTATAAAAAATTCAATCGTACAAATTATAAAAGAAAAAGACAAATACTCATTCATAACCGAAAATCGTACTAGATTTAAACATGTATTTGTATGCCCCAAATTAAACACTTCATTTGCCCAACACCATTATACTCACCAAGGAAAATTATTTTTTAATAACCTACCAATAGAAATCAGAAGCATAAGAAACAAAGTTCAATTGTTGAACTCCATCAAAAAGTATTTTAGAGAATGTCACACTAAAAATCACACTTATTTTTCTTCTTACTGAATACATCTATGTTTGTATCTTTTAGTTTACGGGTCTGATTGCCATGTGTCTGTATTAAGTTATTAAGTGCACCTATATATTGAAATACATGACTATAGTAAATAGTAATTGTACATATATATGAAATGTATTAACTGCATTGTATTAACTGTACACATGACTGTATTTGTACATGTATGAAAAAATGTAAACTCTTCTTCCATCCACAAGCTAATGCTTTTAATGGAAGACCAGTACCTAATATTATAATATGTAGCAATTTTAAGATAAATAAATAAAAAAATAAGTATTGTTTTTTTTTTTACATAATCCGTGATTTGAGTACCGTTTTCACATAAAAAGATCACGTGAGTCATTTTTACATTTTTTTTTATGTTTGCATTCTAAATTTTAATATTTACAAATGTTAATATCTATTTGTAATAATACAATTTGAAAGCTTATTTTATAACCTTTCAAAAACAGTTTTTAGTATTCGGCTACGTTCAGAAATGTTTAATTTATAGAGCTTTAATTGTGAAGCGGAAATAACACAAAGTTTTCGTAAATCTGACATTTCGTTTAAGACGTAAAAAGTGCATATTCGCGATAGATCGGATTGGTTAAATTATTTGGTTTTCATCCAGGCGTTACTGGTTGAATCCTGTACCAGCTACGTTCTCTATCATTGCTCAAGCTATATTTTCTGCTTATTACGATGGTATTAGAAGATTTGTTTGTCCACATTAATTTTTTAATAAGCTGTGTCTTGTCTTGTTGGTCTTTTGGAAAGGAAGGAGTGAAAGTTCTGGGAAGGAAAAAAGGTACGCGGACTAGGTAGGAATCGAGATGTCAGTGTGTTTAGAAGTGACGGAGGTATGAATCCATCCCTCTCATTGCGGTGCAAGGCGATGGGTTAAGAGAATCCAGCAGGAGACCTCAACGCGGCCTCTCCCTATTAAACAAACCTAACCCCATGAACCACAAGTCATCAAACTTTGCAAATCACTAAAAAGTGACGTATGGCAGAGGTGTTGGTTTTCCAATAAAGGGTTCCCGGGGCGGCAGTACCCATACCGACCTCCAAAATTGTCGACATACAGGGATGTCATTTATACAGCATTCAGTCTACTTTCATCCTTCCTCTGCCAGTTCCATGCCTCACTGCCATAAAATCAGGCAACCATCAATAGTAATTAACATACTTGCTTTAATTTACGCAAAGTTCAGAAATTTTAATGATTTATTTTATTTTCAATTAGTTTTAACAACTGTAAGTTATTTATATGCCTTTACTTTATTTTTTCATGTTATGTTAAAGTCTTGTGTCTATAATTCGCAGTCGAGATTTTAGCTTGGACATTAGCTATTTTCGTATATAGGTATGCTTATTTGAAGGCCCATTCATCTTCCTATTTAAACAAGCAAGTACATACTCAAAACTGACTCTCGGTAGGTACCCAACTGCACTCACACAGTAGGTAATCTAACTAGGTACCAACGAAATGAGGTCATTCTGGCATGTCACTTGTTCGAACGTTATGAAACGTCACTCATAACTTTAAACGCTGTTACCGGAGTGCGCACTGAACACTGAGCTAGGTCATGAGTTATGTTTTGAGTTATACGCTGTGCTGCGAGTTATGGGTTATGAATTATGAACGCCACGTGACGAGAGACGGGCCTGACTGGTTGGTTCCGACCATTGTGTGACACAATCGTTAAGTGTTTCCACGTAAAATTATTGCTCAGAAACTATGCAATTGTTGTGTGTGCTCAACCAAACTGGCCATTTCGACTAGAAAAACGCGTTAGTTTGTTTAAACTTTATATTTTAACGTTGCGTGTAAGTGGAAAAGGTTTTGGCTCTGTTCTGCTCAATAGAAAGTAAAGAAGAATGGTTGTACGAAACCCTCGATATTAGAGAGCTGATGTACCGCTGGATAGTTTTTTTTAAAGTAAAACATTAGTTACTATGCCGTATTTTGCGATTTATCCCACCTTCAATATTCTGGAGTGAACGTAGTTCATGAAAAATTCC
Organism: Limnephilus lunatus; assembly: GCA_917563855.2. Taxonomy (NCBI): domain Eukaryota; kingdom Metazoa; phylum Arthropoda; class Insecta; order Trichoptera; family Limnephilidae; genus Limnephilus; species Limnephilus lunatus. The sequence continues at coordinate 120,368,665 of OU830592.1, forward strand.
TCTGCTCTTCACATAGCATCTCCGTAGATAACACCCTATGTGGGGATAGCAATCGGTTTAAAAGTATTCATTAATGCAGGTCCAAGAAGCGTACCTTGAGGTAACCCTTAGATATGCAGAAGCCCTTAATATTATTTAGTTGATGTACTGCTGGATAAGTTTTTTTTAAGTTAAACTTTAGTTATATACTATGCCGGCTTGCACATAAAATATTCTGGAGTGAGCATAGATCATGAAAAGTTCCTCTGCTCTTCTCACAGCATCTCCATAGATAACACTCTGCATGGAGATAGCAATACATTTACAAGTATTCAATAATGCAGGTCCAAGAAGCGTACCTTGAGGTAACCCTTAGATAGGCACAGATCTTGCACCCTTATCTAGAACATTGTGCGTTATTTGTGTTAGAAATCTGAAAACGACGAGAGATACGTTCCTGTCAACATTGATTTAATTTGAACTGAAGTAGAATGGGAAATTTGAAAAAAAAGAATTGATAGTTATTTTTAAGTAAAACATAAGTTACTATCCAGGTATTTTATTTTTATTTTAAATACATAAACGGTTATACTGCCTTTTATAAATAAACATATAATAGAGTACAAAAGTAAGAAAAATATTATCATTACATAATAGTAGTTTTAAACTCAAAAATAACATACAATCATTTTGTGTATAACAACAAAAAAGAACAATGAGAAATATCATCATTTCATTTCAACATTTCCATATTGCGTATATAAAGTTACATTTTGGAAAAATTATTTTTGAGTGCATGTTTATATTGCGCTAATTTTAAGAAATAAATGTCGCCGATGTTAGCATGTTTATTTCCCAAAATGTGTAATCGACTGATTGGTGAGTAATAATGTGATAATGTATGTGTGTTATTATAGTAGAACGGTAAAGTGAGTCTATCGTTAGCGCGACCAGGGCAATGAAATCGTATTAGTTCTATTAAATCAGGGGTATCCAGGACCGAGTGAATTATTTTATATAATATTAATAGATCACAGATTTTTCTAAATATAGTATACTATCTTGAAAGTTATCTTCATTTGGAATATTAGATTAATATTATTTTCAATCCATTACGACTTCAAAAGGACAATGTTTTATAAATACTTTCAGTTCCACAAAATTATAATATCCTACAATTATAATATTTTAAATAATATCTTAATAATAATATCCCGTAATATAATATCTATATAATAATAATATCTTAATAATAATAGCTCGTTTTTAATAATATCCCCTAATTTGTCACTATTAATAGATAAAATATGAATAAGAGATCTTACTTAAAGTATAAGAAAAGAGAAAACAAAATTAAATATGTGATAACTTGTTTTTTGTTCGTTAAGTCAAATCCAGGATTAAATCCAAGAATGGTTTAAAGATTTTCTCACCGTGATTAATGATATCGATTGCAAAAGTGTCTAAAATAATATTATTACTCGCTTTCGGTAGCTGATTTAAACTCTGCCGATTGATAAGTGATGATCTATCAATTCTAAACATGTTCAATAAATATTATTAGTAATATTTTAAATATTTATGATTGCTAATGTTTAAATTTTCTTGGATATTCTGTACCTAGCGACTGCTTACGTACATTCTTAACGAAGTTATCAAAGAATTTCAAATGACGAATCTATCAATCAATTAACCTCGTAAACCACATTCCCCTATCTGACATTTTTTCCATCCTCAACGAAAGATCTTGCAATGTTTGGGCAAAGTATTGGAACATTGCTTGTCTATCTAAGGGAGCCTGCTATGCCTCAATACAAAGGACTATCCCATCAAAACCATGGTTTCAACAATTCCAAAAAAGAAATTTCCTCGCCTATTCGCGTTAGAATTGGACATTGTTCCGTTCCATCTCACTTTTTTAAATTCACGTCCTTGACTCAGGTTGTACTTTCTGTTTCTAAAAATGGGAACTTTGGATTTCATATTTTTTGGTTGTCCCTCTCTAAACAAATATCCTCTCTCCTATCAAGCCTTAACTAAAATTGCCTCCCCCCATTCAACATCTCATTTGTTAGTCTATACTGAAAAAAATCTTCCATATAATTTTGAAATTTGCCCATTTGAATAAAATTAATATATAAATTCAGCTTTCTTCTCTCCATAATTTGTAAAATGATGGCCTAGAACACTCTTGAAGGGTGAAAGCCAGAAACATTTAAAAACAAAAATATCAATGATATTAGTCTCACAACATACCGCTATAATTGGGGATGCCATAGTCTCACTGGCTCCAGGCGGTTGGGAGCAGTTGAAACTCTTGTGCAATATTTACATTTAAAAATAGATGAAAATCAAATATTGTCGGGTTATTTCGTAACGTTGCCTTATTTAAAAAAAAAGATCAAAAAAATCTTTGTTTTAGAAAATATCTCAACGCTAGGTTAGGTTTCAAACCTCTTGTTTTATGGCATTATGTCATACTAGCTGATTCCCGGCATGCGTTGCAATGCCATATTCAAAGAAATACATTGTTTCTCCCTGAATCACCTTTCCCGTGCGTCCCCGTTCCCCTCCCGCGTCCCCTTCCTAGCTAGCAACATAAATTATAGCCTATATATATGTTATTCTGATGTATGACCTATATTATTGTAAAGTTTCTTTAAAATCCATTCTGTAGTTTTTGCGTGAAAGAGTAACAAACACACATACATCCGTACAAACTTTGCTCGTTTATAATATTAGTAAGATTTTGGAATGCTGTGTTGAACGTCTTTTTGGGGAGAAACAGTTAACTTGGGTCTTGAAGATACTACAAAATCTGACATGTTTTTCGACCAGTTCTCATTCGAAATTTGTCAACAGATTTGTCTACCGACTGTCTAACATTGCCTAAGAGAATAATTACGCTATATTGAGCGTGGGATTCGCACCTTTCATCTATATTATAATTGCTTTTGAGTTTATTTGAATATTGCACAAGAGTCCTAACTGCTTCAGATTGTAAAGAGCTAGTGGAACTATGGCATACGCGATTGAGTAATTATATAGTGAGGCATGAAGGAGATGTGGAAAAGGAAGTTTGAAAAGCACCTGGCTATTCAGATCATGTCACCAAACGTGACCAACCTTATTTCTCTACCTGAAGGAGTATGGCTACTACCCGTGGCTCTACCCTACCGACTTTCTCTTGGGCATGCTCGGTTTGAACCATCTACGGGTCAGAAGGGATGTGCTCATTGTAACACATCTCTTCAGACTGATTCGTGGATGGTTCGAAAACTCTACCATCACGGAGAGCATTAGTTTCTGTGTTCCCAATGGTTATCTCCGTCACCGACAGCATAGACTGTTTTATTTAATGGCTTGCAGAACAACTTGCCAATGGTCATGCCAGTCGAGAGAGCTGTCTTATTTTTAAATAAAATCACTTTGAATATCGATATGTTTAACATCAATGAAGCACAATTTAAACGCCAAGCTTTGTTGATGTTAGTTTAAATCTGTTTAAAAATTTTAGTGTTTGTAAAATGAATAAATTGAATAATTTCAAGGAATGATTTAGATTTTTGACTGTGATCATTCACCAGGGCGATACTGAGAGTATCTACCATTCTAATACTCGTATCACAGTTTGATCTGGTAATGTCATCGAACCCACAACTTCCCTCTTTAAAGCCAGGTGCCTACCTGCACAATTACACCAAGTGTACATCCAGTAACCAGGTGTTAAAATTTGTCATGTATTAAATCGTCTGTCTATTTAGTTTTCCTAATTGCTAGATCGTGTATGCCCGCATTTGAGTCGAGTTGTTTAAACGCTTATAGGCCCATGTTGTTTTTTTGAATAATTTTATCTGAATAGAGTTTATTTTCCGTTTGAATTTAAATACCGTAACATTATACGGGGGTGTACACTATTTTTTAAACGACTTCGAAAAGGAGGAGGTTATAAATTCGACGGTATTTTTTTTATTAATGTTTGTTACCTCAGAACTTTCGATTGGGTGAACCGATATTGATGATTCTTTTTTATTAGAAAGCTGGTGCTTCCCGTGTGGTCCCATTTTAATTTGGTCCAGTTCTGACAATGGGATCCATGAGAAAACCATATATGTCTTAAATTTGCAATAAGTATTTGCGCGACAAATGGACGAATAACTCAATATTACGCCAACAGATTTCGATGATTCTTTTTTTGAAGTAAAAGTTCTTTACGCACGCTCGTCACTAAAAATCAAAAAATAAACAAAAATTTAAAAAAAACAAAAAACGACTTCTAAAAATGCATTAAAAAGTAAAAAAATAATTTCGTACGATTGTTATTTTTGGAGTCGGTGTCAGCCAAGATCTCTACATCTCACCTATGTATGTATGTAGTTACCTTGGCCGACACCGACTTCAAAAATAACAATCGTAAATTGTTGTTTATCTAATATTTTTTACATTTGGTAAACAGTAAAACTCGCGCCCAAAAACGTACATTTCTATTTTTTTTCCTATGAAGTCTTAAGGTTTGGGCATGTAGAGCGAATGAACGAGGAAAGAAGTGTAAAGAGAATATATTACGCAAATGTGAATGGTAGAAGAAGTTGGGGACGCCCGAGAAAGACGTGACACGACCAAGTGAATCAGATACTTGAGTCGGGCCATGTCAAGAGTCAGATTAATAGAAGAGCATGTATGAGACGACGTATGAATATGAACGAGGCAAGGAATGTGTGCCAAGACCGAGTTGTTTGGCGGTCTGTCCTCTCTGCCTACCCCTGCGATGAAACGGCGTGATGGTTAGTTAGTTAGCTTTTAGAAATCATAAGATTTATAAGTAGGTAGGTAGGTACCTAAATACATATCTACTTATATTTTGAGTAACATTTTAAAATTTTATTGTAGGATTTTTTTACATTAGCTCCACACAGGAGACCCTAAGGAAAATAATTCTTCTCCGGTCCTATGTCATCTTTGGGGATGCTGTGTGGAGGGTTTTTTTTAGGAAAAAAAAGGTGAGGAAGTTCTGGGAAGGAAAAGAATATGAGCGGTGGGTAGGAATCTGGAGATTCGTGTGTCCAGAAGTTACGGACATATGAATCCCTCCCACTGCGGTGCAAGGCAGTGTTACGAGAGAGTACGGCTGGTGACTCCCTCACCCATTCTCTCCCGATCCGCCTGCCATGCAGCTGGTGGGGAGACGCCAAACGTAGCGAACCACATGGGGTGACCTATATCAGAGGTGTTGGTTATCCAATAAATGGTTCCCGAGGCGGCGATACCCATGACCGCCTCCCAATTTGATATACAATTTGTCCAAAGAAACGTATCTATCCCAACAACAATAATTTTTTAAAACTTTCTTCAGGCAGACTATATTTTTGCTTTATTTCATTAAATTATGTATCCCGTATTGCGTCACCAACAAGTCACCCCACTTAGCAAGTCAAATTTATTGTTTTATTTTTTAGTTAGGTTTGTTCCCACTTTACGCCAATAGGGTTCAAGCATCAAACCCAGTGGCGCAACGCCTGCCCAGAGTGCCCAGGGTCTGGGCATCAATATTGAGTCATTCATTTTCAAATGAGTATTAAAGAATTCACAAATTTACGCCTGTGGCGCAGTTTTCTACAAGGCTAAACCAAGTGATGAATTAAAAGGAGATGGTTGGAGATGGAGATGGAGACCGGTCAGTGGTTGAGTGGGCATAGCGCTTGGGTACCACCCGGGCGTCGCGTGTTCGATTCCTTTACTGGCTAAGTCCTCCCATCACAACACAAGCAACATTTTCGACTTTCTATGGTGGTAGTAGGAGATTTTAAAACATTGTTGGGTTATTCGTAACCCTGGAATGTTTGTCTTTCTTTTTAAAAAAATATATATATTTATTTATTTTCCTTACATATCTTTAGAAACGAATTGAAACTGTGTTTTGTAATGTTGATTTGTGACACTTAACTTAGCTTCACAACACACATTGAAAATATCCCAAAGAAGGGTATAAAAATGTTATATTTTGTACTAAGAGTGGCTAAAGATTTTACCAACATTAAAACTTCTATATACATCACTTGTGAGGAGTCCGGTTGAATATAACACAACTGTATGGTCTCCTTACTATAACGTGCATTCTCAAGCAATAGAAAGAATACAAAAAAATCCTAAGCTTTTTAAATTATAAACTAAAAATACCAAAATAACAATTTAACTACACCTATCTTCTGTGTTTATCTAATTTATTAAATTTAAGTTACAGAATAACTGTCTTCGACCTAGTATTTTTATTTAAAATCTTGCATAATAAAATTAATGTATTTTCAAAAACATACATAATATCTGCCCGTATTCGTTTTCTACGTTTTATAGTTTGGGTATATGTGCAATACGCTGGAGTCCCGGCATTGCCCAGGTTTTTCATAGCCCAGCTTTCGAAATCAGAGTAAAGGTACAATAATTTTCCTCTTATTTTTAAGGTCAAGTGTGAAACTTTTCAAAATTCTGCTTTAGGGAGTGTGAAAAGGGGGTGGGTTGGTCATGCAGAAAGCGACCTTCCTCCTGTTTTGAAGATCTATATTTCAAAATTTCATCAATCTCGAAATAAGACTCTACACTTGTTTGAAAAACAAAAGCTTTCGTTGAAGCCTTAACAAAATCAAAGGAAACCAATAATTAATAGTTTTTTTAATAACCACTCAAACACAACGGTCGTGTTTTTACGCATGTCAGTTGAATACAATTTGTTCAAAAACTAAAACTGACAGCGAATCATCGTTTAAATTCGGGCTGTTATTTTTAGAGATTTGGATCAATTTGCAGTTATCATATAACGAAAATTTAAAACAACCTCTATATACTGAATTCAAACACATTAAAAATCACATTAAAGAAATAATGTATGTATGTAGGTACCTATCTCTCTGTGAGAATTTTTGCCTGCGCCGCGGTAATCGTTTGTTTGAGCCCATTTTAATTATTATTATCTTTATTTAGTAATAAATCATAACAATAATATTTATAATAAATTATACCCAATTAGTTTAATAAAACTTATTTCGGGAAGACAACATTACGCAATTAAAAGAAAATTATTTTTTCACAAGAAGGGAGTTCAATGAAGAGTGTGCATAGATTTTAAAACAGATTAATTGAAGAATATTTTACAAATACATTTAGAAAGATATACAAAAGTTATATATTTCCAAAGAAAGATTGTGTCACTGGTTAATAAAGCTGCTGAAAAAATATTCTCTGTTGAAAGTGGGAAGACATTTCAAAAACCTCGCGAAAATTACCTTGATTAGTTCTTGTGGAATATCATTGTAAATACAAAACAATTGTTTTGTTACTGAAAGTTTTAGGTTATTAGTTAATGCGTTGTATTGCGTAAATGCGATGTATTGTAGGGAGTTAATTCTAAATTTATTCATTTGAGTAGACGATAAGTGTATTTGGTTTTGTAATTGTATTTTGTGCTGGTGTATATCGGAATTAAAGGCTGCTTTATTCATGGTGTGTGAGGAGTGTTGAATTATTTGTAGAATAGCAGTTATTTAATAGTAGTATTGTTTATTTCAGATGCGTTATTTTCATTCCTTTTTAAAGGTTTGCCCCGGGGCTGTTAATTTGTAGCCACCCCACTGATGGTGACACCTCGGACTAATTTTCCATGTGCATTTTTAACTTGAACGACATTACCATGCGGCTGGTGATAACACGTGTAACAAGTGTGACTAATACAATTCATATATACCTACCTATAGTAATGTATCAACCTAATTCAGCCGATTGTATATTTCAGAACTTATCCGAGAGATTTCAGAACTTATTCTTGTTCAAGTTTTCTTGAAACTTAATTTGGGCAAACTAAGTAATTCATGCTTATTTCGATTAAACGAAACTTTGCCAATGTCATATCCATGCTATACAACTTTAAACGTACATTAAATTAATAAATAATCATATATACTTACAGCATTTCGTGTTTTAAACTACTTGAAATAGCAATTACAAGCCATAGACAATCACACAAATCGTCGCCTTAGTTCGTATTTGTCCAACAGACCATTAGAAAATTTCACAGAAGGAGAAGGTTTTCTTTCATTATTTCAATGAAACATTATGACAGGTGTAAGATAAAGAAAATAATAAAGATAAAGATATTTCCGTAAAGGTAAAGGTCTCATTAGTTTAAATAATTCTTAGTTAGGTGATTAAATCTCCTTTTTTTATACTTTTTTTTAAATTTTAAAGTGGAGATTAAACAAAAACTAAAATGGTCTGTTGGATAAATAAGAACTGAGGCGACGAAATTTGACAGGCGATTACGTATAGGATCGATTCCGTATCCACAAAAGATATAGAATCGCTCTTCTGATTTAGGTCGCTCGTATCTATGAGTAAATGGACTTCGAATCCAAAGATTAAAACCCTACGATCTCAATAGCGCTTAGCCTAAATAAAAATGATAATAACCAAAGAATCGACAGAATAATTTTTGTTTTCCGTTACCGAATACCGTTGGATTTATTCTACGGAACATTGGACATCTCATTTGAAAGTCTAAAGTGTGAATTTTAGAATAGAAAGCTGGTGATAATTCGATAAAAATGTAAGCATGACAATAAGAAGAAATAACGTTGTGCTTCTCCAAAATGCGGTGATGATTTTTTACGATTCTATCGATCGTCTCAAAATGGGTCAATCATTTTTAACGTAGGGATTATATAATAAAATGATGTCGGATTAAAATTATTTGAATTAATTTAATACTAGTAGTTCTTTTAACAGTTGTGGATCTCGCATCCAAAAATGTTGTAATTGACAATCATGTTTTTCTGATTTTTTCTTATTTCATAAATCAAAAATAAAAATCCTGATATTCTGTTAATGAAATCATAAGATTTGTAAGTAGGTACTTAACTCGTTTAATCACAGGAGACCGTATTCAATTTGAGAGGCGGGTACCGGTACCGCCGCCGTTTATTGGATAACCAGCACATCTGTCGTAGGTCACCCCAAGTGGTTCGGTACGTTTGGTGAATTAGCAGGGTGCCCGGGTACATGAGGTGAGGTGTGTCCAGGTATTGGCGGCCGATACGTCTGCCCACCTGCTGCATGGTGGACTGGATCGAGAGAGACTGGGTGAGGAAGATCTTTTATCCTTCAGCCAGAATCTCTCGACCTTGCACCGCAGTTGGATTCCTACCTACCTCTCATACCTTTTTCCTTCCCAGAACTTCCCCTCCTTCCTTTCCTTCCTTTCCTTAAAAAAAACTTCCACACAGCATCCCCTAAAATGACATAGGCCCTGAGGGAAATTATTTTCCCAGGGCCTCCTGTACCTGTGTGTGTCAGAAAAGTTTATCAGTGTGTCAAAAGTCGAATGACATGTTTGAACAAAAATTTTAACAAAACAAAAAACGACTTCAAAAAATGCACTAAAAAGTAGAAAAATAATTTCGTACGATTGTTATTTTTAGAATCGGTGTCAGCCAAGTTAACTACATACATAGGTAGTTATAGGTGAGATGTGGAGATCTTGGCTGACACCGACTCCAAAAATAACAATCGTACGAAATTATTTTTTTTACTTTTTAGTGCATTTTTTGAAGTCGATTTCTGTTTTGTTAAAATTTTTGTTTATTTTTTATTTTTAGTGACAAGCGTGCGTAAGGAAGTTTTACTTCAAAAAAAGAATCATCGAAATCTGTTGGCGTAATATTGAGTTATTCGTCCATTTGTCGCGCACATACGTATTGCAGATTTAAGACATATATGGTTTTCTCGTGGATCCCATTGTCAGAACTGGACCAAATTAAAATGGGACCACACGGGAAGTACCAGCTTTCTAATAAAAGAAGAATCATCAATATCGGTTAACCCAATCGAAAGTTCTGAGGTAACAAACATAAAAAAAATACCGTCGAATTGATAACCTCCTCCTTTTCGAAGTCGTTTAAAAATGAACTTTCTGGGCTTTGAATGTTGTGTTCGACTCAAGACTCAACTCTGGTAACCTGATACGTATAATAATCTTTGAATTATTGACTTTTTAAAAATGAAAAAAAAAACAATCCAATATAAATAATGCAGTCGAATAATACAATATTCATTTTCCACCTACTTGACTGTACTTATTATTTGAACCCGCGACCTCTGATCCGTAAGACATCGCATTACCATTCCGCTCCGGAGTTTGTCATGAATGTACAATTGTACTTGAACACCTGGCATTTTTCCCCGGAAAGAAACGTATTAGTATTATTTTTTAAAGTTCATTTACCTCTCTTTCAAATTATCAGGCGGTTCCTTATCAGACAAGACTACAGTGTTGTATTATGTGAACATTAACCCGCCAGGCTAATTTGTTCGCTTTTCACTCATATGTCTCAAAGAAATCATTGTCTCCCTTACTATCTCCTTCTTCTTTCTTGCACTGTCCCAACTCATTACCTAGGTAGGCTGTTGGGGTCGGCTCTTCTCGTTCTCAGGCTATACCTTCTTCGGTTCTGTCGCTTTCATCCAGACCGTTTCTCTGTAGTATGTTTTGGAGCATTGAGTCATCCAGGAGTTCTTTGGTCTTCCTCTGGATGACTGTCGATGAAGCTCCATAGACATTGTCTGCTTCTCTGTGTGGTTTGGTGGTCTCCGTCTTATGTGCCCTTACCATCTCAACTGTCGTTCCTCTAGTTTACTGTTATTGTCTGTACTATCATAGTGATAAATATGATTTAAACGGTGTTAGAAAGAGAAAACACCACGCTTTATATTAAAATATAAATATTAACCTCAAAAGAAGTAAAATGTACTCCTTTATGAAACCAAAGTTTCGGATATCAATTTGATAAAAAATTTAGAAACTTTTCGAATTTCTTATAAATATTTCAATTTTTTAATTATTTTAATATTTACGTGTTTTTATTTGTTTCGTTATCAGTCATTTTAATAATAATAATAATTGGATAATTTATAGAGCGCCGTTTTTGTGAACAATCACCTCAAGGGCGCTGTACAATTTATTCATAATTCTTAGGTTCTATCTAATTTTAATATTTACAAATGGATACAGAAACATACTTACCTGCAGGTCACTTCCGATAAACACTTTAATTAGAAAGTTTGTGCTTGGAGAAGATACGGCTTTGCTCGCGGAGGACATTATATTTAAAACACTGGACATTGCATTGCTACCCCATCACTATAAGTATTACATATTAAAAGATTAGTGGCAAAAGTGGAGTTGATAATATCAAAATATGTATTTTAAAAGACTGGAGAATTTAGGACTCTTTAGGGCTGGAGAATGTTACTGAAATGACCTTTAAAAACGCTTACAAATAGTTATTTTTTACGTTTTTTTTTTTTTTTCTCTACATTTTTAGGTTAGTTATTCACAGTGTCGCGGGCATTGAATGTGAAGGTGAAAGAATTTGAGTTTATGGATACGACTGTCTGAAAAGGTGGGTTTTAAGTTTAGCTCTAAATTCTGCCGAGTCTGTGATCGTTCTTAAGTCATGTGGCAGTGCATTCCAGGCTTTAGGTCCCGACACTCCGAAAGCGCGCTCACCGAACTTAGTATCTGGTGTGCGCTTTGGTTCCTTTAACCTTCCAACAGCTGATGACGCTGCTGACCTTAGGGTTGACTGTCGAGAATTGGAATTTTCTGGAATACACAATTCCGATAAGTATGCCGGAGCCATTCCGTCAAGGGACTTAAATACCATCCAGCAGAGCTTGAACTGGATTCTTTCAGGACATTTGATCCATTGAAGATTTTTGAGATGCTCTGAAATATGGGAATATTTAGATACGCCGGTGATAAGTCTAGCCGCAGCGTTGAAAACGGATTGTAATTTGTTGATTTGATATTTTGGAAGACTTGCATATATTCCGTTGCAATAATCTAAACGTGAAACAACATACGAATTGACTAGTAATTTAGTCGCTTCTGTTGGTAGATTTCTCCTTACTGCTTTAATTTGCCTTAATTGAAAGAACCCCGTGCTTACGGTTCTGTTCACTTGAGTTTTAAGGGAAAAATCAGCGTCCAGATTGACACCCAGTAGTTTTATACACGTCTTAAAAAGTAATCTGAGCCGTTATTAAAACCTTTTTTGTTTGCTTGCAAAAATTTAATATTTCGAAAATTATATGTTTATTTCGAATTACAAAATTTGAAAGTGTATTTCATATGACTAACTAACTAACCATCCCGCAGGGGTAGGCAGAGAGGACGGACCGCCAAACAACTCGGTCTTGGCACAGACCCCTTGCTTCGTTTATATTCATACATCGTCTCATACATGCTCTTCTATTATTCTGGCTCTTGACATGGCCCGACTCAAGTATCTGATTCACTTGGTCGTGCCATGTCTTTCTTGAGCGTCCTTGACTTCTTCTACCATTCACATTTGCGTCATATATTCTCCTTACACTGCTTTCCTCCTTCATTCGCTCTACATGCCCAAACCATCTGAGCGTCCCTTTCTTAATTTTACTTATTACGCTTACTGCATTTCATATTGTTTGTTTTATTATGTATATTATAATAAAATTTCACCATTTATCTGTTTAAAAAGTAGAAATACCACCAAATTTTTATATTGAAGTAAAAACGGTAAATATCGGTTCGGACTGGCCACGCTTATTACGAATAATTTTTAGAAAAAAACTTTAGATTCGCCTTATTTACTATAAAAGGAAACTTTTTGGGCTTGGGGGCGGCGGAAAATAATGCATTTTAATTTTCAATTGCTTAAATTAAAATTCACTTCGCGAATCTACACGATGTCAAATCGCGGCCATTAGGTACGTCACTGTTATGTTGGTATCCCTGATACATTGCAAAGAACTAAATACCACTGTGGCCAACTTCGTGGGATACATGAAAACACGGTTAAACTACGAAAGCTGCATGTCATCATAATTTTAAAAAACATCCCAGGTTTTGAATGGTTTGTTTGGCAAAGCAGGGTTTGTCTAGCGGGTTTGTGTAATTATGATTGATTGTCTGTGAAATAAACACAAATGTTAGTTCTTTGCAACGTATCAGTGATACCAATATAACAGCGACGTGCCTAATGGCCGCTGACAGTCACCGATCGGTTCGCGAAGGGAATTTTAATTTTACGCAATTGAAAATTAAAATGCATTATTTTCCGCCGCCCCCAAGCCAAAAAGTTTCCTTTTGTAGTAATTAAGGCGAATCTAAAGTTTTTTTCTAAAAATTATTCGAAATAAGCGTGGCCATTCCGAACCGATAATTACCGTAAAAACTTCTTTAGCACCGTTGTGATTTAAACCTCGATGTATCTAAAAAGCGACGCTAAAAAGAGACAAACGCATGCATCTATAGGATTTAGCCTGCGAGAGAATGAGATAGAATATCGGTCTCCGCTTTGTGCGATGCTTCGTAGCCTCCCCACTCTTGTCTACTTTATTTTTCTGGAGGTTTTATTTCTACCGCATGTAAACTGCACACTTTTATGTAATTTATTTCCATAAAATTTGTTAAGATTCTCATTTTTTATTTCGGGCAGTTTACAAAAATCCCTTCTAGATACGTAGGTACCAACTTATTTTCAAAAAATATTATCTTTTTCTCACTCTATTCTGCATATTGTCTCTTTCCACCGCGCCGCTTGGGCGTTCGTTCATCTTCTCTTTATCCGAAGAGCAAACAAACCGAAATTTGTTCCTGTACAAATAAACTGACTAATACACAATGTTGTTTGTCGGTCACATTCTCGTTTCTTGCAATAAATGACTCTACCTACAGAAAATTCTGTTATGGCTCGTATTAATTTTTACGTACCTGAAGGTAAAAATCACGTGTCTTCTGAAGGGGGGTCACTAGGGTCCCCCACATACCGCGGAGCGATCGTGTTTCGTAATACTCGTACCTTTTTTTTGCCCTTTCCAGTAACATTTGGATATTATGACTATTTTTTGAAGTGAAAACTTCTTTAGCACCGTTAAAGTCGAATAAACGAAAAAGCGATACCAAAAAGAGACAAACACATACATCTATAGGATTTAGCCTGCCAGAGAATGATGTAGAATAATCTGTCTTCTCTTTGTGCAGTGCTTCGTAGCCTCCCCACTTTTGTCTACTTTAATTTTCTGAAGGTTTAACTTCTACCGCATGTGAACTGCACACTTCTAATGTTTAAAGTGAAGTTTTCTTTAACACCGTTGTTATTTGAAACTCGTTGAAACGATAAAGCGACGCTAAAAAAAGACAAACACATATATCTACAGGATTTAGCCTGCGAGAGAATGAGAATAATCGGTCTCCTCTTTGAGCGGTGCTTCCTAGCCTCCTCAATCTTGTCTACTTTAGTTTTCTGAATTTTTCTCTTCCATCTCGTGTGAATTGCACACTCTGTTTTTTACCTACCGTTTTAACCATACATCGACCAACAGTCAATCGAAAGTAACGCATAACGGTAAAAGAGATCAAAATAAGCATAAGAAACTCATTTTTGTAACTATTTGCAGTAAAATGCACTTTTTGCTTTTCAGCAAGGAATTTTTTAAAAAGTTGTAGGTATCTGCGAGGAAGAATATTGTCGTCGGAATTGAATAGATATTATTTTTTAAGGTCACGCTGATACTTAATAGAATTCAATACTCCTCTTTCATGGATGGCGATAGTTTAATTATTTAAAGAAAAAACACTCTTTGTAAAGTATGCTATAAAATATTAAGCTGAATTAATATGATCAAATAAACTCAAATCTTTCATGAAAGGCTAACAAATACATACATTATTGTACTGGTGACTCAATGCGATATGTATTTGTTAGCCTTTCTTGAAAGATTTATGGACAAAACTATTTATTCATATTCGTATTGAATATGTACGGGGGCAAACAATTAATTCATCTAAATATTTTAAAGCATAACTTGCAAAAGTGTTTTAAATTAAAATAATTGAACTACGGTCATCTATGAACATTAGTAACGATTTTTTTATTTGTATCGATTTGAAAAGTTTTTACGGGTTTACTTAAATTATAGAGTACGTGATGTAAAAAATCAAGTTGGATATGGCAGAAAACTTTTTTTTGGGGATGTGTATTACCCCCTTCCGGTGCGGGAGGGTTAACGACGAGAAAATGAACCAAGTTGTTTACTTAGAATATAAGTCTTTATTATCAGTTGTGGTCTGTTTATTGTGAAATCAAGGTCTTCCAAAGATTCTTCGACTCTAACAAGTTAAAGTTATTTATTTAGAATGTATCTTATAGTAATAGTATTAGAATGTAACAATATTTAGTTTTAATATGGTGCATAACTCTATTACTAGCCTCTCCCTGAAGTCTGTTTTGCTTGCTATCTTGTCTTGTCTAAGGTTTTAAAAGCCTATCTAGTCTGCTGTCTTGCCTTGTCAAGGGTTTTTAAGCCTTCTAGTCTGCTCTCTTGCCTTGACGAAGGATTTAAAGCCTGTCTTGTGTGCTATCTTACCTTGTCGAAAATTTTAAAGTCTGTCTTGTCTGCTATCTTGCCTTGTCAAAGGTTTTAAAGTCTGTCTTGTCTGCTATATTGCCTTGTCGAAGGATTTAATGTCTGTCTTGTCTGCTATCTTGCCTTGTCAAAGGTTTTAAAGTCTGTCTTGTCTTCTATCTTGCCTTTTCGAATGTGCCTATCTCGTCTGCTCTCTTGCCTTGTCGAAGGTTTTAAAGCCTGTCTTGTCTGCTATCTTGCCTTGTCGTAGTTTTTAAAACCCTATCTAGTCTACTCTCTTGCCTTGTCGAAGGGTTTAAAGCCTGTCTTGTCTGCTATCTTGCATTGTCATAGGTTTTTAAGCCTATCTTGTCTGATATCTTGCCTTTTCTAAGATTTTTAAAGTCTGTTTTGTCGGCTATATTGCTTTGTCGGCGTTATTAACATCGGATATTTGAAGCTTAATCAAATTATTCCAAGATATCTTCTTAATTTTTGGAATATTGTCATCAAAACTATAATTTTCTGTGTAACGTCTGGACATTATTATTTAGTTATGCATTAAATTTATCTTTGTAGCAACTCTGTCCCTCTTTATTTGGCAAGTAAGGCGCGCCCAGTAAACTTTTAAAAACGTCACAAGTAAATAAAACGAGTCAACTGTTTGAATATTGTATAATTTATGATTTCTGTGAAAGCGTGTGTTTCCGGCGGTAACCTCTTATCACCCCATTTTATTATTATTATTATTTCTCTGCGATTAGCTTTCCAGTCAGTAAGTAACTCACTTGCTTGACTTGTGAACGAAACTTTGGAACGGTCACATTCTATTTTGTATTGTATTTATTATTTGTTCATCTTGTTCGACAGCCACATTAGCGACTAAATGCTTTTTTTCTCATGCGTGACAAATAAATGTTGGACGCGCGTTTGGCATGTTTGCCGACGATGCATCGAAGGGATCAATGATGCTGGTACCTTGGAACACCTTCCATTTAAATATCGGCAGAACAAGGACAGCATTTCCACCTGACGCATGTTTCTAAAGATTGCAATCCATTTAGTTGAGATAGGGGAATCTATTTCCATCAAACGGACCGCCCGTTTTTGCACAGAGTCAAAGGGTTTTTTTCAAGAATTTTGGGGCTCCAACCAGAAGTGCCTGTCGAATTCAACAGTTGCCTTGATTCTGAGATTCAAGCGAATATGTATGCTTTAAATTGGAAAAAAAAACGAGAACGCAGCTTTCTTACGGCCGTTGTTTCCAAATCTACTGATCAACTGTCGAAATTTTGGCTTAAAACTCTTCAAATGCACAAATACGCTCTTCCCAACGGAACTCCCCGACCAACCGGCAAATTGAGCGTTACTAAACAAATCACTTAGCTGGTCGAAAACTCAGACTGATCGATCTAAGAGGTGGAAACAACGGTTTCTCTAACAAGTCTAACATAATAAATAAATTTTCTTATTGATTTCCGCATTTTAATTTCTAATTTATGACTTACCTAATTCAATAGGCCAATTTGTCATCATTTAGTTAAATTATCGCTTTTAGACTTTCTTGTTTTTTAATGGTGATTTTTTGTCTGCCCTGCCCTGAGTCAAATGGCGCTTGGAACAAATTCAATTTTAGCGCCTTTACAAATATATTTTTATGTACGTTCTTTTTATAAGCGTCCCCTTATCGCAAGACGCGTGTAAACGTGCTAAACCTCATTGCGGAAAAATTTCGGGTCGGTTTCAAGTTGAAATTTTAGGTTATAAATAATATGTTTTGGTTAATGTTGGATACAAATACATTACAAATTATTGTAATGTGGGTAAAATATATTTAACGATTTGATATGTTATTGTAATGTTGTATGTTATGTTATTGTCAAATATTATATTGTTTAAAATATTTCTTTACGCCATGTTCTTCAAAACTACTTATATGTATATTTTTTTTAATTTTTCACTTTTATAACTTTTGGTATAAATTCTAACTCGATAACTTATGTAAAACTTATTTATAATCTATGTAAAAGCCCCTATGGCCGTATAACAATAATAAATAAATATTTTGTATTTATTTATTTACTTTACGCCCAAAGTCTTTTACTTTCGTTTAAGGCTAGCACAGACCCGTGAAAAATCACGGAATATTATAATTATTGTGGTAATGATAATATTGCATATTAGCTAAAATGTTAGACAGCTGAAAAATCGCGATATCTTACTTTGCTTTTAAGATTAACCTTCAGAAATTAAGAAAAAAACTAATACACATTTCAAATATAGATTTAAAAATATTATATTGTCTGTAGGTACTTTATTGCTTGTCCGAATTAATATTGACACATCAGTTCCAATTTAAAAAATAACACTTAAATTCAAAGCAAATAGGAGCTCATTGAACCTGTGTTACCAAATAAGATTTTTTTGATAAGTGTGACTAATACAAATAAATATATTTTTTTACCTATTTAAACCTACAAAAAGAAAAAAATAAGATAAAACTCTCGTTTAGGTGTAATATAAAAATATATACAGGGTGCTAAGGGAGGTATTTGAGTAAAAAATGTAAATGATTTTTTTTTTTTAATATGTTTAATAATATTATCGTTTAATTTATAAAAACATTTTATTCATAAACAAGTTCTGCTATGCAATTATTATTATGTGTGACAGCTGTTTCGTATTCTGAAGGCATTATCAAACTGTGGTTCGAAAAGTCACCGGAGACCAAAATTTATTTTACATTTTTACTCCAAATAATGTCAGGAATCACTGGTTAGAATAAGTCAATGCGTCCCTTTAAACCCTGTTTAAAAACACCTGAAAACTCTGAAGCCTAAAAATGAAAAAAAATCTGAATTGGGAAATATATTTACTTTTGTCGAACTTGGATGCCATAGTAAGCCACTGGGTCCAGACAGTGAGACCTGTCTGTATTTTTGTAATCGTCTATTGCTCGAACAATACTTGGAGATACGCAATTTTTTTCTATCAATATTTTACAAAGCGACTAGTTTCTGTGACTCGACAAAAGCTTAAGAATTTTTTTATCTTTATTGCTCTGTATATCTTCTATCAATCTTAATAATTATTTTATCTGTAATTTTTCAATTCAAACAGTAATTAGTTTTTAATAAGTTGTCTACGTTAAACGATACAAATTACAGTTTTACGCGTCTGTCTATCTTTTTTCCTAAGATGCATTATAAAAGTTTGTGGTTATTCATTTATTGACACTTATCATATAATGTGTTACATTATGTAATGTATTACTTTATCATATAATTGTAGCACACAGTTGAAGTTGTTTAAAGGTGGGTTAGTTGCCCGGTGGCAATTTATTGTAACCTTCTGAGATTCTTAGTGGAATCAAGTAAGAAAAAGGCATTTTTCATAAGTCGTGAATGTAAAAATAAAAGCAGGTATCTAAATCTGTAAAAATAATTATGGTAAATACATGTGTTTAAGTGGAGAAGAATAGAAAGAATTTAAGGTATAGATAGTAATAGAAATTGACTTAAAAGTAGCATTTAAGAGAGAACATAAAACCCTTGTACATCAGGCAGCAATTTATTTCAGAAATGTTTTAAAATTGTGGGTCAGGATTTCAAAGGTTCTCTCATCACTTGTCAGATTGTGCTTAGACACTTTTTACCACTTACTTCAGATTTTAATGTCCTTTTTTTGTCTTTACAGGATAATGGAGCCGGAAGTAAATCAACTAAGGAGCCCCCACCTGAAAATGAAGAAGAAACTAGCTGGTTCTGGGACCCTCCTGACGCTGAGACTTCAACTCCTTCAAAATCCTCAAAAACTGTTGAGAATCAGAGATTATCTGCCCTTGTTACATCACTCCAATCTGAAATATCCAACTTAAAAGCTGAAGCCGAAGCGTCAAAGAAAAATGAACATAATGAAGGAGTGAAACCCGTTGAAAACAATGCAGAAGAAATCAATGAATTGAGAGAGCAGCTAGACTTGTTGAAAAACGAGAATGTCACATTGACCACCAACTTGGAAGACCTGGACACCCAGCATCAATTAGCAATCGAAGAAGTCATAAAACTTAAAAAGGAACTCCAAGTCAACTATGACCTACTATTGAAAAAGAACCAAAGCTTGGAGAAGGATATTGCAGACTACAAAACCAGATTAAAGAACATAGAAACTGAAGAAGCAGCTAGTTTCACAGATTTGAGTGAAACTAATTTAAAATTGATATCAGATCTGGACACCATGCATCACAAGTTTGATAATCTCGAAAGGGTACATAGGATGCTGACAGAAAACACGGAAAAGTTTCAAGAAGAGAATCAGGAATTGAGCGAAGAGAACTTCAAGCTGCAAGAAGAGTGTGCAAGGATGCAGCATGATATGGAACAGTTGCAAAATAAGAATCAACTGCCAGTGATAAGTAGTGATAACCACGTGCCAAATGAGAAGTATAGAGAGCTAGAAGATAAGAACTTGGACTTGGAAAGAAAGCTAGCCGAGTTGGTGCCTAAGAAAAGTAATGACGGTGGTTTAGATGCTATCCTCGATTCAAAAGCTCAAGAAGTGATTGCTAAATTGAAATTTGAAATCGTTGAACTTCAGAATAAGCTCAACACCAATGAAGAAATCAAACGCTTGAATCTTGAAATCGATCATCTGAGAAAAGAAGTGGACGGCCTTTCAACTCAGCAAAATGAAAACTTCATATCGTGCGAGTCCATCAGGAAGGTCATTGATAAATACATGGCTCCTGATTTTCCTGCGATTCAAAAGTATCTGAAAAATTCTTCAACCGAACTCTTGGAATATACGGACTTGTGTCTAAAGAACTACGCGGATCTGAGAAGTAAGAATGAGACCTTGGAGAGTCGCGCTTCTGAAGATTCTCGCATCATCAATAACCTGCAGGCCAATATTGATGAGATGAATGCTGAAATCGATATTTTAAATGGTGATCTATCGCATTACTCGCACGAATGTTCGGAACAGAAGAAAAACAATGATTTCCTGATTGCTGAAATAGGAGCACTGAAGAGTGTGTCCAAACTTGAACCTATCCTAGAGCATAACAATGAGGAACACATGGAGAAGCTGCAAACTGAACTGGACGATTGTAGCAACTTGAACAAAAACATAGAAGCTGAATTACAGAAATATGAAAATCAACTTCTGGAAGCAGAAACAGAAAAGAATAAGTTAATGAGTGAGCTGAACTCATGCAAAGAAGAACTTAAACATACTAAGGATGAAATAGATTTACTAAAAAAGGCTCAAAATAATGCCGTTGATGATGAATCTTTATCAATTTTACAAAAGAAATTGGCGGACACTCAAAATGAACTTGATAAAACTAAAAGTCAGCTTCATTCGGTGTCTGTTGAAAACGAAAAGAACAAAATTGATCTTACCATTGTAGATAATGATAAGGTGCTGTTAATGAGAGAAATAAGCGAACTCAAGGCTAACATACAAACCAAGTCAATAATCGAAGACTACGCTAAAAAGATAGAAGCGGAAAAGACTGATCTAGAAATTAAACTGTGTCACCTCAGTGAGATGGAGACCATGGTAGAAACGCTGAATAAGAAAAATGACTATCTGAAAGAAAGAATAGCACGTTTAGATGCAATGGTTGCAAGCTCTGCCATGACTTTAACTCAAGAAATAATTGTTCACAAAAATAAGGAAATGAGAACTAATAGAACCTTTAAGGAAAAAGAAGAAGAGTTGTTCAAGGCTCAACAAAAAATTATGGCTCTTGAAACCGTTCCAAATATGGCAGTTCTTCTAGATTTGAAAAAAGAACTAGAAGACTGTTCTGCGAAATTAGCTGATTTTAATGGCCCTTATTTGAGCTCACCTCCAAGTGTTTCTGAAACCAAAAAATATGAGGTTCATGTAGAAATCTTAGTTGAAGATGATCTTAGAGATGCTGCTAAAAATCTTATAAGTAATGTAGAAATTTTAAAACAAAGTGTTCTCAAAGATAGAGACAGCACTTTTGAGGCTTTGAAAGCAGAACTTGCTAGAAGTAATTCCGAATTGGAAGATTTAAAGACTGCTAACGAAAGCTTAAAACTCATATCGATCGATAAGAAAACTTTGGAAGCAAAAGTAAAGAGGATGACAGAAGAAGCCGCTGAAAGACAAAAAGATATTGATAGCTTTGATGAACAATACAACAAACTGTTTGAAGAGTTGACTCGGGTTAAGCAGGAACGGGATGATATGAATGCAAAGGCTACAGAAATAATGAGTTTGGTTGATGAAAAGGATAAGGAAATAGTAGCTAAAGTTGTGGACATTGACATGCTCAAAGAAGAAATTAAAGAAATCGATGCTGAATTTACCAAAGTCAAAGAACAGAAACATAAATTGTGCCTAGAAAAAGACATTCTTAGAAACCAAAATTTAGAAATAGAAAAAAAGAATGAAAAAATTGTTGAAAACGAGCAGACTATCGACACTTTGAATAAAAAAATCACCCGACTTGAAACCGAAATGGAATATATAAGAGTTCAAAATATTGAAAAATTAGCCGAGGCGAAAAACAAAGCAGCCGAAAATCCTCAAGCTAAAGAAGAGTATTTACGTCTGAAAGCAGATTATGACAGTATTGAGAAGCAAAAACTAGAAACAGATGCCCAGGTTCAAACATTATCCACTGCTTTGTCAGAACTTGAAGCCAAATTGAAGAATTTAACAACAGAGGAGGAAGTTAGGTTAGAAGAAATGAAGCAATTGGCATCCCACAAGGCTGAAGCGGAGGTCCAGATTCAACAACTTAATATAGAAAAGAATGAACTCATCAGTTTGGTAACTCAGAAACACCAAGAAAGTATTACATATCACGCAGAGATCCAAAGATTAAATGCTGTTCTATTCACAGAGAGCGAGAAATACAAAGAACTAGAAAAACTAACTGAACAGTTGAAAGCAACCGCACAAGAGATTAATAAAACTGATCGGGAGTCCAGTTCCCAAGATGTTGAACACCTGACTACTGTATTAAGAGAAAAGACTGATAGATGCTTGCAGCTGGAAGGAATTCTGGATGAGATCAGAAAGGCGGGAATCACTCCAGATGAACTGGACAAACTGAGGGAGAAGAATCAATTCTTGGTGGAGAAGTGTGAGATCATGGGGAACAATTTGGTCATGGAGCAGGCTAACACAAGACAGATAGTTCAAGAGAAAATACAGGTAATTCACAATGTACAATTTCTTTTTTGATTTGATTTTGGCATTTTTGCCTCTGCAAGTCTGGCTTTCTCAAAATTATTCCTAGTAATATGTACATGCAATACTTATGGAAAAATACAGATTAATCAATAAATACGTAGATATTCACGGTCCTCCTCACTAAGGATTCTTGTTCTGAAGTTGACCGAAGTTGTGTTAAGGTTAAATGTCACGTACGTTATAATCTACGCATTCACAGATGGCGCCAATCAAATTATTTTAGGTTTTTAATGATTTTTGCATATTACGCTTTAAAATATTAAGGTAAATTAATTGTTCGCGACCGTGCATATTTAATTAGAATATAAATAAATAGTTTTGTCCATAAATAAACCCAAATCTTTCAAGAACGGCTGAAAAATTCAATTTTGTATCCGTGACTCAATCCAATATTGTATTTTTCAGCCGTTCTTGAAAGATTTGGGTTTGTTTATGGACAAAACTATTTATTTGTATTCTAATTAAATATGTACGGTCGCGAACAATTAATTTACTTTAATATTTTAAAGCGTTACATGCAAAAATCATTAAAAACCTAAAATAATTTGATTGGCGCCATCTGTGAATGCGTATATTATAACTTACGTGACGTTTAACCTTAAATCATAATTTTTATGATTTTCTTATTTTTATGTGTGTTGATTTCTTCATTTAATCCTGCTCTCTTCAAGACCCATAATTTAACATACAGCCCCTTTAAACCGCCTCACAATGTCACTCAACCGGGTATCAATATTGTTCCCCTGACTATACACTGTGCAGACAGGGGGATTTTTGTGAGGTCATATTAAAAATATGAGGAAGACAAACGTTCCCGGGTTACGAATAACTTGACTTGACCTCGACTCTGCTCGTGCAATGATGGAAGATTTAGCTAGTAGTTGAATTGAACCCTTGATTCCTGGGTTGGAACCTGTCACATTCACTTCTGACTTGAGTTTCAGTCTAAACTAACATAATATTTTGACTAACTTGCCAATTTTGTAATTTCTAGATTGTCGAAAAAGAGCAAGCCCTGTCTAGAGAATTGGAACGCCTGAGGCAGCATCTGTTGGACATGGAGGAAGAACACACGAAAGAACTGGTAGCAGCGGAACAAAAGTGGCAAGAAGCGCAGGCTAAATTAACTTCTGCTGAGGAGAAGGTCAAACACTCCAGCACCGTGTATACATCCAATAGGTGAGTAGTTCTTCTTCATGTTCTGCTCCTTTTTGATGTTTCACAACATTGTTGACACCTTATCCCTTGATACTGCTGCCAAAACACTTCAGAAGATTCCTCAGTCATGAAGTTCACCTTCTGCCAGCACTTCTTTTTCATCTCTCATTGTCTTGTATTTTTTTTACATTTACTCCACACAGGGGGTCCTTGGGAATATATTTATATTAACCCCACAGGGTTTTTTTTATTGTTAGGGATGCCATGTGAAGGGTCTTTTTGAGCAAAGTAATGAACCTGGGTCTCGAAGAGACCTGCATTGTAGGACGGTGGAAACAAGATGCCAGCAAATCATTCAACTGCTGAGCTGTTGAACTCTTGTAGAATCAACCCGTAATCAATTGATAAATGACAAACTGTACAAATATGTACTATGTTTCCCGACTGTGCACTGTTGCCAACGTGATCAATGATGCTAGTTTCTCGGAACATCTTCCATTGAAATAATACTTGTAGAACAAGGATAGCATTTTCAGCTCACGCCTGTGATCTAAAGATTGCAATCCGTTGTTGATGACTATCTTTTTCGAAAGGTTAACCATGTTCTTTTCAGTCTTGCAGCATTCCCTCATTGTGGTTGCCATAGTCTTACTGGCCCTTGGCAACTGAGACTCTTGTATTGTTTATCTTCTTCCTCTCACTTTAGCACAAATTTATACTCCTCTTTCCTTACTTTTTAAATTTTTTCTGTCTATTCAGCATTAGTCTATTTTTTTGGGGTGATGATGCATTTCTTCCTCTTTCTTGAATAGCCAATATTTCAAATAGTCCAGTGCCGATCATCAGAGTTAATGTGAAGACGAACCATGCAAAGCTTTCTGCAATGTTGGCGATTGAACGTTGAACATCTTTTCTGCCGTGTGGTATCATGTGACGACTATCGCTGAAGTTTTCAGGCTCGTTAATATGTATTTTTTATTTCCAGTATTCGAGCAAACCAAGAAGTTGAGACCCTCAGAACTCAGATAAAGTTGGTGGAAAGGCAGAGGGACGAGATCCAGTCACATTTGAGCCAGTCTGAAGATAGGAACAGCAAAAACCTGGCCGCCCTGACAAACTTGCAATGTGTTCTGGAGCAATTCCAAATGGGTAAGTCTTTTGTTTAACAAACTAGCTGGTTCTCTGATTAATTAAACATTTATTGTATAGCTGGTTCCCGGCATATTCATATTCAAAGAAATACATTATTTCTCCCTGAATCACCTTTCCCGTGTGTCCCCGTTCCCCCCGCGTCCCCTTCCTAGCTAGCAACATAAAGATTAAAATTATATTCTGTTAAAATATTATATTATAATCAAAAATTTTAACAAAACAAAAAACTACTTCAAAAAAAAAACAATAAGAAGTAAAAAAATAATTTCGTACGATTGTTATTTTTGGAGTCGGTGTCAGCCAAGGTAACTACATACAAAGGTAGTTATAGGTGACATGTGGAGATCTTGGCTGACACCGACTCCAAAAATAGCAATCGTACGAAATTATTTTTTTACTTTTTAGTGCATTTTTGAAGTCTGTTAAAAAAGTGAAGGCTACCGACATCTGTGGTCGATTAGTTCAGCTTACTATGTTTCACCCAAATGGTGTGAGTCCTTGCTTATGGATGATTATCAGGATATTGATCGATATTGTAGATTTTCGTTTTATCTTCTAGTCTCCCACTCCACAATGACTAGTTGTTTTGATGGAGGTGTGTTACTCTTTAAAAAGGCTCGCATCATGTGTTTTTATGTTCGTTCTTTCTCGACAATAACCGCGATATAAAACAGCTCATAAGTCAGGGCTAGTGTAACAGTTGTTATTCTTACCGGTTTTGTTTCTTATAAATTGTCCATGTTCAATAAGTTGAAATAAAAGTGAAAAGTTTGTAAATAGAACGAGATTTTATTTAAAAGGATCACTCCAGATTTTAACAGTCGTTTTTTGTTTTGTTAAAATTTTTGTTTATTTTTTGATTTTTAATGACGAGCGTGTGTAAAGAAGTTTTACTTAAAAAAAAAAGAATCATCGAAATCTGTTGGCGTAAAATTGAGTTATTCGTCCATTTGTTGCGCACATACTTATTGCAAATTTAAGACATATATGGTATTCTCATGGATCCCACTGTCAGAACTGGACCAACTTAAAATGGGACCACACCAATGGGTTCACCCAATCGAAAGTTCTGAGGTAACAAACATAAAAAAAAAATTTAAAAAAATACTGTCGAATTGATAACCTCCTCCTTTTCGAAGTCGTTTAAAAATATAGGTTTATTGCTTGTCTGAATTTTTCACACAGCCATCAACTTTGAGTTGGGAAGCGGATTTGGGTACCGCCGCTAACCATTTATTGGATAACCAACACCCCTGCCATAGGACACCCCAAGTGGTTCGCTACATTTGGTGACTTAGTAAAAGTATCCGGGTTCATGGGGTGAGGTTTGTCTAGGTCTTGGCGGCGGATGCTTTTACCCACCTACTGCGTGGCGGGCCGGATGGGGAGAGACTGGTTGAGGGAGACTTAACCTAAACCAGCCGGACTCTCCCGACCCATTGACTTGCAACGGAGTGGGAGGGATGGATTCATTCATCTGTCACTCCTGGACACACTGACCCCCAGATTCCTACACGCCACTCATACCTTCTTCCTTACCAGAACTTTCTCTCCTTCCTTAACCTAAAAATACCCTCCACACAGCACTCCAAAGATGATATAGACCCTGAAGGAATTTTTATTGTTCAGAGCCTCCCATGTAAAACTAAGGTAAAAAAATCAGAGTGTGCAATTTACACATAGAAGTGAAATCTTCAGAAAACTAAAGTAGACAAAAGTGGGGAAGCTACGAAGCACTGCACAAATAGGACACCGATTATAATATCTCATTCTCTCAGGCTATATCCTGCAGATGTATGTGTTTGTCTCTTTTTCGTGTCGCTATTTTTCGTTTCATCGAGTTTCAATTCAACAACCCTTCTAAGGAAGTCTTCACAAGACAGTATTTTGACGATTTCTCTACTCCGACATTCGAGAAGACAACGTTCACTTATCTCATCTTCCAGATAAAGAGCGCGACGGAGAAGCTGTGGCCGGCCGTGCCAGACGAGACCTGATCTCCGCCCGCGAGGAAATCCAGCGTCTCCAGCACCAGATCCTCGACATCGAGGAGAAGCTGAGGGACTCAAACAGCGGTCTGAGGGCTGCGGCCAGACTATCGGGACAGCTGGAAGCGCGAGCTGCGCAGGTTCAGGAAGCCAGAGAAATTGGTGGGTGGATGACAATTTTATTAATTATTACAAATTAGTTTTATAACTGTTTTAGATACTTAATTATTTTATACTAGTTGTTGCTACTTGCCTGCAAAAGTAAGCCACATAAATACATAATAGGTTTACTTAATCGTTTGTAATTTTCGACATAACATATCCATTCAAATTTTGAAAATTTCACCCTTGTACGATTGGGCGTATCTATTCACAAAGGAAACTATATTGTACTTGTGCAGAATTCTTGACACCCATTTTCAATTTTGAAAATGACAATAATTTATTTTTTTATACATACTTTATTGCTTGTCTGAATTCTTGACACAATCAGATCGGATTTCAAAAATTACACTTAAATTCAAAGCAAATGCAATTTTTAGAGTTCATTGAATCGGAGTTACGCAGGACAGACACGTATCTGAAATTATTATTTTTAATAGCTAGTTGTGGACAGTATTTTTTTCTTTTTTAACCTGTACAGTTTCTTTATACATAAGGGTTAAAATCGCATTTATAAAAAAAAAACCAAAAACTTTTTCGTGGTCGCCGGCGGCCTTTCGACAAACGACAGGTTAAGTGACTTTTTCACAATGGACGGAGAATGGAAAGGCGAATTTTTATTTTAATAAAATTTAAATTTCTAAAAATAATTTTTTAATTTTTTAAACTACTTTTAAATGCACAAACTTTTGTAGTAGAGCTTTGGTTTATTTGTTATTTTCTTTTATACATGGTTTTAACTATCATCGTAGATCTAGAAATATTTCATTGGATCAATCAACTTGTTTTTTTAACATTTAATCACATTTCACCGCACAAAAGAGAATTGATAAGGTTGCCAACTTAAAAATAAATAAATTTGAAATATATTTTTTAATTCTTCCAAAATGCTCCCTTATCACTTTCTACCCAATTCATCACCATTTATTCTAACAATATTTTCATCATTATTGTTTCGTTTTTTGTAATTATTAACCTGTCAAAGGCTGGACCCCCTCTTCTTTTTTCCTAAATTTTGAATTTTGAATTGAATGTTTTATGAATTAATTTTAAGTTCTCATATATTTTATTGACCGAAACACATTCCTAGAACAATAAAATATGTACTAAAACTTAATTACTTGCGTTAATTTGATAAATTGATAGGTTTTACGATGTTTTCGTAAAGAATTCCGCATCAGATTTAATCGCGGCAAAATTTGACACTTCGACTCCACAGATAAAAATCATTTAAAAACATTCTGGTGCTGCCAGGTGAATGAAACTAGTTGCTATATCTTTTACGATATTTGGGCAAGCTATTCTGACCTTTTTCTTCATACAAATTCTGTACACAGAAGGGTCAAAATCGCATGGCCCCCAATTCTGAAGTCCCGGCAAATGGCAGGTTAATAAATACACTATTTGGTTTATTTATCACTGCATCACAAAATGGCGATAGTAACAATATTGTATATTTTTTTATTCTATTTTTGAGGTTTTTAACACATTTGTTGGCATTTTGACTAAATATCAGCTGGTAATTCTGGGGTAATTAAAGTTTCTCAGAGTTCTATCTGGTATATAAGTCAACTTGTCTAATTTATCACTGGGTTCAAGGATGAACTAATATTTTACTCATTGATTGATTATTAACTATTGTTTTATTTATTAATTTTTATAATAAACACTAAAGGCTTGGGAAAATAAGTATGAGAAAATAAAAAACTAATATTTTCATTTAAAACATTCTGAACTTTAATATTTTTTCTGTAATTTTTTTTAACCCGTCTGCTTGTTTAGGAATAAATACATCCCAAAACACGTAATCGCGTTATACTTTCATAAGACCAAAAACGTCCCAGAGCGACCTTGCATTTTAAAAGCTGTATATCTCTCTTCCTCTCATGCAAACATATGTATTTTCTTTTAACTAGAAAGAGAACGAAATAATGCTTCTTATTGTCTTTGAAATATGAAAGCTATCTTGCATAGACATTTTACAATCTCGATCCAAAATGACGGTTTGACCAGTTTGGTGCGAAACTGAGGCTTCCGGATTGTGAAGTGCGAATATATTAAACCAAGCAGACGGTTTAATGCAATAAAATTAAGTTTATAATGTTGTAATCTCCAAAAGTAAATTAGTTAACAATTGTTTTGTGCAAGTCACAAAAACTTGTCGACTTATATTTATTTTCTAGAGCCTTTTGTGTTTCATTTTGTGGTTTTGAACTAATATCATCATTTTTTTTACTATTTCATGTAATATGCCATAAAAATATGAAGTTTTTACATAATTAATTCAGTGTATTAGAAACTTTATACATTTGTAAATTTTTTCACACAAGGGGCCATCCATAAATGGCGTCACACCTTAAGGGTTGAGAGGGGGGTAGGAAAGTGTGACATTGTTTGACAAGAGATATGGGCTGGTCATCAGCTCTGTGACGTCACATGTAAAAAAAAAATAATTATGTTTTGATTATTTAAAGATGTAATATTGCAAAATATGTGACGTCACACTAGGGGGAGGGGGTCTCACAAATGTGACAATGTGTGACAGGTACGGGGGGGTCAAAAATTCATGAAATTCGTGTTACGTAATTTATGTATGGCCCCTAAGCAATTACTTACTTTTTTTGTAAAATGATTTTAAATGCATAATTTTGTTGACAAATTCTAAAAAAATACTTTCTGTAGGCAAAAAATAATTACAAATTTATAATCCCAAATCTCTATTTTAAAAAAACATTTACACTTCATAGATTCATTTTAGTAGATTTTCATACAAGATTACAGACACTCTTTTAAATATTTCATCACATTTAAAAAAATAAATTCTTACTCAAACACCACAATTTTTTGTTTGTATTTTTTGTTGTGCTTTTTTGTTGCACTTTTTTGTAAATATTAGAAAGTATTTGATTCATTGTGTTTTTTCCACATTTTCTTCATGTAATTACTTAATGCTTTCACTGTGTGTGCAAACCTTTTTTTCTAAATAACTTTTGTTCTTCTTTATTGATTTATGTTTTTTGTATTCACTTTTTTAATCTTTCTAACTAACATTTTTTGTTTGCTGGATATGGTATTTCTTTTGTTTTTTTCCTTGAGAGCTTCTTCCGTTTAATTGACACATAATTCAGAAATACAGTCATTATTCAATGACGTTTTAAAGCTGTTGAGTCATTTTATGTTTTTGCCTTTCACTTTTTTGGTCAAAGTTCAATCTACAAAGAGATCCAAAAAAGTCAGTCAATAGTCATTCAGAGATTTTTTTTATATGAATTGTAGTTTTATGAGGTAATACTAAATGTTTACCCAATAATAATATTATTTAGCTAGTTATAGGTTGTTCTCAGTAATAAAAATATGCCTTTCTAATAGGTTTTAATTCCTCAGACCTCGGGCATATTTTGTCAAAAGGTCAGAATATTTCCACTTTGCGATAAAATACAAATAAATGGTACATTTATGAACTTATCCGAAAATTTAAAACTATTTTTGAAAGGTGATGAAATAAGCTTTAAAATGTTATGATTATAAATAAAAATATAATGTTTGAAATATAATTTTTTTTAATGCAAACATAAAAAAGATTTTCAAAAATGGCTCACCTTACGGTTTTTCTAAATAAAATTACTGCTGATAATGAAAAAAAAATTAAAGACACCTGCACATTTTATTAGACATAATATTTTTTTTATTTCTTTTATTTTAGTGACTATATAAAATAATTGTTACATACAAGATATAATGGTGAAATTAAGTATAAATTATTGTATTTCTTAGTCCTCCTCACTAGGGGGTCCTGTGCCGAGGCGGACTAAAGTTATTTAAAATACGGTTTATTTGTCTTCTATGTCGTTTTTAGTGTCTTCATTAGGGTTTTTTCGTTGACCTCTTTTAGCCATATTTTTATTTTTTATTTGTATTCATTTGGATTTTTTATTAGTTTTATGTCTTGGGGAAGGATGTTATGGAGTTTTGTTTCAAAGTATGTATAGTTTCTTTGTCCGAAAGTGGTTTTATAACTTGGAATATTTTTTATATCGTTTTTATTTGATCTTGTGTTATGCATACATGGTCTAGTAGAGGATTCATTATTTTTGAAAATCTTCAATAATATATTTTTGGCATATATTTGCTGTACATTTGGTACATATGTATTATTAAAATATTCACAAAGCATCATAAATTTTTTTCAAATTGCTGTAATGAACTTTTTTTCATTAAGGGGTACATTTTAATTATTTTATGATTAATTTTTAGATTTGAATATAAAGCGTAGTGTTTTCTCTTTCTAACACCATTTAGAAAATATTTTTAACCGTGATAGTAAGGAAGACAACGATTTCCAATGAAAGTTAACAAATTAGTTTGAGGGTTTAAATGCTGTGAATACAAGAATTTTAAACTTGTATTTATTAGTTATTAAAAATATACTGAATTTGCATAAAGAAATAGTGCTTATTTAATTGGAATATTATGTCAAACTGACAGCTTATACTGAACTTTTATCAAGAGGTAACGCTAGTCGAGTTTTTTTATCAATCTTACAACTAACAATGAACTTGAATCAAGAAATAGTGCTAATTTAATTGCAATATTATGTCAAACTGACAGTTTACACTAAACTTATATCAAGAGGTAACGCTAATCGAGTTTGCTAATTTAATTGCAATATTATGTCAAACTGACAACTTACACTTAACTTATGTCAAGAGGTAACGCTAATCGAGTTGTTTTGTCAATCTTACAACTAACAATAAACTTGAATCAAGAAATAGTGCTAATTTAACTTCAATATTGTGTCAAACTGACAGCTTATACTAATATTATATCAAGAGGTAATGCTAGTTGAGTTGTTTTGTCAATCTTACAACTAGTACAAAACTTGAATCAAAAGATAGTGCTTATAATTCAATAGAAATGTTTTGTCAAACTAACAGAATTCACTGAATTTGCATAAATCTCCAATCAAATTGGAATGTTATGTCAAACTGACAACTTACACTGAACTTATAACAAGAGGTAACGCTAATCGAGTTGTTTTGTCAATCTTACAACTAACACAAAACGTGAATCAAAAGATAAAGTACTAATAATTCAATTGAAATATTTTGTCAAATTCGCATCATTCACTGAATTTCAAATTGGAATGTTATGTCAAACTGACAACTTACACTGAACTTGTATAAAGAATTGACGCTAATGTAACAGACTGTGCAATATGTGATATACTCTGCTGTGACTTTTATTTATTTGTTTGTTGCTGTTATTGTTTTTAGTGTTTATATTTTACAAAAAGGCGGCATTCGGTATAATCTCATTTGGTAACTGTGAGTTTGGTTTTTGACTCATTTTGCCACGTGGGGTTGCATCGTGCGTTCGCCAGCTTTCGTCTGTGCCCTGTTTTATTTATTTTTAGTTTTATTTTAATTTTATTATTGTTGTGTATGTCGTCTTGTCGATACAAGTTGTTTTTTTTTTCGCTGTGAATGTTTAAAATTGCCGTCCAGTGTCCGTTTTGTTTGTCAGTTACAAAAATCACACCTTACACATTTTGCAAATATAAAATAATTTTTTTTTTGATTAATATTTAAAACTTTATAATTTTGTTCCTTTTTTAACTTGATTGGTTTCACATTGATACGGATGTCTTCACATTTTAATCGAAATAATAATATAGAACAAGGTTTTCCCAACCTTCTTCTTTCCAATCTCCTTCCATTGCCCACTCCCTTTAACCTCACAATCTACCCTAATTTAGGATTAATTTCTCATTAAAAAAATGGTTTACGATATTCCAGCGGGACTTACTCCCTTTTCAAGTTTTAGACCTCAAAAAATCACTGTATGTCAATCTGAAGATGCCCCTAGCAGGGTGAAACCAGCTCAGTCTAAAATAAATACATAAAACTTGGTTATAAAGTTTTCTGATCTTAATATTGCAATGGAAATCAACTAAATGAAAAGTTTCAAAAACAGAATAGCTACCCAAATTTGGGTAGAATCGCTAATGCCATTAAGTGATAGCTACCCAAATTTGTGCCGTTGAGTGATAGCTCTCCAATTTTGGGTAGCACCGCTAATGCCTTTGAGTGATAACTACCTAAATTTGGGTAGCTATCACTCAACGACATTAGTAATGCTACCCAAATTTGGGAAGCACTGCTAATGCCGTTGAGTGATAGCTACCCAAATTTGGGTAGTTATCACTCAAAGGCATTAGCGGTGCTACCCAAAATTGGGTAGATATCACTAACGACATAAGTGATATTCCTTTGTAAAGTTATTCCTTTGCTTTAAACCACATTTCCATATTAATATTCATAAGCATGATTTTTTGAATGAGCGTGGCTGAATCTAAAACCAGAAATCTCTATTGCCCAAAGCATTTTTTTTTCAAATAAGGTATCGCTAGAGTGTATAATACAAAACTGTGTGAATAATATAGATTTTGACATTGTTTTGTGCATTGCATCCTTTATTAAACACACTAGGCATTTTTGATGTTGTATTTTTCATAATTTTTGTATTTTTTTCCAGTGTATTGTCGTAGTTTATGATTTTGCATCCGCATATGGCACGACATCGCAAAAAAACAAAAATCATTTGCCGCCTAGATTCTGAGTATTATTTCAGGTACTGGTCATTTAAACAAGCCGAAAACTGCGCACCGTAGACGTCAAAGAGAAAACAATGCGATATCCAAACACATTTCATCGCAATCCAACAAATTGTATGATATTTTAACAGTTTTGTTGATATATATATGACAAGCCGCTCTGAAGAACATCTTTTCTATTGACATTTTACTGTAAATTACCATCATACAGTATAATTGCAATTTTTTGTTCCTTTTTACCATCTTGCGGTGTTCCTAAAGGATCTGCAGAATGTCCAGAGTGTTTTGTAATGCCTGTTTTGTGGTGCGTTTTTCAATCATCATCATCATTGTTTCTCGAGATGTCTGTGCGGCGTGTATTTTTGTCGCACGTGCGCAGTTTCGGTGTCGCCAGGACTTGTATAATACTTTGATTCTGGGCCGGACACTATCATCTGGCAACCCAGCATCCCGGAATGATTTCTAGAGGTTTTATTTTGGAATGTTATTATTAATTTGTGCATTGTTATTTTTAATATGATTTTAAGCATGTTTCTTTCTAATATCGTAACCCTTAAAGTTCATTTTGAAGAAATATGATTTTGCAAAAATAAACCATGTGCAAAAAGCATGAAATAAAAATTTTTCCCTTCTAGGGCGACGATATTAAAACATTTTATAAAACATTGAATGTGTTGCTAACTTTGATAAGCCCAAGTAAAGTATTTTACCAGTTAATCAAGTACTGTTACATGGGTACTGATCAATTTTTAATTTTGAAATTACATAAATAACTTAAGTTTAATTCAAATAATTTAAGTTTTTAAATTTAATTGGGTAATTTCTTTTTGTTTTGATTGTTGAATTTTAAAGTGTTTTGCCATGTTTTGCTACCTTTTTTGAGATAGCGTTTTGTACAGGCTTCCAGTGTCCATCGTCAGGGCAGATCTTAGCTATCGATCGTACAGTTGATTAATCAGACATCTACAAATACAAAGTTTGAGATAGTGAGAAAAGCAATATTCAAATGCTCGCCAAATGTTATTTACACATCTCTGTGTTTTACATATTAAATAAGCGATAAAATAACACCGGAAGGCATAACGGTCCGGTACGTTAGTATAACATTTTGCAATATCTTACTAGTAACCCAGAAAACATCAACATTTTATTTAATTCATAACGAGTTTTTCTACATTTTAATTGATTTAGTTGCTTTTATGAATAATCTGAGTATTGTACCAGATAGAGGGTACACTTTTACATATAACTGCATACTCGACAAAAATTTCGATTTTTCGGAGATGTCTGGCTAATCAACTAGAGAGCGGTTGTGTGAAACGTTTATCCGAGAATGAGTCACACAATAAAACTTAACACTCTAATAATCAACCAACAAACTACAAATTACGATCTCAAATATGTTTTATTTTGTGACAAAACTATGATTCAAAGTTTTGCAGCCGTCTTTAACTTTACATTATTTTAATATTCATTCATTTTCGCTATCATTTAAAAATTATCATTAATGTATTTTATTGGAAAACAAAAGTCCATTTTAATTTATTGTCATATAATAACCACTTTCTCATCAAACAATCATATGTCCATCTCCCCATAGTGGCAGGCAGAGTATATAAACCACCAAAATCTACACATAGCTTAAATACAATTTTTTGATGAGTTTTTTTTCCTTCTCTAGCTGCTAAATTGGAAGAGGAGTTGAACAGTTAAAATACAATTTTTTGATGAGTTTTTTTCCCTCTCCAGCTGCTAAATTGGAAGAGGAGTTGAACAGTTTAAATACAATTTTTTGACAAGTTTTTTTCCCTCGCTAGCTGCTAAATTGGAAGAGGAGTCGAACAGTTTAAATACAATTTTTTGACAAGTTTTTTTCCCTCTCCAGCTGCTAAATTGGAAGAGGAGTTGAACAGTTTAAGTACTTTTTTTTTTAAGAGTTTTTTTCCCTCTCTAGCTGCTAAATTGGAAGAAGAGTTGCACAATTTAAATACAATTTCTTGACGAGTATTTTCCCTCTCTAGCTGCTAAATTGGAAGAGGAGTTGAACAGTTTAAATACAATTTTTTGACAAGTTTTTTTCCCTCTCTAGCTGCTAAATTGGAAGAGGAGTTGAACCAATGGAAAAAGAAGTACCGGGATGCAGTTTCTAACCAGCAAGATAAAGTGGATAAATCTCTTGTGAAGAATTTACTGATGGGTTATATCAACACCGTGAACCAAAGACAAGGAGATAGAATACAGGTTTGTCTATGACTATGTTTTTTTTTTTTTTCGTTACTTCCTTCTTATTTTATTTTTGGGAGGCGCATATAGGTAGTGCCGCCCCAAGAACCTTTTATTGGCTAACCAACACCTCTGTCATAGTTCATTCCATGTGGTTCGCTACGTTTGGTGACTTAGCAGAGGTGCACTTACCCATCAGACGCGTGGTGAACGGGACGTCACTGCTGACTGACCCCTAGATTTCTACCCATCCCTCATACCTTTTTCTTTCCCAGAAATTCCTTTTCTACTTTCTCTTAAAAATACTCTCCACACAGCATCCTCAAAGATGACATAGACCCTGTAAAACTGGTACTGATTGCCGACAGGGGTGTCCGAGTAGGTAATGGTCATCGAGATTGGTTCTGGCCAGCCTACTGCTTAGATTTAATTAGCCGCTATTATAGACAGGTCATGTGACTTGTAGCATAATTGTTGTAAATATTTAAACTCATAATAAACCAGTTTAAGGACCTACTGTTATTGAGATGTACCCCCACAGAACTTAACTAAAGAATATGCTTCGTTTTCCAGGTTCTCCGACTTCTAAGCACCGTGCTTGACTTTGACCAAACGGAATGCGAGCGTGCCGGACTTGGGCGGGCATCCGTCCCGGGCACGGCTGGACACGGCGGGGCTGATTCCCTCGCCCAGGAGTTCATCAAGTTCCTGGAGAAGGAGTCTCGGCCGCAGCTGAAAGTTGGGCTGCCTAATCTGCTGCATCTGGGACAAGCTCAAGGTGATTAGCATATAATATTGTGCTTGAACAAATTAAAGCCCGATTTTGTACCTCAACAGATTACTGATGTTCTTTGAATCGATAATGATAATTGGACAATTGCTGCAGCGCCATTTTCTTGATATTATTATATCAA
The DNA here is from genome assembly GCA_917563855.2 of Limnephilus lunatus. Taxonomy (NCBI): domain Eukaryota; kingdom Metazoa; phylum Arthropoda; class Insecta; order Trichoptera; family Limnephilidae; genus Limnephilus; species Limnephilus lunatus. The sequence continues at coordinate 120,405,522 of OU830592.1, forward strand.
CTTAACTTCAAATTTGGGAGGCGGATACAGGTACCGCTGCCCCGGGAACCATTTATTCGATAACCAACACCCCTGCCATAGGTCGCCCCAAGTGGTTCCCTATGTTTGGCAGGGGTGCCCGGGTTCATGGGGCGATGTATAGGTCTTGGCGGCGAATGCGTCTGCCCACCTACTGCGTGGCAGGCCGAATCGGTAGAAACTGATTGAGGGAGATCATTTGACCTCTCCAGCCGGACTCTTTCGATTCATCACCTTGCACCCCTGTGGGAGTGATGGATTCATGGGTCTGTCACTTCTAGACAAATCGACCCCCAGATTCCTACCCAGCCCTCATACCTTTTACCTTCCCAGGACTTCATCTCCTTCCTTTCCCTAAAAAGACCCTCCACACAGCATCCCCAAAGATGGCACTTCGGATGGCACTCAGGACCTCCTATATGAAGCTAATGTAAAAAAAAAAACTACAACTTATTACTCAGACTATAACTAGTTACTTGCAAACAAGATATACAGGGTGTCCGGGGGTAAAGTGCATTTACTTCTGGAGGTAATTAATTCTGCATGATATTATAAGTAAATAAACAAAAATTTTAACAAAACAAAAAATGCACTAAAAAGTAAAAAAATAATTTCGTACGATTGTTATTTTTGGAGTCGGTGTCAGCCAAGGTAACTACATACATAGGTAGTTATAGGTGAGATGTGAAGATCTTGGCTGACACCGTCTCCAAAAATAACAATCGTACGAAATTATTTTTTTGCTTTTTAGTGCATTTTTTTAAGTTGTTTTTTGTTTTGTTAAAATTTTTGTTTATTTTTTGATTTTTAGTGACGAGCGTGCGTAAAGAAGTTTTACTTAAAAAAAAGAATCATCGAAATCTGTGGGTGTAATATTGAGTTATTCGTCCATTTGTCGCGCACATACTTATTGCAAATTCAAGACATATATGGTTTTCTCATGGATCCCATTGTCAGAACTGGACCAAATTAAAATGGGACCACACGGGGAGCACCAGCTTTCTAATAAAAAAAGAATCATCAATATCGGTTCACCCAATCGAAAGTTCTGAGGTAACAAACATTAAAAAAAAAAAAATTTAAAAAAATACTGTCGAATTGATAACCTCCTCCTTTTCGAAGTCGTTTAAAAAGATAAATAACATTTTTCGAAATTCCAACTTGTAGGGGTAGTTTTGTTGTAAAATCATAAAATTAGACCGGCGTGTGCGGCCGGCTTATTATTTTCCGCAGTTACGAAACGGGGCGAAACAGGCTAGTCACAACCATGAAATGTTGCCGCAGTCGTGTCCGGCAGGCTCTCAGCAAGTAAGATCGTACTTCACACTAAGGATTTTTAATAGGTACGTCTTTTTGTATGGGAAAAAAAATGTTGGAATTTCGGAAAAACTTGTTAATCTTTTTTACTCCTACCATCATGTAGAATCACCTCCCGAAGTTAATGCACTTGACGCCCAGACACCCTGTATAACTAATCACAAGCTAAAACGCATTGTAAATCGGTGTTTAATGTAAACCGCTCGTGCTGCGAAGATTTTTCTATCTGAGGGAGTATGGTTATTTTTAGTGGCTCTATTCCATTGACTTTCTTTTGGGTATGCTCAGAATGAACCAACTACGGGTCAGAAAGGATGTGCACATTGGTACACATTTCTTCAGACTGATTCATGGATGGTTTGAAAACTCAACTATCACGGAGAGCATTCATTTCTATGTTTCCTTTAGTTATCTCCGTCACCGACAGCACAGACTGTTAATACTATACTACTTTTGAAACGATAGACAGAGAAAGACTAATAATGAAATTGAAAGACATGGGAATTCATGGTAAAGAATTGCAGTGGTTTACTGATTACCTAAAAAACAGAAAACAAAAAACTAAATTTGGAGATGCTATCTCTGAAGAGCAACAAGTAAACCTTGGAGTTCCACAAGGATCGGTCTTGGGACCACTACTTTTTATTATATATATTAATGATATAGTGAAGTGCCTTAAATACTGTTCCATCAAACTGTTTGCTGATGACACACTTTTATATATTATAGCAAATAATATTGAAGATGCATTGTCAAAAATACAAAGTGAACTTAATGAAATATCTAAATGATTAAGCATAAATAAACTCAAATTAAATGTAACTAAAAGTAAATTCATGGTATTAGGGAAAAAACAAAATGAACTTATTTCAAAATATTGAAGAGGTAGAAGAAATTAAATATTTGGGAATCATAATCAATAATAAGTTAAAACTTAACTCTAACTTTGAAATGCTAACTAAAAAAATTGCCAAAAAGATTAATTTCTTAAGTAGAATAAAGGGAAAATTAGACATTAAAACTAGGAAATTGGTCTATAACACAACTATAGCATCCCATCTGAATTATTGCTCAAGTGTAATCTTTCTGAGCAATAAAACACAAATTAAAAGAATGGAAATAATTCAGAACAGAGGCATGAGGTCTATATTGTGCTGTAGCAGATATACCAGGATAAAAACCATGCAACGCCAACTCAATATATTAAGTGTGTGGCAAAGATTAGTTTTCAATACCCTAGTTTTTTATTTATAAGTTAAAAAATAAAATGTTACAAGTTTATATGTTGAATAATGTTAGAATCAACAGTACAGTTCATTGTTATCCTACGAGAAACTTTAACGATTTTAGGCTTCCTAAAACGAATTTATCGCGAATACAAAATAATATTTATCGTAAAGGTTTTAAAATGTTCAATGAACTCCCTGTAAATGTTAAGGAGACTAAAAGTCTTGCAGTTTTTCGTGGATTATGTCTTAATGTTTTAAAGTCCAAATTTTAGTCAGTAGGTAGTAAATAATATTGTAGTAGTCATATAAAAGAACACATTAGATATAAGATGTCAAATTTTATATCTAAATAAAATACACAATAATAAAATATATTTTTTTCTCTTTACAGGTCCCAATTCTCCGAATCTCTCAACAAAATCTGACAGTCCCTCTAGTATCGCTTCCCAAACGATACGATCATCAAGCTCACCCTTCCAGTCACAATCAGCGAATCTTCAACAATCAGCTAAACCGGTCGTACCAATAGTCGTACCTTTGGCAATCGACAATCCAATCATCACAAACGCCAATTCAAACAGTCCCGTTACAGTCAGTTCTACCAATAGTGATACGGGTTTAAATAACACGGGGGGCAATGCCGTATTTAATATGGGTGGTTTTAGTTTTTTCACGCCTATAGCGAACCCGGATCTCGTCGTAAATCAGACGCGAAATAGCGAAGGCGCTATTCTTAAGAATGTGCTGAAAGATGCGTAGACTGTGACTAGATAAAATGATACGGGTATCAATATGCTGGGGGTAATGCCGTATTTAATATGGGTGGTTTTATTTAGTCTCTTTAAATCAAATGTGAAATTGTAAAGACGCTACATTGAAGAATAATTATGCTTAAAAATGCGTTTGTGACGAACAAAATTTTTATAAAATTAATCTGCGTAAATAGATTCTTAAAGCTTGTAAATTTTGGGAGAGATTTTGGATATTTTTTTTAGTAATCTAGAAGTGTTATTTATACTAATTTAAAAGAAAACTGATGTCCCTGATTCGCAAGAGACCCCAAAAAGGCCAATAAAATTGATAATCTGTTACAGTCAGAATTTCAGTACATATTTAAATTTTTTCATTTGTTAGCAAAAATAAAATGGTGATAAATAAATCTCAAGCAAATACAGGGGTAAAAAAGTTAGTAACTTATACATACATAAAAACAATTCAAAATCTCTTCTTTAATATCATATTTAAAGGTGTTTATAATTACAAGATTAAATTTATAATAACAGGTGCTGAAATTTTTTATTGCAATTAATTTTAATTGGATTCAATATGTACCCGTTAATAGATGCATTCAAAATTAGTATTACAATCTTAAAAAAGTGTTGTTTTTCAATACAATATTATTAATATCTGATTTCAATGATTCTAATAAATCTTAAAAAAAAATTAAGATTTATTAATGATTGTAGTTTTCTATTCAATTCCTGATCTAATTCAATTTTTTTTTCCATAATTTCATCTTTGAATTTCATTAACCCTTTTGCTGCTAACTGCATTATATGGTGCACGAATAATCATTAAATCTTTGTTTTACAGTGAAATCCTCTTGAGAAGTTTTCCAAGAGACTGGAAAAAACAAACTTCTTAAGCAGGAAAACCTTATATGTGGGAAAAATTGGGCCATTATTGAGCCGGGGGACCGAAAAAATCGTGAAACCCTCTTAAGAAGTTCTCTCTTAAGACGTTTCGTGGTTAAAGAAGTTTGGTTTTTTCAGTCCCTCGGCTCAGTATTAGCCCAATTTTTCCCACATATAAGGTTTTCCCGCTTAAGAAGTTTGTTTTTTCCGGTCCCTTGGAAAACTAGAGGGTTTCACTGTATATGGTGCATGAATAATCTTTAAATTAAACACATTTGCAACCAATCGCATTATGTTTGTACGCATTTATGCATTCTTCAAGAAAGGAAGAAAACCTTGTAATTTTGTAAATATCGATTGTCCAGTCTATTAGTTAAACATCTTCAATATTAAGTTTCGAGATAATGACGAAAGCAATATGCAAATGCTTAACATAAATCAAATATTATTTGCACGTGTTTGTGTTTTACATATTAAATATGCTATAAAACAACACCAGGAGGCCTAATGGTTCGTTACATTAATATTACATTTGAAATATCTTACTAGTGACACAGACAACATCAACATTTTGTTTAATTCACTAAAAGTTTTTGTGCATTATCATAGACATATGAATATTAATAGACCAGAACATAAAGGTGAGGGGTAGAAACCAACTACAGCGGGACGAAGAGCAAGAAGACGGCTTTGGTGATACGTGATTCGTCAAAACTCAATCTGACAGTATATAGGCATCTCGCACTATAAAATCATCATTTAGTTCTTAAAAGTAAACTCTGCTTTTGAATTAATAGACCTTTTTACACGAGAGCGCGAATTGCTGGCCGCGCAATGAACAAATTTGAAGTTCAAATACGTCAAAGTAAGGTCGCCTATAAGGTCGAGTTCAATATTTTGCTCCTGTAGTTAGTTAATACACTTTTACAAATGTTTCATAATTTACTTACCCCAGTAAACAGTGACGGGCACACGCCATGTCTCTCGGAGTGGTAGTGTATGTATGGGTGGTTTGGTATATTTATGGTGTATGTTCAAAAACGATCATATTATGTGATCTGAATTAGCTTAAAATAGTGTAAAATAATGCTTGCTTATGGAATGTAATACCACAATTGGGTTTATTCTCTTTTTCTCTTCTATTTTTACACGTTTTTATAGCACAAGCCACCATTTTTACCGTGTTATTTACGATGAGAGCTCGACACTGGTCCGGACAAGAATGATGACGTCACATTTTTTAGATTGACGCGTGGCTCTCGCAAGCCCAGCCGGTTCCGAAAAATGGTTCCAAAGGGAGGGGGAAATAATACGCCTTTTATCGCTTAGGGCAAGTCCATGTATTTTGTATGTCCGTGTGCATTATAATTGATTTGGTTGTGTTTATGAGCAAACTGAGTATTGTCCAGATAGAGGGTACACTTTTACAATTAGCTGCATACTCAACTCAAATTTGATTTGGAGATATCTGACTAATCAATTGGATCATCGATATTGTTATCATGTCACAAAATGAGATTCTTAACTATTGTTATTGTAACTACAACCGACAGCTAATATTCTTAAATTTTCAATATTGATTTTTAATCTGTTCACTGTTAACCCATTGGCCACAGAATTAATGAGCTAAAAAAATGGCCTTTACCACTGAATTATTTGTGTACCAAAAATTAAAAATCTGCATTGGTGTACTAAATCTATTGTAACTTTTGAACCATAAATTCAAATGAATTAATTTTTTTAAATTTGTATACATATTGGATTGGTAAAGAAAAACATAAAAATAAAAAAATTTAATTTTTTTAAATAAGGATACAAATATACCTTTCTCTTTTTTCGCAAGTTTTTTTCCTCATTTTTATTCAAAAAGTTATAAAAAAACATAATATTCATAAATCGAACAATAATAATTTTTGTTTTTTACATATGTGTATACTAATAACTAATAAAATAATTTTGTATGATAGTCCGCAAAGCAATCAGGGACGTTCAGGGTCACTACCAAAAGCCTAGAACCACTCGCAATTTTGAAGAAATTAAATGGCGGCTGGTTGCATACAAAATTTGGAACACAAATATCAGGGAAAAAATCAAAGAAACATATTATTGCCAATTTTATGAAATTAATGATTAGTTACCTACAGAGCGTTCAGCATTTAAAATTTTATTAAAAAATGTCACTGTCGAGCTCGTTTTCCGTTTCTTAGCGGACCTACTCTAGCCCGTCGGCGCGCCGGGGTTTGTGGTTAAGTACCTCAGTTGCACACCTGGCAGGCTGCCGGGGTTTGTGGCTAATGGGTTAATCACATCATTTGGTGCAGAAATAATCAATGTCTCCAGTGCTTTGTCATTTGAAATAGAATGAAACTTACGTCCTGATTTAACCAATTAATTCGGCTAGCATCAATTTAACTCATTTGATGCTAGGCACATCTATATAAGTAATATTCACCTAAAGAAAACTTCTTAACCACTCAACAACGTAAGCAGATATACACGTTAATATGACAATGGCAGTCAAGTATAATTAACGTGTTTTCAAGTCATCGCGTATGTTTCCACAGAAATCGTTATAACTCCGTTTTTGTTCTAGTGACACCCCTAAAACAAAAAGTAGAAGCTCAATAATAAATCAAGCTACCCATCACTATTCAAGTTGTCCATAGAAATACATAAAAAGATCTATTCTGTCAGATACACGGTTGATACATATTTTACCCGCAAAATTGCCTATGGGCTGCTAGACATTGTTAATTTTTATTAAATATTCTTGTATGAAATGATTAAAAAAGTGAGGTGACTAAATTGTTTATTATACATTTATACAATAGAATAAGTGTTGTTTTTTACATAATCCATGATTTTAGTACCGTTTTCACATAAAAACATCACGTGAGTCATTTTTACACTGTAACAGTTTTTAATGTTTTGTTGGTTTAATTTTATGATACCCAAACTTGCCTTCATTTGTACATAAATATTTATTTTGTGAATTTGCTTTCATTTCTGTATAAAAATTGTTTTTGCATTTTTAAATAGTTCTTGTTATTTTGTGTTTAACTTTTTTGATTACAATGTATTATTACTTATCATAATTTAAAATAATTTTTTAGCATTAAACATATTAATCTTTAGTAATATATAAATAAATAGTTTTTAAAATACAATGGCATCTTTTAACAGCTGAAGTGTGCCATAAATGTAATTAATTGCATAATTAATATATTATTCTTTACTCAATATAATATACAAAAGTTAATTAATAATTTAATTCAATATTTTTTTCAATAACCAATAAAATTAATAACCGTAAATAATACAACATTCCAATCATAATTGTATTTAATAATTAATTAATTATTCATGCAATATTTGAGATTGTCCCGATACTATAAAAATTATATAAGTCCCTACTGCTTTTTTGTTTGTGTACATGTATGAAATTAATATAATTTGTACCTAATGTAAATATTATTTTTATCTTTAATAAATAATTTAACATGCCTCTGTTGTTTATTGTACTTACAACTTTTTTTCATGTTCACCGTTACACAAAGTGATTTCCGATTTCCGTAAAATCCGGTTTCCATCAAATTTTTTTATTTTTTTTACATTACCTCCACACAGAGGCCACAAAATAATTCCCCTCAGGGCGTTTGTCATCTTGGGGATGCTGTGTGGAGGGTCTTTTTAGGAAAGGAAGGAGGGGAAGTTCTGGGAAGGAAAAGAGTATGAGGGGTGGGTAAGAATCTGGGAGTCAATGTGTCCAGGAGTGATAGACCTATGAATCCATCTCTCTCACTGCGGTGCAAGGCAATGTTCTGAGAAAGTACGGCTGGAGAAGTTAAACGGACTCCCTCAATCATTCTCTCCGATCCGGCCTGCCATGCAGCTGGTGGGCAGACGCATTCGCCGCCAAGACTCGGATAAACCTCACCCTGTGAACCTGGGCACAGATGCTAAATCACTAAACGTAGGGAACCACTCGAATGACCTATGGCAGAGGTTTGGTTATCCAATAAATGGTTCCCGGTGCGGCGGTACCCATACCCTCCTCCCAAATTGGAATATCTGAAAAAAATCTTGCAAGCATGTAACATAAATTTATTTATTACACGCCCTAGTGGGCTTTTCTTGTAAAATTTTTACAAACTATTTGTATCAAAGTAAATACTTAAAAATTTAAACAATAAAGAAAAATATAAAGATAATGACAAAGAACATATAAAAACAATAATATTTACAACAAAGAAATATATAAAATAATGCATTTATTAATCTAATATCTCAGTGAAACTAATAAAATACTCAATCCATGTTTAAAAGTGAACAGTTATCTAAAAATTATCAAAAATAAATATTCTTCAAAGACATTTTAAAGTTCAGTTACATTGCGACATTAGCGACAATACAGCCAAACCCTACACCTACTTCTTATCAAAGTTAACGGCAGTGCAGACATTCCGGTGTTTGGTCGTGTGGTCATCATTCTCGCAAGGCAGTTGTGAGGACGCTGGTTCGATCCCACACCAATCCGTACCAATTATTGTTGATTTTTTTTTTTTTCTTTTAATAAATCAACCAGAATATATAATAAATAGCACCACCTATTAAATAAAAGTACCTACAAACAAACAGTGTGTAATAGTGAAGTACGCTCCACCTTAAATTTACAGGAACAAGATAAATTTGCAAGTAAACATAAAAGAAAGTGTTACATAATTTAAATCAGTTGGTGTTTGACATTTTAAATCAGTTAGATTTCTGAATCGTATACTGCTAAGGCGATTTATTTCTACTTACTCAAAAATAAATTGTAATCAGGATAATATATAATAATAATAATTAAACGGAATTCAGTTCAGTTGAGTGCAGAGATCTTCACTAACACTCGTGCTATCAATTTTGCCTGCCTGCAGGCGCTACAGACTGTACCATTAATTTTGCCTACAAACAGGCGTAACTGACAAATTAATAATACATAATCGTCACCTCATTTGGACAAGTCATTATAAATCATTCACAATGCACTGCCGTGTCTGCCCTGAAGTTATTCTATCAGACGAGTCGATGTTTGTGTGTTCGGTGTGTAAATGCACCTACCACCTAGCCTGTGGTGGAATAACGGAAAGCACATTCCGTCGACTTACTCAAGAACGTCGTGAGCAACAGAAGTGTAAGCAGTGTAAAAGGGACACTCGGTCGGCAGCCGCCAGCGATAACACTTCTTTGGAACCGCCCAAAAAATCAACGGTTACTAAGGATCAAGGAGTTCCATCATCATCATCATCCCCGGCTAATCTCGAAGATATTCAGGATTTAGTAATGACCAAAACGAACAACCTGGAAAAAAAACAGAACGACATCATGGACCAAAACAACAAGATACTGGAAAGCATACAGTTCATGAATGCACAATATGAAGACTTTATGGCCAAAATCCGTGTCGTCGAGCAACGTAACGATGAGCTTACAGCGAAGAATTCTGCACTGGAAGCTAGAATCGCAGTACTGGAAAATAGCCTCGATTTCCAAGAGCGGGCCTTAAAGTCTAGTAATGTAGAAATTAGAGGCATCCCCGATATGAAGGACGAAACCCTAAAAGACGTGGGTTTCAACATCTTCAAAACAACAGGATCTCCCATAGAAACTAAGGACATCGATGCCGTATATCGTCTACAAAAAAAAAATAACAACCAAAAGCAACCCAGGACAATTGTTCTTAAACTAAAATCGAACATGGCTAGAAATCAACTGCTATCTGATGTGAAATCTTTCAACAAGAACAAACCCAATACCGAAGATAAACTTAACACGTTAAATATCGGTCTCGCCGGCCCCCGGTTGCCAATCTATATATCTGAGCAGTTAACATTTCGGGCGAATCAGATCTGGTATAAAACTCGCCAAGTCGCTAAAGAGAAACGATATCAATTTGCTTGGATCAAAGAGGGTCAGATTTACGTGCGGAAGGAGACAGGATCAGGTGCAATTCTCATATCCGATGAAAACAAGCTGGCCTCGCTGTGATTATCTCAAACACAATATACCTATTGCCGACAACGATAATAATATGAAGGTTCTATCATTACTATTGCCATTATTATATCCTGTGATTATACGTACACAGTCTTTAGAACTAAAGTACTCACTAGGTTTGCTCTTTTCTACTATTTATTATACTGTTATTATGTTACCGATTCTGCTATGTACCTCATTACCAATACTTTTGTGTTACCTCACTTGGGATCACTTCAATCATTATCACATGTTTGTTTTCTTAAATATTATTATTTTATGTATGTTATACTGTTTTCTAGAAATGGATCAAAATCGTATAGTAGTGAAATTTTCATTGCATCGCATTTCAACTGAATAATAATGATTCAATTACCTCATGATATTTATAATGACTCAGATATAACTTGCAACACGTATTTGATTGACGATCTCAACAAATTAAATAATCACAGTTGGAAGTCTTATAGTTTAAAGATTATTCACCAAAACATCAGAAGCATGTCAAACATTGATGATTTTTTGTTATTTCTAGATCATTTCAATCATACTTTTGATGTGTTAATTTTATCAGAGTGTTGGATCAACGAAAACTACACCTCTAAAATAATACAAACTTACACAGAATATCACTCAATTAAAAATTTAAATAAATCTAGTGGTATTGTTGTATACATCAAAGACGGTATTCAAGCACAAGTCGAAGAAATTTTATTATCGCAAGCTAACTGCCTTAGAATTATTCTGAACAATAATTTATGTATCTTTGCTATATATAGATCACCTTCTTTCCAGATCATAGATTCTTTTTTGAATTCACTCCAAACTGTTATCAGCAGTTCCGATAAATTTAAACGTCAAATCATTATAGGCGACCTTAATATCAACACTTTATCTCCATTTCACCACCAACTCAACGACTACTTATGCCTGCTCACAGAAAACGGATTCATAGCGACAATCAACACACCTACTCGTGAACAGGGCTCGAAAAAATCCTGTTTGGATCACATCAACGTAAAAAATATTAACTTCACTGACTCATTCGTTATCCACTCATCAATTTCCGACCACTATACGACAGCACTGTGCTTTAAAGATAAACCGCCCCCACCTGCCAAAATAAAGTATGTCCCTCGATTAAACTTTAATAATTTAATTGAGGACTTGCATTTAGAAAACTGGCAAAAAGTATTTAATCAAACTGATACTGACATTGCGATGAAGGAATTCATTTGTATTCTACAAATGTATATTTCTAAACATAGTAGTAACAAACGCATATCGAACAGCCAGTTTAAACTTACGCCCTGGATCTCTCCCGGCCTTGTCAAATCGATTCACAAAAGAAACCAACTCCACAAAAGGGCGCAAAAGTTTCCAGATGATATTTTAGTACAAATTCACTACAAGAAATATAGAAACTTATGCAAAAAGATTATTAAATATACGAAGGAAAATTATTACAAATCGTTCATTTACGAAAATTCTTATTCTCCAAAACGTATGTGGGAAGCGTTTCGTAATATTAGTAGAACAAAAATCAACAGGTCTTCCGAAATCAAATCATTAGATATCGGTAACATAAACTCTTCTAATTCTAAAAATATGGCGAATTTCGCTAATAACTATTTCACATCGGTGGGATCCACACTTGCCAAAAAAATTCTCGACAAATGTAATAAAACTGAAAACGATCTTGCCAACTTGGTCACCTCTAACCTCGTCCATAAAATAGACAATATACAAACATCGACGAACGAAGTCCTGAAAATAATTGACGACCTAAAGCCATCTAACGCTTGTGGACCAGACAAAATCTCGACAAATCTGCTTAAAGTAATCAAATCATTCATAGCATCTCCGATAGCGTTCATTTCCAATCTAAGTCTCAAATCAGGAACATTCCCTAACCATCTAAAACATTCAATTGTTGTATTACTGCACAAAAATGGAGATAAATCTGCGATTCAAAATTACAGGCCGATATCTTTGGTCAATTCGGTGTCAAAAATTATCGAGAAAATTGTTAAAAACCGTCTCAGCTTTTACCTTGAAGATAATAACATTCTTTCTGAGAGACAATATGGCTTCCGACCGGGTTTAGGTACAGAAAATGCCATTGGCAATCTGACTAAAGTTGTTTCTAATAACATCGATCGAGGAATCAAAAGCATCGCGCTCTTTCTGGATCTGGCTAAAGCTTTCGATACCATCTCGCACAAAATCCTTTTGAAAAAATTACAGCTAATCGGTATACAGGGGCAGTTACTTAAATGGTTAGGAAGCTATTTAGAAAATCGGAGCCAAAGAGTTAATATTAATGATACTCTAAGCGATCCAGCAAATATCGAATTTGGTGTACCACAAGGAAGTACTTTAGGACCGATATTGTTTAATATCTATATCAATGAACTTTGCAACAGTAACCTTGCGGATCATATCATCACTTTTGCTGACGATACGGTCTTAATATTTGAGGGCAAAAACTGGTACGAAGCGCATAGAAAAGCCGAAATTGGAATAAACAATGTCAAACAATGGCTAGACAATAATCTCCTTACTCTTAACACGGATAAGACCAAATTTATACGTTTTAGTGCAACACAAGCGGGACAACCCAAGGTAATTATTAATATTACTATTCACATTTGCAATGAACCGAACACTTGTACTTGCAATAAACTAGAATGCGTTGATAGTTTAAAATATTTAGGAATCATCATAGATAAATATCTGAGATGGGAAGAACACATTAACTCAACTGCCTCAAAAGTCAGAAAACTTACTCACCTTTTTATTACCATCAGAAATATTCTCTCTGTAAAAGACATGAAATCAATATACTATGCCATGTGTAATTCTTTACTTGAATATGCATCCCTAGGATGGGGTGGATGTGCCAAAACAATATTGGACTCCCTGGCTAAAGCACAGAAATCTTTACTAAGAGTCATCCTTAAAAAACCATTCAGGTACCCCAGTGATGCATTATTCACGGAATTTAAAGTTCTCGATGTTAGACAATTATATATTAGAAAGATTGTATTACATGCTCAAAAACGACGCCAGCACTACCCTTCCATTGACCACCTTCACGACACCCGACATTCAAGGAACAATCCAATAGTCCCAATAAAAACCACGACGTCCCTTGGACAACGTCAATTTTCGTACTTAGAACCTAAATTATTTAATATCATTCCTAATGCTTGGAAAACGAAAAGTACTAATGTTTTGCGCAAATTAATCAACGACTGGCTCCTTGATTTAGGGAGGGTCAAAAGCGAAGATATGTTGACCAAGAGATAGGCTTCTTATTATTACCATCTGGCTTGTATTTGCTTTATTTACTTTACCGGTTTTATTTACTTTACCGATTTTGTTTACTTTACCGGTTTTATCTTTTATCTTTTATCTTTTATCTTTTATCTTTTATCTTTTATCTTTTATCTTTTATCTTTTATCTTTTATCTTTTATCTTTTATCTTTTATCTTTTATCTTTTATCTTTTATCTTTTATCTTTTATCTTTTATCTTTTATCTTTTATCTTTTATCTTTTATATTTTATCTTTTATCTTTTATCTTTTATCTTTAATCTTTTATCTTGATTTGTATTTGTTTTTGTTTTTAAGCGCTCTAGGGGAAAATATCTGAATTTGATGTTAAGATATCATTATTTGTCTTCTTTTTCTTATGAGTACAAAATTATATACTGTTAGGAATACATAATTAACACCTTTTCCTGCTATAAATAACATGTTATGTTAGTAAACAATGTAATATGAATTTAAATTTGTCAATTTGACTGGCCTAAAACAGGATCCATTCCTAGTTGGCTAGTCAAAGTTTCCACATATGTTTTATTGTTCAATTTTATGTGAAATAAAGTTATTATTATTATTATTATTATTAATGACAAAGAACGTTGAAACAAAACAAAATACATAGATAAAAATGTAAACAGGAACTAATAATCCTCACAATTGAATTTAAAAGATTCTACAAAACAAAATAGTAGCAGCATAGAAGTTATTTGGTAGTATCTACCTACCAAATAACTTCTATGCTATGGTCTATTGTTTGGCAAGAAAGTGTAGAAATTAATTAATTTGGAACTAAATTTTTTCATTACTATGGTAACACCGAAATACTCGTTTTGTCAATGACATTTTGTATGGCTCTTGGCACTCTTGGCTTTACTGACTTTAATCATGTAGAACACACTGAAAATCGCTCGTTTAGTGTTTTTTTTCATTGTTTGCCTGTGCATTATTTGAATTGAATTAAAATGAACAAACCAATACGTAGTGGTGCAAGAGAAGTTGTAAACTGCGTGTTTCAACGCTGCCTAGCTGAATATCGTGCGAAGAAGCTCCTATCCAATTTGAAAGAAGTTTACAAACGAACTGCAGAAATGAATGGTACGTGGTATAGTTTTTTTTAATAAATGTCATTAGTATTACAAGATTTATGCCAATTTTTGTGCGATTATAACCATTAAACTCTGATTTGAGGTTATGTTTAAAAATCCGAATTTGACATTTCCATTTGACAGTTAATATTAGGCCACAAGAAAAATGGAATAACTCAATTTAAAAAAAAATAATAATATGCAACTTCTTTAAACTCATAGAAATGTAACTTGTTCTTAATTTTCTCTTTCTTTCTAAATGAATATTTACAGGTGTGCTTTTTTAAAACTACCTTCTATAGAATAATCATTTTAATGATGTTTTCCACATACAGGTAAATCTGAAAAGTAAGATAAATCGTCAAGGAAGGGAAAAGGCAGATGGAAAATTTGAAAAACCGGGAAAACGGAAAATAGCATTAGTGTTGATGATTAAAAAAAAATTGTTGCAAAAACGTGATGAAAATCGAGGCAGATTATTATGCACGAGGAAGTACTCTATATGATGATATAGATGAACTAATAAAACGTTTAGATGAAGATGAAGATATGGAAGAAGAAGAATCATATGAGGACTAAGACAATAATTATTACATGTCGGGTGTTGAATAAATATACTCAGATTTTTAAATACCTATGTACCTACGTTTTTATAACAAAATAAACGCCCACTTAAAACCTGTTTTGTTTTATTTTACTTCTATTAAATTATGTGTTTTTGTGCAAAATTTATGAAAATACAAACACGTTATGAAATATGCATTTTGGCTGAAGGGTTTTTTAAAACATACATTCATTGTCTTATGAGCCATCACGGTGTTGCCATTTAAAACCAAGAAATCGATCGCAGCGCCATCATTTATTTTCTACACTTAATTGTCAAACTGTACTTGTGTCTTAAAGAATAAAAGTGATTAAATAAACAACATTTATACTGATTAGTTTTGAGATGAAATATATCGCCTTAAGCTAGTATATATCGCCATAAGCTAGTGTCCTGGTGTTATTGAAGTAAAAGGGTAATAAATGTCGGCATGATTTTTTGGCAACATGGATATTGATAAATTGAAGTAATTCAGGACAGTCAATTTTTTAATGCAGTATTTTATGTAATAGTATTAAATCTGTGCTTATTCTTCTTTCTGAAAGTTTCAATAGTGACATTTTATCCAGGAGGTAATTGTAATCAATGTTTTGTATAGGAAAATGCAATTTAAAGTTTATAAACCTAAGAAACTTACGTTGAATTTTTTCAATGTTATCTGAATGAATATTGTAAAAGGGAGACCATATCGTAGAGTTATACTCAAGTTGGCATCTGACAAGGGTTTCATATAACATGATAAATGTACCCAAATAATTGAAATCTTTTGCAGCTCTCAACACAAAACCAAGAGTCTTAAGAGCCTTATTGATAATATTATTAATATGACATACAAAGGTGAGAATTATATATAGACAAGTACTAGAGTCTTGTCTATGATAAGAAACTCTATCATTTATCGTTGGCGGGAGGAAATGAAAGAGACATGTGGAAAAGGTAACAAGATGGAGGCAGATGGCAGAGTTTTTTTTATTTATTGTTGATGTCTAATTTTTTTTATATAGTTGAAACAATTATTTCTATTTCCTGATGTGGTTATAATTTTAGTTGGTGAGTCTTATAAAGTGGAGCCCAGATTGTTGAATTATACTCAAAATTAATTTTCACCAACCCAGTTTAACCGCTTCTGTGCCAAGAGCGAGATATCTCGCATTCTTGGCCGTGCCCAGCAGGCCGGCCATACAAAAATTGCGAGTATTCTCGCTCTTTTTGAGCCTCTGAGAGTACGTATGTCCCATTTTTTATTAATTTAAAATATGGAACACTCAGAGAGATCTATTGGGATGATTCTAATTTTTTTTTTTTTTTAAATAAGATTTTAAAATGATTTATTTTCGATTAAAAGTTCACGGCCTGCTGTGCACAGCAACACTTATACCTACTGGCATTTAAAAGGTTAAATAGCAATTTAAATGAATTCATTGATTTAAATTCTATTACCATCCTCAGAATGAACCCCCGGCAGATTATTGTTAAATTTCCGTTTTGGAGATAAGCCGGTTGGTTAGGCATCATGATATGTTTTAATAATTAACTAACTAACTAACCGTCACGCCGTTTCTTCGCAGGGGTAGGCAGAGAGGACGGACCGCCAAACAACTCGATCTTGGCACACACTCCTTGCCTCGTTCACATTCATACATCATCTCATACATGCTCTTCTTTATTCCGACTCTTCACATGACCTGACTCAAGTATCTGATTCATTTGGTCATGCCATGTCTTCCTCGGGCGTTCTACCATTCACATTTGCGTCATATATTCTCCTTACACTCCTTTCCTCGTTCATTCGCTCTACATGCCCAAACCATCTGAGCATCCCTTTCTTAATCTTACTCATTACGCTTACATCAGCCTCATTCTTCGCGAATCTCCACATTTCTCACATGATCGTACACGATTTTTCCACACATACGCCTCAGGGATCTCATTTCTACAGCATTCAGTCTACTTTCATCCTTCCTCTGCCAGTTCCATGCCTCACTGCCATACATCAGGGTGTACATTGTTGCACACTTTTATTTGTCTTTTAAAAATAATTAGTAAAAAAAATCTTAACAAAAAATTTTGTTTTAAAAATATTAATGGTCACAAAAAAGGGATTCCTAGTGTACAATCAGAAATTCTCGTATATACCGTGTATACATTTCAGACAAAATTTTTGATGTTAAAGTTTTACATTATTGTGGAAATATATTAATTTTGTTTTACCCGAACCAATTTGAATAAATATAAATGGTCAGTGGTTGAATGGGCATCGCGTTTAGGTCCCACCCAGGCGTCCCGTGTTCGATTCCTCGGCTGGCTAAGTCCTCCATCACGACTCGAGCAACGTTTTCGGCTTACTGTGGTGGTAGTAGGAGATTTTAAAATATTGTTGAGTTATTCGTAACCCAGGAATGTTTGTCTTTCGTTTGACGTGAAACTTCTATAGCCCTGCTATGATTTGGATTTCGGATGAAACGGAAATGACTATTACTGCACCTGCAACGCATCAACTGCGCTCATTGATCGCTTTGATTATGATGTCACTTTTAAAAGCTCCTATTGGTTGAGATATGAACGGAAATTACGCTGTTCTATGCTCATTGGTCGCTTTGATTATGACTTCACTTTTCAAGTATTGGTTGAAATTCTTATGGTTAAGTTTCGCTTCTACCGCATTTGAACTGCACTCGATTTTTTAATTATTTGATAAATAGCGGCCATTACACTAATTTTACCAACCAATTTTATGTACAAAACCAATCTTTATGGCGCATATTTGGCGCCTGCCAAGAAGAGTTTCTGTAAACAACACAACATCAAAGCTAAATAGATTGGGGAATTTCTTTTTCTAGGCGCATATTTTTATTTAATATTTAATTAATGCGTTTAATTTTATCGTACTGAATTAATATTTCGCAAACTACACAACTTCAAAGCTTTTTTACATTAGTTCCACACATAAAACCTTGAGGAAAATAATTCCAACTTTGGGGATGCTGTGCGGAGGGTATTTATAGGAAAGAAAGTTTTGGTAAAGGTGTAAGAGGCAGATAGGAATCTGTAGGTGTGTTCAGGAGTGACGGACGTATGAATCCATCCCTCCTACGGCGGTGCAAGGCTGTCTTATGAGAGGGTATGACTGGAGAAGTAAAGGGACTCCCTGAAGCCCTCTCTCCCGATCCGGTCTGCCATGCAGCAGGTGGGCAGATGCGTCCGCCACCAAGACCCGGACAAACCTCACCCATGAGCCCGGGCACCCCTACATAGCGAACCACTTGGGGTGACCTAAGGCAGAGGTATCGGGTATCCAATAAATGGTTCCCGGGCGCCTACCAAATAATAAGCTACGCAGATTGCAGAACCCCATTTTTAAGGTCCGCGTATATATTTTGTTGATCCTATTGGGATCGGGGTATATTTCAATAAAACTGACTAAAATTTCTTTCTAAATTAAGGATTACTTTTTATTACCCTCTAGAGCGACAGCTCGATTTTTAACTTTTTCCTCCGATTGCTTGTGATTTTTTGGTGACCATTTTGAATATTTTTGACATTAAAAAAAATCATACCTCCGAATTTTAATATGGAAAAATTGAAAAAAAAATAATGCATTTAGGGAAAATTTGCCTAAAACTGACAGAAAGCAATCCGAGGTATTATGGTGCCTTATTGTGGCAAAAAGGGCTCCAGTGGTTAAACCAAAAACAAAAGACACTTCTTTGTGTCAGATAACCAAGAGACAGTAGCACCAAGTACAGCCTAGTAACAGAACTAAAATGACAGGAATTATATAATTAGGAATATTACAAGAACACCTTTAAATTTATCTTTACTCAACAGATTCAGGCAATTCACCCTAAAAATTGTGCTTTGTAAGCGCCTGTCGAGAAATCTTAGTTATAAGTCACTAGCTATGAGTCTTAGATTGATATAAGTCACTAGTTATAATTACATATCTCAGTTATACCAATTTTATTATATATTTACGTGTACGGCGCCCTTGAGGTGATTTCTCTCAAAAACGGCGCTATATAAATTAGCCAAGTTTTATTATCATTATTATGAGATTTGAAATACACAGGTGTTAAACAAGGCTGCGTAATGTCACCGTGGTTATTCAATCCATACATGGATAATTGTATGCAAGAATTGAAAGAGATGGGATTGGGCGCAAAATTGAGTAATCTGGAAGTATGTTGCCTTTTGTATGCTGATGATGCGGTGCTAATTTCTAGCAGTATGGAAGATCTACAGTCTCTCGTGTCTAGGATGAACGAAGTATGTATGAAGAATGAGTTAATGATGAATGTAAGTAAGTCTAAAGTCAGGGCCGGATCTACGAAATCTGGCACCCTGTGCAGAAGGTACCGATGGCGCCCCCCCCCCCCTACATTTTTATTTAGAATAAAAATTCGTTCACCCCAATTTTTTATTTTTTTTTATTTAATTATATTTTTTTACACTAATTTATCAAATAAAATCAAGACATATAAAGGGTGTAACTTTTCCAAGTGACCTGGCGGTAGCTCTCGCACTCGTTTTTTTTTTAAAGAGAGAATCGTCAGGAGCCCTATACTCTCTGAATCTATTGGGTAAACATAAAACTATGGTGTTATTTTAGTTATTTTAGGAAAAACTCTTTTTGCGAGTTATGCTTTAAAATAATACAACGAATTGTGTGTTTGTGCCCGTACCATGATTTAATATATAGGTTACGAGACAATGAGGGTGGTTTCGTTGAACAAGGTCCATTAGAAATTATTGAGATTTACTGCGTTTATGTATATATCCAACGCGAATATTAATAGAAAAAGCAAATACAAATCGTTCTCATGGCAACGTACAATACAAGAATAGCATCTACAGCTTCTGACTAGCTCTAAAATCTAATAAGAATATAACCTCAAATTTGTACCTTGCATTTCCCCTGTGTTGAGCAAAAAAAACACCCAATTGAGCAAACAAACACAATTCAAACACTAAACACTGACGTATGGTATCAACGGCTTACGAAAGACGCTTACACTGACACCGTAAAATAACAAATCCAACAAATCTAATACATATTAATTATACATTTAACAAACTTCAAATAATATGTCAAATCAATGATGAAACTGTCAACACGTTGCAACCTGTTGTGAATGGAATTTACTGAAGATTTCATAAGAAAATGATCTTTAACTACCTTCTCCTATAGACTTAAATCGTACAAAATAAAACAATAGCGAGCGTATGGACGACACGCTAACAAAAATTGTCAGCAATTTGAAAGGCGCAAGTCGGTTTGTTTGATTCACAGGAACAAAAAAACTGCGCTGTGATTGGTTATTGAATTTGGATCGCACCCATTCGTCGTAAAAGATTTATGGAAAAATAGATCTTACGTTTAAACTAAATATATGGAATTTGTAAAAAAATTCTGTAACTGACAATAAATTCGTAAGCCGTTGATTTCCACCTGATGCGTGCACATTCTGTTTCTTTGGAAAGTGTTGCTAGAGCGTAATAATTATTTCGTACTATGGGTAATTTTTAAACGATTCAGGGAATATTATAACTAAATTTTAATACAATATTTATTTTCTCACGGCGCCCCTTCGGAGTTGGCGCCAGGTTTTTGCACGTTTTTGAACGTATGGCAGATCCGGCGCTGTCTAAAGTCATGGTGTTTGAAAGAGAGAGTACGAAAACAGTATGCAATATAGTTGTGAATGATGAATACTTGGAGCAGGTGGATGAGTTTGTGTATCTGGGTAGTGTGTTTACGAAAGATGGGAAGGCTGATAGAGATATTGAAAGAAGGGTGAATGCCGGTAACTCCATTAATGGAGGACTGAATGCCGTTGGCGGTAATAAAAAACTGTCCAAAGACGCGAAACTAGCCGTCCATAATGGAGTGCTGGTACCTACCCTGATGTATGGCAGTGAGGCATGGAACTGGCAGAGGAAGGATGAAAGCAGACTGAATGCTGTAGAAATGAGATCCCTGAGGCGAATGTGTGGTAAAACCATGTACGATCGTGAGAGAAACGTGGATATCCGCAAAGAATGCAAGGCTGACGTAAGCGTGATGTGTAAGATTAAGAAAGGGACTCTCCGATGGTTTGGGCATGTAGAGCGAATGAACGAGGAAAGGAGTGTAAGGAGAATATATGATGCAAATGTGAATGGTAGAAGAAGTCGGGGACGCCCGAGGAAGACATGGCATGACCAAGTGAATCAGATACTTGAGTCGGGCCATGTGAAGAGTCGGAATAATAGAAGAGCATGTATGAGACGATGTATGAATGTGAACGAGGCAAAGAGTGTGTGCCAAGATCGAGTTGTGTGGCGGTCCGTCCTCTCTGCCTACCCCTGCGGGGAAACGGCGTGATGGTTAGTTAGTTAGTTAGTTAGAAATACACAGAATCTGTTAGAAATTCCTTTTTATGGCATATTTTTTACGCCTGCTGAATGGAAGTTCCGCATACTTTACAACTGCAAAGCTGTGTCAATTGCGAAAAAATCTTTTTTGAGGCGCATACATATTACTACATTCAATGATGTCAAAGTTTTAATGTTTGCGGACAATGCGGACGATATGAACAAATACAAAAATTATGAAATATTAATCTCCACTTTATATACAGAAAAGATAGAACTAATTATATTTACAAAACCTAAAAAATATAATGCACTTGAATTAATCATAACGTAGTCATTATAGAATAATTTAGAAAACCCTAGCATTTAGTGCGGGGGGAAACAGATTCCGAACCCCACATAATTACTCTCTCAATTAGTGTCTCTGCAAATTGGTTCAACCGGTAATAAATCAATTTAGAGACCTTCAAAAATTGACATTTAAAATATTATAAATAAGTCGTCCGAAAGTGGCTTCACCACAGTTGAAAATGACCTTACAAGTCGAAACAGCTGTAACAATAATACATACCAAAATACTTGCAGAACTAGTTATTATCAAATTTAATTTTAATTAAATTTAAAAATATATATATAGATATATATTTTGCTAAAATCAGTCATTTTAAATACATGTAGGATTTCGAAAAATAGCCCGCGGTTTTTTCCAAATACACCTGGCGGGCAAGCGGTTAAGCACCCCACACGTACACTTCAGAGCACGCCACTTCAGGCCGCCGCGCAAAAAAGTAAATACCGAAAGTGAGATAACGGTTTACAGCGCAGGTTCACTGTGAGACTTTTCTGCGCGGCGGCCTAACGTGGCGCGCTCCGAAGTGTTCTAATGGGGGTGCTTTTGGTTCTATTCTTGTCTACTAGAGATGGTCGATATCTGAAGTGGGCTGTCAATGCGGTTCCAGTTACTTTTGGAACATGTGACATTTGTATAATTCTTATTCTTCTATTTCGAGTGTTAAATTCCTTTATTATTATTATTTTTGTGAAGAGCTATCATCTACCTATTCTGTACTTAAATCTTTATTTTAAATATGTGCTATAAAAATTATGTGTTAATTTTAATAAGCCCTTGTAATATTATTTACCATTGTAAGTCTACTTGTCTACTCATCGGCGCGCCCTGTTATATAGCACGAAAAATTGTTTCACGGGGATCACTATTCTGCTTATTTATTTATTTATTTTATTTAGTAAAAGATTATACATTTATGTACATTATTTAAGAATTTTTTTGACTGCCCAACAAGGAGGATTCCCGTTTTAGGACAGTCAAATTAGGATGAGTATTAACATACGGAACATGGTCTGAAAATAATATTAAAAAAAAAAACAAAACAAAAATAAAAGATTTAAACAAAGTGACTGTGTTCTTTGTTTAGCAAATTTTTAAAAAATAATATTAATTACTTAGGTAGGTACTTAATTAAAGAGGATTAAAACATATATAGATATAGAAAAAACGTGTAAGCATTACATATCATAGTCCTACACAGATGGGTTGTATAAAATAAGAAAAAAAAGATAGTTATTTAAAATATCATAAAAGTAATAACATACACACTTAAAAGTAAATTATTAAAACATAATGTTATCTTGTGTTTGCATTTCAAATAATACCTAGTCCTACATACACATTTTATACAAATGAGAACTAGAAAGAAAACAGAAACAATAAAATGAATCAACAATAATTAATAGATGATTATTACTGTTGTTTGATTAGTATAGTATTAAAATAATAATAAAGTAATAGTTATAATGTATACTTTTAACTGGTGTTGCATTGCATTAACATATTTTGTGTAAATATAAATGACAAAGAGGAGAAATAGAATAAAATAAAATATGAAATTAAACATAATATTAACGTAATAGGTAGGTACATATATACACATAATGATAAAGATAAAAACATAAAGGTATCTTTTTTATTTTTTTTAGTTTTTGTTGTTGTTTTTGGTTTGTGTTTGATTTCATTTTTTGTGTAGTAAAAGTTCACTTTCCTTTTTTACCTAATTGATGAAACCAGTTAGTGGCCAATTTACGAACAACAATTTATTAATCGACTATTAACGGTACGCCCTAAGTTACTGACATTTTATATTGTCTAGTAGTCTAGTCTGTGGCAGAGTTGGCATCGATTTTGGGTCCCACTCAGGCGTTGCGTGTTCGATTCCCATCGGCTGGCTAAGTCCTCCATCACGACACAGGTAACACTTTCCGCTTACCACCACAGTGGTAGTAAGAGATTTTTAAATATTGTCAAGTTATTCGTAACCCGGAAATGTTTGTTTTTCTTTAAAAAAAAATTTTTCCAGCTCAATGGTTTAAGTACAAGGTCCTTTTTACATTTCAATGCAGTTGTATCATTCTTCAGTTTTGCTTTTTTTGTATATGAATACCGCACAAGAGTCTAAACTGCTCCCGTCTGAATCCAGTGAGACTATGGCATCCCCAATTGGGGTATGTTGAGAGACTGGAGGTAGTGGGGAGGGGAAGGAGATAGGGAAGAGGAAGGTGGGGAAGTACCTGGCTATTCAGATCTGGTCACCAAACACGGCTAATGCCATTTCAAGCAACGTTTCTGAATGGTGTTCTTACACCAGGGCGATACTTCCTATAGGGTATCTTCCACTGTGGAACGTGCCGTGAATTAATTTTGAAATAACACAAATTAATCAAATAAAATTTATTTGCCACGCCGGGATTCGATCCCGCGACCTTCGGTATGTGAGTGAAGAGCCTTACCAGCCGTCAATCAGATAAAAAAAAAATATTTTTAGCAAACATTAAAAAAGAACAATGGGAAATCACCTATATTCAATGAAAATATTTTGATTTAAACTTATTCCCGAGATTTATTTCGAATCAGTGTTTTTTCACCCCGTTGTATGGTAGGTACTTCAAGTTATTGCTATTTCGAGTATTGTAAGTGTGGATGTCTTGATTTTAAAGTGACTTGATATTAGTGTGAATTGATTGTTGAGTAATTTGTAGGATGTTGCTTGTGATTTCACGTTTAGGAAGGACTGTGATTGGGAGAATACCGGAAATTGAATAGATATCTCTGATGGATGTCCCATGGAAGTCCAAAAACATTTCTGAGAGCTCGGTTTTGAACCACCTGTAGATCAGCTATCAATTTCTTTGAAGCAAATCCCTAAATAGAGCAGAGATAACAAAGTTGTGAATGTACTATTGCGTAGTACACTGATGTTAGTAAAGGAATGGGTAATAATTCTTGTAGTCTATATTTATAGTACACCAGTTATGGGGGTAATTTTCTCTTTTATGTGAAGATCCCAAGAGAGTTGGGAATCTACGATCAAGCCCAAATATTTTGTGCTCATTTTCTTTTCGAGGCAGTTATCACCAACTTTGATATTGAGGCTGAAATTTTTCTTGTTGCCAAAAAGTAAATAATGAGATTTTTTTACGTTAAGAGTTAGTTCGTTTATTCTTAACCAGCTTGTGAGTTTAGAAACATCAGCATACATTTCCGTTTCAAGCTCCGCTAGGTTCAGTTTATTGTAAAAAAATACTGTATCGTCCGCATAAAGTTGTAGAGTTCCTTTAATACCCCACTTTGTTATGTCATTCACATAAATTAGAAATATCAACGGTCCAAGAATTGATCCCTGTGGCACGTGGCTCACTCGTTTCTCCTTCCAGTTCTACTGCCGAAAAACGATTTGATAGGTAAGATCGGAAAAGTTTCAGAGGAGAACCAACAATATCCAAATGTTTCAGTTTTTCGATCAATACGTTATGATCCACAGTGTCAAACGCCTTCTTTAGATCTGTAGTGAACTGTAATGTTATGTAGATTTACTTCACTAACAGATTCTCCTATGGATGGAGATTACTGGGAATAATTCTTTGGTTATCTGTGTTTATTATTATACTTCGCGTATTACAATGTGACCACGTTAGAAGCTGGCTGAAAGGATTCTGAACATAGGGTTTCAGTGAACACTCACCCAAAGCTGATTTACCCTCTGTCGGTTCCCACAGGAACTAAACTACCTGCCATCTAGCGGAATCTAAAGACAGCTCATAGCACTGCCATCTGTCTCTAAAAGCTGGAAGCTTTTTAGATACACAACAAGATCAATAAATGTTGCCGCCGTAAAATCCCCATGATCAACATGTTTCTGTAAATTTGATATAAAATCGAAAGCTGCGCATTTAGTGTTAGATCGTCGTCTGAAACCGTATTGTTTTGACATGAGAATTTTGTTGTGTTCGAGATATTTCAATAGTCTTTCTTTAATGATACATTCAAAAATTTTAGAGATAGCTGGAATTATAGAGATTGGAGTTATTCTACCATTATTTCTTTCACTACCCATGTAAGAAGTATTATGTTTTACGCTTAATCAAATTAAATGTCAAATTTACATGCTGAGAAAAAACTATCATAGTAGTTTATCGGATTCTCTTTATAATAAAGAATTAAAAAAATATTAGGGAGAGTACAATGGCCTCAGATTTCAACTATGCTTATGAACCCCGTAGATATAATATAATTATTACGATTCAATAATACTGAACAATAACAATAAAAAAGGACAGAAGAGAACTAATATTATAATTCGTCGCCTCAGTTCTTATTTGTCCAACAGACCATTTTAGTTTTTGTTCAATTTCTTTTTTAAAGTTAAAAATAAAGTATAAAACATTATAGTAAACCACTCAAATAATAATTATTTTATCTAATGAGACCTTTAACTTTAGGAAAATAGCTTTATCTTAAACACCTTTCATAACCCTTTATAGGTCATAAGCTAAAAACGGATAGTTTTGAGACCTGCAACATTAAGGTCTATATTTCTTTATTTTTATAAGTTATTATCACCCTTATGGGTTTTAATCATTCTCAGGTAACGCACAGAGGTCTTGAATCGAACCAACCGCCCCGAAGTTCGCACATATTGAGTAAATTTACGAAAATTGCGTCCTGGTCAGTTTTAAGACCTGCGTCCATTTAGCAACACGACTGCTATAAGTTTTACAAGAACACCTATTTTTATGTTATTTTTTCTCGAACAATGAGAGATATTTCCGTAAACAAAGAAAGTACATTTGAAATATACAAAATACTATATAGCTTTTTGTATTTTAATTAAAAATTGTATGTGGAATGATCAAGTAAAGTCAAATTATTTAGCGTCTTGTCTAAAATCTAACCTCAAAAGCTAAAATGCAGGCCCTTTTTGATTATCATATTATAGTCACTGAAAATAATTTCTTAACCCCAAAACATTTAATTTCGTATGATAATATTGTGTTCTTTTACAACTAATAATTATTTTTTGTGGATATTTTCCCGCCATCGAGTTTTTTGATGATATGTGTCATCCTAAATAAAACGATTTTTGTAAAAAATTTCGATCAAAATTGTGGTTTTTGTTTTCAACCAAACTGTAATAATTATTTGAAATACATATCTCAAATTGATGTAGATTAGTTATGAAATGTTGTATGTATAAGTAAAAAAATATATTGCAGCATAAAAGTAAGTTTTTAGTTTGTTTTAGCATGGAAAATAATAGTGGCGGCGGTTTTAGTGTGAAAGACCTTGAAGACATGGGTGTGGATGCAATCCTATCACTATTTGAGGGAATTACGGAGGACCAAGCTGAGGATTCGGAGGATGGATGAGACTCCGATCCTGAAGATGAGATTTCCCAGGTTCTATCAAGTCCTCGGGATTCAGTTCCCAGGAGCGCTGCTAAGAATAATTGCGATTATGATCCTTTAAATGCGGTTTCGGACCCTACTTATATTGAAAGGATTTTGAAAGCTGATTGTTCTTCAGATGAAGACCCAAACATTCTCGATCAATCACCAGAAGTTACTCGTTCTCCTAGTGCGACCTACTATAAATGGCAGAAACGAAGGCATCATCATAGGGAAACGTTGAAGAAAATGGATAAAGAAAGTAAAACTATTACACATCTTCTGAAACCAATTGGCTGATCAGTTGATAGGATCTTTTACTACAAGAAAAAAGTATTGGTCGTCCTCAAACTACATTAGCTGACGATATCAATTCTAATCATTATCCTGGAAAATGTACACTTCGTAGATGTGGTTATTGCAGCACGTCGCTGAAAGTGGTACGAAGCTCAGTAGCAGGCAACATTTGCAAAGTAGCTATTTGCATGCCGTGTTTTATGCCGGACCATTTTTTTTCATGAATACCGCACAAGAGTCCCAACTGCTCCCGTCTGGAGCCAGTGATACTATGGAATCCCCAATTGGGATATGTTGTTAGGCTGAAGGTGGTAGGGAGGGGAAGGAAATAGGGAAGAGGAAGATGGGGAAGTACTTGGCTATTCAGATCTGGTCACCAAATACGGCTAAAGCCATTTCAAGGAGCGTTCCAATTCTGAATGGTGGCCTTACACCAGGGCGATACTGAGAGTATCTTCCACTCTGGAACGTGCCGCAAATATACTATATATTATTTTTAATTAATAAATTGTGAAATAACACAAAATTAATCAAATAAAATCAATTTACCACGCCAGAATAGCGACCTTCGGAATGCTAGTCAAAAGCCTTACCGCTAGACTACGCCGGCCATTTTTTATTTGCCATTTGTCTGATCAAAAGATGAAACCAACAAAGAGAATTGTTTATTATTTTGTGTTTATGATTTTATGTTGTACTATTAATCTAGTCAAAAGGAGAAGTCTTCGAGGCCTTAGAACGGTATATTAAATTGAAAGAATTCCATGAAATTATCAAAGTATATTTTTCCTTACTAATCTGTCTTTTTGTTTTGAAAAACAACATTTTTAAACCAATTTTTTTTTTTTACCTAAATGTACACCGGTCAGAAAAAAGACCGCTGGAAAATCGAAAATTTCAAAAAGACTAAGCAAAAAAAAATAAAAGTAAAGTTTTTTCTGTTCATCAAAATGAATACAGAATACATAAATAAAACGTTTAAGGTTGTATCATCAGCAGGCTGCATTTTATCTAATGAGACCTTTAACTTTAGGAAAATAGCTTTATCTTAAACACCTTTCATAATGTTTAATTGAAATAATGAAAGAAAACCTTTTCCTCCTGTAAAATTTTCTAATGGTCTGTTGGACAAATACGAACCAAGGCGACGAACTGTCAGGCCACTTTTTCCTTATTTTTCTCTTTGTGCAATTAATTTATCATTAAAAAATATATTGTTCTCCATTTATCATCTATCTAAACGTAATTAATTACTTGTTTCTTGTAGTATAAAACACGGTGTAATTTTATTTTTAATTTTCTGGGCCTATTAAAAGTGTGGTTGTTAGGAAAATATTTACCAAAAAGGTTTGGCACTATTCATATTCCGAAAGGAATCCGTTCCTCAGAAAACTTATTACCGAACGTTTCAGTGACAGCAAAGTCACCGGTACAGGAATGTCGACCATCTCTACTATGTAACCAAATTTCTATGGCGAATGAATCATTTCCATTTGTCTTGGAACAAGTTGTGGGCTGATTTGATATGTCAAAAAACACATAAAAATCGCCAACACAAGGTTATTTCTCGTAAAAACCGAATAAAATCGTGCACAATTGTGTAAAAAAACAACGACACATCGTTTAAAGTGACAGTTTAATTAAAAAAGGGTACAAAACAATTGTTATAATAGTGAAAAGTTCATTTGTGACATTTGTAGAGTTCAATTCTTGTGTGGTGACCTCTGAATTGTTTCTTGCCTTTATAATCAAGGATGTATTTACGTTCCGTGATACTATATTAAGAATTAGTATGGTTAGCGTTTTATATTCACAGTTATCTACGCCATTTGGTAGTCGGATATTACATTGAGCTCTATATAAACTCGTATCGGACATTGCAGCGATGTATTTCTTTCTCGTATCGATCTTTCTATTTATGTTGTACTTTTGATACGTATTATTATTATTTGTGCGCGTTAATTCAAATCGTATATTGAACTCTCTGCGTTCTGTAGCATTGTTGAGACGCAATGATCGACGTTGGTTTCAAAGAGAATTTGTCTGAAATTAGAGTTACGAAATCTTTGCAAATTTGCGCAAAAAGTGGTTTTTGCAATTAGCGGGTACTTGTAGATAAACTTGTTGTGAGTTTTCTTGGACTGATATTAGGTCACCGTACTTAGAAAACAAATCAGTCTTTATCATATCTAACACAAATTAATTCATGATTATTTTTTAGAATCAATCGGTCATCAACACTTTTTGAGGGTGCAAGACTTTAATTTATTCTTGAAGTTTTAATTATAGAAATATCGCATATTCCCTGCACAGACTTGCTAACAAGTATAGTTTAATCGATGTTTATCACCACAAGTGTCCAAACTATTCAGTCTTTTAAAATGTTTGGGTAAAATGTGAAAGAACCGCCGCATGCCGCTACACTTTAAATAAACATACATTTTGAAAAGTAAACGGGTAAAGTTCGGTTTATGGGCGAAATTCCTAAAAAATAAAACTAGTTATTTTTATACTAACTTTGGGCCGGGGAATCCGAATCTGAAAGAATTAGGTGGGGGCAAGCAAAAATAAACGAATTACACGACTTTAAAAATTTCGATACACATACAATCTGAAATGAAATAATGACACATCTTTTTATGGGCGATACTCCGAAAGAAGAAATTTAATTATCTTTATACTAACTTTGGGCTGGGAAATCCGAATCTGAAAGAATTAGGTTACACTCGGCAATATTAACTGAGTTAACGACTGTACAATTTTGAATTCACAAACAATATAAAAGGCCATTTTGAACGCTTTCTGACAATAAATATCATAGAAAAAAACCAAAGATATTACATATTAACATATAAAATTAAGTGTTGCCATTAAGCAATAATATCAATAACGTAAAAAAACATGTTTATATATTTCAGTTAAGTATTATTTTTTAATAAATTTTATTCACTTTTGTATCACAAACCATGTTACACAAACCTAACTTAGCCGCTAAACTACTTGAAAACTGGGATGTTTTCTTGCCTTGACGCGAGTAGGCGCTACGAAGGGGGCACTTTCTTTTCTATCACAAACCATGTTACACAAACCTAGCGTAACCGCTAAACTACTTGAAAACTGGGATGTTTTCTTGCCTTGACGCGAGTAGGCGCTACGAAGGGGGCACTTTCTTTTCTATCACAAACCATGTTACACAAACCTAGCGTAGCCGCTAAACTACTTGAAAACTGGGATGTTTTCTTGCCTTGACGCGAGTAGGCGCTACGAAGGGGGCACTTTCTTTTCCATCACAAACCATGTTACACAAACCTAGCGTAGCCGCTAAACTACTTGAAAACTGGGATGTTTTCTTGCCTTGACGCGAGTAGGCGCTACGAAGGGGGCACTTTCTTTTCTATCACAAACCATGTTACACAAACCTAGCGTAGCCGCTAAACTACTTGAAAACTGGGATGTTTTCTTGCCTTGACGCGAGTAGGCGCTACGAAGGGGGCACTTTCTTTTCCATCACAAACCATGTTACACAAACCTAGCGTAGCCGCTAAACTACTTGAAAACTGGGATGTTTTCTTGCCTTGACGCGAGTAGGCGCTACGAAGGGGGCACTTTCTTTTCTATCAAAAACCATGTTACACAAACCTGTTATCTATTCACATTGATTCATATAATAACATTGATATTGGTGACCGGTCTACGTCACAACTTTTTAAGACTACGAATTTTCACACTTTTGGTCTAAGAATACGGTCGTTGAGATAGTCATAATTCATCAGGTTAATGTGAGTAAGTATCGTGTCGAAAGTTTTACGTTATTGATATAATTGCCTATGGCAACACTTAATTTTATATGGTAATATGTATCTTTGGTTTTTCTATGATATTTATTGTCAGAAAGCGTCCAAAATGGCCTTTTATATTGTTTGTGAATTCAAAATTGTACAGTCGTTAACTCAGTTAATATTGCCGAGTGTAACCTAATTCTTTCAGATTCGGATTTCCCAGCCCAAAGTTAGTATAAAGATAATTAAATTTCTTCTTTCGGAGTATCGCCCATAAAAAGATGTGTCATTATTTCATTGCAGATTGTATGTGTATCGAAATTTTTAAAGTCGTGTAATTCGTTTATTTTTGCTTGCCCCCACCTAATTCTTTCAGATTCGGATTCCCCGGCCCAAAGTTAGTATAAAAATAACTAGTTTTATTTTTTAGGAATTTCGCCCATAAACCGAATTTTTTCCAAGTAAACTACTTACTGATATTAGGTCACCGTACTTAGAAAACAAATTAGTCTTTATCATATCTAACACAAATTAATTCATGATTATTTTTTAGAATCAATCGGTCATCAACACTTTTTGAGGGTGCAAGACTTTAATTTATTCTTGAAGTTTTAATTATAGAAATATCGCATATTCCCTGCACAGACTTGATAACAAGTATAGTTTATTCAATGTTTATCACCACAAGTGTCCAAACTATTCAGTCTTTTAAAATGTTTGGGTAAAATGTGAAAGAACCGCCGCATGCCGCTACACTTTAAATAAGCATACATTTTGAAAAGTAAACTACTTTTAAACTTAATTACCTCAAGATCTATCGGTTTTAGTCGAGATAGACGGAAAAATATGGGGTAATTTTTGGAGTTCGCTGTCAACGGTTAATATGCACTTTTAAAAAAAAAAATCTTTTGATTCACCTTAATTACATTAAAAGGCAACTATTTGCATTGGGGGAAGTGGAAAATATTTCATTCTAAATTTCGATTACGTAAAATTAAAATTAGCTTTCGTCTTGTGAGATTGTAGGCCATTAGCTATTAGCTCATTCGCTGTCACTTTGGTATGTTGGTATTCCTGATACACTTGAATGTATAATGAACGGCTAGAAGATTTTGAAGGTACCACGAAAACTGGAAAGGTAAGTACTAAATTATCGGAGTTTTGGGAATAAAATGACGGAAAAAAATATTTTTAATTTCGGTAATTATTTTTTATAAATAATACATTCACTTTTGAATCACAAACCATGTTACACAAACCTAGCGTAGCCGCTAAACTACCTGAAAACTGGGATGTTTTTCTTGCCTTGACGCGAGTAGGCGTTATAAAGGGGCACTTTCTTTTGTATCACAAACCATGTTACACAAACCTAGCGTAGCCGCTAAACTACTTGAAAACTGGGATGTTTTTCTTGCCTTGACGCGAGCAGGCGGTATAAAGGGGGCACTTTCTTTTGTATCATAAACCATATCGCACAAACTTAGCGTACGTAGCCGCTCAACATCGCAGAAATAGTTGACTTATAAAAATAAAATTTTAATGTCACAAAAAATTCAAGCTAATAAATTTTAATCAACGCACGCAATACATGTGTATTAGGTAAGTACCTACTAATTAGGCGGAATTTCAGTTTTATAACATAAAAAAAACACCCGCGCGATTTTGTCTCTAGCCGTTGGTTTCAAAATTATTGTATTTTTTTAATTACGCGCCGAATTCCCATGAAGTCTGCTACGCTTTGCTCTAGCATCTTTTCGTACAGTAACAAGAATACCAACATAACAAAATGACATTTGAAAATAATGTTTGAAAATGGACGGTCTCATTTCACAGAATGAAAGCTAATTTTAACTTTACGTAATCGAAATTTAGAATGCAATATTTTCCACTTCCCCCAATGCAAAAAGTTGCCTTTTAATATAATTAAGGTGAATCAAAAGATTTTTTTTTTTAAAAGTGCATATTAACCGTTGACAGCGATCTCCAAAATTTACCAAATATGGATTTAAATTTTTATTTCATAAAAACTTTTTTGTACGTAATTTTTCCTTTACGAAATGACATTTCATGATGTATTCTTTCCATTTTGAAGGGGTATCAATTTTTAAATATTAATAAAGGTTGCCATACCCGAAAAATTATTACCTCAAGAAAAACATCCCAGTTTTCTAGTAGTTTAGCGGCTACGCTAGGTTTGTGTAACATGGTTTGTGATACAAAAGAAAGTGCCCCTTTATAACGCCTACTCGCGTCAAGGCAAAAAAAACGTACCAGTTTTCAAGTAGTTTAGCGGCTACGCTAGGTTTGTGTAACATGGTTTGTGATTCAAAAGAAAGTGCCCCTTTATAACGCCGAAAATTTGCATGATGCAACCTTTAGTACCTTCCTCGAATATGTGTGATTTTTTGCGATATGGCAATCTTTTTTAATATTTATCGATTGGTACCCTGGAAATCGATCAGTATGCAAAATAATGTAATAAGAAATGTCAGCACAATTTTTTTTTTTTTAAATATAAATTGAAATGCATATTTTTCCACCGGTCCCGACTGAAACCGATGTTTTTATGGTAACTAAGTTTAAAAGTAGTGTATTTTTCAAAATCTGTGCCTATTAAAAGTGCGGCGGCTTATTCACAAATTAATAATGTTTGTAATAGATCTATAATTTTTTTTTCATGTGCATTTTATCGTTATATTAATTAAGTAGATATGTTCTGCAAAATACCCACCAAACATAATAATATAATAAATATACAATAATTCAACTTACACAACAAGGGTGTTCTAGGTCATCATTTCAAATTATGAAAAAGTGAAAGGTGAATTTATATATTAATTTTATTTTATTGGGCAAATTTCTAAATTATATGGAAGATTGGAGTAGAGTTCAGATTAGAGAAAAGATCAGATGTGAATGGAGGGGGGTCAATTTTAGATTACGCTTGATAGAAGAGAGGATATTTATTTAGAGAGGGACAACCAAAATATATGTGATCTAAATAAAGTTCCCACATCTAGACCACAGAAGGTACAATCTGGGGAAAAAAGGACATGAATTTTAAAAATGTGATAAGGAATGAAACAATTTCCGTTTCTCATTTGAATAAGTGAGGAAATTTCTATTTTGGAATTGTTGAAACTTTGGTTTTGTTGGGATAGTCCTTTATATTGAGGCGTAGCAGGCTCCCTTAGATTGACTAGCAATGTGCCAATACTCTGTCCGAACATTGTGAGGTCTATCTTTGAGGATGGACAAAATGTCAGATAGGGGAATGTGGTTTACGAGGGTGTAACAATAGGGTTGGATGCTCCTTGTTTTGCAAGGAGTCTGCAATATCGTTACCCACGATGCCAACATGTCCAGTAATCCAATTCAGGGTTACGTAGAAGTCTTTAAGGCGT
The DNA here is from genome assembly GCA_917563855.2 of Limnephilus lunatus. Classification (NCBI taxonomy): domain Eukaryota; kingdom Metazoa; phylum Arthropoda; class Insecta; order Trichoptera; family Limnephilidae; genus Limnephilus; species Limnephilus lunatus. Next base: position 120,440,330 of record OU830592.1, read on the forward strand.
TATTAAGGCAAGGATTGAATCCCAGCATGTGCAAATAAGTTTTATTTTGTTAATTTTCATCACTTACAATTACTTCATTAATTAAAAATAATATATAGGATATTTGCGGCACATTCCAGAGTGGAAGATACTCTCAGTATAGCCCTGGTGAAACACCACCATTCAGAATTAAAACATTGCTTGAAATGGTTGGTGATCAAATATGAATAGCTAGGTACATCCCCATCTTCTTCATTCCCATCTCATTCCAATCCCCACTACCTTCAGCCACACAATACCCCAATTTGGGAATGCCATAGTCTCACTGGCTCCAGATGGGAGCAGGACTCTTGTGTGGTATTCATATAAAAAACAAATTACAAGTGCAAATTGCAGTTCGCACGCGGTAGAAGTGATTCAGAAAACTAAAGTAGAAAAGAATGGGAAGGCTTCGAAGCACCGTACAAAGAGGAGACCGATTATACTATCTCATTCTCTCGCAGGTTAAAGTTTGTCTCTTTTTAGTGTCACTATTTTTCATTTTATCGGGTTTCAAATATAACAGTGCTAAAGCAGTTTTCACTTAAAAAAAAATTTAAACACCTAATTTTTGTAAGAATAGGTAAGTTGGGATCAACTCACATAACTTTCCATGTCAAACTGAGTAGGTACTTTGAGAGATAATAACTTGAAAACACTGTTTTATCAACCTTTACTTATGAACCTTGTGGTTTTTCATGTATATACATATATACACATTGATATGGGCTGCTACATACTACATTTATAATTTTTAATCTTTCATACTTCCTTCTGTTATAGATTACACTTATCAAAAATACAATAAACACAGTTAATTATTAAAACAATTAAGTATGCAGTGTAAAATTAAATCCTAATAACATAAATGATGCAGTTTTGCTGTTAATAAGTAGAATTCATGCCACAATGATAGCGAATATTTTCATCCAATATAATTCCTTTGGAAGTTCGGACGAAGTGAAATTTGTCAAAGTGAGTTTGAAGTTGAAGTGAGTGAAGTTTAAAGTGGAAGTGAAGTTGAAGCAAGATGACTTCAGTGTGGAAAAGACTTCAGAGGGTCAACAAAAGGGCTGCCAAATTTCAATTCACAGCTTCTTATCATAGAGTTGATGTTGAAACGACTTCAAAATGGTGAGTTATTTGATCTTATGGTAGAGTTTCTTTTTAAACGACTTCGTAAAGGAGGAGGTTATCAATTCGACGGTATTTTTTTTATTTATTTTTTATTTTATTTTTATTTTATGTTTGTTACCTCAGAACTTTCGATTGGGTGAACCGATATTGATAATTCTTTTTTTATTAGAAAGCTGGTGCTTCCCGTTTGGTCCCATTTTAATCTGGTCCAGTTCTGATAATGGGATCCATCAGAAAACCATATATATCTTAAATTTGTAATATGTATGTGTGCGACAAATGGACGAATAACTCAATATTACGCCAACAGATTTCGACGATTCTTTTTTTGAAGTAAAACTTCTTTACACACGCTCGTCACTAAAAATAAAAAAATGAACAAAAATTTTAACAAAACAAAAAACGACTTTAAAAAATGCACTAAAAAGTAAAAAAATAATTTCGTACGATTGTTATTTTTTTTACTTTTGAGTGCATTTTTTGAAGTCGTTTTTTGTTTTGTTAAAATTTTTGTTTATCTTACTTGGACACAGGTTCACCTCAAGGTACACTACTTGGACCTGTGTTAACAGCTCTTATAGAAATCATTGTGTATCCCTTACTATCATAGTGAGAAATATGAACTAAACAGTACTAGAAAGAGAAAACACCATGCTATCAGAGGCGGCTCTAGGGCTCCAGGTATGGGAGGTCATTTGAAAAAAAAAAGTGAAATTACCTTTTTTGATATTGTGAAAAATGCCGACATATAATTATCTATATCAATTAGAAGATAGGTAGGGTGATGAATCCGCAACTCAAATTACATGGGTATTATTTATAAATTGCAAAATAACTAAATACCTAATTCATGTACTTGCTGGCACATCATTTTAAAGAGGGCACTTTTCAATATAGTTATGCACACCGATAGTATGTACCTAAGTATCCAAAATATAAAAAAAAAATTAGGTAAGTAGATTAGAAAAAATAGAAACCGGTAATATCAAAAATTGACTTTGAAACACACGTCCGCAGTCCCCTTTTACCCCTAAAATGCCCAAAGATATTGGATGAGAAAAGACATTTATCAATTTTATTTAAATTTAGACTTGCGTTTTAATTTGACGATGTTTTTTTTTACATTTTTCAGCTACCTAACAAAACAGATTTATTATTAAATTATATTAGATATTTTTTATCTATCTAATACACCACTACACAAGCAAAGGTCCCTTTCAAATGATTTACCTGTAACTAGATAATTAAATTTATAGAATCTGCTGTCACTTATGTAGATTAGGAACCTAAAAAAACAAACATTGTTTTAAATCAAGCTGTTTTCTATGTCCGTTGAAAAGTGATCATAATATAATAATTAATAATATCTGAAAAGATCTACTTCTCGATGTGCCACCAAACTATATTTGAAACGTCGCCGATAACAACGTAAATAATTATTATTCCAAATCTTTCCCGAACTGTCCAAATAAAATGGACGAGGCATGCGTGCAAAATGCAAAACCGACCTATGTTGTATCGCCATTTCTTTCAACAACGCATAAGATTCATAATGCTGTCTCCCTTCCAAGACATTCGGTCATGTCCAAAACGTCGCTAGGGTTTCTGTGGTACCTATACGCGGGAATTTTTACTCCAGGATAAAAACATAGTGCCATCGCGTTTATTGTATGGCGCGCATAGAGACAGAAGATAGGGCAAGTCAAAAATTGACCCAGGGATCTAAATATTGTGAGAATTGGAGCTTCCATTTGACACGATAGATGTCACTGCTCGTCACGCGGCGAGTCGTCGCCGGCGTCGCCGCTAACTGCTATTATTTTGCGGTTCCATTTCAAGTAAAGAATTCGATGCCTTGAGCCGTTTATTCCGTAAAAAAAAATATTATTATGTCTTATAATTTTGGGGGGTCAAACACCCATTGTCCTAAGGGGAGAGCCGCCACTGCATGCTATATATTCAAATTTAAAAGTTAACTAGAATTGAAATGTAAACCGTTATGTAACCAAAGTTTTCAACCGTAATTTCCAGTCGCAATCACAAAAACGAGTCGAAGAAACGACCCATTCTCGTAAAGCCAACTTCAACTGTAAACGGGTGTTCCGCTCATGTACGTCAAGTTTCATGCATATGCACCGGTGCACTCTGGATCAATGTTGATAGTTCATTAGAGCAGACTCCATTAAAATACCTGTAGAACAGACTCAGAATGCCTATTATTGTGTCTGCACTTTATAGCAATGTATCTGTTAACAACGGATTGTCAATCAGACAGACTACCCTGATTTGCGCAGGTTTATTTAATATTTTAAACAGGAACCGCAAAATAATAGCAGTTAGCGGCGACGCCGGCGACGACTCGCCGCGTGACGAGCAGTGACATCTATCGTGTCAAATGGAAGCTCCAATTCTCACAATATTTAGATCCCTGGGTCAATTTTTGACTTGCCCTATCTTCTGTAAAACTAAAACTAAATGGATGACTTTTGGACGACTAGATCACTCTGGATCAATGATTCAGTTAAATGGTTGTAATGTCGAAAAGGTGGAGAGATTTAGATACCTCGGCAGTATCCTCACGGAGAATCTTGACCCAGATATAGAGATTAGGTGCAGAATTGAAGCAGCAAGAACTGCATTCATAAAAATGAAATCCCTCTTCTGCAATGACAATATAAGCTTAAAATTAAGGCAGAGAATGCTAAAATGTAATGTGTGGTCGGTCTTGCTGTATGGTTGTGAAACATGGACCTTGAAAATAAATACCATGAACAGGTTAGAGGCTTTCGAAATGTGGCTTCACCGGAGAATGCTCAAGGTCCCATGGACCGACATGATCACCAACATAGAAATTCTCAGGCGGGCTAGAGCAGATAGGGAACTGCTTACATTAATTAAAATCAAGAAAATTTCATATCTGGGTCATATACTTCGAGGGGAGAAGTATCACTTGCTCCATTTAATATTGAAAGGCAAGATAGAGGGTCGCCGAGGGCCTGGTAGGAGACAAATGTCTTGGCTGCGAAACATACGAGAGTGGACCGGCATTGGAAGTGTGGAGGAGCTATTCCGGGCAGCACAAGACAGAGAGACCTTTTCAAGAGTGATCGCCAACGTCGGGGGGACCTGATAGGGCACATAAAGAAGAAGAAGATTTAATATTTTGGGGCTGCAGCCCAGAGGTGGCTCCCAAATTCAATTGTTAGGCATACTTGAGATTTGTACAGGGTTTACAGATACTATTGAAGAATCTGCTAGCGCTGTACAAGACGTGTAGAACTTCATTGAGAATGTTGGGTTTTGTCCTTTGAAACACCCGAGTTCTCTCAGTACTATACAATGCTTTGGTTAGGAGTAGGCTTGAGAGTGGATCGGTGGTTTGGAGCTCGCACCAAGTGAAGAATTCCCTCATGTTGGAGAAGGTTCAGAAGAAATTTCTGAGATTTCTTTACGTGAAAGAGTATGGCTACTACCCGTGGCTCTACCCTAGCCACTTCGGTATGAACCATCTACAGGTCAGAAGGGATGTGCTCATTGTAACACATTTCTTCAGACTGATTCGTGGATGGTTCCAAAACTAGACTATCATGGAGAGCATTGGTTTCTATGTTCCCGATGGTTATCTCCGTCACCGACAGCATAGACTGTTTTATCTCCCGGCTCGCAGAACTAACTTGCCAATGATCATGCCAGTCGGGAGAGCTGTCTTGTTTTTAAATAGAATCACTTCGAATATCGATATGTTTAACATCAATAAAGCACAATTTAGACAGCAAGCTTTTTGGTTCTGTTAGTTTAAATCTGCTTATCTATAATCTTAAATATTTTGTCTCTTTTAAAAATGCTTTGAAATTTTCATTTTGTAATGTTTTTAAAATGAATTGAATTGAAGACGCCCAGTTTCTTGGCATTGCCAAAAATAGAATATTGTAATAAATATTTTAACGATTTCCGCAAAGAATGAAGAAATAGCATTTTGAAATCTTGTCATGTCCCAACCTCTCAATAAATATTCAATGTCATTGAAAAATATTTATTTAAATGCCTCATCTTAATTTTTTACCGTTGTGATGAAATTTTTATTGTTTCGACATCTCTGTGATGATTTGATTCTAATTTTTATTTAGATTACTGAGTAGGTTGTTACCTTGGTAAAATAATTATTGGAATCATTATTAGATTATAAATTTCAGTGTTTTTATGGTGTGTGAAATAGCTGTTTCTGTTTTTATTGTGCCGAGCAAGATTTCAATTGCTCCTGATGTTGTGGTATGTGTTTTGTTGCCGAATGGTTTGGGGAGGGGAAGTGGAAGAAGAAAGAATACGGTTAGTGGCACGAATTTTTATTTTTTTAACCACTGGAGCGACAGCGCAATTTAAAACTTTTTTCTCCGATTGCTGGAGATTTTTTGGTGTACATTTTGAATATTTTCCGCCCATATTAAAAAAATCATATTTTAGAATTTTAATATGGAGACATACAAACTGATTATAGTTTTATATAGTCAATGAATTCACCTATCTTTTGTCGATTTTCACATATTCGTAAGATTTAAAAAAAGAATATTATAAGTAATATCGTAAACTTCTACTTACTTACTTAATTACTTATAAAAAGGGAAATTTTGCCAAAATTGGCAGCAAAGTAACCTAGGTATTTTAAATACTGCCATAATGTGGCAAAAAGCACTCCAGTGGTTAAATGAGTAATAGGAAAGAAATTCATTTCATTGATTTTTTAAGGTGTGCAGTAGTATTGGTTAACAACATAGTTTGAATACGGAAGGAATTCGTTTCGAAAACGTTCGTTTAGTTAATTTGTTAATTATTCGTTAATTTAGTTTATTCATTAATAACTGCGTATAGCACATGTCTTATGCACAGCGCCCTTGAGGTGATTTTTCACAAAAACGGCGCTATATAAATCGTCCAAATATTATTATTATTATTTATTTATATTTCAATATCTTTGTTTATAATGAATCCTGCACTTCTAATGAAAAATAGATATAAAATTTCCATTAATTTATTTAGTCACTCAACAATCGATTACTTATTTAGTATTCTTGTTAATTTCTTTATAATTGACTTGTGCAAATTAAATGCAAGTGATTAGGTATACCAATTATCAAGTGTTGATGTGTGAATTATTTTCTAAGAAATTATAATAACATACAGATTAACATTTCTACTGACTTGTGTTACCATTTTTATGATGTTGATATTTTTGCAATCTAAGAAATAGAGAAATGCAAAATGTATTTGATTACCTACCAGGAATATCAAGTAAGTAAAATCACTTGTGTACCAAGTCACGCTACTTAATAATCAATTCAATATATATTACAAAAGAAAGCGTACAAAAGTGCGCGAACCGCTAAACTTAGAAACGAGTCCCGGTATGATCAAGGGAGTTATATGGTGTGGTAGCCTTCTATCCCTCATCCATGAAGAAGGTTCCCGTTTTTGTCTGAAGGGCGTGTTTTTGAAGATATAAGGAGTGGATGTTTGGCCCTCTAGAAATTTTTGGAGCAGTCCAAAACATTTGAGAGCATTCCACAATATTCCAGAACATCCCGAAACATTCTGTAATTGTCGGTAATAGTCTGGAACGTTCGGGAACATTCCAGAACATCCCGAAACATTCTGGAATGGTCGGTTATAGTCTGGAACGTTCGGGAACATTCCGAACATCCCGAAACATTTTGGAATGGTCGGTAATAGTCTGGAAAGTTCGGGAACATTCCAGAACATCCCGAAATATTCTGGAATGGTCGGTTATAGTCTGGAACGTTCGGGAACATTCCAGAACATCCCGAAACATTCTGGAATGGTCGGTAATAGTCTGGAACGTTCGAAGCCTTTTTTGTATGGGTGGGGCTACCCATTGGTAGGGTTACATAAAGCAAGATCCGTTGTGGGTTCTAACGTCAGTTCAATGTTAACTCCCTGAGCGAAGTTGGGTACCCCAGCTAGTCTATATGTATATATAAATTAATGTTTGTATATTTGTCCCTTATTATTTCCTATACCATTCATCCGATTGTGATGAAACTTTGGGGAGTTGTTGTGCGCCCGCCTGCGAAGGTTTTTATATAATGGTGAGCTCTGGCATTATGAAATTTGTATAAATTTTTTGTAATAGGTGGTGGTGCACAAGTTGTTTGAAAAATGTGTGTATTGTTATTTTTTACTGGTAATTCGGTGTCCATAAATGCTATTTTTGTGAAACCATGACCTTCAATGCTAGATGGCGTAAACTGACTTTACGTGTACCTATGTGTGTCATTTGCACTCACCCAACACTTATTAAAATCAGGTCAGTATTTTTTTTTTTTAGGTGAGCTCCACACAGGAGGCCCTGAGGAAAATAATTTCCCTCAGGGCCTATGTCATATTTGAGGATGCTGTGTGGAGGGTTTTTTTAAGGAAAGGAAGGAGAGGAGAGTTCTGGAAAGGAAAAGGGTTTAAGGGGTGGGTAGGAATCTGGGGTTCAGTGTGTCTAGGTCATCCGCCTCCAAGACCTAGACAAACCTCACCCCATGAACCCGGGCACCCCTGCTAAATCACCAAACGTAGCGAACCACTTGGGGTGACCTATGGCAGAGGTGTTGGTTATCCAATAAAGGTTCCCAGGGCGGCGGTACCCATTTCCGCCTCCCAAATTGAGCTTCCGAGAGATGTGAAAAAAATATATAGCAGTTAAAATTGATTGCGAAAATACATTTCTAGTGCGGCATGCGAGGTCTACTAATAACAAGAAAGTGCAAATTTTTAAAAATATAATATAAACGTGATAAAAAAAATATAATATAAACGTGTAAGAAGAATATACGACGCAAATGTGAATGGAAGAAGTCGGGGACGTCCGAGGAAGACATGGCACGATCAAGTGAATCAGATACTTGAGTCGGGCCATGTCAAAAGTCAGAATAATAGAAGAGAATGTATGAGACGATGTATGGATGTGAGTGAGGCAAAGAGTGTGTGCCAAGACCGAGTTGTTTGGCCGTCCGTCCTCTCTGCCTACCCCTGCGGGCAAACGGCGTGATGGTTAGTTAGTTAGTTAGTTAGTTAAATTTATGAGAACGATTTTTCTTTTTTTGTATCAATACCAAAATCCAAAACACAAAAAGTTGAAAACTTCATTTTGGGCCGCAAAACATTTTCAATTGGGCCGCGTGTTGGGCATGCCTGGCCTAGAACAAATCAAATTCACTTTGGAGACAGCCATTAATAAATAATGATTTATCCTGGAGTGTCTAGTGTCTAGACCTTATGTAATCTATCATAAACAATACAATTGATTTTAATATCTATTGCAAACCTGTATACATGAACAACACCCACATAATTTGTTCGCTTTTCGGAACAACTCATATAGGTCTTGTAGAAATCATTGTGCCTCCCTTACTACCATACATTTTGTATGTATCTTTTATATTTTTTCTATCTAAAATTACTTAATGATAATGAATAAAAAAAAACACACATACTTTATTAGACAAATGTATTATAAACATTGCTGTCACCTCAGTGTTTTATGCATTTATAAACAAATCATTACATAGTATAAAATGAAGTCGCTCAAAACGTTTGTGTGCTTAGATCTTTTAAACTACGCAACGGATTTTCATGCGGTTTTCACCAATAGATAGAGTGATTCAAGAGGAAGGTTTATATGTATAATACATGCTTATTTTAGTAGAGAAAAGCCGATAAATTCAAATATTCAATTCAGGCAGCGGGCAGCTGGCAGGCGGGTGGTGTGGATTTTATAAAAGTTGGGTAATGGTGTTGTGTTTCGTTAGCCACAGCAACGTGTGGCCGGGTCTGCTAGTACTTCATAAAAAAATCTCAAAGTTTCATAAATTTTTCTCAAATTGTGGTTGAAAACTTTGGTCTCACAAAGGTGCACATTTAAATTTATTGTGGTTTACTTTTAGATGTTTTCTCTCTTATATGTATATAAGGTAAAGTCACTAATGCCGGACAGTGAGCTAAAGGAAGACACTTACCAAAAAATCTTCTTGTTTTAAGAACAAATTTAGTAATATGACTCTAATGTCAATATCATAGGACTCCTTGCTCTATCTATAAATCATTCTCAAAAGCTTTCAAAGAGTTTCTGAATGAAATTTCAAAATTATGTCAGTTTTTGTAAATTATGTGACTGAGTGAACGCGCGTTTCGCGATTTCTTATTTTACAGGTTAAGGAAGCATAAATTTTGAAGGTAAGTTTTGAATCAATATTTATTAGAACTTTACTTTTTTAGTTGTTTCTGAAGGTATCAATGTTACTTAAGAATAGTTATAAACGTTTTTTTCTTGTTTTTGTTAATGTTTTTCTAACAAATTATGACATGTCTACTATTAGTTCAAAAAATAGGGAAAAATCTAAAAGATGACATGTGTGTCTTCCATTGGTGTTCTAAGATATTGAATTTTTAAGTTTATTTTAGCACTATCTTGATCACCATTTCCAATTACAAGGTTACTGTAGAAATTTCAACAATTTTGGATCACTTTTACTAAAGGTAGACATGGTGTCTATTATTGGGGTATACGTGATGTCAACTATTGGTTCTATTGTTTTAGACCGATAATCATGCCGCCAATAAAAGAACAGATATTCCGTTATCCGAAGCGGACATGGTAGCAGCTATTCAAGAATGCAGACGAGGTGTACCGACATCAACTGCGGCAAAAAAATGTGGAGTACCTAGGGTAACTCTGCTGAATAAAGTAAAGGGGAAGACACCAATGAAAAGAAGAATGGGAAGAACATGCTACATCTCAGAAGATAATTAAACTATGCTTGTAAAGTGGGCAAAAGCAATGGTGAAACAAGGATTTTAGGCAAGGTGAATTTACAAGACAGTGTGAAAAAAATTGTTGATGATTGAATAATTCAACATCAGAACAAAGCAATACCATTGAAACATTACCATCACTTACAACGGGTCCAAGTAGCAATCCATTTATAATCAAACCCATATCACAAGATACAATTTTAGAGCCTCCATTACAATATTTACCCCTAAATGAAGACCCTAAAACTCCCTGTAAAGAAGTCCAAGAAAGCATTTCTCTAAATCTCGAGGCCACAATGGACAAAGGTTCGTTGATAGAACCACCTACGTCAAGGCGTTATAGACCACAAAAAAGTTGCTCAATAGAATCATATGGTAATACCAAGTCCATTCAAAAGAGCTTTTTTTGGCCAACACCCAAAGAAAACTCAAAACGAAGAAAGAAAAGGTGCCTTCTGTTATATCATCTTTGGAATGGCAAAGATATTATGAAAAGAAAGAGAGAAAGAAGACTGAATTAGATGAAGAGAAAAAAGAAGAGCTGAGGAAAGAAGAAAGAAGAGACTAAAGAAAAACGAAAACCTAAGACTGATACGAAGTTATCTAAGAAGAGTAAAAATAATGAAAGAAAGAAATCTAAGAAGACTGACTACAACTCAGGTACGGAAGAAGAATGGGTAGAGTCTGGAGACAGCGCGGGTGATATTTCTGATGAAAGCATTGATGAGGAAAATGAAGAAGAAAGAAATGAGGAAGCAAGTGGAATTAAGCAGAGTGATTATATTATTGTAAAGTTTCCTGGCAAAAACAGATATTACAAATAAGTTTGTGTTCAAAAGGTAACTAAAAGAGGCATTGAAGTTATGGCTACGGTAGCATGTGACGAGTCTAAAACTTTATTCAAAGAAAATGAAAAGATATAAGTATTATAACTGAATCTCAAATAATTAAAGTCCTTGATGCACCAACAATGATTATAACAGGGGATAGAAGTACAAATTTGATAATGCCTTAGAGGATGAGGGATAATTATTACACTAACATTATTAGAATAAGTTTGTATTGTTATTAAGTATTTCATTTCTTTCTTAATTAATGTCAAGTAGTATGTCAACTATTAGTGCAACTGACTGTCTACCTATGGTGATTTTATTTTTTGATGATGTCATCTATTAGTACTTATGACAATATTAAAATAAAAAATTATAATAATTAAAAGTATGTTGATTATTGGAAATTTTATAACAAAATATTATTTTCTATGATTCACTGTATTCATACATAAGAAACTGAAGTTGTTTTGTTTTGATAAATATATTTTTTTTTCATCTAAAGATTGTGTTTTCCTTAAAGTGTCGAGCATTAGTTCCTTTACCTTAGTGTATTTGTAACACTTTCCAGAGTGGAAGATACTCTCTTTATCACCCTGGTATAAGACAATCATTCAGAATTGAAACGTTGCTTGAAATGGCTTTAGATGTGTTTGGTGACCAGACTTGAATAGCCAGGTACTTCCACACCTTCCTGTTCCCCATATCCTTCCCCTCCCCACTGCCTTCAGCCTCACAACATACTCCAATCGGGGATGCCATAGTCTCACTGGCTCCAGACGGGAGCAGTTGGGACTCTTGTGAGCTATTCACATAAAAAAGGGAGATACAACGATTTCTAAGAGACCACGTTTTTTGTATCATGTTTTTTTTTAAAATTTCAAATAGGAAATTACTTATACAATTTGTAAAAAGAAACACCATTATTTCAATGACAATTTTTATTTAAATCTCTCTTCAAGAGGTAAGTACTTACTGTAATATTGAAAAAATACAGAAAAAGAAAGTACAAATAAACACAAAAATTTCACATTTGAAAAAAAAAATCTTTACTGAACCACAGTCAATGTAAGGCATGCTTGAATAGTAAAGTGGATCTAACAGATTTTTAGAAAATGGAAACAGAACGCACAAACAAATTTACAGACAAAAATTTTAACAAAACAAAAAGCCACTTCAAAAAATGCACTAAAAAGTAAAAAAATAATTTTGTACGATTGTTATTTTTGGAGTCGGTGTCAGTCAAGGTAACTACATACATAGGTAGTTATATGTGAGATGTGGAGATCTTGGCTGACACCGACTCCAAAAATAACAATCGTACGAAATTATTTTTTTTACTTTTTAGTGCATTTTTTGAAGTCGTTTTTTGTTTTGTTAAAATTTTTGTTTATTTTTTGATTTTTAGTGACGAGCGTGCGTAAAAAAGTTTTACTTCAAAAAAAGAATCATCGAAATCTGTTGGCGTAATATTGAGTTATTCTTCCATTAGTCGCGCACATACTTATTACAAATTTAAGACATATATGCTTTTCTCATGGATCCCATTGTCAGAACTAGACCAAATTAAAATGGGACCACACGGGAAGCATCAGCTTTCTAATAAAAAAAGAATCATCAATATCAGTTCACCCAATCGAAAGTTCTGAGGTAACAAACATAAAAAAAAAAAAACAAAAACCGTCGAATTGATAACCTCCTCCTTTTCGAAGTCGTTTAAAAAAGCAAAGCGGTAGAGCTAAAACAGGTCTTCGGTACGCTCAGTCAATCATGCCTTTCACTCAAGCATCAATCTCTCATTCAGATATTGATTACTTGTTTCATAACAATAATAAAATGTAACATTAAACTTAATTGAGTCTACCAGTCAGCAAATTTTTTCATCGATAAATGAACATACAGTGTACTCATTAATCCAATTTGATTCCCCGTTCTTTCACAGTGGTAATAAACCACTACGCCGTTTCTGTAGGGATAAGCAGAAGTAAAGTTTATACAGTCTTTAGAATGATTATGTTTGCCAACCAATGTAAATGTTTATATCTTTATAAAATACTAGCACACACAAAGATGTGAGCTAACTTAAGATTAATAAATAAATAAATAAGTCTTACTCATAATCACAAAATAAGATACAACCACGAGAGCAAGACCGGGGTAGGTGAAATTGTTACTCAACATGGTGGGTCAATCGCGCACATCCGTGTTTTCTTACCCCGTCGCTGTACGGGAGATGTAGTAGCTGTCAGAATTTAAACCACCCGGTCACCAGGGTTAGCTCAGTACCACGGCGTTATAACTTTCGAAATGGCAAACTTTTATGAGTATCTTGACGTTTTGAATGGAGCATTGGCAAATATTGACCGTATTCGCGGCATTCGTGCACAAAAAAAGTTTCGATCCATTTGCGGCACTTACGGAAGGAGATTTTAGGTCTAAATATAGATTTACAAAAGTTAACGTCAGACGTTTAATTGCCTTGGTACCATGATAAACGGGGTGGCAAAGTATCTACCGATCTCCAAGTTCTCTGTGCCATACGATAATGGGGTAGAAACGAGTGTTTATAATTGCATTCTTGTGAAACAAATTAGCGAAATCGATAACCAAGCAGGCTTTATAACACTCATTTCAACGTCACCCCGATTCTTATTACGCCTACTAATTTTTGTTTCTTCATCCGAATTACTGTTTATGATTATCCATTATTAGTTATTTTTGAAACGCGAAACACAAAACAATTCCGTCGAATAATATTTTGACGTATGAATAAACATGAAGTTGGCAACACGCCACGAAATACCAAATTGACCGCGTTTTTCAGCTTTGGAGCTGAGTGTTGCTACCGTAAAAAAATCATAATCCAGCTGTCGAGCAATATTATGAAGATGAGTAAAGATTTTTACTCTGAGCGGTGTAGTGTACCCCCCTGTGTAGGTACTGCGACTCTACCGAGTCGTGGTAGGGTTTCATTATGAGTAAGGCTGATAATATTTAACTTGACCAGACAACGTTTCTATAGGACGCTCTTTGTTATTCTGCAGCTGGACTCGCGACACTAATGGTAGCTGTCTACCAGATGCCTTCAGCTATTATCGTAACTTTACAAACACATTAGACACGAATGGCGATAGATGATACTCTTCTAAAATACTACATAAACCACTGGAGTGCTTTTTTGCCACAATACGGCACTATTTAAAATACCTGGGATTGCTTTGCTGCCAATTTTGGCAAATTTTCCTTATTTGTAAGAAATTAAGTAGAAGTTTACGATTTTATAATATTGTTTTTATAAATCCTACGAATATGTCATAATCGGCAAAAGATAGATGAATTCATTGGCTATATAAAACTATAATCAGTTTGTATGTCTCCATATTAAAATTCGGAGGTATGATTTTTTTAATGTGGGCAGAAAATATTCCAATCGATTATCGGAGAAAAAAGTTTTAAAATGCTCTGTCTCTTCAGTGGTTATATATTTCAATTTTAAATAGTTTTTGTATGGATATGATATCAGTGCCTATTTTTCTAATAAGTGAATATGATTTTGATTACAGGAAACCAAACAAACTCAGTGTGGTGTGGTCCAGAAGGTCGAGACGGGTTGTTTCAGAGCCGCTGGATTGGGAGCCATCTATGAAAGAGCCACTGAAGTAAGTTCTTATTTTTTTTTTTGTACTAGCCCTTAAAACCTATTTGTTCGGTTTTCAGAACAACTCACATAGGTCTCATAAAAATCAGTGTATCTCCCTTACTATCATCGTGAGAAATATGATGTAAACAGTGTTAGAAAGAGTAAAGACCACGCTTTATCCGCTCCGATTTATCGCGAATCTGCAAGTTTTTCATCTTAAACGAAATGTCAGATTTACAAAAACTTTGTGTTATTTCCGCTTCACAATTAAAGCCCTATAAACCAAACATTTCTGAATGTAGCCGAATACTAAAAACTGTTTTTAAAAGGTTATGAAATAAGCTTTCAAATTGTCATATTATAAATAAATATAAACATTTTTAAATATTAAAATTTAGAATGCAAACATTAAAAAAATGTAAAAAAGACTCACGTGATGTTTTTATGTGAAAACGGTACTAAAATGTACAGTGTTGCAGAGGACTCAACTTCTAGACTTACGCCAACAACTTGACACAAGGAAAAATAATGGTGAAACCAATATCACTATCAAATATGTAAACTCCATACCTAAAATCATTGATTGTACGCCAAAAAACTAAAACAACAAAAAATAAAATGCTACTACCAAAATGTGAGAGGGGTCCGCACTAAACTTCCCATATTACTGACTTCAGCGGCAACTATCAGCAGTGATATTTTCATTTTAACCGAAACATGGCTCGATTCAGGAATTAATTCTGCCGAATTAGGCTTCCCTAATTTCAACATTTATCGTATGGACAGGAATTCTAAAACAAGTGCCAAATCAAGAGGGGGTGGTGTGGCCATTGCTATCTCAAAAAATCTCAGCTCCTCAAAAATATCCATGAAGTACCTATCCATCGAGCATCTTTTTGTTAAAGTAAACATTTCTAGTGGTAAATTAATTGTGGGTTGTGCTTACGTACCTCCAAATTCTGACGTCCAATGTTACATTGATCATTGCGATGAGGTTGAATCAATTTGTGCTAAAAACCCTAACACTAAATTACTTCTAGTTGGTGATTACAACCTGCCACATTATGATTGGAGTAATATGAATTCTGATAATTATTGTCCTAATGTTAATATTCGTGTAATAAGAGATATGGCTTTGTTCTTAGGACTAACTCAGTGTAATAGTGTTCATAATATTGGTGGTCGTACATTGGATTTGGCATTATCTAATGTGTCAGATATCTGTGTTGCGATAAGTACCGAAATACTATTACCTGTCGATGTTTACCATCCACCACTTGAATTATGCTTGTCTAACCTAAAACCTATTCCTATTGTTAAAAGGGTAGTAAAAACACGAAATTTCAAAAAAGCAGATTATGAAAAAATCTCCAACCATCTCAAACAGATTGACTGGTCATTCTTGGATAGTGAAGCCGACATTAATGTACAACTTAATATTTTTTATTCTATAATTTATTCTGCAATTGATAAATTTGTTCCTTTGACGACGTACAAGGAAACTCAGTACCCAAAATGGTTTTCAAAAGATCTGATAGACTTAGTTTACCTCAAAAAATTATCTCATAAGAGATTCAAACAAAGTCGCCGGGCTATCGACTATATTGCATTTAAAAAAATGAGGGAAGACTGCAAAAAGCTTTCTGCTGAATGTTACAAAAAATACATAAGTGATGTCGAAGGCTCTATCATGAACGACTCAAATTTCTTTTGGAAATATGTCAAATCTCAAAAAGATCACGGTACTTATATACCTACTTGTATGTCATTTGATTCTAAAGTATCTCAAAATCTCCAGGAAACTGTCAATCTGTTTGCGGATTTTTTTAGCGGTGTATATGTTAATGCAAATGTAGATAGCAATATCACATGCTCTGATTTGGTTGAGACTCTTGATATATCTGACTGTACTGTAACTATTGGTGATATTATATCCAAGTTAAAGAGTCTTGATTCCCGTAAATCTGCAGGACCTGACAAAGTTCCACCCATGTTCTTAGTTAATTGTATGCATACATTGTCATATCCTATACATAAGTTATTTACAAAGTCACTCTCATCAGGTGTGTTCCCGGATCTTTGGAAGTTTAGTCTTTTGACGCCCATTTTCAAAAAAGGTAATAAGAGGGACGTAAAAAACTACAGGCCAATATGCACCATGTCTACATTACCCAAACTTTTTGAAAGTCTAGTACTTGACAAGTTGATATCCCGAATTAATCCCACCATCTCACCGCTTCAACATGGATTTATTAAAGGAAGATCAACCCTTTCCAATTTAATATTGTATACGAATGATATTGTTAATGCCTTGATTGCATCACATCAAACTGATTCCATATATACTGACTTCAGTAAGGCATTTGATAAAGTAAACCACAAAATCTTATTAAGAAAACTGAAATTGTTGGGATTTAGAGGGAATATTTTGGAATGGTCTAAGAGTTATCTATTGGGAAGGTACTTAGCGGTTAAGGTTGATTCGTTTACTTCTTATACATTTGCAGCCTCGAGCGGAGTACCACAGGGATCTCACTTAGGCCCGATATTATTTTGCTTATTCATTAATGATATAGTTAATATTTTTAGTAATGTTAAAGTTCTGTTATTTGCTGATGATCTGAAGATATATAGAACAATCAAAAATGATGATGATCGCGCCATTCTGCAGTTGAACCTGAACAAACTATTTACGTGGTGTTCTGTCAATGATTTACAACTAAACATTGGTAAATGTCAGATTATTAGTTTTTACAAAGGTAAAAATCCTCTTAAGTTTTCCTATGATATGAATGGTGTTAATCTTCTTCGTGTATCACAGATTCGTGATCTTGGTATCATATTCCATGAGAGTCTACAGTTCAATGTTCACATCGATGAAATAACAAGTGATGCAATGAGAATTCTTGGTTTTATTTTGAGAATGGGTGCAAATTTTAAAAATGTATCAACATTAAAAAATCTGTATTGCTCGTTAGTACGAAGCAAATTAGAGTATAATTCCACCATTTGGTCACCTTTTTACAAAATCCATTCTCAATTATTGGAAAAGGTACAAAACAAATTCCTTCGGTTTATTAATTTTAAAATGAAAATTCCAATTGAACTTATAAATTATAATAACTTACGCGCAGAAACCAGACTCCTTAAATTATCAGATAGAAGAGTGTTAATTGATTTGTTATTTTTATTCAAAATTATCAAATCTGTAGTTGACTGCCCTAATTTATTAGAATTAATCTGTATTAATGTTCCTGCTAGACTAACTCGCAATAAAGATATTTTCAATTTTAACAATACCCTCAATACTAACTATTCTATTAATTCACCAATCCCTAGAATGCATAGCCTTGCAAATAAACATTGTGAATCTATAGATATATTTGGTGTTGACAGTTTTGCAATTTTCAAGAGACAACTCATCTCTATTTTATCTGTTAATAATTAACTTTTCTTATTTTTGTTCTTTTCATAAAACCTCCTCTCATTTAAAATCTTACCAGTAATTTATAACCTTATTTTATTTTATTTTGCTGTTCTATTTAGTTCTGTTTTATCATCATACATTATTATACACATATAATTGTTTGTTTATACCTACTAACTAGCTTTTAAACTTTGCACTTTATTGTATTTCTGGTCTTATTACTGATTTTTTCTTATTACTCATAGTATTTCTTTTCTTTTATGATGTTTAATTTTTTTTATGTTTTTAATTTCTGTTGTAAAAGCCCACTAGGGCGTAAATAAATAAATAAATAAATAAATAAATAAAATCACGGATTATGTAAAAAACAATACTTATTCTATCGTATAAATGTATAATACACAATTTAGTTGCCTCACTTTTTTATCATTTCATGCAAGAATATTTAATAAAAAAATAACAATATCTAATGGCGCGTAGGCGAATTTGCGGATAAAATCTGTATAAACCATTTATCTGACAGAATAGGTATTTTTATGTATTTCTATGGACAACTTAAACAGAGATGTGCAGCTTGATTTATTACGGACCTTCTACTTTGTGTTTTAGGGATGTCACTAGAACAATAACGGAGTTATAACGCTTTCTGTGGAAACATACACGTTGACGTGAAAACACGCTTTGTACTTGACTGCTATCGTTATATTATCGATTATCGTGTATATCTGCTTACGTATCGGAGTGGTTAAATTCAAATACAAAAACTAACCACAAAAGAAGTACAAAAATGTACACGTTTATGAAACCAAAGTTTTGAATTGCAATTTGAAATAAATTTATGAAACTTTGTGAATTTTTTATTACTTAATTATTTTGAAATATAAAATTTGAAAGCGTATTTTATCAACTTTCAAAAACAGTTTTTAGTTTTCGGATGGGTTCAGAAATATTACATTTATTTGAATTTTATTGTAAAGTTGAAATATTTGACCTTCCAACAAAATATGTCCGAGGCCTGGGGAGTTAAAAACAGAAGGAATTTCGTTGTTTGGCATGTTTATAAATAGTTCCACTTGAACAATTAAATAATACGTTACGATCAGATCAGGGAGTGGCAGAGACAATATGTGAAAATGATACCACAAACATAGGTGGAAATGTTGATTTTTCCAGGTAGCTGGTCACTATGAAAATATTGTAAACTAGGGCATACTGTAATCTCATATTGTAGATTAATTCATAAATATTCTATCTATATATATTATATCTATTTAATAGCATAAATAACATAAAAACTGAACAATAGACCTCACGTCCAGAAAGGGGTGTTTATAATTTTCTCTTGTTTAATAAATCAAAACAAAAATTTTCTCTGAAATCATACGATTTGTAAGTAGATACTTAAATACCTACTTACTTAATTATAAACCATAACATATTTTATGATTTTTTTTTTTTTACATAACTATACAGGGGGTCCCAAGGAAAATAATTCCCCTCAGGGCCCATGTTATCTTTGGGGATGCTGTGTGGATGGTATTTTTAGAAAAGGAAGGAGAGGAAGTTCTGGGAAGGAAAAGGTATGAGGGGTAGGTAGGAATTTGGGAGTCAGTGTGTTCAGGAGTGGCGGATGTATGAATCCATCTCTCAAACTGCAGTGCAAGGCAATGAGTAGAGTGAGTTCGACTGGAGAGGTCAAAAGACCTCGCTCAACCAGTCTCCCGATCCAGCCTGCCACGCAGTAGGTGGGCAAACGCATCTGCCATCAAGACCTAGACAAACCTCACCTTGTGAATCGGGCACCCCTTTCAAATCACCAAATGTAGCGGACCACTTGGGGTGACCTTTAAATTCTTTCTCTTCCCCATCTCCTAATCCTCCCAATTATCTTCAGCCTCACAACTTACCCCAATTGGGGACGCCATGGTCTCAATTGCTCCAGACAGTTAGAACTCTTGTGTGGTACCCACATTGAATGAAAATAAATTTGTATTCTTTAATAATAAGATTTTTCTGTCAACAAGATACTTATATTCAGAAAGATTCATAGATTCTAAGTAATAAATACAAGGTGTCCAAAAAGGGTATTGGGTATTTGATTGTTGAATAAAATAAAAAAATATAAATAATATAATCAAATAGATTGTTTAGGTTTTATTTACAGGCACTGAACTGCAAATTATTTCGAAAAAATAATGGTGTGAGTGCTCGCCCGCGTCGCTCTTCGTGGAAATACAGACCGATGCTGCATTTAGCAGACATTGCATCCCCAACTATGACCTTTTTGCTTTGGAGAAGTCACTGATGTTTCTGTTTTGGATTCTCCTCAGCCCAGTAGCGACAATTGTGCTTATTAACGTATCCGTTTAAATGAAAATTGGCTTCGTCACTAAACGGAATGTTTTCAAAGTTAGAGAACCTCTCTAGCATTTCATTGGCAAATCTTAGTCGATTAGCGTAATCGGTGTCCTCCAGTTCTTGAACCACCTGGATTTTATAGGTTTTCAGATGTAAGTCCTCCTTCATAATTAACTGCATTTTTTTATTTTGAGTGCTTAACTTTGTTTGCGAATGGATAACGATGGATTTTTGCCAACCGAAGCCCTCACTTCCTCGATCGTTTTTTCACCCCTAATGACCCGTGTTTTGAATTAGCACAGTTTATCCGGTATTTTCGAACATTCAAATCCATTTTCGAATGCTCTTGTCACTTGGTGCATTTATTTTATTTATTTATGCATCTATACAATAAAGTTAACTTTTTTTTTTGGCCTTGCCTGTCTCACTAGGAAATCCTGTGTCGAGACAGACTAGTTTACAAATATTTTTTATAAATATTAAATAAAATACATTTTTCAATTAAGTAAAAATATTTGACAAAAAATTTCAGGTTGGTAGTAGTGGTAACAATAATGGGATAGGAGGATTATATTTGGGTGAGGTGACTAATTATTGCACGACCTTTTTCAATGATCCATTTTTTTATCAGAATTTTGTATTTGTTAATATTATTCGATTGTCTTGTTTTGTCAGGTAGGTTATTGTATATTTTAGACGCAATGTATTTGAAATTTCTTTGACCAAATGTTGTGTTTGTTTTAGGTGTTTGTATGAGTTCTTTGGTTTTGTGCCGCGTGTTTACAATATTTTGGGTATTTTCATAAAATGTATTTGTTTTATTTTTAAACAGATGAGTTAAGATTGTTTTTGTGTAAATTTGTCGAATATCTAATACATGGAATTTGTTGAATATATCTACAGTACTTGTTATTATGGGAACTTTAAGAATAACTTTAATAATTAATTTTTGTGCCTTCGATAATGAATCTATAGCGGATAGTGTTGCACCTCCCCATGCGATTATTCCATATTCAATGATTGATTGACAAAGGGAGTAATAAACAATTTTCATAGATTTGGAATCTAGTATGTTTCTAATGTTTTTGAAGAAATAAATATGTTTTCTAAGTTTATTCGTGATGAGTAGGCAATGTGTATTCCACTTAAGATATTGATCAAATGTAAGACCAAGGTATTTGATATGGTCCGTTCGATCTAGGCAAGGACATTGACAGAATGTATCATGATTACAAGAACATTCATGTACTTTTATTTCAACATCTTGATTAGGTTGGCCAACGATATTAATACTAAAAGTAATGTATTTTGTTTTGGTAGTATTTAGTGCAAGAGAATTAATATCTAGCCATTTTTTAACAGAGTTAATTGATGTCTCAGCCATTTTGTATGCGTCTAACCAAGTGTCGGATTGAATGAGTAGCACAGTATCGTCAGCAAAACTTACAATTTTTCCATCTATCGTTAGGTTACAAAGATCGTTTATGTATATGAGAAACAAAGTAGGGCCTAATACGCTTCCTTGGGGAACTCCGTAGGTTATAGGGAGGGGTTGGCTGAATTTGTTTTCGATTTTGACACTTTGAGTTCGATTAGTTAAGTAACTTTGAAGAAATTCTAGATCTTTCCCTCTTATACCAATTGTGTTTAGTTTATTAACAAGGATGTCAAACGAGATAGTATCAAAAGCTTTTGAGAGGTCTAGGAAGATAGAAATGCATTTTTTACCCTTATCTAAATTTGAAACAAGAAAGTCTGTAACAGCAATAATAGCATCGGCAGTGCTCTTATTTGACCGAAAGCCAAATTGATTTTCGGAGAGTAGTTGCTTGCTTTCCAAAAATGTTTTCAGTTGTTTGTTAATTATTTTTTCAACTACTTTCGAGAGTGATTTAAGTATTGTTATGGGCCTATAATTGTTAATGTCCACTTTTAGACCACTTTTGTATATGGGTATGACGAGCCCTTGCTTTAATTGTTTAGGAAAAATTCCCTGTGATATGCTGAGGTTAATTATGTAAGTGAGAGGTTCCAATAGTTCATGAACAAGTGTCTTGAGTAAATTTACGGTGATGCCATCCATACCGGCGGACTTTGTGTCTTTTAATGAGTTAATTGTATTCTTAATATCGTCATGTGTAACCGTTTGAAATTTAAATTGTTCAGAATGGGGTATATGTGGTTTTTCCTGTAATTTTGTATTAGAATTCGGGGAGGAAATTTTGTTTGCTAATTTTTTCCCGACATTAGTGAAAAAATCATTGGCATGGTTTAGAATTTTTTCCGGATTCTTTGAGAAGTCGACAGTCAGTCCATCAATATTGAGTTGTTTTAGGTCAGTGTTTAAGTTAGGCTTAGTATGAGTAGCTTCGCGTAAAATGTTCCACATTTCTTTTGGATTACCTTTGCTTTCTTCTATTTTATGTCTGTAATATAATTCCTTAGCATTTCTGATGACTTTTGTACATATGTTTCTATATCTTTTGTAAAAGTTGTTAAGTATAGTGTCAGAAGGATTCAACGAAGTTTTTTTATGGAGTAAGTTTCTTTTTCTTATACAATTTATAATGGTGTGATTTATCCAGGGAGTTAGAGGTTTAAATTTGTGAGGGATTGTTTTTACTATAAAATTAGTGTTGTTATTTATTTCAGTTTGTAGTTTGTCTATGAAGTAAGACCATGCATCTTCAGCGTTGGGTATGTGTAGTAAGTTGTGCCAATAATTACAGGAAAAAGATTTTTTTAGATTCTCATAATCAACTCGTTTTATGCAATAACTGTGTTTCATTTTTGTATTTTTTGACGGTGTGTTTAATGAAATCATAGTTGCATAGTGGTCAGTAATAGTAGATTCAAAAACAAGTGTTTTATATGGATTGTTCGTTTTTATCATAATGTGGTCAACACAAGAGCTGGATTCTTTGGTGACCCTAGTTGGGTGATTTATTGTAGATATCAATCCATGGTAACTAAGTAGGTTTATTATTGTAGAAAGCAATCACTTTGTGGTTTGACATATTTAATAAAATAAAATACTGTTTTGTTTAAAACCACGAGTTTTATTAATTTTTTGAACCGACCGGTTTCGCTTTACTCAAGCATCATCAGGGTACAAATTAATACTAAACAATAAGTCATAATGTGTGCTTATATAAAAAACAAAATATAGAGGGAGAAAAATTTTTAGAGAGAGACAAAATATAGAGGGAGACAACATGATACAAATATAACAAATACATCGACGGCCATAAAATACATTAACCTAAGTTCGCAAGTAATGGAAAAAACCGAAAGATAATTATGTGACTAATGGGTTACAGTAATAAATTTGGAGGAACAAAGCATCAACTGACATGGTGGTAAGGAGCACTGGGAATTTTTTTTTTTTTTTTTTTTTATATTAAGGGTTTATTGGAAACAGACCTAATATCGGACTACTTGATATGTCTAATTGATTATTAAGTATATGACTTTTGGTTTTTACAGCTTTTTTAATTTCTAGTGCCTCTAAATTGTTAAGTCTGTTACCATGTCCGTAAGACAACACGTAATGTTAATATTAGGATAAAGGAGCATCTTCGTTGCCTCAATAATAACGGTTTTTCAGAATTCGCCAACCATTTGATCGATAAAGATCATACGTTTTGTCATAGCACCGGTGCTAAAATCTTACATAAAAACGGACATGGTAACAGACTTAACAATTTAGAGGCACTAGAAATTAAAAAAGCTGTAAAAACCAAAAGTCATATACTTAATAATCAATTAGACATATCAAGTAGTCCGATATTAGGTCTGTTTCCAATAAACCCTTAATATAAAAAAAAAAAAAAAAAAAAAATTCCCAGTGCTCCTTACCACCATGTCAGTTGATGCTTTGTTCCTCCAAATTTATTACTGTAACCCATTAGTCACATAATTATCTTTCGGTTTTTTCCATTACTTGCGAACTTAGGTTAATGTATTTTATGGCCGTCGATGTATTTGTTATATTTGTATCATGTTGTCTCCCTCTATATTTTGTCTCTCTCTAAAAAAAATTTTTCTCCCTCTATATTTTGTTTTTTATATAAGCACACATTATGACTTATTGTTTAGTATTAATTTGTACCCTGATGATGCTTGAGTAAAGCGAAACCGGTCGGTTCAAAAAATTAATAAAACTCGTGGTTTTAAACAAAACAGTATTTTATTTTATTAAATATGTCAAACCACAAAGTGATTGCTTTCTACAATAATATTAAGTTGGCGAGTACGGCCAAAAAAGCAAAAATGTATAAAAACTTCTCAATTAAGTATAAAGTGATGTGTATTAATATATACTTTTTTAAACAGTGCCTAAAAACAAAAGTGTTTCCTAACTATCTTAATGCGCAGTTCAAAAGCGCCAAAAATCAATCATCAATTCCCCAATCTTCCATGTATAAAGCTAAATTAGCGTGGTTAAGAGAGGATCTAAAATGTGCATACAAACGACGTAATAATATTAAACTTAATTTAAAACTATTACATACTGAACTAGTGCATGAGTTGCACCCTGTCGAATGGGACTTATTCGACGCCAAAGTTCGATCCCTAGTTTCAGTTAAATCCTTCAATAAACTTAATACAATAAATAAAAAACTGAAGATTTTGTGCCGTGTAAATAGTCCGGATATTAATAATAGTAACCCGGAGCCGGTCCATACATTTTTTGACCGTGTACAGAATCTGTCTTCTGTACATTTTCTTCCTGAGGAGATGTCCCTATTGGCAAAGGGATTAAAATATAACCTTAAATACTCTAATAATAACTTTAATGCTGCAATAGAAGAGGTCGCGGTGGATATAGACACAGCTCTATGTAATAAACCAAAAAAATTCTATTACAAATGTGCTGAAACCTTACAAAAAATAATACCTAAATTTAAACCTAACCCAAATCCGGAGTTGACAATAATGAAGAATATTCGTGCCAAACTAGCAGAAGAAGATTTGATCCTCACGAAAGCGGACAAGGGGAATACAGTCATCGTAATTCCTCGAAGTGATTATAATATTAAAGTAGCGGACTTCATCGACAGTGACAATTTTGTAATACTTGCGAAAGACCCAACCAATAAGTTCCAAGAAAATGTGAAACAAACCCTTCAAACATGTAAAACTAAAATATTTCAAGATGAATCATATCACAAAGTAAAATTTTTAACTAAAAATCCCAAAACTCCCAAATTATATGGGTTCCTTAAAATACACAAGAACAATTACCCCATCAGGCCAGTGGTTTCATGTTGCAATGCCCCAAATTTTAAAATATCATCCGTTATTACTAATGTGTTTCAAAATACCAATGTTTTTTCACCGAAACATACCCTTAAAAACTCTTTTTCATTAGTAGAAGAATTGAAAGATATGATTCTCCCTAGTAATTCTAAACTAATTTCTTTTGACGTTGTAAATTTATTTCCTAATGTTCCCATAGAAGAGAGTAAATGTTTAATTTCTGATTTACTAAATAGTTCGGACCTCTCTACAGATTTTATAAAAGATTTAACTTCCTTGTTTAATATTTGCCTGAATCAAAATTATTTTCAATTTAATAATGTTATATATCAGCAACGTGACGGTCTGGCTATGGGCAGCCCTACCAGTCCTCTGATTGCTGATATATTCATGGATAGCCTAGAGAATAAAATTCTATCTTGTACCTCACCTCTTATTAAAAATCTTTTGTACTGGAAAAGATACGTTGATGATGTGTTTTGTATATGGACAGGGACTGAGCGTCAACTGAACTCCTTCCTCAATCTTATAAACTCTTTTCATAATCAGATTAAATTCACATTAGAGATAGGCAAAAACTCAACCTTAAATTTTTTAGACCTTACCTTATCCATCATTAATAACAAAATTGATTTTAACATATTTCGTAAACCCTCCTATACTGACATTGTAATACACAGCACCTCTAATCACCCGATTTCACATAAGCACTCCGCATTCCATTCAATGGTTCATCGTTTAGTCACAATTCCAATGTCCGATACTAATTTTGCTAATGAACTTAAATTAATTAAAAAAATAGCGGTAAATAATGGCTATGAACCATATCTTATTGATTTAATTTTAAATAAAAAACTAAAACAAATAGCCATTAATCAATTCTTATTCGCTAGTCCTTGTCATCAAATCAATGATAATAATATTAATTATCAATGGCGGCGAATTTTATTCATTAATAATTTTTCTACTTTAAGTGTTAAAAACCTTCCTTCTGAAGTCAGACCTGCCTTTTATACGAATAACAATCTAGGTAAATTTCTAATTAATTCTAAAGATAAGGACAACAAATTAAGTCATTCGGGAATATATAAATTAAATTGTAATAATTGTTCGGCTTTTTATATCGGTAAGACAACACGTAATGTTAATATTAGGATAAAGGAGCATCTTCGTTGCCTCAATAATAACGGTTTTTCAGAATTCGCCAACCATTTGATCGATAAAGATCATACGTTTTGTCATAGCACCGGTGCTAAAATCTTACATAAAAACGGACATGGTAACAGACTTAACAATTTAGAGGCACTAGAAATTAAAAAAGCTGTAAAAACCAAAAGTCATATACTTAATAATCAATTAGACATATCAAGTAGTCCGATATTAGGTCTGTTTCCAATAAACCCTTAATATAAAAAAAAAAAAAAAAAAAAAATTCCCAGTGCTCCTTACCACCATGTCAGTTGATGCTTTGTTCCTCCAAATTTATTACTGTAACCCATTAGTCACATAATTATCTTTCGGTTTTTTCCATTACTTGCGAACTTAGGTTAATGTATTTTATGGCCGTCGATGTATTTGTTATATTTGTATCATGTTGTCTCCCTCTATATTTTGTCTCTCTCTAAAAATTTTTCTCCCTCTATATTTTGTTTTTTATATAAGCACACATTATGACTTATTGTTTAGTATTAATTTGTACCCTGATGATGCTTGAGTAAAGCGAAACCGGTCGGTTCAAAAAATTAATAAAACTCGTGGTTTTAAACAAAACAGTATTTTATTTTATTAAGTAAGGTTTAAGTAATCTTGGCATTGTGGGTGTGAATTATTTGGTAAAGTGTTAATATTAATGTCTCCGACTAAAATTAAGTGTTTTTTATGCGCAAGTTGTGATAATTTTTCATTTAGGCTTTGTATGAATGGGGTTATATTGTGGTAGGAGGGAGATCTATACATTGCTAGTATGCACGTGTCACCGTACGATATTTGTAGACAATTTGCACCCGGGATTAATATTTCCAAAGTCTGAACATTCAGTACATTATTCACATATATAATAATGCCGTCATTCTGATTGTGATTGCATTATGAGAATGATATTCCGCACGATAAAAACGCTTAGCGCTGACTATAGAATCACCGTCCTATTAATCAACCGATTAATCGACTGATTAATTGACTAATTAATCGACTGATTAATCTATTGATTAATCGACTGATTAATCTGCTTATTTTTCGAGAAGTTAGTTACGAAAACGGACACCATGAGAAAAATGTTTTATGTTGGGTCGTCACATGATTTATTGACATGATTAATTGACATGATTAATCGACTGTTCAATCGACTGATTAATTGACTGATTAATTGACTGATTAATCGACTGATTAATCGACTGATTAATTGACTGATTAATCGACTTATTTTTCGAGAAGTTGGAAAATAAAGAACATATTTTTATATTGTAAACCAATAATGTCATTATCTATTAAAAATGTTAACTATTTAGAAGTAAATAATTAACCACATTAAATTATAATTTAAGTAAAATGAAAACGATTAAATTGTAAGATAAGTAGTTAGGTATTCCTGACGGTACAAAAGTATACGAAAAGAATATCGGACAATTTCAAAAAAATTTCATACTGATTTTCAAGGTACAAATCATTACATAACATAGTATAAAATGAAGTCGCTCAAAATGTTTGTGCGCTTAGATCTTTTAAACTACGCAACACATTCGCATGCGGTATTCACTAATAGATAGATCGATTCAAGAGAAAGGTTTATATGTATAATACATGCATATTATAGTAGAGAAAAGCCGAGAAATTCAAATATTCAATTCAGGCAGCGGGCAGCGGGCACCTGGCAAGCGGGTGGTGTGGATTTTATAAAGGTTGGGTAATGGCGTTGTATTTCGTTAGCCACAGCAACGTGTGGCCGGGTCTGCTAGTAACAAATAATTCGCAAAAAAAAAAAATCTATGAAAGACTTAATCTGTGTAAATTTTCTGTCAATTTATAAAAAAAATTGTTCCTTGGTATTTGTAGTTTTTACACATATATATACATATATATAACATAAGCAACGTGTGTTTTACTCCAACACACAGACTATTAATTCCACTGAATACATATGTTATATACTTCTATGTGAATAGAAGTTTGTTCTAAGTTAGTTCGATTTAACCTCACTTCATTTGAAATTTAACCAACATTTTCTAAAATCGATTTTTTGTTTAAGAGTTGAAACGTCTTACATAATTTTGGTGATATCAGTTTTGTTTGAAAACTTAGAAACATTGTAGATAAAATCAGTAAAGATATCTAGCCTGTTGATTTTTATTTATTTTTTTATTTAATATAGATATATAAGTGTACAATGGTGTTATATAAATTACATATCGGTACAGAAATTATTTAAAATTGCAAACTCACCAATGAAGAAACTAGTTCTTGTGCTTGACGAGCGAGTTACACTAATTATAACAGAAATAGAATAACATTATGCAATAGGTAAGTATTATAATAGGAACAATTGAAACTTCTGGATCATCTATATGTGTAGGTGTACATACATATGATACGGTTACATACTAAAAATTGAGCACTTAAGAGAAAATCTAAATAAAATAGAGATGAATATAGATTGATAATAGATAGGAAAAAAAGAGAAAACAAGTAATTATTAAGTTAATTATTCCTGATGAAGTGTAGCTTCAGTTTGAGTTTCAGTTAATTGATGTCTTTGCTTTTTTCTTCCGATTTCAATCGGAAGGTTGTTGAAATACTTTATTCCAAAATAGATATAATTGTTTTTCATTCGTTTGGTATTAAATTTTGGTATTTTGATGTTGTCTTAATATCTTTTTGATTGATAGGTTTCTAATTTTTTGATGATATTATCTTTGTAAAGTTGGATAATTGCATTTTTCTTGAAGATATTCTCTACTCGAGGCACCGTGAAATTTGCGAAAAGCATTTCTGTTGGATATGTGGAGGGTTTCTTTAAGATAACTTCAATGATTAGCTTCTGGATCACTTTAATTGGGTTTAGAACATTGTTGTATGACCCCCCCCCCCATCCAATAATTCCATATTGAATTAAAGACTGGATTAGTGCATAGTACCTATACTCTTTTTAGATTGTTGAGTTTTAAAATACTTCTAAATCTTATGAATATATATATATATATATATATACTTTCTGATACGCTTAACCAATTCACAGATATGGCTGTTCCACTTCATATGTTGTATTGATTATGTAAGATAATCAAGGCAACTAATCAATGACGCATGTTTTC
Organism: Limnephilus lunatus; assembly: GCA_917563855.2. Taxonomy (NCBI): domain Eukaryota; kingdom Metazoa; phylum Arthropoda; class Insecta; order Trichoptera; family Limnephilidae; genus Limnephilus; species Limnephilus lunatus. Next base: position 120,470,123 of record OU830592.1, read on the forward strand.
AAGGAGTGGTCCAATTGATATACTTGTCGCTATGTCAGCATTTGCCCAAAATAATTTTTTTTTTTCAAATTATAATTTTTTCATACCAAACACTTTTATATACGACTGCCATGGTATTAGAGAAAGACTCAGTTATTATAATGTAACATTTGATGAAAATATAACATTTTATCGAATGAAATTTTTTAATTTTCGAGAAACAATAAAATATTAATTTTTGACTAAGTTGCTTACCTGGTTGCATTCGTAAATTTGATAGCATTTTAACAAAATACTAGCGCAGATCCATGAAAAATTACGAGACAGTTTGAATTCCTGATAAATCAGTTGCAAATTTGAAAATTAATTAAAATATTATATGTAAAATAGGAAGGTACTTTACACACTTGTCTGAATCCTTCAAACAATCGGTTTCAATTTTGAAAATAACACTTAAATTCTAAGCATATCCGAGTTCCAGAGTTACACCATTGTAAATATGAACACTGAATATGTAAGTTTTTTTTTTAGTTATAAATCTTTCAAATTTTGTTTTACGGTGCTCCAGATTTTATGTCCGGGTTAAATCTTTCCCAAATGAAAGACTAAACCCTTCCACACACTTTTCCACAAGTGATTATCTAGTAAATCCACGCACTGTAAGTGCACTATGTAAGTATAATAAATACAAAACAATACAAGAACAATACGTCAATCCACCAGAAACATAATGGGAAAATATTTCACCGACTCCAGATATTTTCATATCAGAGGGTTCAGCTCTGATGAAATCCTAACTCAACCGATAAATCCCACTGATCCCTCAATATAAATATTTAAAAAATCTTTCGTAATCCTTCATGTATTTAAAATGACTGACTTTTGCATTTTTATATATGAATTCTTTGACAAATCTAATACGCCTAAATTTTGAATGAGAGAGCTAGGTATAATGCCAGTAGCCGAAATAACAAATGGTAATATTTTTATAGTCTGAGAATGCCAAATTCTGCGACGGACGGCGCTAATACAGAACATCCCGAAATAATATTTTCTATAGTTTCCGGAAAAGCCAAACATTTTCTACATAAATCATCAATTTGATTTGTATCTTCGATGATATGCTTCCTATAATTTTTAGTATTAATTACTCTATCTTGAATGGCAAGCATAAAGCCTTCTATATCTGCGCTCAACTCTCCATTTGTTTGACGAAAATTTGTCAACATATGTTTGGTTGAGATAGTTGAAGTGTTTTGCGTGAAGAATTTTATTTGACCAGGAATCTAATAATTTCTGGTTGGTATTTATAAGAATGCTGGCATTCTCGTCGTATAAATTTAATGGCGAAATATTTCTATCTGCCTTGCAAATTTTTTTGTGCATTTCTGAACTATCAGCTTTCCCATGGAAAAAAATTCTTGGCATTATGTTTTAAAGATGTTATTTTGACTATACCTCTACCTCCTAAATTTCTAGGTAAATTAATTCGTTCTATAGCTGAATTTGGATGATGGCAATTAAACTTTGTTAACGTAGTTCTAATTAATCGTTCTAAGCTATCTAAATCTGTATTAGACCATTTAATTATGCCAAATGAGTAAGTTAATAGAGGTATTGGCCAAGTATTTATTGCCTTTACTAAATTTTTAGCAGATAGATTGCATTTAAAAAAATTTCTGATCCTTGTTTTAAATTTAATCCTAATATCATTTTTAATACTAGTATGATCTAATCTATTTGATTGCGGATATCCTAAATATTTATAAACCTCATCCCCTTTCACACTTTCAATTTTGAATTTTCTAAAATATACCCTCGTCTCCATCTACAATTTTGCCTTTCTTTATATGGATCGTTCTACATTTATCTAAACCATAAGTCATTTTAATATCATCTGAAAAAATTTTAAATACTCTAATCATTTTCTCTAAATTTGGTTCGGAATTCGAAAATAATTTCAAATCATCCATAAATAATAAATGTGAAATTATATTGCTCTCTCTTGTATTACCTTTAATTTTTATTCCAAACTTGCTTTTAATTAACATTTTAGAAAGAGGATTTAATGCTAAGCAAAACCAAAGAGGACTCAATGAGTCTCCTTGAAAAATCCCTCTTTTTATTGAAATGCCCGATACTAAAATTTTCTTATCTTTCAAATTCACAAGCAAATCGGTATTCCAAAATGACATAATTTTTTTCCAAAATGCTAATAATAATTGGGTTAATTTTGTATATATTTAAAACTTTTATCAGCCACGAGTGCGGGACACTATCATAAGTCTTTTGGTAATCTATATAACAAATATATAAATTACGCTTTTTTAGAATTAGAATCTGTTTTAGAATTACAGAATCAATAACTAATTGTTCTTTACATCCCATATGTTTTCTGCGACAACCTTTTTGTTGTTCAGATAAAAAAAAAATAACATCTAAATGAGTGTATATTAAATCTGTCAAGCAAGAGGTTAAATATTTATATATTGTCGGTAAACATGTAATGGGTCTATACTGAGAGGAATTATTAATATTTTCGCTTTTAGGCAACATATAAGTAATTAAGTAATGCCCTTAGTTAGAAAATTTGGAAAATTTTGAGGTTCTCTAACAAATTTTGAAAGATTTTTTGCCAAAAGAGGATGTAAAGTAGTCAGACGTTAATACCAAAAATTATGTATCCAATCGCAACCCGTGGCTTTCCAATTATGAGTATTTTTTTATAGTTTTGGCTAACAATTCAACCGATAAATCAGAAAAACTCATTTGTTCAATGTCTGAACAATCGAGTTCTTCATTTTCTATTCACGGACTTGACTCATTATGTTTTATATCTTTACTCCAGATGTTTGTCCAAAAATCGCGCACATCTGATTCAGATGGAAACGGATTATTATTATTTGATATAATATTTTGTTTATCGTCAAGTTTGGAATAAAATATTTTCTCATTTTTCTGAAATAATCTCTTATTATTTTTTTTATTATATCTTTTTAATCTACTAACTTTTACACCTAATTTTCGTTTTAATAAATCTAATAAATCATTGATTATATTTTCATTATACTACCAATGCTATAACCAAATTTTCTCCCAATTACATCTACATGTCTCAAAATATTCCTACTTCTATTTCCATTTTTATATTCTATTACTCTAGCTATGCTACTTCTTAAAAATACTACCACGTGTATCAATCTTAAAGTAATCATGACGTACATCGTATGATCTGAGATGGTCGTTGTGATAAACCCCCCCTCCCCTAACACGAAGTAAAACCTTCCTCTTGGTTTCCAAATGCTCCTACATTGCTACAGCTACAGGCGCAACCCCGGCCGGCCTTTAAAAGCTCGTAGCTCGTCCGTTCTCGTGTCTCTCCCCTGCATTTCTTTTGCAGCGCCTTTTCAACCCCATCACGTAATACTTTTATGCAAACGTGACGAGATGCTCTTAATTAATCAATTGTAATTAACCCCACAACGTTGTGTACTTTTTTGTTTTAGTGGTTTGGTATAGTTAATCCAATTTAATTAATAATTTATTTGTGGTAAACCCTTGTTCTTTTAGGTATGGCGTGTTACAACTTGCAAGGCTTCGAATAACAATGACTGGGTCTGACTAACTTGAAAAATAACTAATTATCTATCTATATTCATCCAGCTTCCTCCCCTAACACCTGTTATACACCTACGCTCATCGACGACTATTTTTATTGAAGTAATCTGCATTTTCCCTCCTAGCATCTAATATATAAATTTACATTCAAACGGCGAATTGAGAAGATCCTACCTTTCGATGCGATGTCACGTACTCTCTGCAGCTCTATAAAATGCTATCATGAAAATAATTTGACATTTATGTATATTCTAACAAAAGATTTACACTCAAAGCAGTACGGCGTGCAATAATTCTACACTCACAGTTCTAGATGCAGTTTGTTAGTTAGCTAGCTTGTTTTATTTTGTTAATTTGATTCTACGGGTAGGTATTTTGGATTAACATGAGACAGAACATGTGCTGTTTAAATAATTGGACTCCTCCATAGCCCAACTGATAAGGTGATGGTCATAGACCGCCGAATCAGCTTCCAATTCCAACGCCTCCGGAGAATGTTAAGGTCGCAAGCGACGAATGAAAATCGACATGTTTTGCCTTCTGTCGGGAAAGGGTTTGATGTGTGTTTCTGGATCATAGAGTGATAATGGGAATAATATCGATCAATACGCTGACAAATTATAAATATGTTGATGATGATGATGAGAGGTCATCTCATACCGTTTGATATGAGGGTCTGCTCCGATTAATGGCGTGATAGCCGATGTCAGGATCTGTTCAGGAAATGTGTGGGTGGCACGAGGTTTTGGAACGTGACATCCCACTCTGGATTGATGATGATGTTGTTGATTCTGAAGTTCTTCAGCATGCCGATGACTTGAGTTCCATTAACTCCTAAAGCATCGGCATAAACATTAAACCGAAGTTGATTAGACAATCGGCAATGTCAGGAGATCGGTGGGGCCGCTCTCTCCTCTGATCTGGCGATGTATGAATTTAATTAAAGAAGATTTTGATGTCACCGATCCTCGCCTTGGCAGTCACTCATGTCCTCAATAGTCCCGTTCTCCGTCCAGCACGCCGCCTCGAACCAGTAGAAATAATGATTTCGTTTTTCCTAGGCACGCTACAAAACATGCGCCAGCCTGCAATCGCGATGGTCATCGGTATTTGATTTGAATGAAAAATACGTCCTCTCGCATAACATACACAAGCGCAACTTGGGACCTTCCCCTATATGTGTTACGGGCATATGCTCTACGATAGGCGTACCCCAAGCTCAAACTCAAATATCAGCTCAAAGAAGGAAGGTCAAGCTCGGCGTCCAGGGTGCTGGGTCCAAGAATGAAAGGCACCAGGTCGTGAATCTGGCTTCCCTCCCTTCTATTTTCCCGGCTGCCCTTTCGTCCAGAGTACATTCCCACCCTGATGCTGGATGATCCCTATTCCTATTGTGATGGAGTTAAAAGAACTTTTGCTACTTATGTAGGTGGATATAACGCATTACGCTTAAAATATGAATACCTACTGACGGCTTCATTCAACCGACAATGTGAAAGTTTTTGGCTAAATCGAATATCGAAGGAAATATACCTACCTAAGCGTAAACCAAAAGTAGTTAAGAAAACTTATCCGGATTCCAACAAAGAACCGCCGATCGGTTGCCAAACAATTCCATATGTCATGTTCCCTTCGTTCCGCCGACAAGGCAGACCCCACACGAGCGTAACCTAAAAGGTAGTGAAGCCCACGCAAATTTCGTCACTTCGTTTCCCCCATGACGAAGGTAGTCCGGCCAGATCGTAATCTTCGTCCTGCATCAAACTGGCCTCCCGCGACGACAACTTTTATCCGCTGGTACCTCGGAGCGGCGGTAGAGGGAGGGCGAAATGGGTGCACGTCCTTTGTTCTCCTGAAGTCCCCCAATGCCTTAGTGACGTACATACGTCGACATCATGGAATGGCTCCGGCCACGCTTCCAATCCAGTCTAGAGCGGGTACGAGATCCACGTTACCGAGATGTGATCACAAGGGATTCCAATTTGCTCGGACCAGACACGACCATCGCTTACTTCGCCTCCACATTAGAAAAATAGTGTAAGCCCACCTGCATTTCGATCACATCGCCCCCGATAAAGTCGCGTGAGATACTTCCTCATGGTGAAATAGGAAAGCCGGACCCGTTAATTCATTCGACAACCGCCGTCCATTCTCGAGTCGTAACCCGCTCAATTAAGTTTGAAGAAAAAGAGTTTGTTAATTAAGTAGGTGGATATAGCGCATCACGCTAAAATGTGAATACCTACCGACGGCTGCATTCAACCGACAATATGAAAGTTTTTTGCTAAGTCGAAAGAAATATACCTAAACGTGAACCAAAGGTGATTATATGATTAGATATCGAACCAAGTTTATGCAAAGTCCTATGTAATAGACTTGTTGTGATACCTAAAATTTGGAATAAGGTGTGGGAAATTTTTGGAATGGGAATTCAATTATGTCAGATTTTGTTAGTAATCAAAAATGCCCATGCTACGCACCCTTCATAAACCGTTATATTACCCAATGCCTTTTCAAAAAAAACCTTCCTGAATATAGTCCCCTAACTACGTTTAAAATTATTATCACGAAACTCGTAAGTAATAATTATCACCTCAAAGGCGCTTCACACATTAATTTATACCTACATTCTATACCTATGTATTTTGTTACCCGTTATGTATTGGAGAATACCCAGTAACCTAGTTTTCTAGATCACCAACAAAGCACTTTTAAAGGATTCTATTATTGTTTTGTGGTTTCAAAATCCCGTCTTTTAAATGAAGTCTCTCGTCTAAGATTTATTGCCCGAAAGGGTCTTTTGTGCATCAAATAGTATTTTAGTTCATTGAACCCCAAATTATTATTTTACAACGGTATTGTCTCAAGAATCGTCGCCGGTCAACATCAGGCAGCTCCGGATCGACTTACGGAGGGAACGCTCCTTTTTTTTACGATTACCGATAATTACCCGATAGCTTTTAAATGTTACCGTTATAATTTTCCGATTAAATCATCCGACTTAGATGACATGGTTCCTTATTAAAGGCCCCATTAAAGTAGCCATAATAATAATACTAATATTTGAACGATCCACATGGCACCGATTTTATGGAAAACACCTCAAGGCGCTATATAACTATAATACATGTTTAAAATCTAGAAAAATACAAGCTAGACGAACAATTATAAACAATTAAAATACTCGGGAGTAATGATGATTCTATTGTTTTAACCCTGCTTTGTACGAAATCCAAACATCAATGTTGTTAATAATTAATTCAATTTTTCAAACTTACCAAATTCGCCATGTAGCACAAAATAATTTCACAAATCAATTCACTACTCTAATATTTAACTCAAACAAGCATTTCTAAACCACAACCCGTCATGCAGTTATTTATTCCAAGATGCAGCCGTCAAACACAATTCTCGCGTCGATTCGTTGTAAAATTTTTCCTGACCCTGATAAACGCCCCAGAAAGCACGTCCCGTATTGATAATTGACCGCTTCAATTTACAAATTATATAATTTAACGTCACAGATATGAACTCTCAAGCCGCAATCTCTGACTTCCTTATTCGCGTGGACTCCTTCCAAATCTTGACTCCCCTCAATCGCGTGAACTATTATCCTTTAATTTTATGAATTATTCCCGGTTTACGCGCACAGAGTTATTATTCTATCGTGTATTCAACCTCGATGATTTTTATTCCGTCCGCGCGCCTCCAGGTTCCTTCCCTCACTGTGCTTTCTTATTATATATTACTATCTGAATTATTCCCGGTTTACGCGCACCAAATTATTATTCTGCCGTTTATCAAAACTCGATGATTTTTATCCCGTCTGCGCGGCCCTAGGTTCCTTCCCTGACTGTCCTTTCTTATTATATATTACTATCTGAATTATTCCCGGTTTACGCGCACCAAATTATTATTCTCTCGTCTATCAAAACTCGATGATTTTTATCCCGTCTGCGCGGCCCTAGGTTCCTTCCCTGACTGTCTTGTTCCAACTCTCTGCCCCCCGACTCCCACCCATCTACTTGTGTGGTTTCAATAATATATTAGCCACTTCTTCAAATCTTAAGTGATAAACACATCTCCCAATATGCATATTTCAATCGTTTTAATAGTGTTCTGTCACATTACATCCCAAATTCCAAGAAATCAGTGCAACTTTCATGTTTGCTATTTTTTTGTGTGTAACCTTTAGATAACAGAATACAAACTAATTTTGTCTGCGCCGAAGTCATAAATTATCCCAATAGCGCTTAAAAGAAGAGCTCAGTGGCGCACTTCAATTCACTACGCAAACACATGTGGTTATTTAGTGGTAAGGACCCATAAATCACCCCCATGAATTGGAAACAGAGAATCGTATGCTGAAAACATTCCATGTTACAAAATTGAATATATTTCTAAATCGATCTCTCAATTTTAAAGGAATTATTTCGTAGGCCCAAAGGCGAGATCATCACATCGTGTAGTCCACATTTGAAGGATAACATACTTAGTATTTTTTTTTGAACTGATTCTACAATGTTTTCATATTTGCAGTAATGTGGATTCCAAATAGTGCTTCCATATTCAAGTTTACTTCTAATTAAGGCATTGTAAAGAGTTAGAATTGATTGAGGATCTTTGAAAGGTTTACATATTCTGTGAATAAATCCACTTAATGTTGTTAATATGTACATCAAACATGAATTTAGAATCAAGAGTGATTCCTAGATCCCTTATTGAAGAAACTTTTTTGAGACTAATATTATTTATAACATAAGAAAAATTCTTTATAATTATATTTCTAGTAAAGTTTAAAATGTAACATTTTTCAACATTTAAGTGCATATCATTGACAGTAAACCAGTTATTGAGTGTGTCGAGGTCATTTTGAAGGAGCTGATGATCGGTAACAGAAATAATTTTACGAAAAATTTTAAGATCATCGGCGAAAAAAGCATAATCACAGTTTAATTTCGAGCCAAGGTCATTTATGAATATAATAAAAAGCAGGGGGCCAAGATTTGAACCCTGTGGTACACCAGAAGTTACAACTATAGGGGATGATTTGTATTATCTTAGATTAAGATTAAATAAATGAGATATGTGTTTTTTTGTAATTACAAAAATTTTGTAAATACTTTATTAAATGACTCAAATGACTTAATCGACTTAAACGACTTAAATGACTTATATAACTTAAATGACTTGACGGCCGGCGGTAGTCCAGCGGTAAGGCTGTTGACTCGCTCTCCGAAGGTCGCGGGATCGAATCCCGGCGTGGCAAATAAATTTTATTTGATTAATTTGTGTTATTTCACAATTTATTCATTTAAAAAAATATATATAGTATATTTGCTGCACGTTCCCGAGTGTAAGATACTCTCGGTATCGCCCTGGTGTACGACCACCATTCAGAATTAAAACGTTGCTTGAAATGGCTTTAGCCGTGTTTGGTAACCAGATCTGAATAGCCAGGTACTTTCCCACCTTCCTCTCCCCTATCTCCTTCCCCTCCCTACTACATTCAGCCTCACAACATACCCCAATTGGGGATGCTATAGTCCCACAGGCTCCAGACGGGAGCAGTTGGGACTCTTGTGCAGTATTCATGTAAAAAAAAAAAAAATTAATAAAATAAGAATCTCTGATTTCCATTTGGAAGTAATTAATTTTGAATTGTATTTTTTTGTTTTAGATAAACTTTTGAAAAATAAAATAAAATTAGAACTTCTGATTTCTATTACGTAATATTATTCAGGAAAGCAAAAAATACCTACCTATAATATTATGATGTTTTATCAGAAAATTATTTCATTTGTTATTTTATTATGTTATTTGGAACTTATTTGACAAGAATTCAGACTGTTCAGCGATTTTTTACGGGTCTGCGTATTTAATTGTAATGCTGTCAAATTTATAAAATACTGATGCAACCAGATGTGAAATTTAAAAAATGAATAGCTTCTTTTTATTCTATTATCTATATTTCAATCTATTTTCTCATGAAAAAACTAACTTTAAAAAAATATACGTATGATGGTATGTAATGTTGCAGACGTGTCCGTGAACGTGTTAACTATGTTTAGTGTAGTATTTAGCTAAAATAGGATAAAATCAGATCAGGATGTTCTATTTTTCACAATTAATAATTAAATTATTTTTTCCTTAGGCGAAGTCCTGAAGAAGTATCCGGTTACTCCAGTTATTCCGGTTATTCCAGTCTACCAAGGTAACTAAATTGAATTTTTATTGATTACTAAAATTGCGCCTAAATGAGATCCCTGTGGAATACCACTGGTAGGTATTAATTGGTCGGAAAGGAACGAATTCATTTTAGCTAGTAGAACTCTACCGGAGAGAGAATTAGTTGCAAAGCAGTCCAATAGTTTTCCATATTTTATGGCATACTTTGTCAAAGGCCTTAATGAAGTCCTATATGTATAATATGCGGAATCAACTTGAGCTCTGTTAGCAAATGCCTTCGATATATAGTTTTCATATTATAACGAGAGATTTGATCTGCCTGACAAAAATCCAAGTTGATTCGGAATAATTAAATCTTACTAATATTATAAATGCGAAAGTTTGTATGGATGGTCCTTACTCTTTCACGCAATAAATATCGAATGGAATTTAAAAAGTCTTTCACTAATCGAAAGCTACATTATTTAACAACGGCTTTATATACCTACTGGTAAGCTCTGGCATTATGATTGAGCTGTGGTGTTATGAAATTATGTATCATACGTTTTCTGTCCCTAACAAAATCGAGTTATTGCAAACGTCAAACAAATTGTTACCTTGGAAACAATGTTTTTTTTTTTAAATTTTAGGCTTAAAAAGAGTTCTTTGTTGTGAATAAAAAGGAGTACATTTTTTGCGTCGAAGTTAATATCTACATATCTCTAAAAATGTTTATTCTCCGAAAAAAAAGCATAACTTTGCTATAAAGCATAGCGTTTGAAGTGGACTGTCATTTTCTTAATACCATGCGAGCGAAGCCGCGGGTAAAAGCTAGTGGTTAATATATGGAGAAATTTTATCTTGTAGTAATACTTTTTAAGAAAGTTTTAGTACCACGGATAGCTTATAATTTTATCTGGGATAACTTCAATACTTTAGAAATAATCATCAAAATAGTAAACCTTTACTTTCATATCAGTACTACTCTTTTCTCTGAAGTACATTGAGATGGTTAAGCCTTAGTGGTTGTGTCTTAGACAGTATTATATAGACAACATTATTGAAAATGTTTTGTATGTTAGAAGGAATAGAATTTTCGACAGTAAGATTTGGATACATACATAAAATACGATTTATACAGTTATTAAATTGAATTCTTTAGTATTCGTTAAGGGAGTTCGATTCGATTTGGTATTGTAGGCTTGATTGACTTGATGTAGACAGAGTAAGTTTGTCACTCGCATTACTTTGCTAATATTTTCTGGCAGGCTAAAGTTTTATTTTTTATTAGTGATAATCTATTACAAAATTATAACAGAACATTTATAATACGTTACTACCGATGAGTTTAATAAAACTCATTTCGTTTTTATAAGAGTCCTTATTCATCCAATGAAAGCTAGGGGTATTATAGCTCCACAGGCTTATTTGTTCGCTTTTAGGAACAACTCATAGACTCACCGTATGTTTTTATGATTTTACTGTTTGAGATTTTCTATTGAGTTTCACTAATATTGTCTTAATTTATTCAAAAATTATAATTTTAGGTTGAAGTTTTTCTCGTTAAAAATACAAATTATTTTGTTTTTGAGAACTTTTCGTATTTAGAATTTTTTTTACGTTTCTAAATAAGTCATCAAATTATTGGGAAGTTGTTAACTTTCCTAAATTTATTTATTTTTTATAAAATTATTACAATATATATTGTCATTAGTTAATTTTTTTTTAGAAATTAAATTATTATTAGATACTTATTATGTATTAGCAAATACCTTACTTAAATATGAGATAATTTTAATAAATAAAATAGAATTCGGAGGATTAAATCTATTGTTCTGAAATTAGAATACCTATAGTTTATTATTTTGGAATTATTTTTTGAATTAATAAACATAGTCAATTTTTATTAGAACAACTTCTCTTTAAAAACCTTTAATGGTTATTTTCATCAACATAATATATCGTTGAAAACTCTGATAATCTCAATATGAAAAATGAAAATATGAAAAAGAACAAGACACAGAAAAATAAGAAAAAATTGGTTGAAGATAATATTGTTCGACCACCATAACACGGGCATCAGCCTAGCATGGGTGTTGAAAAATCCACAATAATATAACCATAATATGCAATAAATAAAGAAAAATTAAAATAAAAAAATTTAAAATATTAACCCTTAATTACTCGCGTGGGGGTGCCAAATACCTCAGACCGTGTTTGAAAGCCTATAACTTTTTGAAATTTGAATTTTCCGCGTTAGTTATTTTAGTAGTTTCGTGACCTTCATAAATTAGTCACGAGCGGGTATTAGTCCATTTATGCACGAGCGGTGCTCGATTGTGTGTGGTTGCGCTCGGAGAGCGCATTTGGGGTGTGTAATACCCACGCGACTAAAGCGAAAAAACGGATTTATGAAGTTGATGGCCATGATTCGTCTTCTGGAGCTATTCAACCGCCGCAATACAAAAGATATTATATGTGCCCAAGGGCGGATTTAGGGGGCACGTGCCCCCCCCCAGGACGGTATTTTTGTGTCCTGTGGAGATTCCATCACAGTACATACTTAGAAGCAATTCAAATTATCAGAGTTGTTAAAATATATTAATAAAATAACAGAAAGCACATGAGCCAAACTCTTGTCTATTTCTTGCTGGATTTGCGATATTTGTTTGTTGCATCCCATTCATGCACTTGCAAATGAAAGATGATAATCAGCGTTCGCGAGAGCGGTACGGTCGGGGGATCCACCCTTGTATGTGCCAAAGAACCAAAGACAGAAAAACAAAGTCTGATCCAAATGCCAATGATTGTTCCCTGCCAAAATTGTGTTGAAAAACTGATATTTTTGTATGTAGTTATTACTTATTACAAATATTATTGTCACTTTGTTTACTTTAAAAAAGAGTTTCAAAGATATTAACTAATGCAAGTGTGATTTTGCATGTAGGTATATACCTTCTGTTTTATTTCTATAAAATAATACGGGGTGTTTGACAGCCTAAACGACTATTTACGTAATTTTTTAGATGCGAGTGTAACTTAGGGTTCATTGTGAAATTTGAAAAATGAGGCTGACAAAAATGACGTTTAGATAAAAGGTCTCAGTATCCGATTTTTTTAGGCGTTTGTCCCAGTAAGACGACAGGTTCTGGGTTCGAGTCCCAGTTGCAATTTTTTTAACGTTCAAATAAGAGGTCTCCGTAGCCGAATTGGTAAGGCGCTTGTCCCAGTAAGACGAGAGATTCTGGGTTCGAGCCCAAGTTGCAATTTTTTTTTAAAGTTAAAATGCAAGGTCTCTGTAGCTGAATTGGTAAGGCGTTTGTCCCAGTAAGACGAGAAGACCTCCAGCCCCAGTTGCAATCTTTTTATTTTTCTGTGTTTTGATATTTTCCTTTAGATTAATTGATAGTTTTATCTTCTTCAATAATAATCATAAATAAATAATTTTAAGGTACCGTTTTGGCTTAACTTATGTCGCTATATAAATATGACAGAAAGTGTAAAAAGTGTTGAAACACTTAAGATATAATAGAATAAGGGGCAGTTTATAAAAACAAGATCAAATAAATGGGACATGCGTTTTTTGTAATTACATTAATTCAGTAGGTACATAATTATTTACTTTTTATTGAAAAAATTGAGAACCTCTGAATTCTATTTGAAATAAATTAATTTTGAAATTTTTTTCTTAGTTTAAGAAAATTTTTTGAAAAATAAAATCCACTATAATCTACTATTCTAAACACGATTAAATAAATGGGACATGTGTTTTTTTTTGTAATTACAAGAATAGGTGAGGACCTTGAGGTGATTTTTCACAAAAACGGCGCTCTATAAATTATCCAATTATTATTATTATTATTAATAGGCCACTTGCACTACATTTTCTTTTTAATTTTCCGGTTCAGGTAAATATTCTAAGACATTATATATATATGTATATATATTTTTTTTAATCGTATTTTTGAAACCCTGGCGATTTTTAGAAAATTTCAATCCGAAAAATCAGACAATTTTTTATAAACCGGAAAGACGGGACATAATTTTATGGGTGCGAAAAAACGATAATTACATAGCCGAAAATCATTTAAAAAAAAAGAACGTTTTCCACACGAATAGCAATAAATTGTACGGGGTTCTCTTCGTAACATCTGAAAAAACACCGCCATCTTTATCAAAAAATTAAACCAAAGGATAAGTTCGCATAGAACAAACAATAAATTTAGTGAAAGTTAAACACAAATTCAAAAATTCGCCGGAAATCAAGGTGTTGCCATATAAAAAAAATTAATCAGTGTGGAATTTTACAAAATTAAGGGAACATAATCGGAGACGGGACATTTCCATGTAGTGACGTCACGAGCTCAAATAATGGATTTATTTATTTATAAATAAATAAAAACTTTACATTTCTAAAAAATTTTACTAACATTTTCGTAATCTTAGTAAACAATTTTTTCCAAGTCGTTATGAAATCCATGCAAGTGGCCTATTCAGTACGTAATTAATTAGATGATTTAAATAAATAAAAATTGATAACCTCTGAATTCTATTTGGAAATAATTAATTCGGAAGTGTATTTTTTTGTTTTAGAAAAACTTTAGAAAAATAAAATTAAAAGTTTTAAAACTTCTGATTTCTATTACATATTATATAATATTATTCAGACAATCGATAAAGTACCTACCTTTAAAAAGTTTTTTTTATCAGAAAATTATTTTAATTGTTATTTTTAAAATTGAAACTTATTTGTCAAGTATTCGGACTGTTCTGTGATTTTTCACGGGTCTGTCTCTAGTGTTTAATTATAATGATTCATAATTGTATAATCCTATACAGGTGTTAATGGACGTACTTGACTTACAACCAGTGTTTCCTGACATTATTTTGAGTAAAAACTGTAAATGAAATTTTGGTCTCCGTTGACTTAAAAATTTTTTTTTTTTTCAAAATTCGTACAATTTTTTTCCACATTTCGTCACTGGTCACTTAGCCGAGTAATCCCAAACCTCATTCTCCGCCTCCATTTGTCCAACACCTGCTATTTTTTTTATATTTTTGAAGAAAAAAAAACATCAAAAATGTCATCGGAGACTAAAATTTCATATATATTTTTTACTCTAAATAATGTCAGGATTCACTTGTTAAAGCAAAGTATGCCATGTGCGTCCCTTAACACCCTTGTTACGGATGCAAAAATGTTGACATCCGCGGTTGCGAATGCGTATTATTAGAATTTCGAATCCGCGGACGAGGATGCATAATTCAGGATTTTTTAAGATATTTCATTTATAAGTACATAAATAAATAAAAATCGATTTAATTCTAATATGTTTTAATTAATAATATTTTGAGAACAAAAGTAAAATAGTTCTAAGTCTTACTTAGTATCATTTTAAGCCAAGAGATTGTTTAGGTATTAATTAAATTAAAAAATTGGTGAATTATATTTATTAAGTAGTAATATTGCAGCCTTCTCAGCGTCCGGCTTGTTTCTTGGTGGATCTTATATTAAGCCAGCTCCATTAAATAGTTGTTAGCTGTGAAGACTGGCCACTGGTCACTGGCTGGTGGAGGTGATAAATATCTGCCTGTAAATCTGGACAGAGTTTTAAACTTACCATGATTAACTTTCCACCAATTAAGTGGATTTTTATCCAAATACAGTTTTATGTATTTACTAGCTGGTTCCCGGCATGCGTTGCAATGCCATATTCAAATAAATACATATTCGTGCTTATTGTGTCGGAAATCAAAAAAAAATTTATCCCGGAATCACCTTCCCGTGCGTCCCCGTTCCCCTCCCGCGTCCCCTTCCTAGCTAACTTTATAACTTATCTAATACTTACATTTTTAAACTCGTGATATCTTTCGAATGATGTCCGAATTGAATAATTCAAAAATTTAAATAAATGTATTGAAGCAGTCTTGAATATGAAGTAATTTATTTTGATAAGGATTAAAACCAAGATACAAATAAAGAGCCTTTAGAAGCGGCGACATATTAATTAAAATTTTAAAATAAAAGAATACTTATTGTGGCATAACCATAATAGTTAGACATATGCTGTCGCGACCTTTTTTGTAAATAATGATGTGTTCTATAAAGTCGTAGTACATTATTTTATTCTATCATCAATAGTTTTCGCAGCGCACGCGATTTAAAGAATATTTTAGGTAATATTTTTACACCCTGGGTTACATTATTGAAGTTTTAGTAAGGATGCCTATTTTTTTGAAAATATAATATAGCCTTTGTCACCCGGGGATAATGTAGCTTCCCAACAGTGAAAGAATTTTTCAAATCAGTTCAGTAGTTTTGGAGCCTATTCAATGAAAACAAACAAACAAATCTTTCCTCTTTATATAGTGTGTTAGACTATTGTCAGGTTCTCCTTCACTCGATGAATCTAACATCATGCCAAGATCTAGTCTTATTCTTACTACCCATACCGGACCCTAATTGTTCTGCCATTAGTTCTAATCTCCCATTCTCCTTCTTTTCGTGCAAACCAAATTTGGCTACGATATAGGTGAGCCAGTGGTGACTGGATCATTTACCATCTTTAATATTTCATCTTTAATTTTTTCTTCGGTGACTGGTCTGAAAAATTCATGCTTATTGCGAGATTTATGCTTATATAAATTGTTATCTTCCAAAGGAGAAAATTTCGCCGAAAATTGTGTTTTCAAATTTGAAACTGCCAACCGAATAGCATCAGTTTGGTGGTTTTGTTAAGTAGTCGTCTTTTGTCTTAGGTATTTGAATGATAGGAATCACAGATAAAATATGAGTGGCTGAGAGCTGCTCATTTCACGAGTGGTTATTTCAAAAGGTTTCAATAGTTCAAGTCAGCATTCTATTATGTTCCACTCTTCTATTTGCTAGATGTTTGATTCAATGTTATTGTCATTGGACTTAACGCATCTTTATATTCGAAAAAACGCTCAAACATGTAGAATGTGCTGTTCCAGCGCATCACACAATTCTTGAATGTGCTTGATTTAGTTTGTCCTGAATTTTGTTCAAGTTGGCGTTGAGCAATTGTTGAATGGTCAAAATTACATGAAATTTTCTTACATTTTTAATGTCTTTTATGTTTTCCTGCGATTGTAAACCATGTGAATGGTACAATCTACATAATTTAGCAAGGTCTTCGTCTCGTATCATGCAGTGCACTATTTCGGTTGAAATATTCCATTAAGAAAGCATTGTGTTAAATGTTTCTGCAATGATGTCACTAGTCACCAGTCACCAGTATGACGGTCATCAAAAGTCTGGCATTTTAATACAATTGACTCTCTTTAAAAGCCTTCTGATAATCCGTGGCAAGTCAGGCTAAGCAAAGAAACACTTGAGCTGGGATCTGTCCAAATATCAGAACTAAACGATATCTTATCATATTTTTCCAGCAACTTTTCCGTACATTGCACACGAATTTTTTTTGCACACGAAATCTCTAAAAAGTTTGCTTCCTCTAAAATTATATTTCGGTGCTAAATTTTGCATAAGACGGCGAAATCCAAGTACCTCCACAAAGTTGAGCGGTAAATTTTGAAGCGCTATCATTTTTCTCCAATGAGTTTGTCAAACTTCTTTGAATTAAAATTGTTAATAACCCACTTCTTTTATTTTTCTAGTTTTTGTTTCTTGGCTTCTTGTAACGGAGTTACAATTTTATCAACAACAAAAAAAACACACCACATGTGTTAAAACAATCGACTTCAACAAATGACTGCAAAATAAACTTTTTGTTTGTTAGTTTTCTTAAAAAAGTGCTAAAATAATTTTGATAAAATTATTTGAAAGACTTCCTTTAAGATACACAAACCATCTACTCTAACCATTAAAAAAATATGTAAAATTAAATGATATACATTATAATTGAAAATTTCTAACTTTCCTTATTTTTTTAAAATCAATATTTGACTTTTATCAAACAAAATTATCAAGTAACTGTTTATTAAATGAAATCAATTTTTAGAAAAAAATTTGCTCAGTCAATAAAAAAAGGTATTTATATTTATCGTATCCAACCGTAACTAAGTTTATAAAACAAGATTTTATATTCAATACTAACCTGCATCATCTTTTTTCCTGGTTTTCATTGTTCGCGCTTTCAAACAAACTAAACTCCTCTGGTTGCATAAGTTGATTTTTCAAAGAAGTAGTATTACGTCTAAGGGTCGACCGAGACAGGTTTTTCGTTCTCGGCCGAGAATAAATTAAAATCTCGGCCGAGACCGAGAGCCGAGAACGAGAATAGATAAATTGAGCAAAAAAATGAAATGCGTGAGAGAGCTGTTGTTAAGGGTCGACCGAGACAGGTTTTTCGTTCTCGGCCGAGACCGAGACCGAGACCGAGAATAAATTAAAATCTCGGCCGAGACCGAGAATAGATAAATTGAACAAAAAAATGAAATAGCGCTATTTTTGCATAATATACTATATTTTTAAGATTGTAATAATGTTTAATTATATAATAATTTGAGATTTTATATAATATATCTAATATTAAATATTTAATTAAACAATAATTTGAGATTTTATATAATATGTCTAATATTAAATATTTAATTAAACAATAATTTGAGATTTTATATAATGTATCTAATATTTAATTAAACAATAATTTGAGATTGTCGATTAGTTGATTTGTATGTTCATTGCTGTTTTTGGCAGTTTTTTATGAACAAAGTTCTAAGAAAAATAGCACATACAAATCAGCGAATCGATGAGTTCTGATGAATGTGGCCAGTGAATCTAAAAAATCTTCGTACACTTACCAGCTTTCCAACATACGTATAAAATAATACGTAATGATCTTAATATTCACTTAACAAGTTTATGTAGTTATTCTGGCTAGTAAAGTAATTATAATTAATCACAACAACATATAAAAGAACTTACTTTTTTCTAGAGCTGTCGTGACACCAAGTGACGAATTTGGACGCGCGCGGTAGATTTGAATCCCATTATCCTATACCGTACCTACTTACAACGGTCTCGGTTACTGTCTCGGTTCTCGGCGATTTTTTGCCGAGAACCGAGACAGAGTTCTCGGTAGAATTTGTAGCCGAGAATGCCGAGACCGAGACCGAGACCGAGATCTCGGTCGACCCTTAGCTGTTGTCAGCTGTTGTGACACCAAGTGACGAATTTGGACGCGCGCGGTAGATTTGAATCCCATTATCCTATACCGTACCTACTTAAAACGGTCTCGGTTACTGTCTCGGTAGAATTTGTAGCCGAGAATGCCGAGACCGAGACCGAGGCCGAGATCTCGGTCGACCCTTAATTACGTCCCTTCCACGAGTAACTTTTATTACCAACTGATCAAGCCATGTCTTCCTCGGACAAGACCCTCGGCTTCTTCTACCACTCACATTCGTGCCATATATTTTCCTTTCACCCTTTCTTCGATTATCCTCATATAGTCAATTGATATGACAAACATAATTAGTTAGTATTTCATATTACAATTAATTGATATGCATACTTAATAATAGTTACCTTTGAGGACTGTTCATTCTACTCCGGTTGACTGGGTGGACAACAGTCCCATTATATTCCCATCGATCTTGGATCGGCTGCAACAGGCCCTTCTGTCTGATACGATACTTTTTATTTGTGGCAAATTTTTGCTTAATGTTCATTTTTGTCGATTGTCTCACTTTTTTCCCAAGCATTTGCCGTGGGCATTGGACTGAAATTGAATTCTCAAGCCAGCTCATCCAATTCTAATTGACCGCATTGGACTCTTTATTCTCCAAATAAAGCGAATACTTTGATAAGACCAACTCCACCAGCAATTTCACCCCCTCTTCTGCGAAGTTCGGTGTTCTAGTCATGTTATAGTATTTTTGATTCTGAAATAATTTCATACTCGTTATCCAACTAGTCTATTCTAATGATTAATCTAAATCGAAGTAAATAAATAAAAACTATAATGAACAATAATAAATCGAGCTTTTAAATACACAATTGTGCTAAAAAAATGTGTAAAACTTACCGAAAATAATAAAAAAAACTTTGGAAAAAGCGTTGTGCGATGACGTTTGACGTTTGATTTTAACCATAGAATCCATAGATACTTACATAAATAGATTGGTTCGGCATAGAAATGACCAAAATTACCATAGACTAAACGTTTAAAATTGGTCAACTCTAGGTTTGCGACTGATATACGGATTGTGTGCTAAGCCCCGCTTAAGCTCCACATTGCGTCAAAGCCGAGCTTTAGACCAACTGATATACCGGCCCTAGACTTCTCCGGATCATTTTTGTCTAATTTAAAATATGTCCGGATAGGTAGGTACTGCTTTTAATGGTTGCGACTTTTTTATTAACTTTTCAGTCAATATTTACATCGGAATATTCATCAACCACGCAAAATACTTGAATAAGAACAGTAAACAAACACCGTACTTGATTCACGATGGGAATCACGTCGATAACTTAAACAAACAAAACCTGTCGGATCTTGTCACCAATGTGTGCCTTCCTATTGGTCAGTTAGCGAACGAAGAGAGCAACTAGCAAACACGCGCTACTCTGGCCCCGCCCACTATCGATGCGAATATCCGTAACACCCCTGATATCTATCTAATCTAATCTAACACACTATATAAAGAGGAAAGATTTGTTTGTTTGTTTGTTTGTGTGTTTGTTTGCATCGAATAGGCTCCGAAACTACTGAGCCGATTTGAAAAATTCTTTCACTGTTGGGAAGCTACACTATCCCCGGGTGACATAGGCTATATTATATTTTCAAAAAAAAATAGGCATCCTTACTAAAACTTCAATAATGTAACCCAGGGTGTAAAAATATTACCTAAAATATTCTTTAAATCGCGTGCGCTGCGAAAACTATTGATGATAGAATAAAATAATGTACTACGACTTTATAGAACACATCATTATTTACAAAAAAGGTCGCGACAGCATATGTCTAACTATTATGGTTATGCCACAATAAGTATTCTTTTATTTTAAAATTTTAATTAATATGTCGCCGCTTCTAAAGGCTCTTTATTTGTATCTTGGTTTTAATCCTTATCAAAATAAATTACTTCATATTCAAGACAGCTTCAATACCTTTATTTAAATTTTTGAATTTTTCAATTCGGATATTTAATTAGAAAGATATCACGAGTTTAAAAATGTTAGTATTAGAAAAAGTTTCGGCTACGGGCCGCGCGGGAGAGGAGTCAAGAAATGCAGTGCCAGGGGGGTTGGCGGGACGGGGGAGCGGGAGAGCGGTGGCGGGGAAGGTGGAAGTGGAACGCTGGAGGGGAACGCACGGGAAAGGACATGTAAGGAGTAACATTTTATTTATTTGAATATGGCATGTATTATAAAAGAAAGTCCAAAAAAACGTGCAGCTCGCAAAAACTCAGAAACGAGTCCCGGTTCGATCAAGGGAGTTATATGGTGTGGTAGATCTCTATCCCCCCTAGGGAATAAGGGTATCCGTTTTTTACCTAAAGGGCGTGCTTTTAAAGATATAAGGGCTGAAAGTTTCGCCCTCTTGAAATGTCTAGAACAGTCTTCCGGAAAGTTCTAGAAGGTTCCATAGAGCTGTAGAAAGTTGTGGAAGGAGTGGCGGAGTATATCGTGGAATGATCAGGAATAGGGAATCGGGAACATCATTGTGCAACATTCCAGAACACTATCTTATTGTCCTGAGCGAAGCCGGGTAACCCAGCTAGTACTATATAAATATATTGATTTCTTTCAAATTTATGGAATAGATTTTAAAACTAAAAATATGTATTCAATATCAAAAAACATCTATTCCGAATTTTATGTAAGTTTTATTTTATACAATAAATTGTTTGTGGAATTTATAAATTGTCATTTAAAAATCAATAAAACACCATCATATTAAAATGATTCGTTTTGTTGGCACAATTGGAACACCAGCTTCTGATTTCTGATGTCACGGTAAACAAAATGAAAAGATTAATTTTGGCTGTACAAGACAAAGTTTTGCTTTAATCTTATTAAATTAATGTATTATTTGATGATACTGAAACTTAATTTGAGTGACTTTGTTCTGTAATTTATTTCTGTAAATTATTACTACATCTATTCTTGGATTTATAATTTATTATATAATAATCTATTATTTTAATAATTTCTGTTTGTTATGTTCATATATGGTTTACTTATCATGAAATGTACATTATTTACGATAACTATAACTTTTTATCCGGAATTTAAAATCTCACATCAAGAAAGTGGTTTGGGAGATTCAATTAAAAGGAAAAATTGATTAGGTCTATGATTAAAATGTTTTTTCACCATGGTACAATTTGATAACAAGAGACTTTTAATAAAATTCAGTGCTACACTGACTACTGAGCATGAAAAAAAATACTTTGTACGTTGTAAAGTCACACTAGACACGTCATATATTTGGTGCATTTTGGCGGATCTTGAAAAATTGAAAATTATTCTATGAAAACTAACAATAAAAAAAATATGCATGGTGGTATGTAATGTTTTAGACGTGTCCGTGAACGTTTTAACTCAAATTTAAAACACATATTTTACAGGATGTATTATTTTTCACAATAATTAAATAGATTATTTTCTCCTCAGGTGAAGCCCTGCAGAAGTATCCGGTCTACTGATTCCCAACCAACACTAAAGGTAACTAATTTAATTTAAGTTATTATTTATTGACATCGTTTTGGACTTTCACAAATTTATTTATAAATGGATCACAAATACAATGTTGGATTGAGTTACCGATATAATATTGTATTTGTAAGCATTTCTTGAAAGATTTGAGGTTTGTTATCAAACTATTTATCAATATTCACATGGCATGTACGGGTGCAAACAATTAATTTTTCTTAATATTTAAATATTTTATAAAGTGTTTTTTCTTTAAATAATCATACTATCGCACTCTGTGAAAGAGCAGATTTCAATTTCTTTTAAGTATCGCCTTAATATCAAAAATATTAGAAAAATGCATCAGAAATAGAATCGTACAACACTTGGAAAAATATATTATATTCTATCGCAAAACCAATATGGTTTTCATAAAGATCGAAGCACTGAAGATGCAATATATGATTCAACAAAAAATTTATACACATCTATCGATAAAAAAAGTAAATTTCTTGCTATATTCTTAGATTTAAGAAAAGCTTTCGATACTGTAAATCATAACTTACCAATTAAAAAATAACTCAACTAGGTTTAAAAAAAGACACTAAAAATACTGACAAACTATCTTAAAGACAGAACACAAAAAAACAAAAGTTCACATATAAAAAATGGAGTTCCGCATGGAACTGTCCTAGGGCCGATTCTATTTTTGATGTATATAAATGATTTATGTAATTTTGTGATCCCAGGTAAAATTATTTCTTACGCCGATGACACGGCAATAGTAGCAAACGGAAATTCTTGGATTGAATCTTTTTCTAAGGCAAAATAATATATTGCACTTGTTTCAACATGGCTAAAATGTAACAAACTTATTTTAAACTGCAGCAAAACATTTTATTTTACTTTTTATAAAAACATTAAAAACAAATCTCACGATAACCTTAAAAGTAGAATCCACAATACGAGTTGCAATCAAGAAACATGTTCACTGTGCAATGAACGTGTCAAAGTTGAAAATATTAAATATTTAGGTATATCTATTGATACACATCTAAATTGGAAATCTCAAATTGATTAAACCACCTCGAAATTAAGATATCTTACATACACATTTTATAGACATAAGGAAGTAGGTACCTACTTAATCTTGACAAATTGATAATGATCTACTTTTCCCTGGTACAATCTTCAATAATCTACGGCATTAGGACGGGGTGGTGTGCTTGATGCATTTACACTCAAAAGCGCATCATTAAAGTTATGTATAATAGAAAAAAAACATTCTCAACAGAGTTATTATTCAAAGAGACTAAAATATTCAATATCCGTAAAATAATTATATTACCGACTATGAAATATATATTTAAAAACAAATTTTTTTTCGTAAAAAATTTAAATAGAATTAGCAAAAGGACTAATAATAATGTTTTAGTCCCCCCAAACCAATACTAAATGAATGCAAACATATAGCAGCTTTATTGGTAATCGTACATTTAATCTTCTACCAAAACACATTCAAATGACAGATAAAATATCACTTTACATAAAAGTATTAAAATTATGGTTGAATGATGCAGATGTTGGAACACTTTTTCTATAAATATATTTTACTTATTACTAACTTTTACGTTACTTGTACCTTATATTTACATCTTACTGTATTTTAGAAATTATGTAAAATTACTTCTGTATGTAGGTATGTAGTTACAATGGGAAAAAATAAAGAAAAAAAATCTTTATCAACATTATTAAAAATATTGTTTATGAAGTGTAAAAATAAAATAAATGCGCCTAAATGATACCCTTGTGGAATTTCACTTGTAGATATAAATTGGTTGGAAAGAAAATAATTAATTTTTGCTAGTTTAACTATTCCAGATAGATATGTATATTTCAAACCAGTTCAATAGTCTGTTTTCCATCAATACGGAGCTTATATATAGTAACTAGGATAATGTTATGGCATTCTTTTTCAAAGGCCTTAATAAATTCCTAAGTATAATTTGTGGAATCAACTTACGTTCTGTTAGCTAATACCTTCAATATATAACTAGTTTTCATATAACGAGAGATCTGTCAAAGTGGATCTGCCTGACAAAAATCCAAGTTGAGTCGGAATAGTGAAATGGTTTTTTTTTTTTTTTTTTAAATTTGAATTTTATTTTAGTAATTTGTACATTTAAGGTTACAAATTTCTAATTAATTATAATATTTTATATTTCAGCTAATTAATTATAATATTTCAAATTCAGTTAATATATGGAGCAACTTCATCTAGTAATTAATAGTTTTTAAGAATCTTTCAGTACTACGGATAGCTAACATATGTGTCTATAGCTAGTTACATACCGTTTATTACCCTTCTTGAATATATTTATTATCTGGGATATCTTCGATACTTTGGAAATAATCAGCAAAATAGTAAACCTTTACTTTCATATAAGTACTACTCTTTTCTCTGAAGTGCATTGAGATGGGTAAGCCTTCTTTGTTTTTTCTTAGACACTTAACATAATTGAAAATGTTTTGTGTGTTAGAAGGTATCATAGATATATACGTCCGTGGAAGGTATAGAATTTTTGATACGAAGATTTAGGTATACCTAACTATAAATAATATACGATTTTTGGACAGTTTTTTACATTTAATTCTAAAAATAAAAATTAATAATTAGTTAAATATTTAGTAGTCGTTAAGGGAGTTCGATTCGATTCGGTATTGTAGACTTGATTGACTTGATGTAGAGAGAGTAAGTTCGTAATATCTTTTATTTCGCTTGTATTTTCTGGCAGGCTTAAGTTGTTATAAGAGTCATTCATCCGTTATGGACATTAAACAGCTCTATGCAAGATCCATCTTAGTTAATTTAAATAAAAACAACATAACCCTATACAAAGCAACACAAACGATACACAATACCCGAGCCAAAAACAAAGAACTCCTCCAAACTCCCTTTTCTAAAACCACCTTTGGACAAAGACACTTTAAATACATAGCTTGCAAACTACACAATACACTACCAGCTACGATTAGACAAACCGAATCAATGGCCAAATTCAAACAATTTATAAAGAAATGGATTACCTATAAGTACTGGTCGTCACACTATTGCAAACATCTGTAAAATAAACTATAAATAGACAGAAATATCCATCTACATACGTCCTTACCCATATAAAACAAATTAAAATTATAAAATTCTTAATAATCTAAATCCATAAATAGATTTGACAGGATTTACTACTGTACTGTATCTCTTCCCTCATTTATAAGAAAACTCTCTTTATGTAATTTACCCACACTTTCAATCATCTTTATGTTTAATTGTAAATTATATTACTCTTATATATATGTATTATGATATTCAATTATGTACCTCTACGCCTGTCTCAACACAGGTATACCCTAGCGAGACAGGCATCGAATAATATATTGTAAACATCACGTATATAGATCAATAAAAAAATAAAAAATAAATGCTAGTGGTACTATGGTTCCACAGGCTGATATGTTCACTTTTGAGAACAATTCATACAGGTCTTATAAAAACTATAGTCTCCCTTACAATATTAGTCTGAAATACTAGCAGATAAATATCCGCTTGTCGATTGGCTTCGCACAATTTAGTAAAGTTCCCAGAGACTCAATAGAACCGTGGATTGGACACATTCATTAGCTCAGTTGATAGAATTCCACCCCCGCAAGGAGAAGGTCCTGGGTTCAAGTCCTAGATATGACCGTAACTTTATATGTATAATTTTTCTTTTTCAGATTTTCGATTGAGTTTCGCTAATACTTCCTTAATTTAATGAAAATATTACAATTATTTTTATAAAGTCATTAAGTTAAAAACCCAAAATATTTAGTGTTTGAAAACTTTTTATAAACAGAATTTTTTTTACGTTACAAAATACATAATTAATTGAGAGATTGTTAATTTACTTAAATTCATTTATTTTTATAAAATTATTACAAAATATTCCGTCATTAGTTAAACTTTTTTTAAGAAATTAAATTATTCTATTAGTTTATAAAAATGCCTTCCTTAAATATGACAATGTTTTAATAAATAAAATAGAATTCGGGGGTTAAAATCTTTCCAATCATATTGTTCTGAAATAAGAATTTATTTTTATTTTTTTTATTTATTTAATTATTTTCATATTACATTAGGTTATAATAATGACGTATTGCCCATCTCACTAGGTGTGAAACACCTGTGTTGAGATGGCAATTTACAGAGTGGTTATAATCTATGATTTTGTTTTATTAATATTATGAACATGACAGCTTGATATAAAATCTTTTTTTTCTAAGTAATATACAATTCATATTTTCTAAGTAATATACAGTTCATTCAAGAATATAGTTTATTATTGTGGAATTATTTGTTGAAGTAACAAAAATTTTAATTTTTTGTAACAACTCTCTTTTTATAACTTTTGATGGTTATTTCCATTAACATAAATAAGAAGATTACTCTTATACTACTATAATAATAATAATTGAATAATTTTTAATGTACCATTTTTGTGAAAAACATGGCGCTATATAATTATGAAAAAAAGTATAAAAAGCGTAGAGTTTGCGTGACTTTTGTAGAAAGGGTTCCAAATGGGGGAATTATATTCTAAATGACTCCTAACCAAAGTTGTATAGTTTAAATGTTTGGATATGTTTGAAATCCTTACAAATGCTTAGAATGAAGCCAAGCATTTTCATTGCATTATCAGTTATTATATCAATGTAGTTGGTAAATAGTAATTTAGTATCGAAGGTTAATCCAAGGTCCCTTATTACAGGTGCTGACAATAAATTGTGATTGTTAAAGGAATAACTATGTTTGAAAGGGTTTTTTATTCCAACGAAACTCATAATGTTAATGGTACACCATTCTACGAATTTTATAAAATTGGATTGAAGGGACAAGCAGTCGTATATATTTTTTATGATTTTATAAATTTTCATTTCATCAGCAAATAATAAAATGTTAAAATCACCGAATGACCGTTATGACTGAAACCCAAGTAATGATAGCACTGCAGTAGTGATATACAGTAGAACTTGGTTATTACGACCACGGCAAAGTGAGGTCACAGCTATATGAGCAGTTACTACATGATATTTCAGTTTAGACTTATTTTCATAGAATTGTTGGCTATTATAACGAGGCATTGGCTGTTGGAGTTGACAGCCTGCGTTGTCGAGGGGAAAGGCTCTCGACTCCCAATCCGAAGATCGCAGGTTCGAACCCTGCATGCGCAAATGAATTTTATTAGATTAATTTGTGATATTTCACAATAAAATAAAAACAACATACTGTATATTTGCGGCACGTTCTTGAGTGGAGGATAATGTTAGTATCGCCCAGGTGTAAGACCACCATTCGGAATTAAAACTTTCTTGAAATGGCTTTAGCCATGTTTGATAACCAGCACTGAATTGCCAGGTACTTTCCCACTTTCCTCTCCCTCATCTCCTTGCCCTTCTCACTAACTTTAGCCTCACAACATACCCCAATTGGGGGTTCCAAAGTTTTACTGACTCCAGACGGGAGCTGTCGGGACTCTTGTGCGGTATTCATATTATAACAAAAGAATGATTCACTGATATAACGTGCAAATATATTTTCAACTCTCTTCTTCTTCCCTGCGCTATCCCAACTCATTGCCAAGGTAGGCTGCTGGGGTTAGCTCTTCTCGTTCTCACGTTATAGCTTCTACGATTCTGGGAATCACCTTCTTCCAGGCCGTTTCTCTGAAGTATTTTGAAGCATTGAGTCATCCAAGAGTTCTTTGGTCTTCCTCTGGATGACTGTCGATGAACCTCCGTAGACATTGCCTGCTTTACTGTGTGGTCTGATGGTCTCCGTCTTATGTGTCCATACCATTATAACTGTCCTTCCTCCAGCTTACTATTTATGTCCGTGACATCCGAGAGGTGAACTTTTATTTTTATCTTTTAGTGATTACTCCTGTCGACCATCTGAGCATTCGCATTCTGCTGTTTCGAGTTGCCTAGAGTAGGAGTTGTACCTAGTCCAGCACTCGGAGCCATACATTATCGCGGGTCTAACAATAGTCTGGTATATCTTCCCTGTAAATGTTACAGGCATTTTCGATTCACACAATATTCCTTTTAACTAAATGAAGACAATATTAGCGAAACTCAATCAAAATCTGGAGACAAGAAAATCAGAAAAAAGATATTGGTTTCACTGGGACTCGAACCCAGGTCTACATGGCAACATGGCAAGTTGCCCAAAACCCAAATGGGTTCCATAGCTCAATCGGTAGAGCACTTACCATCTAAGCATAGGGACCTGGGTTTGAGTCTCATTGAAAAGAATATATTTTTCTGATTTTTTTGTCGCCAGATTTTGATTGAGTTTCACTAATATTGTCTTCATTTAATAAATATTATAATTTGAGATTTTACTCATAAACTTAATTAAAATAATAATAATAAGAAAAATTAAAAAAAAAAAACACAGATCTGAATATAATTCATCCCACACCTATTCTATGGATGACATTGGCTGCACATCCTCCATCTCTGAGGATGAGTGAACCCAGATACTTAAATTAGTCACAGTTGTCTAATGTTACTCCATCCAGTTGCATCGAAGGAGTTACAGCATTTGTGTCTTCAAATGACAAATACAAATATTCAGTCTTTTTCGTGCTAATTTTTAGGCCATTATTTCTCCACCTTTTCAAGCTATTCTGTAAGTCACAATGATTATCTGCTATCAGTACTACATCATCTGCAAAAAGCATAGTTTTGAGAATACTGTTGTTCATTTCTTGAATCGTTAGATAATTCATGACCATTATGAATATCAGTGGGCTGAGGACAGATCCTTGGTGTACCCCCACTTCAATTGGGAATTTTGAGGATGTCCCTGATATGCATCCAACTTGGGTTTCTACGTTTGTATACATATCTTGTATGGAGAGCAAATATCCTTCTAGTACGTTGTGGGATCTCAATCCTATCAGGCTTCGGAGTACACTGTTAAATGCTTTGTCCAAGTCTATAAATACCATGTGCAAGTCTTTTTTTGCATCTCGATGTTTTTCAACTATGATTCTGCTGTTTGAACAGCATGTATTGTTGATTTTCCCAACACAAAGCCGTATTGATCGCCGTGTATTTTTTACAATATTCCTAATTCGTGTGTTGAAAATCCTCTTATATTTTTCATGGTGTGAGACATAAGCTTTATCCCTGTATAACTGTCGTACTTGCTAAAGTCTCCCTTATTTTTGAAAAATGGAAAAAGGTAACTCTTCCTAAAGCTTTCTGGCGTTGGTTCTCCATTGAGTGCTTTATTATACAGATTGCACAGCAATTTATGTCCCACTTTACCACACTCTTTCAATAATTCTGCTGGGATATTGCCTGGCCCCACTGCTTTCCCCGTTTTCATTTGTGATACGGCTGTTTGCAAATATATTTCTTAACAAAATTTCTAAATACATAAATCGATGGTTGGGTTTTAAAAAAATCTAATATTTGGGAATTATTCTCGAAGTAAGTGTCGCAACTGGTAAAGGCGGCCATCCCGGTTAGACGAGAGGTTCTGGGCTCGTGTCCCAGTTGCGACCGTTTTCTTTTATTTTTCTGTGTCTTGTTCTCCTTCATATTTTTGTTTAGATTATTAGAGTTATCTTCTTCTTCCATATTACATTGATGGGAATGACCTTCAAAAGTTATAAAAAGAGAGCTGTTCTTAGGTAGGTATTTAGGTATGTACATTTTTACGCAGCATCGCGTTCATTAGTCCATTCATTGTATATATTGTTTCATATCAGTGATCGATGAACCAGTGCGGTCGATGCAATTTTAGCCATAAGTTGTTATAATAGTTTGTCTAGTTTGTAGAAATATATTACAAGTTTGTACAGTCTCCTTGAGGTGATTTTTCACAAAAAACGGCGCTATACAAATTATCCAAATATTATTAAATATTTATTATTACTACCCATCGGGCACTTAGTAAAATTGTCATGAAATATGCAGTCATTCGAATTTTAGGTTTCCAAATTTGTTCCCTTTTTACAACTTCTTTTGAATGACTTATCGTCAATTTTGTTTTAAAACCAATAAAAATGTTTATGAAGTTACCTAGGTACAAGTACCTACATCCAGGGGTCCGTAGCGAGCAAGGGAGGGCGGGGGGGGGCACCCGACGGGGGGGTGATACTCGGTCGGGTTTATTGCAGTAAAACGTTGTATTTGCTGGTGGTTACTTGAACTCTAAAGTTGAAGAGTCACTAACGCCGTAGAGCCTGAATATTATGATAATATTGTGCCATAACGTTTTAAGTGCCAATTTGTTAGTTCATTCAAAATGTCAGAAGAAAATGGTGCGTCAACGTCGAGAAAACGTGTTTAGGGCTGGTGTTTACTTGTACTATAAAGTTAAAGGGTTACTAACGCCATCTAGCCTAAATATTGTGAAATAGCAAGCCATAATGTTTTAAGTGCCAATTGAGCTGCAAATGTTAATTCACTCAAAATGTCAAAAAAAATTCATAAATTCACGAGAAAACGTGTTGCCGTAGCAACATAATGTGTTGTGAAAGCAAATTGTTTTTTGAAAACCTTTTAAAATAAAGATATTGAAAGTGTTGAGTTATGTGCAAGCAATATAATACTTACAACATTATGACCATAGTTAATACATGGCACTTAAAAAGTTTTGTTGTTTTCATTTCTTTTATAATTTTTTTTTTATTATTTGCGTATTTTGACAGAGCACAAAATTTGTTTTGGATTATTAAGAATAAATGATAATTTTATAAAACATTTTTAACAATTACTTTTCTTTTTATTTTTCCATTAAAAATGTTTTTTTATATCTCCTGAACATTTCATTTTCTGGCACTTGTAACGTTATGGTTTGGCACCCCTCGTTATCTAAAGTTATCCTATCAATTCTTATCGATCGCCCATGCTAAGACCTCTGAGCAGTATTATTCATAAAGTAGTGGAGGCTTTATCCATGGGGCCCCACATCGGCTAGGGGCCCCTAGGATAAAGGGGTCCCGAGACGTTTAATTCGGTCCTGTCTACATCTCTAATGTGGTAAATTTGTGATAGTGATGCACAACCTTTTTAGCTGAGAGGCCCCTTTACTTATATAAAAAAGGCCGTGACCTACAAGTGGATTTTTTTGTTTTTATTGAGGGGACGGGGTTGACGGCAAATGTCATGCTACTTGGTATGGCTGATCGTGTGGTAGCTTTCGATCACCCTGCTGCCAACCTTAAAACACCGAACTCCAAAATGGCGAACGTCGAACAGCTGTGGCTATGCTGTATATTATCAGATGCCTAAAATTATTACGTAGAAGTTATACACGACATGTTTTCAAACAATTATTATACCACTAACCCATAATAATATTTTCACGATAATGATAGGCAATACGTGTGCCTTGCCTGCCGTTCTCAGACTGATGTGTGGACGGCTGTGGATGGCTGGTCATGCTTCAACTCAAACTTCCAACTCGAACTTCTAACGCACGAACTACCCCTCCACACAATCGTTCAAGCATTTGACGATGGAAGTTGGCCTCAGTGTGGCCGTACCAAAAAGATTTCACATTTCCGTATTTTAAGGGTTCTATAGCCAAGGGGGCCGCATGAATCGGGCTGCGGTCGCTGCGGGTTATGCATTATTGCCTTGCATTGCTTCACAAGTAAAATTTTAGTTGAAAACTTGTTGTAATGCTTTCATTGTTTTGTGGAGGAAATTGAGAAGTATGAAAGCGAAATCCTTAAAACAATCATTGATTATACTATATTAAACTAGCTGACCCGACGAACTTCGTACCGCCTCAGAATCAATAACTGTTGAATTAAATTCAGTTTTTATATTAAGTTAAAAATTACACAATGAAGCAATTATCGATGCGCAACTGTCCGTGTTTTGTTTTTGTAAGTTATCAGAGATGGTGTTGCATACCGATTTAAATTTTTTTGGTTTTTAAACTTTTCCATTTACTTACGGGAATTAGAGAGGCGGGTACGGGTGCCACCGCCCCGGGAACCATTTATTGGATAACCAACACCTCTGCAATAGGTCACCCCAAGTATTCGCTACGTTTAGTGATTTAGCAGGGGTGCCCGGGTTCATGGGGTGATGTTTTTCCGGGTCTTGGCGGCGGATGCGTCTGCCCACCTGCTGCGTAGTGGGCCGGATCGAGAAAGACTGGTTGAGAGAGGATTTTTGACCTTTTCAACCGGACTCTCTTGACCCATTGCCTTGCACCGCAGTTGGAGCGATGGATTGGATGGATTCATATGTCCGTCACTCTCAGACACACTGACCCTCAGATTCCTATCCACCCCTCATTACCCTCTACCCTCTACCCTCCCCTTCCTTAAAAATACCCTCCACACAACATCCCCTAAGATGACATAAGTCCTGAGAGATATCATTTTCCTTAGGGCCTCCTGTGCGTTAAACTACATGTTATTTCAGAGATTTATTATAATTATTGTGTTTTTTCTTTGGAAGGGTGCAGACATACGTTCACCGTTTGTCTCATTTTCTTCATTGATATTTAGTGTGTAAGAAAGAGGGGCAGCATTACATGATTAAAACAAAAGCAAAACAATTAGCGCATTGACATTTTTTGACGTGTTTAAATTTTTGGAATTCACGCACAGTTCAATATTCAGTTAGGTACTTATCACAAAATGCCCGCAGCTCTTTCAAAATATGAGAATTCGTTCCATACAAAATGTATCGGGAAAAGAATTTTCTTAAAAACCATTTTTTTCGTTAATTATTGTGATGTTTTAATAGTTATTATGTTATCCGGGCGGAGACAAATCCAACAAATCAAAGAACATCAAAATCGGCCCGGCCGTTCTCGAGTTATAAATAGTGTAACTAATCCGACTTTGTTTTATATATTAAGATTAAAAAAGTTTTTTTTTAAATAATTTTTTTTACGTAAGTATGCAATACCAACTCTTATTTTGAAAATATACAATATTGGTAGTAGAGGCAATTAGATAGGTGCATACCTACGACTTACGACGAAAAAAACATATTTTGGATATAACGAGTAATGGCTATAAAGAGCAAATTCAATCGATCCCCCCGTGCTCGTTATAACTAAGTATGACTGTTGATAGTTAAATGTTAGCTTTAAATAAATTAATTATATGAAGACAATATTAGCGAAACTCAATCGAAAATCTGGAAACAGAAAAATTATTAAAAGATATTTGCACCTTTGCATTTCTGTGATTCCCAGAGGTGCAAATATCTTTTTTTGATTTTTCTGTTTCCAGATTTTCAATTGAGTTTCGCTAATATTGTTTTCATTTGTTTAAATATTACAATTTGAGGTTTAACTTATAAAGTTAAAAAATAAAAATATTAAATACAAGTATCTAATACACCTTAATACACTTTGTTCCAGGAATAGGACGCATCATGGAAGTTGACAGAAGTTTATTGTTTGGAGGTGGCCAAATACAACATGTGGTGGCTCTCGTTCTCAATTCCTTGGAGCAGTGTCCGGAGAACCTGCTGGATGCGGAGCCGCACCCAAACGACAGGACCTTGGCGAATTTTGCCGAACTCATTTACACCAAGAAGAAACCTGGAGAAAGCGATGCAAACTACGGAGAAAGGATGCTGTCAGGTGAGCTACGTGTTAATGGCTGGAGATGTCTGATCACCTACAACAATACAGGCTTGTGGAATGGGTACTTCGGTGCGGCCTTCTATCACAGCGCACAGCAGCAGGTGATAGTGGCGCATCGCGGAACTGATCCTACATGCTCTGGAGCACTGTATACAGACATTGCAGGAATCTACGGAACTATTTATACATCGTGCATGAATTCTGCTATAACGTTCGTAGATTATATACGTCAAGTCATTCATTCAGCAAACACTCAACACAACATGTACTACACACTCACAATCACAGGTCACTCTTTAGGGGCGTGGCTTGCTCAGGTAACTGCATTCTCTGTTAAATATTTAGCTATTAATAGTTTAGATAACCCAATTCTCTTTAAAAACAACCCCGAGGTTGGTATCCACGCTAAGATGGTTGGATTTGATAGTCCGGGTGCCCGGAACATGTTAAACCGGGTACTGGATAATCATTACAACAGGTATGAGGGGAATGCGCCACGCCTAGACGGGCTGGATATTACTTTATACCTGTCGGCCCCCAACCATATCAACACCTGCGGCATGCACATAGGTAGGATTTATCGCATTCGTAACGATGTATCCAACTTCACGTGGATTGGTAAAGAGATCACATATACTTTTAAGACTCATGCAATGAATAATTTTATCGATGCGTTTAAAAAGGATAATTGTATTTTTGGTGAAGTGTTGGATTGGGCCAGAAACACAATAGAATTTTACAAATTATTTGAAATCTTACGGTGGGATAATAATTATCATGCACAACCAAAACCTGAAAATCTCAAAATTCAAAAAATAATCGAACGGTATCAGGTGGTGGAACGTGAATCCCCAAAAAACGTAAACAATGAAGGTTCTTTTAGAGTTTTTTCTGAGGTCGAATTACAAATGCTTTTCAGAATGCATATAGTACAGGAACAGAAAAGCGAATTGATCATATTAAATAAATTCATTAAAAATAATAAGCTTAAAGTGGAGAAAGGCAAACTGCTCCCCAATTTTGATTTGGATTACGATAAGCGAACGATAACATGTGAGTCGGGAAAATCATTGGTGGAACTCTGCAAGCGCTTGAAGCAGCTGATGCGGTGGCTGAAGCCGCAGTTTACGCAAGCAGTGGAGGAACAGATTAAAGCCTTTAACCGAGCTGCAGACCTCATCTACTACGCGGAGGGACAGAGTTACCTCGATTCATTGTCCACGTGTTGGCTGGACTTTACGGGTTCCGACGGTTTCAAGAAATTTCTGGTTTCCGACAAGGAACAAGTTCTGTGCCTAGTCACAAGCAGTATAGACGTTATATTCCAAATGAGCCGACTTCGGAACATCCTTCATCAGATGGAAAGAAGCAACGACTCCTCCAACAGTTCCATCAAATATATATGTCAAAATCACTACACATTTGTTAGTCAGTCCCAACTGCAAAATCTTATTAGAAATTTTGGTTGGCCCGTTGAGAAAGAATTCTTAATGGTGGTAGACTGCACATTATCCTCTCATACATCAATCCTTCAATTGCTTAAAGACGTAAATAAGAAAGATATAAAATCCCTAAAACTTGTATTGATTGTGTCGCAGTCAATAGACACACCCGACTCCTCTAAATTCTGTAAAACTGTAAAATTTTACAGTGATATTCATTTCTCGGACCTAACTCCTGACTCACAGAATACAATGTTTAATAGAGGTCGTGTAATAATTACTGCCGATAAAGCATACAGCTTCCGAGAGTTCTTGGGAGATGACTGTTCCCTTCGCGAGATCAGTCAGATCCTAAGTTCAGAAAGCTTGAAAAATTTCGCAACAATCCAAGACTATGCGATCAACATAAAGGAAACGCGTCCCTCCCTCAGTGATATACAGATGCCATTCTTTAAATTAAATATTAAAACTAATATGGAATTCTTTGCGAGTTGTGAAAAGTCAACCAACACTAACATCCTGGTGATGAGCGGATTGAACCGCGAGGACCTGGAGAATGGGGCCGACTGGCACCAGTTCAAGGGGATGGACATCATCCTTGCCGAGGGAGATTCACAACTCTTCTTTAGAGATACATGCAACAAAAACCAGAATAAATGCATTTACTTGTTTGAAGTGTTAGACCGAGATGTGTACTGCAAAGAGGTATTTAATAGACATTTTTATTTAGACAGGAAATTTCTTCACAGAGCATTCATTGACGTAAAGACATTCGCAGAAACTGAACATGCTGATGACCTGTTTGTTATTAACAGTGAGACAAACAAGGAGTTTCTCGTAAAATTGATAGAAAATTGCAAAAAAAAACAAGCATTCACAGATAATATACGTATTGCGTCCACACAAGAGGAGATGAACGTTATTCAAAAATATTTTAATAAACGTATTCATTTTGTAAAAATTTGTCAAAGCCATAGAGAAATAGTAAAAATTTTCAGAAGCCTTAAGCGGAGGGTTGGAACCCCTCTAGAGTGGCGATATTCCCACGGCTCTGTGGAGAGCCTTCTCCCTTTTATGTACACAGACTCTTGCGAGCTAATTAATGAAATAGATTTAAGTAAAACGGGAAGAAACTTGACTTTAATAACAGACGAGCCCGGTATGGGAAAGACAACTACCCTGTCGAGCTTGTCAAGACTCATGGATTCACCTTGGGTCATTTATATTGAATTGAAACACTTCCAAGGGCATATAGGAAATAAATTATCAGGTAGGCTCACTCATGAAATTGTAGCAAATTTTCTGTTAAGTGAGTGTGGCTCTCAGGCTAAAGGGTTGTTAAAGTATTTGCTAGAGAGTAAGATAAATTCCAAGCGAGTGGTATTAATGTTGGATGGGTATGACGAGTTGGATGATTATGTTAAAGATAAAGACAAAGAGAGTGCCAAACAGAATATAATCAAGCTTCTTACATTTCTTAAAAATATACCAACAGTCCAGATATTCTTGACCGCTCGCAAATATTTGAAAACATCGTTAGAAAAGGAATTATGCAATTTATGTACGTCATTTGAACCATTTACTGAAGAAGAGCAACTGAACTTCTTAGTTGTGATTTGGCAATCCTCCCTCTCCCTCGAGCTGGGAGATTACGGAAAGGAAGAGGAGGGACGCCTCGAGGAATATGCCATAGAGGTGTTACGACAGGTAAAGGAAATAGTGGGGCCAGACACGAAGTGCATCATGGGGGTTCCCCTGCAACTGAGAATGCTGGCCGAAGTTTTCAGGCCGACGAGTGTTCTTTTGCTCCATTCTCCTGAAGTTTTATTAAAACAAATCAATATAGAAAGTACATCAAATCTGTACAAGAAGTTTATTACGTTAAAATATGAAATTTACCTTAATGATAAAACATCTCTAGGAGTAGCGGTGGATGAACTAATAATAAAAAAAATTACTGAATTTATAACTAAAATGCATTGTAAACTTGGA
The DNA here is from genome assembly GCA_917563855.2 of Limnephilus lunatus. Taxonomy (NCBI): domain Eukaryota; kingdom Metazoa; phylum Arthropoda; class Insecta; order Trichoptera; family Limnephilidae; genus Limnephilus; species Limnephilus lunatus. The sequence continues at coordinate 120,507,624 of OU830592.1, forward strand.
TTAAAAATATTATTTCCTAATTTCTACAATAAGAACTATGACGTCATTGAAAAAAGGTGGCTAAATAAATTGAACAGGGTTGGTTTGGTTCAAACAAGGGAAGATGGAGATTCTCAATTTGTCCACCGCACATTCGCAGAATATTGCTGTGCGCAATTGGTTTTCCACTGGCTCAATAAAAGAACCCTCCATGGCAGGTATGAACTGTTTAAAGAATTCATTGTCCCTCAAATCCTGGTTCATCCGGATAGTAAGATCATCCGGATGTTTATAAATGAGCTATTAAATGAAGCAACAATATCAGAGACTGCTCTAGAATTAAATTCTAAATGCATTAGTCAACTGTGGAATAAAGACAGTTCCATATTCAGGAATAAGGAGGACCAAACTGTTTTTCATATTGCTGTCGAAGAAAATAATCTATATATCGCCACACTTCTCCTCAGTGGATTGAAAATAGAAAGTGCACAAGAAGCCTTTGTATCTTTAATAACACAATATGATCGAAATCATAACACAGCATTCAATTACTTGAATAAACCTTCACTCGATAATATTTGTGAACGTGAATTAGTATTGGACACAATGACAACAAATATTTTACAGCATATCGGAGCATGTTCAGATGAAAACAAGGAAAATATTTTTTTTGCAATTTTATTCAACCGAAAAGTTTCAGAATCTGATGAAAAGGAGAAATTTTTTATTTTTGAACGTTTTTTTAATCGACATTATATTAAGGAATCTATTATTTATGAAGATGATATTGAGGCATCTCAAGAATATACAGAAGAAGAACCAATTATCATTATTAATTTATTTTATATGGTTATTCACAAATATATTAGTTGTTCGTCGAGAATATTTGATAGAGTAAAACAAGTTGAATTATTAATTGAACCATTTAGAGAGACTGTTAAAATGAATAATAAACTTTTTAAAAATATATTATTTGAAAAATTAAAAAATAATATAGAGCGGTATTGCTTAGTATTGGTGAAACGTAAAGATCATGCACATTTCAAGAATATGCGAACGGTCCTTCACATTGCTATAGACAGGGGCCACCTTAATATAGTTAGAATACTCGTGGAGCAAGCTGCCGTTCCCTTTACACTATTACTGGCACAGAGGGATGGGTGGCAGATGATGATTCCTATGCATACAGCTGCTAGCCGGAGTCGACTGGATATTATTAAGTACTTAGAGGAGCGCGGTGCTGACATTAATACACGCGGTAGGGGAGGCATATCTATTCTGATGTGTGCGGCCATGAGTCAAGACTTACTAACTTTAAAGTATATTGTTGAAAGAGGTGCTGATATCTATGCTACAGATGATAATGGCGGGACTGTACTTCATCATGCGGCAGAATGGGGACATCTTCCGGTAGTAGAATACTTCCTGCAGCAGAGGGTGGACCCTGACAGGGTAGACAGGGAGGGAAGTACCGCACTAGCTGTGGCATCATTGTTTCTTAAGTGGGATGTGGTGTGGCTGCTGCTGGAGTGGGTAGTGGATGCCACACCCTTCCGTAAAGTTCTTAGACGTGCTACAGCGCGTGGTGAATGGCATATAGTGCAGGCTTTAATAAATAAAGGAGGAGCCGTTAAAGAAAGTGAAATAGGGGAAAGTTTATCTGAATTTAAAGCAAAATTTCCGAATTATGAATTTGAAAAAGAATAATAATCAGTTTAACCCCTTAAGTCCAGGCACTATAATATCGAATTCGCGACCTCCGGATTGCTAGTCAAGAGCCTCGACCACGGAGACTGTCAAAAGTTGAAAGGGGTCATCCATAAATCACATGAGGCTCGAAAGGGGGGGGAGGGGAGGGGGGGGGGGGTAAAATGAGATATCACATGTATTTATTTTACATTGAACGCAAGATTGTTCTTAAAAAATACACGTGATTTGACAGAGGGGGGGGGGGGGGGTAGTCTAAAACCTCACCACATATCACTAGGAGGGGGGATGGGGTTAAAAAGTTGCTAAAAATCATCATGTGATTAATGGACGACCCCAAACGTAAAAGTTAGCTATTCAATTCTTTCCACCAAACCCGGCTAAAGCCATTTCAAGCAATGTTTCTATTTTAAACCGTGGTCTTCACTAGGGCAATACCGAAATTATACTTTATATATAATTTTAAATTAATTAATTGTTATTATTGGAATACGTCACTTTGTGATCCCGGGGGTTTTGTAACCTGAAAAGGACAAATTGGACAACTTGCGTAAATAGAAAACATTATGAAAATATTTTATCTTTACGGTCGGGGGCGTCGCATAGATATTGTGTACAGTGACTAGGTACTTGTCGACTAGATCTGAATAGCCGGGTACTTCCCCTCCCTACCATAAAGTATCCTGTTTGGAGTGTAGTGGAGTGGAGCAAACTGACGACATCAGTTTTGTTTGCTATATAGATATATATATATTAAAGATCTCCCTTCTAGGCATTATCCCCTCAGTGCTTTAAACCAAATCTGTCTAAACTCCCAACAGGACTGGCTTCAATTAAACTAACTATTTATATAAAGCACTGAATAGACAACACACACTAGAAATGCCTTCCATGTAGATTTGAATGTCGCCCCTGATATAATACCTTTTGGTTCTAGCCCGTTTAGCATGCGCTCTGTCTCCCTTACACTTGCCTGATATTGTGTATATTGTTATTCCATTTGAATTTCATAATTTTGATTTTCAACTGTTCCATTTTTTAAATAAGGCGGGAATGTTTTTATGATGGTTTTTGAACAATTGTGAATTTAGGAATTTCATTTGACAAACTCATTTCACTGAAATAAAACATTTTAGTCAAACAGAAACTAAATGAATGGTCAAAGTCCAAAGTCAGTAATAAAATGTACAGGTAAAGCAACACGAGAAGGTTTACAACTTAAAATTAATTTTATTAAACAAAATGTTTTTATTATCTTCGGGACTGAATTTAAGTCTGAATAAGGATTGAATAAAAATGCATAGGTGTTTAAAAATACCTACAAGGTGTCCGGTAACTACATTATGTACATACATATTTCAGAATCAAAAAAATTCTAAGACAGGTTTTATCTGATGCTAATTAATAAAGCGGTAACTAATTTATGAGACATTTAAATTTAAATAATGTTTATTTTTACCCCCGGCTGGGATTTTTCAAATTTATTTTTTTAAAGACAAAAATATCTAAATGTGCCCATCAACATAAAACAACATACTTTTTACAATACAATAATATATACTAGCTTATGCCCATCCCATTGCAAATGCAACTAACGGGTTAAAACTAACTTGACTTACTAACTAACAGAAAAAAAAATCAAAGTAAGCGGGTAGGTACCTACGGTTAAACATACAAATATATATAAAGCCGCCCACAGGGCCTAGCAGCAAAAACCTGCTATACGTTAGTATATAAACACCATTGTAGAAATGCACACATCAAATCCCCAAAGTTTCATCACAATCGGATGAACGGCTTAGCAATGCGTAATTTCGTGTTGCCAGAGCTCACTATTGTATACAGGAACCAGGAATCCCCCCCCCCCCCTTCCTCACCAGCGTCCTCTTCCCCTTTCCACTCCGCCTCCCACATCTTCCCTCAGCCCACTTCACTCCTAGGCTTCTCCGTATCGTAAACCCCCTCCCGAGTTCCCCTCCCCCCTCCCAGGCTCCCCTCCCCCCTTCCTGTTTCCACCCCCCCCCCCCACCTGCCGCATTACATACACTAATTCCCGGTACATTTATTTTTCAAACAGCTCACGCGCCACCTATAATTTTTTTTTTACAAATTTCGTAATGCCAGAACTCACCAGTAATTTTATACAAACCTTGTACTAACAATAACGAACACAACAAAAAAAGAATTTTTCAAATTGTTGCAGTCCTTCGGAAGTTATGAGCGTACGTACATTTTCATACAAATTTTATAATGCCAGAACTCACCAGTAGTTTTACTGCTTAAAATAAAGCGCTATATGAATTTAATACTTTTAAAAAAATATTCCGTTCAACTTCGAGTAATTTCATTGTAAAATTAGAAAACTAATACGTATGCAATATAGTTGGATGATATCGAGTCGTTGTGTGCAGATGGGTACCTACCTAAATTCCGAGTGCAAAAAGAGTGAGTAAAAAAAACACATATTTAGGCTGGGTTGTTTAACCAAATTAAAAATTCTTCAATTTTTCAAGTCAATTTTAACGTTCTGTAAAAGTTCGGTTCGAATTCTATTCAAGTTCTGTAATTATTTCAGTTTTATGATGCAACTGGCATTTACTGATAAAAAAACAGAACTTACACAGTAAGTGAAAATGAACTTTAAAAAATTGTTAAATTATTCAGTATCGTGGAAACAACATTACCTTAGTAAATTAAATTGCATCAAAAACCTAAATAATTGTTAAACTTCCCATTCCGGTAGGTACCGGCGCATCTCCTTACAAAATTCCGGCAATGGTTTTGCTTTTTTCATCATATTTGCAATACTACCGAGATAAGTAGGTACCTACCCTGAATTAATAACATAATTTGTACTGGCCGGTAAATATCCACCCTACTGAAGTGAATCTATGGACACGTATTTTCTTGTTTTTTTTGGAAAATTTTATAGGTTTTTCGGCGACCCTGAAATTTTTTACATGGAACGGACACAAAATTTTGGTTTTAAAAGTTGCCTTATATTGCCGGGTACCGAATTTTTCAAAAACATCTAACCGGGGATCGTTTTTTCGGCTGCAATGCCGTTTCCCGAAAAACAACAACCCAAACCGCTGAGAGATCCGTTTTGTTTTGACATCTCGGATAACTGATAACTGACCTGTCTCAACATTCTCTCTAGTATTTTCCATTGCATTGAAACTAAGGCCTAATTTGTGGTTTTTTTTTTTTAATGCGAACCTGTCGGCGGGAACTATAACTGAGCCGAATTGGTTGATTTAATGAGTAGTTCCAGTTTTCGCCGCAAATTTATATAATTTTCGCTCTTAAAATGTGTCAGTTCAATTTTATGTGAGTTTCCTGTCTAGTCTATTTTTTTGTGAAAATCGTGAAGCTAGCGTATTTATTTAAATTCAGACGAAGCTGCCATTTCGAACGGATGAAAATAGAACTACAACAGTATTCGATAGACATTTGATTTTTTCTAATGTGAATAATCCATACTTGTATTCCGCACCGCTAGAAGTCTCCCGTAAAGTTTTGGCAAACATATTGATAACGATGAAAAATGTTTCCCCTATCAAAAAAAAAAACAACTGCTAGTGGCTGGAAAATAATCGACTCTTCGAAGGATTGTGAACCTTGAAGTGTTTTAAAATACCGAACGCTAATGTCCATTCTCGCGTGTCAGCCGTCGGGATAATTTCCTTCGAACAAAATTGAACCTTGAGGTGTGCGAAACTCGAGGATCGGAGAGGTCGTTTTGGCGTGCCAGCGGCATTTTTGCGTCGCCAAGCCAAATTGAACCTTGAGGTTGGTGAAACGCGAGGGGCGGTGAGGTCGATTTTCCCGTCAAGCGAAAAGTGAGTTTTTTGAAAAACTGAGCATTAATATATAGTATGTTACATCAGTAAATTTTTATTTGTAATTAAAAAATATATATTTTACATCAGTAAATTTTTATTTGTAATTAAAAAATATATATTTTACATTACAACTACAGAGGGTTCTTCGAGGAATGTCACAAACTGATTTTCAAACCAATTTTTGAAGACTTTGTAATTCATTTCAGAATGGTAATCTGTATTCGACATAACCTTTTTCGTACGGAATATTTATTTACTCCCCGTGATAAAACCCGTTTTTGCTGAACCACAATGCATAATGATTAGCCGGCTTCCTTTTCCAACTGGCACTTTAAAACCCCCATTGCCCTCACTATTTTGCCACATGTGTGTAATCGAGTGATTTTGATTCACCCAAGTCTCGTCCAAATAGACTATTTGCCGTCCGTCGCTGGGTGATCTTATTTGATTCATTTTTCACAAAAAGTCTACACGAGCTGTAGCAATGTCTAATCTTCCCATTAAATACTTCCTTCCATCTTCGCGTATTTTGAATTAAAAACCAATATCTTGCAAAATACATCGCAATGACTCATGAGATCCAGAAAAAAATATTTTATTCACCAGAACCTTGTTGAGATTTGCAAGAGTGGGATATTGGCCATTATCATAAAAATCCATCACACTGTGACGCACAACATCCTTTTTAAAACCTTTCAATCCCGTTAACATTTTAGGTTTTTTGTAGTTTTTACGAGGCTGATTGAACATTTTTACTTCTTCTGAGTACGGAAAATGAGAAGCTTCTGACGACACTCTTCGAATATTCGACAGGTTGAGGCCGCAAGCCTCTGCTGCTAATAAATGTACTTGTTTGAAGTTTTGATGTATTCTGGATTGCCACGGAGCTTTTGGAAAAACTTGATAACATTATAAAGGATCATTTTTTTAATCTGCCTGCAATTCGTATCGTTTATTTACATCCACCATTTTAAATATGTATTATCTGCTTGAAGCACTGATATTAGATCACACAATATGTAATTACAATCACATGTATTAAATAAACGGAGTCAAAATGACATCAATAAAGTAGATTTTATCGAAAATAAAGTAATGGACTGGTTTTTGATCTTATGAAGTCAATAGACTAGTTATTACTAAATGTAAAATCATTAATTGTTTGTTTTTGTAGTAGCATGATATAAAAAAAAAAACAATAGAATTTCCAAAGGATTTAGTCGCCTAATTCACAGGAATAACAGCCATTTGAATTTCTAAATTTTGTTTCGCAGCATATAATTATTAGGTATTGTCTGAAATATTGTTTTTATAATCCAGTTTAATGTATTTCCGAAAATCGGAATTTTGAGGGTCGAATAAATAATAATAAATTAAAATATAATGGTAGAGTGCCTTTCAAGTTTGGGTTTTTCGAAGTTTTTACTGTACGTTCGAAATTTTGGGAATGCATTTGGTATCTGTTCGACTATAATATTTTATTAAAATGTTTAATATAAAACACATAAGAGCTGTTTACCTAAACTAAAAACATTTCTCTTTTTACACAAACATGTCTTCTGAATTATATTTAATAGGATGTTTATTCATTTTTTTTTAAATTAAAAAGAAAGAGTAAATCCGAAATGAAGAGTTCATTAAACAGAGTTACAGACAGACCCACAACCGGAATTAGTATGTTTGCTAAGTAACATAGTTTGAGAAACATAGTTTGAGTAACATAGTTTGAATAACATAGTGCCCAATGACCATACAGAATTTTGAATTGATTCATGCACTTCATCTACCGTTTGACCGGTCAGTGGTTGAGTGGGCATAGCGCTTGGGTCTCACCCGGGTGTCGCGTGTTCGATTCCTCAGCTGGCTAAGTCCTCCATCACAACACAAGCAACATTTTTGGCTTTCTGTGGTGGTAGTAGGAGATTTTCAAACATTGTTGTGTTATTCGTAACCCGGGAATGTTTGTCTTTCTTTTTAGAAAAAAAATAAAAATCTAGTACAGTAATATTATTTAGTACAGTATTATCTAGCACAGTGGTTCCCAAACTCTGACCCACGGACCCCTTTAACATTTTATTTTATCGATATCTAATATGTTATTTAAAAGTACATTCTTGGGTTTATATGATTGTCAACTTTATAAACAAACTAAGAGTATCCCCACTCTTGGAGACGCCACTAAATAAACTCGATGAAACGAAAAATAGCGACGTCAAAAAGAGACAAACATATATGTAGTTCCATATTATTTAGCCTGCGAGAGAATGAGATAGTATAATCGGTCTCCTCTTTGTGTGGTACTTCGGAGCGTCCCCACTCTTGTCTACTTTAGTTTTCTGAAGGTTTCGCTTCTACCGGGTGTGAATTGCACTCTGTATTTTTTTTAAATTGTCGCCCTAAAACCTATTTTATTAAACTAATCACATGTTTTAATAGAAAGTGGTCCAAATGTTCCATGTTTCGTTCATCATATATATGTTTTCCTAATTGCAGTGATAGCAGTTTAATAACAATGAATAGTTTGACGGTAGTGTTGCGAATGTTAAAATATACTCCGTCCCAGAAGGACGGCAAACCAACTTTCTTCCCGACCCCTTCAGGTTAAAAAGTAGATATTTGTAAGATTGCATACAGTGTAAATAAATTTATAAACAAATCCTTGTTTAAAATAATAACGCTGGTTATATGGACGCTTAGATCAAACAATCGGATACAGAATTGAAACACAAACAGAGGTAAGAATTAGGCACTCGGCACTCGGAACTCGGCACTTGGCACTCGGCACTCGGCACTCGGCTTTCGGCCTTCGGTACTCGGCATTCGGTATTCGGCCCTTGTTAATATTCAGTTATGTTTTATCTGCTCGGTAATATTTCATTTTGTTTATATGAACATTGTCCCAAAACAATTATTTAGAGTTATTTATGAATAGTTAAGATATGGATGTGTTGTTTGAGCAAGCCTTGCACAAGGAATGATCTTGGGAAATATGTTTAATGAGACATACATACATACATTTGAACGCAGCCCAAAGGTTAATAAATTGCTGACATCTGTAACTGAAATTAATAACATATTATTACTTTGAAGAAAGACATAATATATCAAACACAATACATGTAGGTGAAGCATAGACAAGTGTTGAAACAACTGCTAACACATTAAGAATTAAAACATATTATATTTGTCTTTAATTGAAAAAAACTCTTTATTAAGATTATTTTTCTGTTTCTATGGAGTTACATATATGTATATGTATGCCTGTTATTACTATTGAGACCTGAAAACACACTTCTTTTGTTTACTACATTTTATAAATTTATTGTCTATTGATGTGTCTATAGTTAGTGATTTATTTAGTTTGTTTTTATGTTTTCTATTTATTCATTGTTCAATACATGAATGTAGTACCTATCCTACATCTGATAATAATATTATGTATTATTGAGACTTGAGAATACTGTTATTTTTATTTAATAATGTTTCCTTTTGTTTGATTCTATGTACGGTATAGTCTCTGTAATCCGAACCCACTATAATCCGAACCACCATGCCCTGTATATCAGTAGTTGCATATCCCCGCTAAGTGTAGGATTCCTTGCTCAAATGTAAGCAGGCTAATCCTTGATAAGCTGCAAACTAGTTACTTTTTTAGACACCGAGGCTAACGCCTCATGTTACGTGACACATGTTAAATTTGACCGTTACATAAATTGTAAAAATCATTTTCTTATATCTTTCCTATTTCGTATTGTAAGGTTTATAATTTTAAACTTGGCTTGACTTGATTTAAGTAAAATTGTTATTGTAGTACTTTATTTGATAGTTTTTTATGTCCCAAAATAAGATCAATTAACAAATTTGGATTGCTAAAAGAGCCAAGGAATTGTTGAGTTATATTCTAAACATCTCCAAGGATTTATAAAGTTTATATAAAATATAAATATTGTTAGTGTCTCTCTAACTAAAAGCCTCCTAGAAAATAATTCTCTTTTGTCTGTTACTGCAGAAAGAGTTCAATGCCAATTTACAACAAAAAAATTGATTTAAAATTAATAATTCTGTTGAAATAATCAACATTTTATTTGGTTTTGCTCCAATGAGAATGTTTTAATAAAGGGAGAAGAATATAAATTGATGTTGCATGTTTATTTAAAAGCGTAAATAATCTGTTGGACAGCCATGAAATCCTAACATAAATGTTTATTGTGTATAGTTGATACTAATAAACTAGGAATTGTTGTCTGTATCAGCGCTCTTGAGGTGATTTTTCACGAAAACGGTGCTATATATATGTATTATCCAATATATTATTATTACATTATTGTGACAATAATACATGATTGTGTCTTGTTATTGTAATTCTGCTATAAATAGATGACACTGTTGGTGCAGAATATGCTAATATACTTAGTCAATATGCCCTTGTTCGGGGTTGTGTTGAAATAACATAAGATTTTACTCCTGAAGCACAACAACCGTTTTGCAGACCTAATTTAAGCATTACTTCTGTTCTCTGTACTCTTCCTGTTTGTTGTTCTTTATATTATTAATAACATTTCAGTTAATTTTTTCTTTCAACTACTTCTATAAGCACATCATTATTGATGTTTTTAATAATTTGTTAACTGCCATTAAGTTTTATTTTACATAATTTTTCTGATTTTTTTTACTTTGGAGTTGTTTGTTATTATTACATATTTGTTCTTATTCTACTGTTCTATTCTGCTGTTATTTTACTGTTGTAATTTCTGTAACAATATTGAATTACCTGAACACAGTTTTGATAGTTATTTAGAATATCACAGGCAATTAGGTTAGCTGCCATTGCTCTAAAATTAAATCAACAATATAAAATTAGCGATGAGGTACTAAATTATTATTTACCAGATGAAAGGGAGAAATAATTAAATTGTAAACAATTATGTATTTGTAAATATGTATTGAACACTGTAAAACAATAAATGTGTCTCTTGAAATATCTTGTTTTGTTATTATATTTATGTATTTGTTCCTTTGTTATTCCTATTTTCCAACAAAACTATCTGTCATATAACTTACTATGGGCTCCATCGAAGCCAGAGCCAAGTTAGCATCTCAGAACCTGGGCGTACTGTACAGGGCCCACAGATATACACAACTGTTAACCTTGTACAGCAAGTATTGCAAGTACAACCCCACTATAGAATTTGGCAGCCACCTCTGGACTGGAAATACCTGAAAAACTCTTGGCACTGTGCAGGAACGGGTGATCTGTTTGATAAGATGAATCTTAACAAACGGATTGCAATCTTTGGAGCACAAACTACAGGCCCACGGCACCCCCAAAGGCGATATAAGTATATTATGAAGTAAATTGTTTTAAGCATTTGGTAAGTATACAATATTTCAGGCTAGAAAAAAATAAGACGTAGAAATGTAGCTTGTGCAAATATGGAGGACTGGAGCTAGAATAGAGGATTGAACCCGTGACACCACACTTGGAACCAGAACTTAGGACTACTTGGCTACTAACCCATGGATGACAAACATAATTAAATAAAACCCAAGTTTAAATGCACTTTGTTTAATAATAATGGATTAACCTAGAGATATATACATAGTTCTAATATTTCATAAAATAAAAAAAAATAATAATATTTGGCTGATTTATAAAGCGCCGTTTTCGTGAAAAATCACCTCAAGGGTGCTGTACATATAATCATACAATAAAATAAAATTAATACAATAGGCTTACAACTAAGATTCAAAATTATAACTAGGTACTTACATTTAAGACTTATATGTACATAGCTAGTGACTTACGACTAAGACTTATTACTACTGACGGAAAACAGGTGACATACATAATATATATTTACAAATGTGACTTAAAATTAGAGATTTATAATAAAAAAAGATGTTTACATATAACAATAAATATTTTTAGTTTTGCGAGGTGTCTAATATTACCAAGTGATCAACAAAACTCTACCGATATAGGTACAGACAGAGAAGAAAGTCATTGCTGCAAGTCGAAGCAGTTTGATGATTTTATATATACATGTATACATACATACATATTTTAATCTACACATTTTACAAATTATTTTATGCCGTTTTTTAATATTAATATTGTTAGCGCTAGAAGAAGAAGGAAGTTCGTACATTATTACAATAAGTTTATTACAATTCATATACATACATTGCAGTAATATACAATAAGTATATACATATACATACATATACATACATATAATATACATATACATACATTGCAGTAATATTGACATATTTCTCAATTGCGCCTCAAGATAACTAAAGGTGTATTTTAAAAATTGTTTAATTTTCAATTAGAAGAGATCAGAAAGTGGATCTATTTAAAGAAAAAAAAATAAACATCGAAGCAATATTGATTATCCAATCATACACATTGTGAAGTACACAGTTATGGTCAGGAATTAGTATCTTGCAGAGTGTAACATACTCTCAGTATCGCCCTGCTGAGAGATCACCAATCACAAGCGGAACATTGCTTGAAATGGCTCGAGCAACTGTGGAAAGTGCATTACATATATGTTCACATAGAGGTTTAACTCAACTTCTGTGCTACTTACATCCCACTCAAACAGTTACAAAGGTCTACACCAGTGGCGGCTCTCCCCTTAGGACAATGGGTGTTTGACCCCCCAAAATTATAAGACATAATAATACATTTTTACGGATAAAACTGCTCACAGCATCGAATTATTTATTTGAAATGAATCGCGAAACAACGGCAGGCTAGCGGCGACATAGACGAGCAGTGACATCTATTGCAAAAAATGGAAGCTCCCATTCACACAGTATTCCCTGGGTCAATTTTGCCGATGCCCTCAGCGTTAAGATCTTCTCTCTCTATGCGCACCATACAACAAATGAGATGGCACTATGTTCTTCGCCTGGAGTTGATATTCTCCCGCATAGGTAGTAAAGAAATCCTAACTACGCTTAGGTTATGTCCGTGAGGGAGACACCATTATGAATGTTATGTGTTGTTGAAAGAGATGGTGATATAAACATAGGTCGGTTTTGCTTTTTGCACGTATGTCTCGCATGAAACAATGGTTGTTTTTGTATTGAACAGTTCGGGAGAGATTTGAAATAATTATTCACATTGTTATTGATGTAATTTGTGACATTTCAATTTTAATTTGGTAGTACATTGGGAAGTAGATCTTTTCAAAGATTATATTTATTATATTAATATGATCAATTTTCAACGGACATAGAAAACAGCTTGATTTAAAACAATTTTTGTTTTATTTTTTTTTAAATAGGTATTAGGTACCGGTGTCTATTATTTCTATTAGAATAAGTTAAAAATAATAATCCAAACGAAAATATGAAAGAGAACAAGACACATAAAAAAAAAAACATTATAAAATAATAAATTATAAAAAGAAAGTTTTTGTTATAAACATTGAATATTATTTCTAATCTAATTTTGTTTTTAAATTTTGGATACTTAGGTATTATTAGTGTGCACAACTATATGGAAAAGTGCCCTCTTTAAAATGATGTGCCTGCAACTACATGTATTATGTAGCGACTTTGCAATTTACAAATAATACCTATGTAATTTGAGTTGCGGATTCATGACCCTACCTCTCTTTAAATTGATTGATAATAATGTATCGGCATTTTTCTCAATATCAAATAAAGATTAATCACTTTTTTTTTTCAAATGACCTTCCACAGCTGGAGCCCTAGAGCCGCCTCTGGTCTACACAATATATATGACTGGATAATGCATAACACATTAATATTACATAACACATTAACATTACATAACACATATCTCATTGAGAAATCATTTATTTTTTATTTATTTAGTGATAAAAACAAACAAAATATATCATAGACTACAGATTTCTAGATAAAATATTTCCTTAGTACACTGAATACAATATGATCTACATCCATTTCAAGTAAAACCAATGGCGCCAAACGCCTATCGACTTCTAGGCCCTAAACAGGTCAATGATTTTGAATATCTCTTCAAAAAAGATATTTGAAAATGTTTGATCATTTTCAACCAAAGAAAGGAATAATTGAGCTCATTTCAACCTGGGTCTTGTAGAGACTAACAAAATCAGTCGTAGAAGCGTTCAGTTCTTAAGTAACTTGGAGCATCTTTCATTGAAATACTGGTAGAACAAGCGATTCAAGAATGTTTTTGCAGGTATTTTGTGTCTCCAGACCAGAGGTGGCTGTAGACGCCCAGCTTCTGAGAGGCTAAATTTACTCTGACTTCGATATGGCCCCCGTGCACTTAGAGTTACTGGTCACATAGAGTTACAACACGTATATCATTGGAAAACTTGTTGGGATGATTGCTAAGTAGAGTGTGCAGTGCGTTCAATCAGGTAAAATTGAAAGGTAGGAATAAAGATGAAATGGTGTATGATGTAATGATCCGATAGCACTGGTATGTGTTTTACCTACTTTGTGTGACATGTTATACATGACTTAAACACCGCTTGTTAAGTGGGTGCATAATAATATTAAGGTACATGGTAGAATTAATTATCACAGTGGTCAGCTTTGTTTCTGAATGGAAACTAGGACGCCAAACCTTATCAGTGATAAAGTATGCTTAACTGTGCGGTAGACATGAGAATCTATCTTCAAGATTGGCCACTGTTTTTATACATTTATTGTGAATCATGGAAAACAAATATTATAATCAATAATTATCAGCCTGAAACACTCATCTACATTGAAAAAATCTTCCGAGAAAAGATACTGGCCGCCAACGGGAATTGAACCCGTGACCATCTGATTGCCGGTCAGCAGCTCTGACCACTGAGCTATGGCGGCTTATTGTTATATGGCGGCTTATTATAATATTAGCTCAGTGGTCAGAGCTGCTGACCGGCAATCAGATGGTCACGGGTTCAATTCCCGTTGGCGGCCAGTATCTTTTCTCGGAAGATTTTTTCAATGTAGATGAGTGTTTCAGGCTGATAATTATTGATTATAATATTTGTTATCTACCCTTTGTGCTATGCATAAAAATCTTGTTTAAATGTTAGTTTATCAATTAAAAATAATAATTAATCATGGAAAAGTTAAATAAAATAATGGATTGATAATAAAGGTTGCATTGAAAATATAAAACATGTTAAATTTCATACATGTGGACCAACCTACTCGTGAGCTATCTAACTAGAGCCTATCAACACTTGATGCGACGATTCGGGATCCTAAATGAGGAATCTCCATCTCCCTCTGGTCTGCAAGCTCCTCCCTCCTTCCTGGATGAGTAAGTGGTTTGAGATCGCCTTGCCCCACGTGGTAGGTAGCGGTAATATAATCCACCGGATTGTGAAAATACTCGGCGTTGAAGATACGGCTAGGTTATATGTTGTCAAATTAACTTTTACCCATCTCGTTGGTCGACGGATGATAACTATAATCTTCGATTCTATAAAAACTAGGTCGGACATGCCGCCATTAATACGTCAGGAATTTAAACTCGGATTACCCAGTAAATATACTTAAACAGACGCGATCACTTTCTACCGGCTGTGAATTTTACAGCGTAATGATCACATTTTTGTCTTATTTAAAGATTGGGTTATTCGATTTTTTACCGATTTCTTAGCTAGCTTTTAAGCTATTAAAAAAAATGTTATTCTTTAAGATAGTATCTACACATTTGTCGCGCCGAAACGCAAATTATATAAAATTCCCTCGATAGAAATTAATCGCAAAGTATACTCCGAAAATTATGATTTACACTAGGCATGGGCTACCTTTCCTAGGTCTGGGGCCAAATTATCATTCTGTCTCCGAGTCAAGGGCCGGACTAAAATTTTAAACATAATAAAGTATTTAAATAAAACACTTTGCTACTTTTTATATATTTTTTAATTTATATAATGAACGTTGTAATATTAATATTATATAATGATTACAAAATTTTCTTAGCAGATTGGCCTTGTAGTTGAATTACGAGACGACCAATATTGGCATTTGTATTGCTTAAGGATAATTGCATAGAATTTTCGTCTGTTATCCTCGTTCGAATTTTCGATTTGGTGTTTTTCATCCTCGTAAAAAACTATTGATTTTTCTTGCAAATGCGCGTAAATTTGTTTACTTTTCTTACACCAAAATTAATTTATAAATAAACAGTCAATGCAATGTTGTTAAATTGTGATTTTAGCACAAGATCGCCCTGAAGCTCAATAAGATCCATCTGTAAATTTGCTAGCACATTTTTTGCATCTGCATCAATCGGATGAGCAAATAGAGTGTTTGTTTCGGAAGTCGACAAACCTCGTATCAAATTGCTCTATTAGTGCCTTCAGTTTATCTCCATAAGAAATTCATGTCTTGTTTGTATGAGTTGATAGACTAAGAAAATGGTAACAATTTTTAACTCTAATTAATTTATTTCTCTATCACTTTGCCGAGATGCATCAGGGCCGGACAAAATAGCCCGGCAGGCCGGATTCAGCCCTCGCCGGCGGTTGCCCATGTGTGATTTACACGATTCTTTCCATTATTTTCCATTACTTTCCATTAGTTATATCAATGAAAAAATTCAAAATGTTTCTTTAAATGATACTAAAGACAATTGTCGCGAGATTTTTGCTCTTTTTTAAATAAGCAGTGATTAATTAAATATTTCAACAACAGGCGCTTACGTTTTTTAATTCTTAAGTGGCCTCCTCACGATCCGATTTCTAGCAATGACGTTATATTATAAATAGACTCACCATAGTCTCACATACTCACAATATAATGTGAAAAGCAAGCAACACTCTTTTGTTTTCAGCGGTTTTCAGTATAATTTCTAAATTCAAAAGTTCATTCCTGAGTGATAAAGACAGACAATCAAAGAATGTATGGGAGTGAATGTCATAGACTCATATTAGGGCGGCTTATTAGTTTCTTCGCCGAATACTACTGTCATATCACGGGTGTGACCTATGGGTGTGACTGAGGAAGGGTAAAGGCGGGTAAAACGTGACACACGGGCAAATATTTTTATATTTATTATATGAGTTTTCATTAGTAATACAATATTGGTACTATTATAGTAGTATTGTTAAGTACATATTTTATTATACAGTACAAGTTATAGGTTCAAATGATTATACAAATCTATACAGATTAATAACACCTAGGACCGTTACTATTTACAATTTTCATCAACGACATTATTAAATTAATGAACGCGTTACCCTTTGTACGTTTTACCCCATCTTTCCCAATGGAATAAAACGAATGCGGGACGCTGTGTGAACCGACTTACTGTTAGTAGGTTGTCCCTGTTATGCTTAAGTCACTTTGTGATGCAATTTTCGCTGTCTCCTTTTCGACTATTTGCCGTTCAATTGAAGCATTTTCTCATCACGCAGGAGCGCTTTGCAATACAATTTACTTACTGATAAGACACGACCTCACTCGACGTGTAGCAGTTTAGTACTAAAGTACTAGAAATAGAGACAGCTACAATCGTATTGTGTTTGGCTTCCCACTTTTAGATTTCTACTCCGCGTCCAGTATTAATGTCTTTGATTTCTAGTCACTTCCTGCTGTTCTGCAGGCAGGCCGGCAGATTGGCGGTTGCCACTACACCATTCAATTTGCAGAAAGGTCTTAGTTTTTGCGCTGTGCAGGCGTGTTCGGAGCGCTCGCGCTGTGCGCAAACGTGTCATGGATCCGTCACTTTCTAAATTTCAACGTATTGGATTAGCGTTGGCTTTATTGACAACAGAAAATAATAATCCGATTCGTAAAAGAAATTATTGAGCAAAAAATTATAAATTTTTTCCATTAAAAACAAAAAAAAAAATGTTTTTCGATTATATGACGCTACTGATCCCATCACGATGGGATGGGTTTGAGTAAACTAGCGCTGTCTCGTTTGTTTAAAGTGCTGCTAGAACGAGACGCAACGCTTGTCAAATGACCGCTAGGCCATAAACGCATTCTCTCTTGAATTATCAGTTGCGGCGTGTGATGGAATAATATTTGAAATGTTTTAATAAAAAAGCAAAATGACTCTAAATTTTTTTACTCCAAATAATCTCAGGAAAAAGTACTTAAGTACTATAAAGTACTTTTACTTGAGTAATCTGAAAGAGTGTTGCCTATTGTATGCTGATGATGCGGTGCTGATATCTAACAGTATGGAAGATCTACAGTCTCTCGTGTCTAGGATGAACGAAGTATGCATGAAGAATGAGTTAATGATTTTATTTTATTTGGACAACCAACAGTTTATAAAAATAATGTTTGATGAAATACATATGTATAAATATTTAACCAATAACAGGTTTTCACTGATGTATATTAAATTATTAAGTGAGTAGGTATAAAGAAAAATAGTTAAATTAGGTTATGTGGATGGGATGGTGGAAGGGAGGGGAAAGGGGTGGATCTATTCTGTGTAAATAGTAGTATGTACACGTTTGACTTTTTATCAATAATTGAAATTATTTTTATTGCCAACATACAAAATGTCGGAGCGTGATCTTAATGATGAAGAAATAATTAGTGCTACTGTAGAAATAGATTCAGATTTTGAACTTTGTGAAAGCGACGAAGATAACAATTGCAAAGCTGCAGTTATTTTCATTATACAATCCTTTTTAAGTGTGGTCAATATTTCATGCAACCAGCCAGTCGAGACATCGCACCACAGTTGAAGAGCTCTACTCTGGCATGCTGACATGCTTATCGTGTTGTCCTTGAAATATTAATAAGGCGGCCTGAACCAAACGTATTTATTATACACTGAGATAAGCGTCGAAGATTTATAGAGTGCCATTGATGTTCGGAATGTTTATTTACACTTGAAAAAAATACTTCAAGACATAAATGATTTATTTTTTAAAACAAATATTAATATCCATGCGTGATCATTGTTTAAGGCCATAATTTAGATTAATGATAAATAGCCCTGTGTGTGAACGAAGTGATACATATTTTTGACGCGTAGAAAAGGGTAAATATTCTTGTAACTACAATATTGATTTATATACCTGTACGCCTGTCTCGACACAGGTATATCCTAGTAAGACAGGCATAAAAAAAAAACAATGTAAATATTTTTTGTTACAGATAAATAATAAAATAAAAATTTTTAATTTTCTACAAAGATATTGAAATACACAAGAGATATGCTATGATGTCCGACCGAATGTCGGCCGATTACTACCTAATGAGAAAAGTATGCATTCGGAAAGAATTTGTAAATTTAGTTGATTTTTTTAAGGTGTGCAGTAGTATTGGTTAACAATATAGTTTGAATACGGAAAGACTTCGTTCATTGAGTTTGACGTTCATTTAGTTTATTTGTTAATTATTAATTCATTTGTTAATTGGTTAACAATATCGGCAACACCAGGAAAAACTGCGATAGCACATCTCTCTCTTATATTTTAATATATTTGGTTTTCTATTTTAAATAGTAAGCAAAAAGGTTTTTTTCACGAGACAATGCATTTTTTTACAATTTTCCGGTCACGTTACCCGTTAAAAGTAGGTACATGTTAATAGTTCATACAAACTTTTTACCAATAAAAAACTGTACATTAGTAAATAAACACAATTTATTTTTAAATATTATCTAATTACATTAACATTGAGTCCTAACTAACGTACATTTTATTAGACAAATGTATTATAAACGTTATCGTCAACTCAATAAAAATAATTAATTAATAAAAATTCCCAATTATTTTTTCAAATTTCGGACGGAAATATTGGTTTTTCAAAGCAAGGTATTTTCTCTTTCTAACACCGTTTAGAACATAGATTCTCAACCTTTTTTTGCTCACCGTCATTTCTAGCGCCCCCTAACTTGTGAATCCGAAACAGCAATTGAGACGACAATGACGAAGGGGTCATAATGGGATACCACGACAGGTTATATTTGCCACAACGGAGGGGGCGTAACGGGATACCACGACGAAGGGGCGTAATGGGATACCACAGTGGGGTTACATTTGCCACAACGGAGGGGGCATAATGGGTTAGGAAAAATATTTTTGTGGATGGATGGCCCCTTTTCTATGGATCTCCCATCGACCCCTGAAAGTCTGAAACGCCCCCCAATTTTCTCTTGGTCTTCTACCGCCCCCCCTGAAGGTCGAAAACGCCCACAAGGGGGCGTTATCGCCCACGTTGATAACCTATGGTTTAGAATGTTTAGATCATTTTTCTATCTAAAGAGAGACAACGATTTCTATGGATTGTTCCGATTAGAGAACAAATTAGCTAAGGGGGTTAAGGAAGTGAGGGAATGAAAGAGGAAGGCCTGGCTGTTCCCTAAACACGGCTAAAGCCATATCAAGCAACGTATCAATTCTGAATTGTGGTTTTTTCACTAAGGACATACTGAAAGTATCTGCAACTCGGCTAACATATTTCACTACCGTCATACACAGTAACTCCATCATGAGTTTTCATATGAGCTGATAATTTATTCAAACTCTCACAAGAATAACCGCAAATACTACAAATTTTCTTTTCCTTATCGTGCTGCCTTAGATGTACCTTTAAATTAAAATTAGTAGTGGTTCGGTATTCACAAAACGAACAAGCATAATTCCGTTCTCGCGAATGTATCTTTTTGTGGATACCCAGACGCGTCGAGGTGACGCACTGATAAGGACATACATCGCACTTGTGGGGTTTTTGTCCGGTATGATAACGTATGTGCGATTTCAGATATGATTTGCAAGAAGACTTATAATCGCAGAAAGTGCATTGAAACGGGCGGTCACCAGAATGCGTTTTTAAATGTTGTGTCAAGTGACTTAATTTTAAAGCCACGTACGGACATTCATTGCATGAGTATGATTTTTTTACGTGTTCAAGATTTTGGTGCTTTTTTAACGCTTGGGCACTGTTGGCGATATGATTACAAGAATCGCAAGAAATATTTTGAAAATTGGGGTTTGTGTTAACTGCTGTCTCTGAAGGCGCTTTTGAAAGGTCACGAGGTTTCTTGCCGTGTGTTGCGATATGTATCTGAAAAAAAAAAAGAAAAAAATTTTAAAAAGAAGATGCAAACATTCTCAGATACAGATAACTTGACAATATTGGAGAAACTCCCACTACCATCATTATAGTGCGTAAATGTTGCGTGTGCAATGATGGAGGACTTGGCTAGCAGAGGAATTGAACTCATGATGCCTGAATGGGAACCCGACGTATACTCAGTTTTTTGACACAGTGTGAATGTTGAATAATGAAGGGGATGGTAGAAGAAGGCTTCTAGTGTGATGTGATCATATCATATAGGTGAAAAAAGGATTTTCAAGTTTATCTGCTTCTCCGCTTCTAAAATACATGTCTCTTCAAGGTTCACTTCTTCCTCTACTTACTCAAAAATACTCTCCCACACAGCATCTTCATAAATGTGACAATCTAACTAACTAAACTAACCATAATGCCGTTCCGCACGGGTAGGCAGAGAGGAAGGACCGCCAAACAACTCGATCTTGGTACACACTCCTTGCCTCGTTCACATTCATACATCGTCTCATACATGATCTTGGTCGTGCCATGTCTTACTCGGGCGTCCCCGACTTCTTCTACCGTTCACGTTTGCGCCATATATTCTCCTTCACTCCTTCATTCACTCTACATGCCCAAACCATCTGAGCGTCCCTTTCTTAATCTTACTCATTACACTTACATCAGCCTAGCATTCTTTGCAGATCTCCACGTTTTTAACACAATCGTGTATGGTTTTACCACACTCACGCCTCAGGGATCTCATTTCTACAGCATTCAGTCTACTTTCATCCTTCCTCTGCCATTTCCATACCTCATTGCCAAACATCAGGGTAGGTACCAGTACTCCATTGTGAACGGCTAGCTTTGTTATTTGAACTTTTTTTTTTGGTTGGCGCCAACGGCGTTCAGTCCTCTATTAATGGAGTTACCTGCAGTTACCCTTCTTTCAACATCTCTATCAGCCTTCCGATCTCTAGTAAACATACTTTCCATATACATACTCCTGTATAAAAATATAAGGGTGTAAGGTGTAACCTTTTGAATGCCAGCGAATCCTTAAGTATACATTTAAAAAATCATTGTTCTGAACATAACTAATAATTTGGAGAAAACTACATAAGGTAGATTATATACTATAGGCCTTTCTCAATGTCTTCAGTTTTTCCGATTCTTGATTCCATAAAAGTGATCCTCGACATAGCATAACCTAAAAAATCATCTTCTTGAATCATTGCTCCATTGCTGAGTGTAGTGACCCCCACTCTGATAGCCCTGATGAACCAGGATCCTCTACTACTCGCGGATCTGTGCTGCATGAAGAACAAAGGAGATTGACTCCAATACATCGGTGAACTTCATTAAAGTGTAGGGTTCACATACAGTGAAACTCTTTTAAGAAGTTTTCCAAGGAACCGGAAAAAAAATCTTAAGCGGGAAAACCTTATATGTGAGATAAATTAAGCCATTCAGTCTTCAAGGGACCGAAAAAACCAAACTTATTAAGAGGATTTTATTGTAATAATAAAAAGTTTTTAAAACAGGTCCAATTAGTGTACCTTGAGGTACCCCTGGCGTCTGCATTTGTAGGGACAATGCGGGCAGCTAAAGCGCGCCTCTGCATGCCCAAGCCGGTGCTGGGCTAGGCCAGACAGGGAGGTGAGACACGCTCCACACTCTTCGCACATGAAGGACTGCTTTCTGAACCTCTTGGGCGGGGGTCGCTTCAATCTGAAGAAAAAAATCATAACATTTTGGGTTTTTTCTGATGATGACTTTTTTTGATTCACTAGATTGTCTCATGTTTCCCCCGACTTTTTCAACCATTTTAATATATAAATCTACACCCATGCCATAGGGAATTGATTTCTAAAATAATAAATTGATTTAAATGTTACCTGTGTCTTCCATCAAAGTGTCCAGACTTCAGAAACTTCATATTGCAGACATTGCATGGAGTTAATTTGGTACCGTCTTTATAGGCCTCTTTATGACGAGAAATAAAACCAGTCCAGGTTGAATCGTATCCACATTCTGGACATAGCCCAACTGAAAATAAAAAATAAAAAACAATATCATTCCTTTGACAGTAACACGGTCCCTTTGATAAAGTTCACCATTGTTCTTCTAGTTCTACAATGCGTCTTCCCAGGTAGCTGAGAGTTGTTCCCATCAGGGTGGGATATTGGCACCATAAGTGAATTGGAGTCTCTTCATCCTCTTCACATTTCCTTCATCTATTGGTGCTTTTCACTCCCAACAGCTAATAGTCCTACCAGTTACCTAAGTGAGTGCATTGTCCATATTGAATAGTTGTCTGGTTTGTCTAAGATTTGGTCTGTTAATGATTACTTTGAATTTTCTCATTCTGTTAAATTATGATTTTTAAATTACATACCAATATCATTTTCAGGATCGTCTTTCATTTCGTCATTTAGAATGGTTCCATCTTCATCAATGTGTTCATTGCAAGAGTCATCTTGATGGGAATCATCAGCTTGCCAATTATCATCCTCATATTCACCAAAATCATTACAGTCATGTTTTATTGGGACATCACATTCTGTAATAAAAAATACAGCATCATAAAATATGTGGGAGTATATAGGGAGTCAGTGGTATTCTTCCCTCCACATAGGAGGCTCGAGGAAAATAATTTATCTTTGGGAATGCTATGTGGAGGGTCTTTTTGAGGAGAGGAAGAAGTGAAAAAATCATTTCATAGTCAAGATGTTGAACTCAAGTTAGGCTGTAGAAACATCCCGTTCACATGTGACAAATGTTGGGCGCACATTTGGTGTGTTTCCCGACTATTTGCTGGTGCCGATGGATCAATCTCCCTAGTTCCTCGGAGCCTCCTCAATTGAAATACCGGTAGAACAAGGACAACATTCCCACCTGACGCTTGTGCTGTAAAGATTGCTATCCATTTGTTAAGAGCGTATAACCAGCCAGCGGCCGAAAATCCACATTTCCTCAATAGAGGTTCTTACAATCGTACAAGGCGGTTCCAATGAGAAAGATTAATTACTCTCCGTACCAGCTTTTTAAAATTATAAATCAATATCGATTTTATTTCATTCTAAATTTGCTTCAATTTATACCTACATCCAAAAATGCTGAAAGACGTGTTGATAAAACTATTAAAATTATGTACTTTTTGTAATTATTTTTTGATCATAAGTATTTATCATTTTTCAATAATGTCTCAGCAAAATAAGAATGTAAAAAAATTTGAAATATATTAGTCTGTAAGTGCGCAAATAAATACACAAACGGACCAATTTTCGTCAAGAAACACATGCACTTATATATTTTTTACAATTTTATTTAAACTAAAATTAAAATTCTGTTACATACGTTTACCAGAAAATGTATTGATTTATTTAACCTTTCCCATACCATGCTAAAAATACCCTCGACAAACCGTCATATTACACAGCGTTACTGTATGGGATTTGGAAATTATTTCGGGTTTTTTGTAAAAATATTGATGTGAATATTTTTTATATGGCTTATATTAATTTATTGTAAGAAAAAAACATTGATTTTGTGCTTAATAACTGAAATATTAAAAAAATCATCATTCATAATAAATAATCAAATATTATTTGCAACGTCCAGTGAGGCGTGCGCTTGTGACAGCCGACCGCCTAGGGTCACGTTAGCATTCAGAGTAACACTATTGTTTCAAAAAGCCACATGTGGAATGCGCTAGGTACTGGTAAGGGCTGACACCGACCTACTATCATTTTTAAAATATATTTGCAAAAATACTTTATCGTAAAGAGTTTTTTTAATGTTCGATTATCTAATTTAATACCAGATTGAATGGTTTTAACACCACTTGCGTAGAGATATAGATTACAAGAAAAATACAATACTTACAGAATACTCGAATTTAAAAAAAAAGTACACTTTTACGCATAAGCAAACCACGAAAAAAATAATTTTACAATTATTTCGAAGTGAAAATTCTTCAGCACCGTTGTGATTTGAACCTGATTAAAACGAAAAAGCGACACTAAAAAGAGACAAACACATGCATATGGCATTTATAGAGAATGAGTTAGAACAATCGGTCTCCTCTTGATGCAGTGCTTCGTAGCCTCCCCACTCTTACCTACCTTAATTTTCTGAAGGTTTCGCTTCTACCGGTGTGAACTGCACACTTGTATTTTTTATAATACTTGTATGTTTTAATATTTTTGAGAAATTTATTTATTATAGGAATTGTTAGAAGAAAAAATTCCCTTTTATGAGTGGAAATAGTAAACATAGCAAATAAAAAACATTTATTTGACAGAAACATAACGACAAAAACCAATTAGTAAATTCTTATTTAAACATTAATCTGACATGTTTATCATACCAAAATGTAATTAAAAATGTTAATGTAAAAGATATATATATATTTTTTTTATTAACCATACACAGGAGGCCCTGAGGAAAAAAAATTCCCTCAGGGCCTATGTCATCTGAGATGCTGTGTAGAGGGTCGTTTTGAAGAGAGGAAGGAATGAACATTGGTCTTGAAGAGACCCATGTTGTAGGAAGGAGGAAACACAGAGGCCGGCAAATCGATCCACAGCCGAGCTGTTGAACACAGGAACGGATCGAAGAAACGACCAATTCTCATGTGACAAATGTCAACCGTGTTCATATGTTGGGCACGTTTTTGGCGAGTTTCCCGACTATGCACCGGTGCCGAAGGGATCAATGACGCTAGTTCCTCGGAGCATCTTCCATTTTAATACCGGTAGAATAAGTATAGCATTCCCACCCGACGCCTGTGCTCTAAAGATTGCAATCCGTCTGTTAAGATGGGAGAATCTATCAAACGGACCGCCCGTTTTTGCACAGGGTCGAAGGTATTTTTAGATATATGAAACACTTCTTTTTTCTACAAAAAAGCAAAACAAAGGCTTTGTTATTATATTTACCTACATATGTAATGCATTTGTCTATAGCCTATAGAAAATCTACAATAAATCGTAAAATTAGTAGTACAGACCAACACTATTTTTTTTTAAATTAGCTCCACACATGAGGCCCTGAGGAAAATAATACGCCTCAGGGCCTATGTCATCTTTGGGGACGCAATGTGGAGGGTTTTTTAGGAAATGAGGGGATATGAATCCGGGGTTCAGTATGTCCAGGGGTGACGGACGTATAAATCCAACCCTCCATCAGTGGCACAAGGTGCTGTTCCGAGAGAGTCCTGCTGGAGAGGTCAAAGGGTCTCCTTCAACCAGTCTCTCCCAACCCGGCCAGCCACGCAGAGCCAGTTGGTAGACAGACGTATCCGCTGCCAAGATCCGCAAGCAAACCTACCCCATGAACCTGGGCACCCCTGCTTAGTCACCAAACGTAGCAAACTACTTGAGGTCGCGTATGGCAGAAGTGTTTGTTATCCAATAAATGGTTTCCGGGGCGGCGGCATGCCGTTATTATGAAAAAAAATGCAATTTAGAAAATGATCGAAATAGAAAGTTAAACAAAGACACTTTGAGCGTTCTAATATAGTAAAAAAAATATATTTAAAAATATTCTAAGAATCCTAACATTCGTTGCAAATTGTACCTTCAATTCGTTGAAAACTAACCATCTATATTTATTGCTACTTCCTTCCATGTAATAATCATTTGTAAAGATGTCACTTAACTACTGTTTCAATGGAAAGAAATAAATATTTATTTTATGAGGGTAGTTTTAGTAAAAAAAATAAGTAGGTAAGATTCTAAATATTGCACCCGACCCTCACAAAAGAGTTTTATGGTGGTGCAGTAATAAAGGTTTACAATCGTTTTTTTGGTTGAAGTATATAGTCTTCGATACCGAAATTACATCACGCCGTGCTGAGTAGATAGGACATATCTACCACCAAAACCCTCTGTCTCGACACACACTCCTTGCTTCATTCGCATTCATAAATCGTATAATACAGATAAATCTGAATAAATAAATGCTTGGATGCGTTACGGTGCACTCTATCGGAGGACTACAGCGAGGTAAAAGATACATTCAAACGTACTCTCTTTAAAATGATTTATCTGTATATTTTTATTATTCTATCTCTTGGCGTGGCCCGACTGAAAGTATTTGATTCACTTGATCATGCCATGACTGTCTTGGCTTTCTCTGACTTCTTCCACAATTCACTTCGCGTCATATATTCCTTTTTTAATGCTAACTAAGCGTACCTTTCAATCCTACCCATCAAGTGCACTAGAGAATATTTATCACATATATTTTTATATTTATCACATTTATCATATTTATTTTATTTATAGAAGTGGTGCTATAAAAAGGTGAAAATTATTATAATTTTTATCGGCCTCGTATTCCTTCTAGATCTCCACAATTTAACATGGCTATACCCATAATTTTTACTATATGGTTTTACAACACATAGGTACATATCAGGAATCTCATTTATACAGCATATCTACATTCATTCTTCCTCTGCCAGTTCAATGTCTCACGTTTCAATTTGGGAGGCGGGAATGGGTATCGCCGCCCCGGGAACTATTATTTGATAACCAAAACCTCTGTCATTGGTTATCCCAAGTAGTTCACTACGTTTGGTGACTTAGTAGGGGTACCCGGGTTCGTGGGTTGAGGTTTTTCCGGGTCTTGGCGGTGAATGTATCTGCCTACCAGCTGCATGGCAGGCCGGATTGAGAGAGAATGGTTGAGGGAGTATCTTTGACTTCTCCAGCTGTTATCTCTCGGAACATCGCCTTGCACCGCAGTGGAAGTGATGGATTAATACGACCCACTGAACTATACCTGGACACACTGACACCCAGATTCCTACCGTCCCTTATAACCTTTTCCTTCCCTGAACTTCCTTACCTTCCTTTCCGAAACAGACCCTCCACAGGTCATCCCCAAAGATGACATAGGCCCTGAGGGGAATTATTTACCTCAGGGCCTCCTGTATGGAGCCAATGTAAAAAAAACACTGCATTGTTCCTTCCTTGAAAATCAAGACTTCCACGAAAATATTATTTGATAAAAATAAAATTAAATAATACCTATAAACATTTATTATGAACTAATGTGACATGACCCTGCAAATAACCCAAAACCCATAAAACTAAGCAAAAAACATCCCCCTTGTCCAATTGCCTACACTCGTCCCATGTTGTCGTCAATTTTAAGGAAATATGCAGAAAGGGATAAAAAAATTAATCTGGTTTGAGGCTAAGATGGTCAGTCGGCCGAACCTTCCGATGTGGTTCCTTATTTTTTTTTGTGGCTCTTTTTTTAATGTAAACGGAAAGTCTAGCAACTTAAGTTTTTTGCAGTAAGATAATTAATATTGTCATCTCTGTTTTTAGACATTTCAAATTAATGCACTAGAAAGAGACGACACAAGTAATATCATGTCAACTTTGAGAAGTAAAATAGTCTCTACAGATAGGCAAAATATTTAAACATTTTATTTTACATCTCTTTTTGTTATACGTAACTAAAAAGAGATCGTAATATTGCACGTAGGTTTATGAGGTTGGAATGAATTAATGTTTTGCTTTCTCTGTCATTCCCATATAAATTTGAAATTTGTTGTCTCTATCTGACACAGAAATGTGTCGACATTTAGGAAAACATTTTTATCATTTTATACAGAATCATTACAATTTTTTAAGTATTTTTCACGAATGCAAAAATATATTTTTTAGGAATACCTAAAATTTAGGTTTAATGATTATCATATTTAAAGAGTTATTGATGTTTAAAGAGCGTTGTAGACTAAAATCGCACCGCGGAAACGGGAGTGTTAACTGCGTGATTATATGATTTGAAATGGGTGTTGTATAATAAATGTCCTTTTTTGAAAATTTAACAAATCCGCCAACGACCTATGGTATAACTTTATTATACTAAAAATTATAATTTTTTCTGAAAGTTTAAAATATACGTTTACTAGATAAAAGAACAATCTTTCGAAATAAATTTATAATTATTTGTGGAAAAGAGTCAATACGTCTAAACACTGATTTAAAAATGACATATTTCTGGTGTTCTCTGGTTATACTACCTTAAGATAGGGGAATCTATCAAACGGACCGCCCGTTTCTGCACAGAGGGTTTTTATGAAATTTTTTTGTTTATTTCAATTCAGTTTTTTTTTTCCATAAGATTGGTCACGATAAAGCAGTTGTTTAATTTTATTTTATATTATAATGTTATCAGCATTCATTGCAGCAACAATCACTGAGCAAATGGGGCTCCAAGAATTCTGAATTAGGCGAATGTTGACAAATTCAAATAACAGAACACATTGTAGAAGAATATCGCCTTCATCAGTTTCCCAGAAGCATATCTGTGCTGGACCAAGTGACTCGCGATATGGTCAACCTCATCGTTCCTATCATATGAAGAAGAAGTTATGATGAATAAATCAATAAAATACATATGACACTAACCTTCACTTTTTATTAAAATTGCTTTATCTTCAATTTCCAATTTTTTCGATTCTTCCATATCACTTTTCGTAGTATCCTTTTTTACATCTTCTCTTGATTGAGTGACCATTTTATTCCAATCGCTATTGCAGTAATTCTCATCCGATGGAGAATTTACAAAACTGTCTTTATAATCATCAGTTATCAGAAGGTTTTTATCATCTTTGCAATCATCATCATATGGACCTGAAAAATAAATCAATCCATAATGGATCAAATCAGGAGTACCACAAGGCTGACATTTGGGACCTCTTTAAAATATATTTTATTTAAAAACCCTTTTGGAAGCCGTGAAGTTATCAATGTAAATTTCATTAATCATAACAATTAACAATAATACACAACTATAATTATTATTACATTTATATTTAATCTAACAATTAAATTTAAATATTTAAACAACTTTACCTGATTTCAGCCTGCTTTTATAAAAGAAATTATTAGTATCTGTTACAGAGTTTGCATTGGCAGAATTTTTTATGGCATCTGATAATAATTTCATAAGATTTTGGTCAGGTTTGAAATATTCACAATTGTCTGGATTTATGTCAATTAAATTTCCTTTCCAAAACGGCATTGGGTGTATATCAGTTGTGTTGAATTCTGTACTGTTAAAGTCCTAGAAAAAAAAGTAAATTTTTTTAATTATTATATTTTTTGCTGTGGTGTTTGTTCACATTTTCTGTTATAATTCTCTTCCATGCAGTCTGTCTACATCTTTCTTGGTCTGCTTCTGGGATACCCTATTACATAGTCATCATTTTAATTCTGTACGACCAATTCCCTAGCTCATCTTTAGGGTTTGCATCAGAACAAATGTCACAAATAAATATCAAAAATACATTCACCAAAAACAATTTATTTCAATGCCTTCCTCGGGCGTACCCGACTTCTTCTACCATTCACATTTGCGTCATATATTCTCCTTACACCCTTTCTTACACAAAATTTATTATCAGAAAGAAAAACCACAAATTTAATAATTCCAACTGCTTGGCTCTGCTTCGAATTATTTCACATGTATTGCACTTTTCCCAGTCTACAGTTTTTCCATCTTGCATGGTGGAGTATTTTGTTTTTATTTCAATTTGTTTTTTTACTCTATTTTTGTTTTAGATTTGGTTATGATTTTGATTTTGATACTGATCTTGATTTTGATTTTGATTTCGATTTTGTTTTGTTTATGATTTTGTTTTTTATTTTGTTATGCACATTTAGATTTAGATGTTCTTTGTTTTAAAAATAATGTATGTAAAAGCCCAGCCGGGCGTGAAATTCCAAATAAATAAATAAATAAATTACGCTTACATCAGCCTTGCATTCTTTGCAAATCTCCACGTTTCTCACACAATCATACACGGTTATACCACACATATGCCGCAAGGATTTCATTTGTACAGCATTCAGTCTACTTTCATCCTTTCTCTGCCAGTTCCATGCTTCATTGCCATATATCAGGATAGGTACCAGCACTCCATTATGGACGGCTAGCTTCGCTTCTTTGGAGAGTTATTTGTTGGCACCAACGGCGTTCAGTCCTCCATTAATGGAGTTACCTGCATTAATCATTCTTTCAATATCTCTATCAGCCTTCCCATCTCTCGTAAACATACTTCCAAAACATACAAACTCATCCATCTGCTCCAAGTATCATTCACAACTATCTCTCTTTCAAATTGTAAAATATGTTTATCTAAAAATATTTTTCAGGTGTTGGTTAAGTGTTGTGGATTGTTAAGATGTTGAAATCAAGCATAAAGTTATATACCTTCCAAAAAGCAGGTTCCGTGAAAGCAAATTCCTCCAGTCTTCGATACAAGTCTTTGTTACTTTCCTGAGGTGTTTTAGAAAAATCAACTTCTTCCAAATATTTTTTTAAAACTTCAATAACACCTGTAGTGGTGCCGATTTCGGGAATCAATTGGTTTTTCAGGTATCCTTCCAACTGAAAAAGCATTGTAACAATAATTGAGGTAACTGCATATTATATAAGTACATAGCTCGAAAACATTCATGAAATGACTTTTTTATTATACCGCACAAGGTATAATAAAAAAGAGTCCCAAACGTCAAGATAATAAAACGAGAAATTATTGAATCTACTTTTCTTTTTCTAATATATATTATTTTCGATAACTTCAGATTTGATTTACTCAAAAATGAAAGCTCATCAAAAAATTTATCTTTGGTTAGACTTAAATTTCATGTAGATTCACCCGCTTCTTGCTTGGATCACTAGTTACCGAACACCATGCACAGCTTAGATCTTGATTTTATCATAATTGCTCAGTACCTACTTTAATAAGAACTTGATTGATAGTGTGGAGGGTTGACGGCCTCTGTGGTCGAGGGGCAAGGCTCTTGACTAGCGATCCGTAGGTTACAGATTCAAATCCCGGTGGGCGCAAGTAAATTTTATTTGATTGATTTGTGTTTTTCACAATTTAATCAGTATATTTTGTTAACCGGCCCAAAGGAGTCCCCGCGTGGAAGCGCCAGTGTTAACCAAAAAGGGCCCCAAGTTATAGCAAACCTGCTTCCGGTGCCTAGCTCAGTCGTTCCGGTGTAGAGCAGGCTCTCTTCACCCAGGGGCGGGTGGGCAGCAAGAAACTCCACACATGATCCGTCTCAAAGCAAAGAAGGCTTCAGGGTAACATAAGCAGTGTATTGTATTCTATAGTTGGTTACATCGTACATGGATTATATCAGGGTAAATTGGCTACCTGAATCCTAGCTACTTCTCTCTCCAAGTCTGGGTTTATCGCGCAGGTGCAGGGAAATTTACAGGGACACAATTAAATGGGAAAAGGTAGCAACTCACGGTGTTTGTCGGGCGGCATGTCGTCACGTGCTCCATAAGCGAGGAAAAACAATACCAAGTCTCATAGAGAGACCGAGCGTAGAAAACCACTCCGGAACGGGGGACCAACTATAATTCTCCCCGTCCACAGATCAGGAGTACGTAAATTCACATGTTTGGTTTAACGGCCAACGGCGCGAGCGAGAGCACGGGTCAGCTTACTTCGGCGGCTCGTTTGTTTCTTGGCGGCGGGGTCTCTGCGGACCGAGAGGGGAGCAAAACCGGAAGCGGGGGGAAAGGGTGCCCGTCGTTGGGTCAGGCCACTGGCCAGCCCCAATCAGCGCAAACTTCCAGTGTTGCCGACTCTTGAAACACTTCTTCCCGAAAATTACCATGTACCTACTTGTGTTACATAACAATTTATATAAATTATACTTGCGGCAAGTTTTAGAGTGAAAGATGCTCTCTGTATTGCCCTGGCATAAGACCAACATTCAGAATTGAAACGTTGTTTGAAGTGACCTTAGCCATGTTTCCTGAATAGATCTCAATAGACAAGTACTTCCCTACCTTCCTTTTCCCCTTCAACCTCACAACATACCCAATTGGGGAGCAGTTGGGACTTTTGTGCAGCCCTGGATCTATGACTTTTTCGAACCGGGGCAGAAACTTGATAGTGGCGCCCCCTCTTAATGAGTGGCCAACCGCTCGGGTTTATTCTGCTCGTGTAGTTCCACTAAAGAACACCAAGGAGTTTGTCTACCTCGGGAGCAAAATAACATGGGACGGTCGACAGCCGTATACACCAGGCTAGGATTGCATTCAATAAAAGGTCGAAAGTAATTGAATCAAATAATATAGACCTAAAACTGCAAATACTCCTCATCAAGACCTATGTATGGAGTATCTTGATGTATGGCTGCGAAACTTGGTGCCTATCCGAAAGAGATAAACGGAGACTAGAGGCTTTTGAGATGTGGTCCTATAGAAGATTATTAGGAATTTCCTGGAGAGACCACATTACAAATGAGGAGGTTCTCCAAAGAATCGAAGGAGGAAGGCACCTGCTCAGGACCTTGTCCGAAAGGCGTGCAAGATGGATCGGCCATGTTATACGACAAGAAGGCCTCTTGTATGCCATAATGGAGGGTATGACCGAGGGGACAAACTCTAGGAGACGCCCACGCCGAGAGTACCTGGACGACCTGCTGGTGGACGTGCGCTGCTCATCATATGCAGAATTCAAAAGAGCCGCACAAGACAGGGAAGAATGGAAGAGAAAATTAGAGGAAATTGCTGCAAACCAATCCCAGGATTGAAACCAGAGAGAGAGAGCCTCTAGTTCGGGATTCCCCTGGCAGAGACATCACGTACACTATGCCCGCTTTCAAAATCGAATTAGGATACTTTCATAAATCAACATAGGACATGTTCAAAAACCAATTGGGCATTTTAAAATCAAATGAATAATCGATAGAACAATGTGTGCTGGATGCCAGGCGCTTTGTGATTCAAGTTTTTTTTTCAATCAAACATATAAATTACGATTTTGGCCCCCCGATCATGGTAGGCGCCCCGGTTTGCCCCCCCCCCCCCCCACCCCCCCTAGATCTGGGGCTGCTCTTGTGCGGTATTCACAGTAACATGCAACAATAAATATTTGCTTACCTGTAAATCCATAATTTCAGCTTTTAGTCTTTTAATTTCAACTCTCAGTTTTAATCTCTCTTTTAATTTGATTTCATCTATTCTAGAACGTTCTTTAATGAGACAAGCGTTTTCTAATTTAATATCTTTGATCTGATCTTCTAAATCTTCAATTGAAAGTTTTGGGTTTAATTTCACTTTTCTTTTTGTCTTACTCTCATCAAAGTAAACGTATTTTTCAAAATCTGAACTTTCAGAATCTGAAAAAAATAAAAAGTTATTTTTTGAGTCAAATATAGTCTGAAGTTTTATTTTAATTACTGTACAACAGATTAATCATCAATTTACAGTATAAGATTTCTATAAGGAATAAAGGAGTATAATTAAATAATATATCAATTCATCCAGTTGATTAGCCAGACATCTCTGAAAAATCTAAATTTGAGTCGTATGCAGTTATATGTAAAAGTATACTGTCTATCTGGTACAATATTCAGATTACTCAAAAAATCAACCAAATCAATTTAAATGCAAAAAACAAATGTTGATGTTTTCTGGGTCACTAGTAGGATACTTCAAAATGTCGTACTAATGTTCCGGAATGTTATGATTCCGGGTGGTATTTTATAGCATATTTAACCCTGCAGTGGTCGCGTTCTTGAAAGTAGCGCAAGTGGTCGAGCGGATTACATAGATAGGCCATTTTTAAACTTAAAAAAAATAAGTGAAATCATTTAGAGTTATTGTGTATTTATGTTTTAATCTTATAATATAAGCATTTTTTATTAGGAATAAGCATATTTATTTATTTATTTATTTTAACGCCATAAAATGGCTTTTACATTAAAGTGTTACATGATATTTTAAGTATACAGAGGTACACAGGAAGGGGTCAGTATTATATTAAGAACAAAATAAGAATGTACAAGTATACAAAAATAATATCGCTGAAGTGATGCAGTTGTTATTGTAAGTACAATGAGATAAAATTGAAAAGAAATACAAAATACATATGTAATCGTACAATAGTAGAAGAATATACTAGGGTTTTAAAAGACCTGACATAAAACAAAGTGCCAAGTAAGCTATAAATATTGAAATTGGATTATTGAAATACGTATTAGTAGGTATCCAAGTAATGTTATAGCAAGTTATTGCAAAAGGTATATGTACATTATTTTAATTCTAATCTGTTATTCACAGTTAACTAAAAACAATGTATTACATTTTCTCCTGCAACGTACATAGAACAGGTTGTGAAATCTATTTAACCACGTCCTTGATCATGAATATTGATATCCGTCTAACATTGTTTTAGTAGAACAATAGATAAAACATTGCCAATTCAGTTTACATGGCGGCATGAAATAATCCATTCGCACGCACAATATTGTAACTGCAGAAGGAAGCAAGCCAGACAAATGGCCTAGCTAGTTATTAGGGCTCAGGCTACAGTAGATACAGCAATTATTGTCACAATATTACACAAAACATGATTACTTGATTACAAACATACTTGAAGCATACCGGTTGGTATATATTAAACACAATTTCTATATTTATCACAATTAACCAAAACATAAATTACCACTTTAACAAAAATTGCTTTTTTACTAATTGCTTATTTCTGAGCAGGACAAACATAAAATTAAAGAATGATTTTTTTTTAATTTTGCATACACTTTTTGTGTATGCAAAATGTGTTACGTAATTGGTCGTGCGGATTACAGGTGTAGACTACATCGACTTTGCGGAGCTCCTGTAACACAACCAATACATGCTCGACACCAGTGCTGAGCTAAATGCGTCCGTGAGTTATCCAACTTAAAGTACACGAAAGATAAGATTATTTGCGCGACCCGTTTTTGAGGAATCTTTAATTTTGTATGAGTTAATTACATATGTAATCCACGCGACCACTCCAGGGTTAATGTGTAAAACACGGACTAGTAAATTATTTGATTTATTGTGATCGAATATTGCTTTCATATCATCATCTCAAAATTTATTAGTATTTGGAGATGTCTGTCTAATCAACTGGATGATCGATACATCTACTGTTTTAGAAATTTAATTCAATAGCACCATTTCTCTTGTCGTGCTATGCTGTGCAAGAGCATCTGCTCTGCCATGTGGCATCTAGAGCAGGATTGTGTGTATTAGTGTATATGCTGTGCTTTCGACAGTGATGTCTAAAGACCGGATTATATGCAACAAAAAAAGCCCAAAATATGCAATAAAAATAGCTAAAATATGCACGAAAATCCATAAAAAGGGTCAAAATATGCAACATGAAATAATATAGGAAGTCGTATTTTTAAATATTTTATTTTATTTTAGTAAGCTATTAGGTAGTTCTCAAGGATAACAAACGTATTTTCGAAAACATCAATTACAAAATGTATTTAACAATGAAATTTAAAATTTACCTTTAAAAACTTATATGACTAAGTACTGTTTTAAATGTTCTGTAGACAAATTGTGTCTGTGATCGCTTAATATATTTTTGTAAGCGGAAAAGAGCGTTCTACGTCTACTAGTGTGACTGGACAGAATTTAAATTTGGGTGCGATTTTTGAACTTATTGTGCTGGGCAAAATTTCACCTGCCCCGTTGATGAAGCTATCAATTTGTCACAAGGGTTCAAACCCTGGGTTATTTTTCCATAAGTTTTCAAACTTTTCTTCGAGTTTACTCAGGAAAGCTTTGACAACGAGGAATTCATAAGGCGGATTTTCTTCACAACCTGAATAGATTCAATCAACGCCAATCCATGAGTTTCAAGCGTTTTGGTTTTTGTACTTGCAGGTATGTGGCGAAATGAGTGCTAATCATAGCTAGGTTTTTTTTAAATACTAGTATCGTCAAATGCTTCTTTTCACTGGAAAACTGCCAAAGCCTCTGCACTATCGAAGTCATTGATTGGTGTCAATATGTGAGGCATCTGAACGATGAACGATATCGAGCGTAAATATGCATGATCTCAATTTTTTTGCTAAAATATGCAACTTCTGTCGAAAAGGGTCTAAATATGCAAATGCATATGCAAATATGCATTTGCATATAATCCGGTCTCTAGTGATGTCCTTGCCAATATGAAACAGAATTATTAATGTTTTTTATAGAAAAGAGACAGTTTTTCAGTGTGTTCTGTGGAATAACAAGTTTTAAGCATGCTGAATGCAAGAAATGCATCTGTGTTTGTGTCAACTCTGTCTCCGCTACCTAAACAACATAGTTAAATAGTAAATTTACAATAATTTCTTACCAGATTTGCAAAACACCTTTTTGCCATTTTTATATTCATAAAATTTCTTTTTGGTCTTTCTCTGTTTCGTCGATAAAACTGTCAACTCCGAATTCCTCAAAATCTTGCTTAATTTTTGCTCTCTTTTCAATTTACGTCGTTCTCTTCTTTCCTGCTTTGATAATCCAGACATCTTTAATTTTTTATCAATTTTTAAATTTTCTACAAATTCTGAATCAAGTACTTTAATGTTGTCACTTTTTAAATTATTGTCCAATTCTGAAATGGCAACACTTTTTTCATTTTTGAAATTGGACAATGGAACATCATCTTCACTACTTGATTCAGATTTGATGTAAATTTTGTTCAACATTTGCAATTTGTGTTTTTTCTTTTTGAGAAATTTATTTCCATCTTGAACTTGCCCTTCACAAGTAACTTCCATCGAAAATGGCTCAAAGATTTCGTTATTTCTGTTAGATTTAGTAATGTTTTCATTTTTTAAATCTTCTTTACTGTTCAAATCTTCATTTTTAATAACTACAGTTCCTATGGTGCATTTTTCTCGGAAATCTAATTTTTTTTCAGAACATATTCTAGGCATTGTGATTTATTGTTTGTGTTTCTTAGCCAATCGAAAATGATAGAATCTTCCTGTAACAAAATGAATTAACATGATAAAGGTGGGATGCATAAGATGTATTTAATTAGATATGACACTTAGCCAGTCCTGGATTTGTCAAATGGCCGTATAGGCTACGACCTAGGGGTGGCAGCCCATAAGTGAATGATTAAGATAGGTGGCAACTTCTAAGAAGGAGGAAGGGGCAACGCATATGAAGTGGCCTACACTTTTTTATGAAAAGTATAAATACGTCAATGCACTAAGCTCCTAAAATGCCTCCGGTGTCCATTGGTTTCACCTGAATTCATTACCTTTTTTAGTAGTGAGTCTAGCTGATTTGGTAAGTATATTTACGAGAGATGGGAAGGCTGATAAAGATATTGAAAGAAAGGTAAATGCAGGTAACTCCATTAATGGAAGCGAAACTGGCAGTCCACAATGTAGTGCTAATACCTACCCTGATGTACGGCTGTGAGGCATGGAACTGGCAGAGGAAGGATGAAAGTTGACTAAATGCTGTTGAAAGAAGATACCTGAGGAGTTTTGTGGGAAAACCGTGTATGATTGTGTAATGGAGATGCTCAAAGAATGCAAGGCTGATGTGATCATAATGAGTAAGATTAATAAAGGGACCCTCAGATGGTCTGGGCATGAAGCAAGGAGAATATACGATGCAAATGTGAATGGTAGAAGAAGTCGGGGACCCCCGAGGAAGACATGGCACAATTAAGTGTATTAGATACTAGTCGGGCCTTGTCAAGAGTCAGAATAATATAAGAGTATGAATAAATCGATGTATGAAACACTTTTATTAGGCAAAGATTTTGGGAATTACACTACATTTTAACTTAATTACGAAAAGAAACATCTAATTACGTTTGGATAGATGGTAAAAGATGCATTAAAATTTCATTTTTATTCAAAGTTCAAAATTTACAAAACGTTAATTTTAAAATTTGTACAAAATTTTTAACCTGTACAAAACGATTCCTTTGCCGTCGTGTAATTTTTTTTGTTTGCATTGACTTTGCATGAGTTTTCTTAACTAAATACGCGTGAGTTACTTAGTTTACCCAAACTAAGAACCCAATAACCAATTTTGTGCATGTAATAGTTGTTTCTTGTAGTAATTGTTAAAACGAAGTGTAATTTTCATAATCTGTACCTAAAAGTGCGGCGGTTGGTGAAATAATTACCCAAAAACAATCTAACTTTTAAAATCAGAGATATTCTATCGTTAGAATTTATTACACAATTCAAAGAATAACAGAGCTAAAACAAAATAACACAGATAGGTTATGTTTTGAATATTTTATTTGAAAAATAATAACGGCCATAGTTAAGCTTGTTTTATTTATTAAATGCAAGTGAAAATAGCACATTATTTGAAGTAGTTTATTTGCATAAGATTAAAAGTTTTAAATACCTGGCATTCCTTTTAAGAAGTTCTAATTCGCAATGTTTGGTTAGAAAATTCTGTCAACAATGTTTCGGTTTGACAAATAAGTTTGACGTATGAATCCATAGAGATTGAGAGATGGTAGATGTTGCCATAATAAAATAACTATTGTTCATTGATTTTCTTTTATGGTTAACTACTGTCAAATCAAATGTCAAAACAAAGCGTTCTAAAGTTTACGAACTTTAAATTTGATCATTTTGTTTAGCGAAAATATTAATTATACACTTCATATTATAATACCTATGTTAGTCAGTTACATGTTAACTATTGTGCCTTTTTATTTCATTTGTATATTATGAAGGTTTAATGTAATTTGATTTTAAATTAGCATTATAATTATAAATAATGGAATTATTGGAAAAACCAATGGAAATAAATGTTTTTTCCAGAAATCTTCTGTTGCCCGATGGTAAGTTTTTTTTATTCATTTCCTTAATTTTTAAATTTAAAATGTACCTACACCTTTTTATTTAAACAAAAGTGCTTAAATCTTTGTTATTATATCATACTGTGCTATTTTATGATTTCAGACAAGCCTTTTAAAAGAAAACCAGGCCGTCCAAAACTGTTTAAAATTGAAAATGAATCTATAATGAAGAGACCCGTTGGCAGACCCAAATCAAACATATCAAAGGAGTAAGTCTTGGTCATCTCTTACACGGTCTGCTTCTGGGTCGCTTCCACTGAGCCACCCACACCTTCAAACCCATCTTATGTGGCATTTTAATTTTCAGATTGTCTGAGTTTTCCTGTGATGTCTGCACCAAGACATTCTCCTTCAGATCTCAGATTATCCGACACATTCGAAGTCATACCAATGAGAGGC
The DNA here is from genome assembly GCA_917563855.2 of Limnephilus lunatus. Lineage (NCBI taxonomy): Eukaryota > Metazoa > Arthropoda > Insecta > Trichoptera > Limnephilidae > Limnephilus > Limnephilus lunatus. The sequence goes on from OU830592.1 coordinate 120,547,239, forward strand.
CATATCAATGTACTCTTTGTGAAAATGGTACGTATTTTTTAAATACATTTATAATTAACTGTACTAAAAAAATGCACTAGTCAAATTTAAAGAAAAATATGAGTAGGTACCTTGCTGACCAACACACCTATACTACAAGGACAAAATCCTCAAATCTACTAAACATTCCAAAATTAAATACATCTTTTGGCCAGAGAAACTATAATTTTGCATCCTACAACATTATATAATGCCCTTCCAATTGAAATTAAAAACACCATGGAGATACAAAAGTTTAAAAAGAATCAAATTATTGGTAACTAAACACGAATATGAGGAAATCATTAAAATTGTGAAGTAACAGCAACGCAAACATACAGACAACAAACATAAATACTTTTTACTTTATTTATTTTTTATTTTGTGGAAACAAAATAACTAGATGATGAGGAAATCATGATCAACACCCATACAACAACGTACAGTCCGCCTCAGAACAGGAATACCTAGTGAGGAGGACTGAGAACAAACTACTTCATTTTGTATTTTTACTTTACCTTATATGTAATGTATTTTTACCTAATTTTATATTGTTGTTAAAAAAAAATAAAAATAAAATAGAAATCTTGGATGAATGCAAATCTTTTTAAATCCACTTTTCGACATCCAGTCGAGCTAAAACTCAGCAGATAGTCTCGTTATCGATGACAATGTATTCTTTTATCTTTTGGTCGCACTACACAAGCTGGCACTCCTACGGCCGGCTCGGATCCTGCAAGTAGTGCTTCCGCCCTTTCCTTGCTAGACCGTCAGCACGCTCGTTACCTTCAAGCCCTTGTACCCAGATCAGGGTTATTTTGTCCTACATTCCATCACCACTTCAACTTTAACCTTTGTATGAAGATTAGCCTGGATTCAATGCTATGTTTAAGATGATTTATGAATGTGAATGAAGCTTGTTCTAAGACAGACCTGCTTGGTGGACTATCCTATCTGCCAACTCCTACAGCGAACAGCCTTTATGATTATGTAGTTAGTTAAAATTTTTACTGATGTTCCTAATTTATTTTATTTTATTTATAAACAGAAACACACAGTACATTATATTATCCATTTGTAAAAATTTACAATTAATAAATATAATTCATGGTGGGTACCTATTATGTGTTTCATTGTAGTGTCTTATTTATGGTATGCGTATTAAGTAATTACAGGGTAATGTGTGTAGTGTTAAGGTGTGTGTGTGTGTGTGTGTGTGTATGTATGTATGTAAGTATGCGCATTATATGATTGACATGATGCTGTTTTTAAATTTGGGCAGTGAATCGGAGAAAATGTCGATGTTAGAATTTAGATTAATATTATTGAATATATGAAGATCACGATTGATTGGCGAATTAGTTGCTGCATTTGTCTCGTAATTAAGCGTGTGGAATAGTAATATTACATTTGTCTTTCGTTCAGCATTCTTTGATGCCCATCTTCTTAAGAGACACATCCTCAGCCACACACACAAGCTGCCCCATCCTTGTCACCTGTGCACCAAGCAGTTCTACACCAAGTCTGATTTGGACAAACACATCCAAGTTCACAACGGAGGGAAACCCTATAAATGTTTAGTAAGTATTATTCTTATTAAATGTCAATTTTTTGTACATATTCACCAATTATTCAAGCTATAAAAGTATTGTTTGAAATTAAAGCAAGCTTTGTAATATGACTTCATAAACTAACGTTGAAGTTAGTGCTGGTTAAATGCTATATGTTTTTATAACAAGGTACAGTTTTCAGCAATCCGTCGCTCAATTATCTGAAATCTGCTATATCTTATCTTATCAGATATAGTAGATGTCGGATTACTCAGAGAGTATTGAAGGGTAGAATTAACTTTAAGTTTGTTTAGGTTTCAGGTCACATTCATTAACCATTCCGACCCGTAAGCGTGTTTACACGACAATATAACAATAGCAGTCAAGTACAATAATCGTGTTTTCACGCTAACGCATGTGTTCCCACAGAAAGCGTTATAATTCTGTTATCAGTAGAAGGTCTATATTGAATCAAGTTTCACATTTCTATTCAAAGTTGTCCATAGAAGTACATAAAACAGACTTATTTTGTAGAAACAGTTTTAACCCGCCAAATTGCCTAAGCGCCGTTAGACATTGTTAATTTTTTATTCAGTATTCTTGTTTGAAATGGTAAAAAAGTGAGATGATAAAATTGTTTATTATACATATATACAACAGAATAAGTTTATTTTTTTACATAATCCGTGATTTTAGTAACGTTTTCACATAAAATCATCACGTCAGTCATTTGCATTCTAAATTTATACATATTATTTATTTACAAATGTTAATATTTATTTTTAATATAAAAATTTGAAAGCTTATTTCATAACCTTTCAAAAACAGTTTCTAGTATTCGGCTACATTCAGAAACGTTTCATTTATAGAGCTTTAATTGCGAAGCAGAAATAACACAAAGTTTTTATAAATCTGATAGTTTGTTTAAGACACAAAACTTGCATAATCGCAAACTACCTGAGTGGTTCATTTAGCTCAGTCCATTTAGACAAGAATTCTGAATTTATTTTACAATAACGCTTTTACATGATGATTTTAAACTTTTTCTATTTCTACCCTATTAATAACAATAATAATAATGATTGGATGACTTCTATAGCGCCATTTTCGTTAGAAAATCACCTCAAGGGAGCTTTTAAACACCGGCTCGGCCCCCCTAATTTTCTGAAAGAACTACTTGTCCCGCTTGCGAATTAAAACTCAAACTAAAACAAACCATCTGTCAGCGCATTTAAAAACAGCTCATAATAACACTGTTTACTACCGACTAAGAAAGAGATCGATTTGTTCATATAATAAGTAATTAACATAAATGACAGTAGGTTATAGTCAAGCTCCGAACCTAAGGTCTTTGAGTTTTTACTCTACAGAGGGCAGTGTTAATTATGTAGTTTTCAAGCTGATTGCTTTTTAAACAGAGTTTGTTATCATAAATATATTTTTACATCGAATTCCATGCTTTAATTACTGATTTATTTTCACTATATACCTTGTAATGAACATCTTAGCTGACAGAATTACGTAAATATTAGTAAATGTTTTTAAATTGATTATTTAATAAAGTTGTTTTCCTTCTCTAGGTTTGTGAAGAGGGTTTTATACACAGCAAGTCTCTGTTACGCCATAAGAAAGTAGTCCACAGCGGCCTAAATCCTTACCCTTGTGAAGTGTGCGACGATTCCTTTCCACAGCTCGCCGAATTAACACAACATATCAAAACACATGCAGGTTCGAGTAATACAAAATTATAGATTCTCTTTTATTAATTTTACTTAATTAATCTAATATAACCTAACCTAACCTAATCTAACCTTACCTAACCTAACCTAACATTACCGAAGCTAACCTAACATTGGGATAGTAACATTTTTGCAGCTTGTCTGACCTTTTAAGGAAACTGAAAATGTAATGTTAATGTACTATTATTTTTTTTTAAATGAATACCGCAAAATATTCCTAACTGGTTAGAGCCATTTGGACTATAGCATTCCCAATTGGGGTGTATTGTGAGGCTCAAGGAGGACTGAGAGAAAGAATGAGAAGGAGAAATGTCAGGATTCATCTGGCTATTCGTATCTGGTCACCAAATGGCATAAATACATTTCTGACACGTTCCAGAGTGGATTCTCTCAGTATCGCCTTGGTAAAAGTCCTCCATTCAAAGTTGAAATATTGGTTGAAATAGCATTAGCCATATTTGATGACCAGATAATACCCACCTCTGCTTCATCTCCTTCCCGTCCCCACTATCTCCAGTCGCACAACATGCCCCAATCGAAAATGTCAATACCACCAATGACGTTATATATTATAAATAGACTCGTTATAGTCTCACATACTCACAATATAATGTGGAAAGCAAGCAACACTCTTTTGTTTTCAGTGGTTTTCAGTATTATTTCTAAATTCAAAAGTTTATTCATGGGTGATAAAGATAGACAATCAAAGAATGTAAGTATGTGAATGTGATAGATATATGATCGGGCAGCTTATTAATTTCTTCGCCGAATACTGATTGTGACCTATGAGTGTGACTGAGATGACAAGATACTCTCACTCGATTACCCAATGGACAGGGAAGGTAAAGGCGGGTAAAACGAGACACACGGGCAAATATTTTTATATTTATTATATGAGTTATCATTAGTAATACAATATTGGTACTATTATAGGAGTATTGTTAAGTACATATTTTATTATACAGTACAGGTTATAGGTATAAATGATTATACAAATCTATACACCTATAACACCTAGGACCAGAGGCGGCTCTAGGGCTCCAGGTATGGGAGGTCATTTGAAAAAAAATTGTGACATTACCTTTTTTGATATTATGAAAAATGCCGACATATTATTATCTATTTCAATTTGAAGATAGGTAGGGTCATGAATCCGCAACTCAAATTACATGGGTTTTATTTATAAATTGCAAAATCACTAAATAATTCATGTACTTGCTGGCACATCATTTTAAAGAGGGCACTTTTCAATATAGTTATGCACACCGATAGTATGTACCTAAGTATCCAAAATTTAAAAACAAAATTAGGTAGGTAGATTAGAAAAAATAGAAACCGATAATATCAAAAATTTAAAAACAAAAATTGACTTTGAAACACACATCCGCAGTCCCCTTTTACCCCTAAAATGCCCAAAGATATTGGGTGAGAAGAGACATTTATAAATTTTATTTAAATTTAGACTTGCGTTTCAATTTGACGATGTTTTTTTTGCATTTTTCAGCTACCTAACAAAAACAGATTTATTATTAAATTATGTTAGATATTTTTTATCTATCTAATACACCACTACACAAGCAAAGGTCCCTTTCAAATGATTTACCTGTAACTAGATAATTAAATGTATAGAATCTGCTGTCACTTAGGTTAGGAACCTAAAAAACGAACATTGTTTTAAAAGCTGTTTTCCATGTCCGTTGAAAAGTGATCATAATATAATAATTAATAATCTTTGAAAAGATCTACTTCTCTATGTGCTGCCAAACTAAATTTGAAACGTCGCCGATAACAACGTAAATAATTATTATTCCAAATCATTCCCGAACTGTCCAAATACAATGGACGATGCATGCGTGCAAAATGCAAACCGACCTATGTTGTATCGCCATCTCTTTCAACAACGCATAAGAGACGTAATGTTGTCTCCCTTCCACGACATTCGGTCATGTCCAAAACGTCGCTAGGGTTTCTATGGTACCTATACGCGGGAATTTTTACTCCAGGATAAAAACATAGTGCCATCGCGTTTATTGTATGGCGCGCATAGAGACGGAAGATATTCTTCGCGGGGGCATGTCGAAAATTGACCCATGGATCTAAATATTGTGAGAATTGGAGCTTCCATTTGACACGATAGATGTCACTGCTCGTCACTAACTTGTCGCCGCTAATATTAATTTGCGGTTCATTTCAAGTAAAGAATTCAATGCGTTGAGCCGTTTATTCCGTAAAAAAATATTATTATTATGTCTTAGAATTTTGGGGGGTCAAACACCCATTGTCCTAAGGGGAGAGCCGCCACTGCCTAGGACCGTTACTATTTACAATTTTCATTAATGACATTATTAAATTAATGAACGCTTTACCCTTTGTACGTTTTACCCCATCTTTCCCAATGGAATAAAACAAATGCGGGACGCTGTGTGAACCGATCTACTGTTAGTAGGTTGTCCTTGTTATGCTTATGTCACTTTGTGATGCAATGTTCGCTGTCTCCTTTTCGACTATTTGCCGTGTAATTGAAGCATTTTCTCATCACACAGGAGCGCATTTTGGTGCTTTGCAATACAATTTACTTAGTGGTAAGACACGACCTTACTCGATGCGTAGCAGTTTAGTACTAAAGTACTAGAAATAGAGACAGCTACAATCGTATTGTGTTTGGCTTCCCATTTTGAGATTTCTACCCCGCATCCAGTATTAATGTAATGTCATTGAATACCACACCTTCTCCAGACGGTTGGGAGCAGTTGGGATTCTTGTGCAGTATTCACATAAAGCATATAAAATATAATATTTATTACTGGCGAGTTCCCAGCATGCTTTGCAATGCCACTTAAATATAGAAATGGTTTCACCCTGCATATACGCCTCCCCTTCCTCTCCCCTCCTTTCCTCCCTTCCTACCTCCCTGCTAAACTATATGAAATACACCCAATTTTCAAACAACTCGCGCGCCATCTATTGTAATATTTTTATACAAATTTCATAAAGCTATAGCTCACCGGTATATGTAAATATATATATAGCGTATATACATATATGCGCACAAAAACTCACCAAAGTTTCATCGCAATCGGATGAATGTTAAAGGAAAATATTTCATAACTCCAGAGCTCATCATTGTATAGTCTCCTTGGTTCGTATTTGTCCAACTGACCATTAGAAAATTTTACAGGAGAAGATGATTTTCTTTCATTATTTCAATAAAACATTATGTTAGGCGTTTAAGATAAAGCTATTTCCGTAAAGGTAAAGGTCTCATTAGTTTAAATAATTCTTAGTTAACCCTCGAGCTGTCGCGTGGGGTCTTTACAAGCCCAGGTTTTACAGGAATGCTAATTATGTACATTGTTCCCACTGATTCCTTACTTTAGGTAGCTTCCTTAAAGGGACTCTACTTAACGCTAGCGCCGCCAACATTAAGTCTGCGCTTGTGCGATGTGAGATACAGACTTGTATTTCGGCGTGAAGCTAAAAAAAATACAATGAAAAACCAAGTTTATATGTTTTTTCATTGTATTTTGTTGATTTTTTTTTGTAATAATAATAAGTCTGTATCAATCTCAAATAGTTAGATAGAAATTGGTTACATTTTTTAAAAAAGTTTTCTATTAAAAAAGTATGATTCAAAATTTTAAAAAAATGTTCCTTGTTAATTTGTTAATTTATTGTTATCTAATTTTTAATATTTCTTTTTATTTCAATCCAGTCATTATCACCTGACTGTAATCAGTTAAAATAACACATAAAATGTTCCTAAGCTATAACAACAATTTAATCGCCTGCACCACTCCCCGCGTTAAAAAAAGACGCGACGGGCCGAGGTTTAAGTGATTAACTATCATTTTTTAAACATTATTTTAATTTTAAAGTGGAGATTGAACATAAACTAAAATGGTCTATTGGACAAATAAGAACTGAGGCGACGATATATAGAAACCATCCCCGGCATGTAACCATCAAATATCCAAAGTTCCATCGCAATCAGATGAATGGTTGAGGGACGCATAAGGAACAAAAAAAGAAACTTTCAATTTTATGTATTAAGATTGCCTAGGTGGAAAACCAACGTACTTGTCAATTCAGCTACTAACAGGTCCATGTTTTTCTGTTTTTAGAATACAAGCCATTCCAGTGTGAGATATGTGACAAGAAGTTTTCCAAATCAAGAAGTTTGAGGGAACACTATGGAATCCACACCGGACTCAAACTCTACCATTGCAAGCTTTGTGGAAAAGGTTTTGGGTACCCTGGATCATTGAGGAAACATCACTGAGAGTCATCAATTCTTCATTAACAGGAATAGTCTTTCTCAGATACGAGGGCTGTCAGTAAAATAAGGTCTCCAAGGTGCTGCGGTCGCGAAGAATGATTTTACACACAATCCGGCAATACTGGCGTATAGCCTGGTTTCTCCTTGTCAAATCCTCACCACGCTGTACCCTCTGTGATGCTTAGTCTCGGCGTGGCAGCCGTTATATACAAACCTGTCATGTGTCTGTACACGTCCCTATGGATGGGATCAGTAGCCTTAATTGTAACATTGTGTTGTTATTTGTTTTATTTTTATTTTTATTATAAACTGTGCCTGCTCTCAACACAGGAGTTCCTAGTGAGACAGGCACAACACACCGCTTGTAGTAGAATGAATAATAAAGAATTAAACCAGTAAGTAAACAAATAAACATACATTTTTTCACAAAATAATTTATTTTTTATTTTTGTACAAGTGAGGATATACACTTTTTACAATAATTCATTTGCAAATACAATAATATTGTACAGGACACTGAATCCCAACAAATACAATACCTGATTCACTGAACCAAATTTCAAAGACATTGTCTTTCCAAGTAGAAAAAATATAAATAATTATTACATTTAAAAATTAAATTACATTTTCAAGTAAGTGATTTTTGAGAGGAGTAATCGTGACAATACAAAATGTCTGTAAAGAATATCAGTGCACGAACACAACATAACATAAATGAAAAAGTGCTGCAGACATTGGTACCTAACCTCGTAACGTGACACGTTTAAAGGTTTAAAGGACAGAGGAAACACAAAAGCTGGCTAGCTATTAAACACAAAGCTGCTAAATATTTAAAGGCATCTGACAAATGTTGGGTAGACTTTTCAAAGGGATTGAAAGGAGATCAATGGTGCTATTTTTTTAGAACAAATTATGAAGAAAAAAAACTTACATATTTATATTAAAATAATAATTTTTTTTTAAATAAAAGTGTATCGAAAATTAAAAGTGCAAATTAATGATCAATTCTTCCTCCAAATCACTTACTTAAAATATTTTAAATACCTCAGAAATATCTTATTGCGAAATTTAAACAAAAAATACTCATAAACTAACATGGCGAAAATCGTCAAAGATTGACAGAACACAACATAGGTACACAATTTGAATTAAATGACAGATGAACTGGAAAATATATTATTATTATTACTGTGTTTGGAATGTTTGGTTGGTCAAGTTTGCTAGGAACAACCTTTTCAACACAAAATCTACTTTATGCAAAAGTTGTCTCAACTGTCTATTGAAAACAATATGTTGAATCTAAAATCGGAATGGGTGCAATGTGTAAGAAAACGTACTAAGTATTCGGCATGGATGAAATTTTCTGAGGGAACTAGTGGAACTATTAACAAAACAATGTCTCCTTACACACACCCTACACATGCCAGTGTTGGGGGTGAAAAGCAAATGCTAAAATATGTAGGAAATGTGAATAGGATGATGAAGTATATGTTAATTTACAGTGCCAATGACCTGCATTGATGGGAAGAAGGTTCAGACACCTGGGGGAGTTGAAAACCATGTAGTGGAATCAGGAGAAGTGGCCAAACACCCAATGATAACACTGGTGAACTTCTTTAAAGGAAGTGGGTTAGGTAATGTAAAAGGAACAGGGGAAAGAGTAAGGTCAGCCATATAGTGGAATCAAGAGACACGGTCTATTGATCTAAATAACCAATAGCAAAACTGGTGAACTTCTTTAAAAGAACTGGGCTACTGCCAAACGAATAAGTTGAAACATGGTCAGCCATATTGTGGAATCAAAAGTAACAGTCTAATGGTCTAAATAAACCAATGGCAAAACTGGTGAACTTCTTTAATGGGATTGGGTTACTGCCAAAGGAATAAGGTGAAACATGGTCAGCAATATCGTTGAATCAAGAGGCATGGTCTAACACCAATGGAAAAAACTGGTGAACTTCTTTAAAGGAACTGGGCTACTGCCAAAGGAATAAGGTGAAGCATGGTCAGCCATATTTTGGAACCAAGAGTAATAGTAACAAAGCTGGTGAACTTTAATCAAGGGATTGGGCTTGTCAAAGAAATAAGGTGAAGCAAGATCAGCCATGGCAAAACTGGTGAACTTTATTAAAGGGACAGGGCTATTGTCATAGGAATAAGGTGATGCAAGGTCAGCCACATTGTGGAACCAAGAGGCATAGTCTAAAACCAATTAAAAAACTGGTGAACTTTATTAAAGGGAATGGGCTACTGTGTAAAGGAATCAAGTGAAACTGGGGAGGTTAAAAGGATTATCTAAAGGGGACTGGATTGTCAAAGGAATTTGATAAAACATGGGACATAGCACAATAAGTCTATGTTCCGAGTGCGTACAAAGAGCAATATAGAAAGTCTCCATATAATAATATTGGGTGCTAAGATATTTCATGAGTGTTCTCAGTTGTATCATGGTCATTAGTTTAGTGTGAAGTGTCTAGTATTTGTAGCCGCCTGTTGGAGGTGATCCGTAGTTGGTGTTTGGTGACTTGGGCTGTTCATCGGGGAACTTGGCTTCTCCTTCATATGTAACCTGAAAAAAACACAAAAAAATTGTTAGAAAACAACTGACTAATTCCACAAGGTATGGTCTAACGATTAACAACTGGATTCCCATCACAGTTCTAGTTTGAGTATCGAAGCATATACAGCTGTAAGATCTTTATCTAAGGATCTTATAGCCGAAGAAAAATGATTTTGCTTTACGAAGAACAAATACAAGCATTTTTTTTTCCAATAAAACTTCTTCTGAAAAGTGTTAGCTTTGTGGCTTTATGGCATTATTTATTTTGTTAAAAAGACAAATAACTTTGTTTGCATCACTTTATTTATTAGGCGTGTAACAGGACGTACCCGAGGGATTTTAACCAGCCATTCCTGAGCATATTTGGAGTAAAAAATGTGGATGTCATTCTGCTGTCTGATGACTTTTTTTTAAACATTAAAAATATTTTTCCATCACACGCCGCAACTGACTAGTTAGAAGAGTGGCGCATTTATAGCCTAGCGGACACTTGATAAGCGTTGCGTCTCGTTCTAACAGCATATTATCACAAGAAACAGCGTGTATCGCTCAAACACATCAGACGGGATATATCCTATAGCGATGGGAATAGTAGCGTTGTGTAATTGAAAAACACGTTTTTTTTGGTTTTTAATAGAAAAAAAATATCATCAGACACCAAAATGACAAATACATTTTTTACTCCAAATGTGCTCAGGAATCGTTGGTTAAAATCCCTCGCGTACGTCCTGTTACACCCTTTACATAATCTGCATATTTCTAAACATTTGTTCAGAAACATGTAGATTGTGTAAATGTTTAGTTTGAACATGGTTCACACTGAACATTTACTCCTGTAATGTACATTAACTCCTGATGATGTGAGCATTGTTCACGAAACATGCAGATTGTGAATATATATAATATGTAAATAAAGTGATGTAAACTAAGTTATTTGTCTTTTTAATAAAACAGGGATTTTGTTGGTTTGGGAAACAATGTCTGATGTATGGGATTTGAAAGAGAGATTTGCTTTGAAAATCACGCTAAGGTCTCGAATCTTATTTTTGCGTGTTAGTTTATTTTTTGTGTTAGGGGAACAGGAATGTGTCTTTGGATCTTGTAAATGTGTCGACACTGCTTTCTGGTTATGCTCACCTCTGCGTTAAAACCGTTCTTCCAGTCGGCGGTGTACTTCACGATCTGCAGGCGACCATCAGGAAGCTGTACCCTGTATTCTCCACGAGTGATATCTCCGTCAGAAACAGCGTTGTGGCTGTAGTCATTTCCGTATTCCTGCTCCTTCACGGAGTAGTTGAAGTCGAAGGGCATTCCTGGTTCATGATGGTGGTGATCGTCATGATCTTGGTGATCATGGACCTGAGACAAAACAAGAAACGTTAACAATTTGACAAGGGACAAGATTGAAAGTTTTGCAAAAATATATTGTAACATTGTCGTCATATTTGCTTTCAGCTTTTGAACAATTTTTGTTCAACAGAAAACTGTCATGTTGTAATGTTTGTCAGTTGATCTTAATATGATAATAATTTGAAACTGACCTAGAATCGGTGTTCAAGGGGACCTTTTAAATGTCAAAAATACAAAATGGCGCTGATTTGCCATTGTTTGATAACAATTTTACATTTGAATTTCTGCGAAAAAGCCTAGCCATAATTTGACATTAATTTTTATTTAATTTTTTTTACTGCCTACTACTAACAAACGTCATGGGATTGTCTGATTTCTTCACAAATTAGTAATCTTGACTTTTAAATTAGTAATCGTGATACTTAAATTAGTAATCATGACACTTAAATTAATAATCATGACATTTAAATTAGTAATCATGACACTTAAATTGGTAATCATGACACTTAAATTAGTAATCATGTCACTTAAATTGAAAGCAAAACCTAGTTCTAAAGTTCAATTTAAAAAAGTGACAATTAACATTTGTTTTTGTTAAAAATATTATGTAACAGGTAGGTACTTTATCGCTTGACTGAATTCTTCAAATAAACAGTTCCAATTTTAAAAAGTCACATTTAAATTCAATGCAAATCCGAGTTCTAGAGTTCACTGAACCAGAGGTACAGAGAGATGCACAAACGAATTAAGTAATAAAATAAATAATTAATGGTAGGTATTTGATCTAAATACCTATCTACTATTTAAAATTATCTTCTAAATGTAAATACGTAAGATATTTTATTTTTATTTCAGAAAAACTTACGTGATTATTCGTAGGAGGCTGAGATGGGGGGTTTGGGTAGGGCACCTGTTGAGAAAAGAAAAAAAAAACATTAGGTAAATATTTTATATCTTATATTTTTAAATTTTACTTTTTATTGTTTTATTTCTCACTTTAAATTTTTATTTTTACTTTTTCCCTAATAATTTATAGTTAATAGTTTATATTTTATATTTTATACTTTATAATTTACTTTTATACATTTTACATTTTATTCACTGCTTATTACCTTACTTGTTTAGCTTTTTTATTAAATTTCACTGACATTCTTCATGTTGTTGAACTATTTATAAGTATGTCAATTATGTTAATGGCACGTGTTGTGCCGTATGTATGTAAATAAATAAATAAATAGATAGACACCATAGATATTCAAATTAATAGACATAAATTAACATTACATCTGGGTAGCATTTCAACGAGTCGCAGAAAAACCACGTGACCATATTTTGGCACCAGGAGGGTTCGAAAATGCTTTGAATAAAGTACGACAACAGTCGAACATTAGACCTTTGGGGTTAAAATTGGCAAAAACAAAATAAAAGGAAAAAAAATTGGGTTTTTTGGATTTTTGACAAAGATTCGGAGGTCGGCCGAGGTTGAAAACGTTTTTTTCTTTCAGTGGGCCTCTGTTATTAACAACGTACAAAAAAATTAGAACTACCCCGTTTGATGCAAGATAACCCCATTGTGATAAAGTTACTGTATTAAAACTGATGCAATTAAGGAGGCATAATATATCTGCATGTAGGTACCTATATTTATTTAAATAATATAAAGGCAATATTGTTAAAATGAAATATATTTATTTGTGTTTTTAACTTAATGAGTAAAACCTCAAATAGTGATAATTAATGAAGAAAATATTAGCAATGCATTCTTAATATATAAAACAATATCGGGTTAGTTACACCATTTATAACTCAAGAACGGCTAGACCGATTTTTATGATCTTTGATTTATTGGATTTGTCTCCGCCCCGAATAGCAGAATAGCTATTAAAACATCGGAAAAATGCACGAAAAAAAATCATGAAGAAAATTCTTTTCCTCATACATTTTGTATGGAACGAATTCTCATTTTTTGAAAGAGCTGCAGCAATATTGCGATAATAAATTCAAAAACGTCAAATGTCAATGCGCTGATTATTTTTCTTTTGTTCTTAACCTTAATGCTGCCCCTCTTTCTTTCACACTAAATGCCAACAGTCTAAAATGAGACATTTATGGTGAACGTACGTCTGCACCAAAGGAAAAATATAATAATAATTATATCTCCCTCACACATTAAGAAAATGAAACGCAATTCCCGTCAGTAAGTGGAAAAGTAATTAAATAATAAAAAATATAAATCCTTACACAACGCCATCGCTGATATTGACTAAAACAAAACACGGACAGTCGCCCATCGACAATTGCTTCATTGTGTAATTTTTAACATAATTTAATTCAGCTAATAAGTTAACACAACAGTTATTGATTCTACGGCCGTACGAAGTTCCCGGGTCAGCTAGTAGACAATATAATCGAAAATCTGATTTTTCTCTTTCAGATTTTCGATTGATTGTCGCTTAATTCGATGTCGATTGATTGTTAATTAACAATTAAATATGTGAAATTAAATATATGAATTAATTGTGAAGTAACGTAAATTAATCAAATAAAATTTATTTGCCACCCCGGGATTCGATCCCGCGACCTTCGGATTGCGAGTCAAAAGCCTTACCGCTAGACTACGCCGGTCGCGATAGCTTTATCTCTAGGTTAATAACATTCCTGGAACCAGGTATAATAATGGTAATAAGACAAACAAATGGGCTTCTAATTAAATATCATCAATAATTATTCATTTTTCCGATACCTTCTCGCTACATAAAGTATGTGAACTTCTAACTCTATCTACGTAGTATGCTTCGAATCTGCACTGAGACTCGTGAAAGATATAACCTTTGACGATACTAAAATAATAATGTCTTACTGTGAGACGACCTTCGATGTAGAGCGGTAAGTTCCTTGGCACCAGGCCAAGAGGTCGCGGGTTCAAAACCTGGCGTAGCTCATGTAAAAACTAATCACAATGACATGAGTTTTTCACATGTAGGTACAAGTAAAAAAATAAGATTTCACTGCAGAGTGGAACCTGTATGCAATTTACTGTATTGCCCTTGCAAAATATTACACAATTTAAATATGATTGGTAACTAGATCTGCATACTAATATTGCCTTATCTTGCCAAGTCTTTTGGGGGTGTCATAATCCGAATAGCTCATTTCACATTTTCGGTGGCGTTCCACAGGCTTCTCATTTGGAACCAGTTTTATTCTTAGAATCTAATTAACCACCACAGAGTTGTGTGGCGGTCTATCCTCTCTGCCTACCCTACTGGGGAAATAGCTGGATGGTTAGTTAGTTAATGAACACTCATAATGCTGAAAAAAAGATTTTTTAAATTTTATTATAAAATCAGAATAATCTTACCATAGTAACATTATAAATGCGAAAGTTTGCATGGACGTATGTGTGTTTGTTACTCTTTCACACAAAAACTACTGAATGGATTTACGAAACTTTACAATAATATAGCTCACATATCAGAATAACATATAGGCTATAATGTACAAAGCTAGCTAGGAAGGGGATGCGGGAGGGGAACGGGACGGACGGGAAAGATGATTCAGGGAGAAACAATGTATTTCTTTGAATATAGGATTGCAACGCATTCCGGGAACCAGCTAGTATCGTTATAAACTAGCGCAGACCCTTGAATCATGGAATAGTCTGAATTAATGACAAATACGCTCCAATATTAAAAATACTATATTTTACAATAATTTTCCGATTCAAAAAATTATATTATAGGTAGGTACTTGCTTTATCGCTTCGTTTGTCTGAAATCTGCACACAATCAGTTACAATTTTGAAAATGATACTTAAAATCAAAGCAAATTTAAGTTCATTGAACCAGATGTCATGCAGGACCAACGCCAAGACAACTGAGATTAATATGTTTAATTGTTATGAAACTGTATGTAAAAAATATCGTACCGTGGACAACCGAAAATTCACTAAGTTACTATTTATCGGTATTAAGGTTATTTTTGTCATTACCAATGAATGCAAAGATAAATACACAAATTAAAATTTCATACAAAATACCCCGAAGCGAGTACACGGTATTACAAAAAACAGAACAATTAGTTCAGTGTGTGTTTTTTCAACAATGGAAATGTTATGGCTGAGCGATTTAAGACATACTTGAATAAAACGATTGCTAAAGTGAAATATAATTATTATCAATTTAACTTATGGTATTTCTAACTGATTTTTTTTTCACTGGAGATAATACGCGACATAAGTTGTTGTGGGCATGTACCCAAAGTAAAGTCAACTTTTTCTAACTTCGGGTGAAAATGGTAAAATATTTTAAAATTTCAAAATTCTTTTATGAACCAATAATAATAATTTTAATTGGTCTGCTTCTGATTTAGGAGTCTAAAAATTATAATGGAATTGTCGACACAACAATAGTTTTCTTTCTAATTGATTTCGATCATATTTCTATGATCCTTGAAATAGCTGAAATTCTCAGTGAATTTACGCATAGTTCTTAGAAGATATGGAGAGTTAGGACAGGTTGTTTCACAGAATTTGAACAATTTATCAAGTTTAGAAGTTAAATTTCAAGTTCTGTGAGTGTTCAATTCTAGTTTTATGAACAACCCGTGCTTAGCAAATGTGCTCTTATTTTTAAATTTAGGTCGAAAGATTTTTCAAGTTTTTTTTGTAAATTTCTAATTTAGTATATTTTTATGTGTTAAAATATTACGAGAGGAAAATCATGGAGCAATATCTAGATCTAGAAGAAAACCTAACATAAGTGTTAATTTTTGTTAGGTTGCAACATTGTATCTATATTCTTTCTTACCGTACAGAACTCAAATAATTTTTGTTTGATCAAAACTCACATTTTAATAATTTCCGGCGAATTCGTAACTATAATAACTTTTTTATTCCAACAGAACACTGGAGATGAAAGTTCTTTGTATTTAAGATTAATAACAACGATAACCCGGTTTTCAACTATAAAGTTAGCGGTAAGCACCAGATTTTATTTTTCTAGACGATGAATTAATAACTTCGGGAGAAAATGGAGACAAATTTAAAATATTTGTAATACGTTCTTAAGAATGAATTAAAATAAACGCGGCGGAAAGGTCGAATCTCCAGGCCTGCTAGGGTAAATTCGACCGTAGGTTCGTCCAATACGCCGTGCCGCGGGCTTATATTTGTCGTTAAGATTCTTACATTATTTGTCTTCTTCTTCTTTTCTTTGATAGGGCAAATTCGACAGTAGGTTGGTCCAATACACGGGCAGCGAGTCGCAATTTGTATACACGGCTTCTTTACTTACGTCGTTATAATTCTGAATATATTTTAGGGTATATTGTCGTCTTATAGACGTTATACACGACTCCTTTTTTCAGTCCGATTCCAATTGGAGACAAAAGTCAACATTTTTCGCTTTACGCGATCGCTGTTTTCATCTCTATTTTCATATCTACGATTTCAGTAGGCATAAAAAAATGGTTCGTGTGTTGTTCGCAGTGATGACAATTGAAATCCTAGATATGAAAATAGAGGTGAAAATAGCGATCGCGTAAATCGAAAAATGTTGACTTTTGTCTCCAATTGGAATCGGGCTGAAAAAAGGTGTCGTGTATAGCGGCCATTTTAATGCTTCTTTTGAAGTCAGTTATTTTTTTAAGTGAAAACTTCTTTAGCACCGTTGTGATTCGAAACTACATGAAACGAAAAATAGCGACATTAAAAAGAAATATAGTTAATCACGACGTCTTACTCAATAAACTGGCTGAAATAGGATTCTCCATGCGACTTCTCATATTTTTTGCTAGCTATCTTGCAAACAGGAAACAGTTTGTATCTCATGGACTATTCCAGTCTATTCTATTTTTTGTACGATCAGGAGTACCCCAGGGTTCTAATTTAGGCCCACTCCTTTTTTCCATATTTATTAATGATATCTCAGAAGTAATTCTGCACTCCAGGTTTCTTCTTTTTGCTGATGACCTGAAACTATTCTTAGAAATACTAACCCCAGAAGACTGCAATCGACTCCAGTCAGATATTGATAGAATTATTGACTGGAGTATAAGAAATCGGATTGAGTTCAATATATCTAAATGTTTAATTTTGTCATTCACTAGGGCGTGTCATACCTGGTATTACCGGTATACTATGAACGCCCGAAGTCTAAAACGTGTCTCCATCATGAAGGACCTTGGAATCATGTTTGATAGTAGGCTGACATTTCATACTCATATTCAGGTGGCTTGTAGCACTTCATTGAGAATGCTGGGTTTTGTTCTGCGTACTGCAAGAAATTTTAGAGATACCCGGGTTCTCATAATCCTATTCAATTCCTTAGTAAGGAGTAGACTTGAAAGTGGGTCGGTGATTTGGAGTCCACACCAAGTAAAATATTCCCTCATGTTGGAGAGAGTTCAGAAAAAATTTCTGAGATTTTTGTACATGAGGGAGTATGGCTATTACCCGTGGCTCTATCCTACCGACTTTCTTTTGGGTATGCTCGGAATGAACCATCTACGGGTCAGAAGGGATGTACACATTGCTACGCATTTCTTCAGATTGATTCGTGGATGGTTTGAAAATACAGCTATCTTGGAGAGCATTCACTTCTATGTTCCCGATGGTTATCTTCGTCACCGACAGCATAGACTGTTCTATCTTCCGGCTTGCAGGACTAACTTGCCAATGGTCATGCCGATCGGGAGAGCAATCTTGCTGTTGAACAGAATTAATTCGGATATCGACATATTTAGCGTTAGTGAAGCTGCTTTTAAAAGGCAAGCTCTATTAATGCTTGTATAGTTTTTGCCTGCCATTTGTTTTATATTTATATTTATGTTTAATGTAATACTCTTACAATTGTATTTTAAAAACTCATTGAAATGTTTAATTTTGTAATGTTTTTAAAAGAATAAACAAATTGAATTGAATTGAAAAAAAAAAATATACATACATCTATAGGATTTAGCCTGCGAGAGAATGAGATAGTATAATCGGTCTCCTCTTTGCTTTTCCTTGTGCTTCGTAGCCTCCCCACTCTTGACTACTTGAGTTTTCTGAAGGTTTCACTTCTACGTGTGAATTGCACACTATGATTTTTAAAAATGGTTTTTATTACAAGAGGAGGATCTACTACACTATATAAAGAGGAAAGATTTGTTTGTTTGTTTGCATTGAATAGGCTCTGAAACTACTGAACCGATTTGAAAAATTCTTTCACTGTTGGGAAGCTACACTATTCCCGGGTGACATAAGTTATATTATATTTTCAAAAAAATAGGGATCCTTACTGTGATGAACCTGTTTCACTCCGGTATAGGTGGGTAAAATTTTTTTTTTAAATATAGAATATGATCACACTATCGACATCTTTCGGGTGGTTTTAAAATCAATATTAAAGGAATCTTTTTTAAACTTTTGGGGTTTCCTTGCCACGAAGGGGTGTAGGCAGTTAGGAAAAAAACCGACTATCCAATCAGAATGGAGATGGGGACAGTGGGTGCGTCTTGGACCAATCACAGGCTGGGGGCGTGGGATGATGGATTTGAAAAATTAAGATTCAAAGATTATCTCACGGTTTGGTCGGGCAGATATTTTAAGAGGATAGTACCACTTCTAACTTGGTCATAAATCGCATTTTTATGGGAGCAGGAGGGGATCGACAACAGTTGATTTCACGTCTGGAATCGGAAAGTTTTGCGAGGAACTCGATGGCGGAAAATTCAAAAGGACAAATATCATGCACTGATAAGTAAAGTAGCAAGCGATCTCGATTACTTAGTAATCATGCAACGGGAGTGGACATTGACGGTCTTAACCGCTTTTTCCAGACAAATATCTAGCGGATTCTGCAGGTAGACGTTAAGGGAAAGTGTTAGACGTGGAAAACCCACAGGAGCCGATCTCTTCGAGGTAGTCGAGGGAAATCAATTCATGTTAGTGACCATATGAAGTCTAAGATTTTATATTGGATTTTGTCCGTTAGTTTAGAGGGGAGGGAAGGTTTACGATCTCTTGTTACTTAATTGGGTCTTGAGTGTGAGACATCTGACATGATTTTGGGTCTCTAAGGTACGCATTAAGCTGAAATCACCACTTGATTTTACATACAGATGATAGGAGAAAGAAATTAGTGAAAAAGCATAAAATTTAGCGACCTGTCAGGATTTTAAATTATTCGAAAACTCAAGTATTTTCTTGATCACTAGGCGAGAAATTACGGGAGAATTATCGGTTTTGGTGCCAGAGAAGGATGTAAGATGTAGGAGGAACTAGAAAAAAGGAAAAAAAAAACGTTCGAAGGCAGGATTGGAATGGGATCTTGGCAGTGGTTATAGCCATAGGAAAGGAGGATCGAGGTTATAAAAGTTTAGATTATTATAAAATAAGGTTCTAAGAGCATCACGACTTTGCGGGGAGGTAAATCAAGGGGTTAGAGACTGCACATGAGCGTTTGCAAACGCGAGAAATATTAAAATTGTATACGAACACAAGAAACGCGACATGTAGCCAGAAACGGACACGGCTGAGTGTGCACACTAGCGGTACGTTCGATACAGGATATTCAGTCACGAATTTATTAGAAAATCCATAGCCAAATGTTAGAACGTCGGAATATCTAGGCAGTGACGTGTTGGGAGAAGTTTAAAAAATAATGAATGCTTAATAGATAACTGTCGGGATATGTTGTAGGTTAAAGAGTTGAAATTGGATTTGAGTTAAGCCAAGAAAGTAGGGCAGTTATATCGAATATTCAGGATACACCGTATTTGAAAGCAAATTAAAAGGGAGTAGAACGGACACTATAGATTTTAGAGAAAAGTTGAATTAATTAGTCACATGATAAAAGGTAGATTATATTAACTAATCATGCGGAGATTCGTGTGGGAATCAGATGTTTAGACCCGAATACGCCCCTGATCGATGGCAACAGAGGAGAGTCATCGTAGGGAGGTTGGTCGATCGGAACAGGACGTTAGAAGGAGAAGGTAGTAACCGGCGTGATAGGATTATGGAAAAGGAAAGGACGATATTACGCGTTCATTAGAAGTCGAATTTGCAAAAATTAAAATTGATTTATGTGGAAATGGATGATCAAAAAGGGAAGTTGAGAGGAGAGAGGGGACAGTTCGTGACAATTCGGGAATACAGGGTGAGGTCTCGGGAAGAAAACGCGCGAAACTGGGGTGTTGGAAATTTACCGGGGATCAAATGACTATCTGAGCGATTTGACTAGAGTGGATTTTTGTGCAAAGTGTATCGGACTAGACTCAGTGAAAAGATAATAACCTAATAGAGTGGATTTTAGTCGAATCACTTTAATTCTAAAAATAATAATTAATCAATCGATAAAATCAAAAGGAAGGAAAACGGTGAATACGTCTGTGAAGTTAACGGAATTATATTGTTCCCGGTGTTGTGTTTAATTCCCCGGTCTTAATATAAATAATCATCTTTTAAGGTGCACGAGAGAGAAAAGATATTTTCTATAAATATCTATTCTAAATAATAATCACGGTCTCGAATTTTAATAATAATAATATAATGGTTCCAATTCAGGTTGAGGAAGTTTTACTAAATCAGATTAAGCCTAAATAATAACTGAACAGTCGTTTAAAACTACAATAATAGACTCGTTTTGTAATAAATATATATTAGAGAACTTCAATATTGCACTTAAGGGTCGTACAATAATAATAATAACCTACGAACGAATGTTTAGCTTAGGTATATCACAGTAGGAATTATGGAGTCACAATTTAGAGTCACAATTGCGCTATACTCGGAATGTAGCGACGAAGATACCAGTTTATATAAAGCTTATAAGACAGTAGGGAGGTTTTTTTGTTTTCTATATAGGTACAGGACCACGGGATACGTAATTAAGACATCATTGGTTGTGTTTACCCGACTGGAAAATTAAACAATTACGTACGGGTAAGTTAATGAATCTATAATTGAATTACAGGCCATTGGATGCAGAAGGACGGAATAGAACGCGAATCCTGGACAGTTACTTTCATCCGTTCCAGCGGCGAGGAAAAATTAATAACACCTTATCAGCTGATATGTTAACCGTATTATGTAACGCATGGGATAGAGAACATCTTTTGTTTCAGTCATCTGGCGACGGAGGGTCAGGGAAACAAACAAAAAATGAACGAGATATGGTGCTTACACCGCCGTGGGTGCTGTACACTCAACCAAATGGAGAAAGTTTTCGAGTGTACGAGACACCAAATAGAAAGCGACTGTCTGCAACCTAAACAAACGTAAATTTAAAACTAACAGGTACTCCTTTGAATTCCTATTTGTTGAATTGCGCCTTTTAAACTTTATGGTTGAACAATGTGGTGGTGACACCGAGGCTATACATATGTGTCAATGTCTGGTCCATCGGTAAGGGTCTTCCCACATTGTCCTGTTAGGAGGGGATGTTCACCATAGACTGATCGGGTCACGCGAGATGCTGGAAGCAATTCCCTTTCGCGGAACCGTGTCGAGAGAATGGGCGTGACGAGACGGATTTGAATTGAGTTGCCAAACGGTATGAAAGGACGCGGTTCGCTGACGGAGGCGTCTTGGCCAAAAGCATCTCGGGTTGCCGGCAAGGTAGTGTGGGAGGAGCATAAGCAGCACATTTTGTGGGAACAACCCCTCAGCGCTTGCACATTTTTTAATTCTATCGACCTAGAAGCAAACATAAAGCCTAGACAATACTTAGGTAGTATGTTCGCTACTAGAGGTGGTTTATTCGCTGGCCAGGTCACGCAGGAGGAAGGATCTGTCTATCACAAGCTGTAGCCACATGTTCGCGAGTAGAGCCGTGACAAGGGACGAATTGGATTACCCCTTCTAGAGCCAGTAAAGTAGTCCTGGAGGTGTTCGATACTGGGGTTGATTGGGAAAGGTTTGAAGGCATGCCGTCCTTCCTTGGTTATGGAAGGGTCCGGGTATCTGGTTGGTCGTCAAGAGATCTTCTGGGTGCCATGGGTATAGCCTTGACATGCTTTGGTCGGGAGGTCGTGTCCGGAGAGCCGACCACCTGGTCAATTTGGTCAAGTGGAGGAGCCAGTACTAGATTGCAAAAACTGCATGATCCATATCCATCCCTCCCTTATCCCTTCCATCTTATGTACGAAGTTTGCGTTTACTAACAACATAATATTATCAAAATTATGTATAGGGTTCAGCCATGGAGAGATGCAGAGGAGCCACCAAATAACTAAATGAAACATTCTAGGTATGTATTTTAAAATCTATTAAGACGTATAGGATCATAGATCAACCTTATAGTCTTCCCAGAATTACAGGGGGTACTGCGAGAGTATTAAAACAACGTGCAACATTAGAGACGTAATGGGGATATATTTAGGATAGATTTAGACAATAAGTATCCTTCTTACGTTCAAGAGATGCAGAGAAATTCTTCCACACCTTATCTAAAAGAACCAAAAAGTTACCACACATAGACATTAAATACCTATTCTAGATTTTCTAGTACCTTTGAAACAAAAAGATTCACAACGTAAAGGAAAGGGTTTATTGTAAAGTTTTCCCGGAAGGAGAAAGCCTTTTGCTGTGTTCAGTCACAGGGGTGGGAAAAGCGAGTCATGATTCAAGACATTATTGGCGAATCAAACAGTACGAGAGAAGGATCTACCGTCCGGAGATCGAAACGCAAGAGAGGAGAGGTATTAAAACCTAAGTAAAGGGTTTGACCCATCACATTACTAAAACTCCAATAATGTGACCCAATGTGTAAAAAAAATACCTAAAATATTCTTTGCATCGCGTGCGCTGCGAAAACTATTTATGATAGAATAAAATAATGTACTACGACTTTGCAGAACACATCATTATTTACAAAAAGTGTCGATACATTATATGTCTAACTATTATAGTTATGCCACAATAAGTGTTATTTTATTTAAAAAATTTAAATAAAATGTCACCGCTTGAAAAGGCTCTTTTTTGTATCTTGGTTTTAGTCCTTATCAAAATAAATTACTCCAAATTCAATAATGCTTCAATACCTTTATGTAACGGACATACCATTCGAAAGATATCACGAGTTTAAAAATATAAGTATTAGAAACGTAAGAAAGTATTAGACGCGGGAGGGGAACGGGGACGCAGGGGAAGGTGATTCCGGGAGAAAAATGTATTTATTTGAATATGGCATTGCAACGCATGCCGGGAACTAGCTAGTATAAAATAATTTTATTGAAAAATATTGCATATTTGTTTGTCCAAAAGTCATTTTTGTTGTAGGTTGGTGGAATGTATGTACGTTATAATCTTGTTAATCGACTTGGTCACCAACAAACATGGCTAAATTCATTTCAAGCACAATTTCGATTCTGAATGTGGGTTGTCACAGAGGCGAAATTGATAGTATCTATCACAAGATAGTTATAATAAATTTATTTGTTTCTTTTGTGGTATTCTGTATAAGAGTTTAATGCCAAAACCTTTGTAAATAGTTTTAAGGTCGATTGACATTTAGCATGCTAAATTTTAAATGTGTCACCGCTCATTAATTATTCCATGCAAGATACCAACAATGAACTAACTACAATACAGAGTTGAGATTTAATGGCTTGGTGTATATTGGTGGATATTTATGTAATAAATATGTTGGAAAACATCGTCAGGTAAATCTATGTGAACTTATTTGAGGTTCATTAAAAAAAAATCGATGAGGGACGCGGGTTTGTGTACCCATTTATTGGAAAACCAACACCTCTGCCATAGGTCACCCCAAGTGGTTTGCTACGTTTGGTGACTTATCAGGGGTGCCCGGGTTCATTTGACGACCGGCGTGGTCTAGGGGTAAGGCTCTTGACTCGCAATCCGAAGGGTCGCGGGATCGAATCCCAGCGTGGGCAAATAAAATTTATTCGTGTTATTTCACAATTAATTCATTAAAAATTATAATGTACATATACTTAATATATTTGCGGCACGTTCCAGAGTGGAAGATACTTTCACTTGTCATTCAGAATTGAAACGTTGCTTGAAATGGCTCTAGCCGTGTTTGGTGACCAGATCTTAATAACCAGCTTCCCCACCATTCTCTTCCCCGTCTCCTTCCCCCCCTACTACCTTCAGCCTCACAATATAACCCAATTGGGGATGGCATGGTCTCACTGGCTCCAGACGAGAGCAGCTGGGACTCTTGTGAGGTATTCTAATAAAAAAGGGTGAGGTTTGTCTCGGTCTTGGCAACGAATGTATTTGCGTACCTACTGCATTTCGGGAGAGACTGTTTGAGGAAGACCTTTCCTAGACCTCTCTATCGGCCCATCGCCTTGCACCACAATGTGAGGGATGAATTCTTACGTCATGGACACATTGACCCCCTGAGTCCTATCCGCTCTTCATATTTTTTTCTTTCTCATAACTTCCCCCCCCTTCCTTGCCCTAAAGATTCTCTCAGACATCATCTATAATATAATATTTACTCCTAGACAGAATTTTATTTTTATCCTTTTTAAACGACTTCGAAAAGGAGGAGGTTATTAATTCGACGGTAATTTTTTTAAATTTTATTTTTTAATGTTTTTTACCTCAGAACTTTCGATTGGGTGAACCCATATTGATGATTCTTTTTTATTAGAAATCTATTGCTTCCCGTGTGGTCCCATTTTAATCTGGTCTAGTTCTGACAATGGGATCCATGAGAAAACCATATATGTCTTAAATTTGCAATAAGTATGTGCGCGACAAATGGACGAATAACTCAATATTACGCCAACAGATTTCGATGATTCTTTTTTTGAAGTAAAGCTTCTTTACGCACGCTCGTCACTAAAAATAAAAAAATAAACAAAAAATTAACAAAACAAAAAACGACTTAAAAAAAGGCACTAAAAATTTAAAAAATAATTTCGTACGATTGTTATTTTTGGAGTCGGTGTCAGCCAAGATCTCCACATCTCACCTATAACTACCTTTGTATGTAGTTACCTTGGCTGACACCGACTCCAAAAATAACAATCGTACGAAATTATTTTTTCACTTTTTAGTGCATTTTTTGAAGTAGTTTTTTGTTTTGTTAAAATTTTGGTTTATTTACATTTCCTTGTATCTTTGTGTATGTTTATTTCATTATCATGTATTTTATAGCTGTTCCAAAGTAACAAAAATTTTCAAATTTTCAAAAAAGCTGTTCGTATGAAATCGTGAGTTTGAAAATAATGAATGTTTGAAACAAAACAATCTTATGGGCACCGATAGAGTTTCAATATGCAAAAAACGCATCGTCTAAAGCGCCCATAAGTGTTTGTAGGATAATGTATTTTGTACTTCTCAAGAGATAATAGTAATTTCGATATGAGACCAGTTACAAACTGAGTAGACAATCCCAGTGGTTCTCACCCAGGTGTCGTGGGTTCAATTCATCTGCTAGCGAAGTCCCCCATCATTGCACAAGCAATATTTTCCCACTGTAATGATGTTATCAGTAATTTTATCATGTAATTCATAACCTGGGATTTTGTGAGCATTAAAAAAATAAGAAGATGGTTTAAAGAGAGATACGTAAATACGAATGTTAGAGGGAGCGCGCTAATAAAAAAAATGATTATATTTTAGGGCCATCCAGCCAGCGGCCGAGAACTCGTATTTCATCGAAAGATTTTATAACGATCGTACAGGGCGGTTTCAATGAGAAAGATTAATTATTCTCCGTACCACCTTTTTAAAATAATAACTCAATATCGATTTTATTTCATTCAAAATTTGCTTTCATTTTTACCTACATTAAAAATGGCATGATGATAAAACTATTAAAATGATGTACATTCTGTGATTATTTTTTGATCATAAGTATTCAAAATTTTTCAATAATGTCTAAGCAAAATAAGTGTGCAAAAAAATCTGAAATATATTAGTTTATAAGACGGTAAATAAATAGACAAACTGAAGTATTTTCGTGACAAAACATGTGTGCGGAATTTTTAAAATGATTATATTTGGAATAAAATTAAAAATTTGAAAAGTAGCTTTCCTAGATAATTTATTGATTTATTTTACCGTATGATTAGTACGATTTGAAATGTGTGTTGTATAATACAACATTTTATTTGAAAATTTAAAAAATCTGCCAATGACCAAAGGTATAACTGAATTATAATTAAAATAAATATATTGTTTCATAATTTAAAACATAACTCTATTAGACAAAATTACCATATTTAAAAAATAGCTTTAATTTTTTTTTAGAAAAGAGTCGATACCTACGTCTAGAATATGATTTTAAAAAGACGTATTCCGGATGTGTCTGGTAATTCCCTCTTAAATAAAGCAAGGCTTTTTCACTCGTAAAATCTGCCATAGGTCACCCCAAGTGGTTCGCTGCGTTTGGTGATTTAGCAGGGGTGCCCGGGTTCATGGGATGAGGTTTGTCTAGGTCTTGGAGGCGGATGACTAGGATATACTAAACCCCAGATTCTTACCCACTCCTTAAACCCTTTTCCTTCCCAGAACTCTCCTCTCCTTCCATTCCCTAAAATAACACTCCACACATTATCCCCAAAGATGACATAGACCCTGAGGGCAAAAATGTCTCGACAAATGTCACTGTAAATTTTGTCACATAAAGTCGTTTTAAATAACAGAAAAAGTTGTGTTTTTTGTAGAAGTGTAACCTTCAGAAAATTAAAGCATTCAAGAGTGGGGAGTCTACGAAGAACTGCACAAATAGGAGAGCGATTATACTATCTCACTTCCTAGCAAGCTAAATCCTATAGATGAATGTATTGGTCTCTTTTTAGTATCGCAAATTTTTGTTTCATCGAGTTCCAAATCATAACGGTGCTAAAGAAGTTTTCACTATAAAAAACTACTTGACTGGCCAACTCAGAATGAAACCAACTCAGAAACACCTCAGAAAGTTCATTATGAGTGATAATAAAATATAAAAAAATTGATAAATAGGTTAAGTTACGTTAGGGTTAGGACCTTTCTGAGGTGGTTCTGAATGGGTTTCATTCTGAGTTGACATGGAACCAAAAAAAAAAATATAATTTAGGATATCGTAATAACATCTTTTGTACATGTTGATTATTCCGTTGATTTCAATTGTTACTTCATTTGACCGAGTATGTGTGCAAAGGTAAATAAATGTACACACTGTTTCAATGATAATTGTTTTTAATGTTAATTGTTTTCTAATTCGATTCTGCCTTGTTTAGATTCCTAAGAAAGGCAAGTGAAATGACCCGCGCACGAATATGATATTTCGTATGTTTTTTTATCCAACTAATCGTGAGTAAAGAAGAATAAACCGTTATTAACCCTTTCAGACCGTAAATATGTGTGAAAATACATTGATTTTGATTTTTTGAAGTGAATTTTTCATCTTGAAAATGCCACATTGAGCAAGCTCGTGCAACCTTTATCAGTATGAAAAAGATGTTCTGCAGTCATGATTTCAACCTTGGATTACAAATGCAAATGGTCAGATGCTACCTGTTTTCGGTATTATTTTATGTAATGGAAGCATGAACGCTTACTGAAGAACTAAAAAGGCATCTTGAGACATTTCGAGATGTGGATCTACAGATCTAATAAGCTGGATGGACAGAGTTATGAATGAAGATGTTGTAGTTTGGAAAAATAAAGAAAAGGATGTTTTTATAACAATAAAAATCCGAATACTTCAATATATAGGACATGTGATGAGACATCCAGAGAAGTACGAGATCTTGAATCTCATAATGCAGAGAAAGATTAACGGAAGACGGGGTCCTGGAAAAAGAAGGACATCATGGCTGTTTAACCTGAGACAGTGGTTTGGCCAATCTACTACAAGCTGCGAGCTCACAAACTTCAACACGGCGGACTCCCTTTTAGTTGAGAAAGCCAATAATTGAGCGCACCTCGCAGGCGGCGGGATTCGGATCTTATTTCAAATTTATTCAAAGATCGCACTGAAGCAGCTACCAAGCCGGATCACCGCTCATTTTTTAGGGGAAAGCCTGAGCTATATGCTAGTGCCGCCATATTTGATTTTGCATATACGTTGGCAATACTGGCGGATCCATCTATGAATTTACATTCCCAAACTTCAAAACGCTACGAAAAACTAAAAATACTAATAACTAGACAATTTCGAATTGAAATATTAACTTAAATTTAAATTGGCACTTTGCATGTACTTTTCGGCACTAAAAGTGAGTTAATTATTTAACGAGGTCTTTAGTCATATTTGAACCACTTTCATTTCTCAAATATCGAACGGAATAAATTTTTTAATTAAGTCCACGCATAGCATATATGATTTCTTTCAATTCTAAGAGCTTCGCTAGTTTACTTCCATTCATTCATAAGCCAGTTATTTTGCTTAACGATCAAAATTATTCAAAAAGTTGTATATAGTGACAATTTATCTTACAAAGGAGAACGCGCTAAAATTGACGATTTTTGTCAACCGACTATCGAAATCATTTGTTGACCGTGCTCATAAATAACGCCAACTATCCTTCGATGACGAATTTAGTCAACATGGTATTGATAAAGGGATTTTATCAATCCACCTTTCAATATTCAATGTACTAACAATAGACAAAATATACAAAAAAATCAATACCACAAACTTTCAAATAAATACAGCTAGCCACTGGAGCGCTTTTTGCCACAATATGGAACTATTTAAAATACCTCGGATTGCTTTGCTGCCAATTTTGGAAATTTTTTCCATATTTGTAAGTAATTAAGTAGAAGTTTAAGATTTTATCATATTTTTTTTATAAATCCCACGAATATGTAATAATCGACAAAAGATAGGCGAATACATTGGCTATGTAGAACTAAAATCTTTTTTTTTTTTTCTTATTTTTAAAAGAAAGACAAACATTCCCGGGTTACGAATAACCCAACAATGTTTGAAAATCTCCTACTACCACCACAGAAAGCCGAAAATGTTGCTTGTGTTGTGATGGAGGACTTAGCCAGCCGAGGAATCGAACATGCGACGCCCGGGTGAGACCCAAAGCGCTATGCCCACTCAACCACTGACCGGTTAAATCACTTTGTATGTCTTTATATTAAAATTCAGAAGGATGATTTCTTAATGTGGGCGAAAAATATTCAAAATAAAACCACAAAAATCTCAAGCAATCGGAGAAAAAGTTTTAAATTGCGCTGTCAGTCCCGTGGCTAAATAACTTACATTTCAATTTATCAGCAAGATATCAGAATAGTATTAAAATCCTAAAATTTAATACCAAGCACATTCAAATTACCTGTCTGTACCTAGGTTATAACTTATTTCAACAACCCCCCGTTTAACTCTAAAAATCATCGAAAATAATCATGAACTCCAACTTAAATAGAAAAATTACCCGAAACTTCTGTAAGAGTTCATATCTTTTTATTATTGTTTCATTTAAAACCTGAAATTTATTTATTACTAGCATAAATTCCCTCACCAAACACAAGAACCTCGTCTATTTATGGCGAGGAAAGGATATTTTTATATTAATTTAAAACTCTGTATAACACGAAAAAAATGTATTCTTATTGTAAAAACATACAAATATTAAATTTAAAAAAAAACCCTTGTTAGACTCCAGTAGTAATAGTTCAGGCCTGAAAGGGTAAACTCAGAATTCCTAACTTAGCGGCCTGTGTCAAATCTAAAATTGCAAATTGCGGCGAAGGTTTACATTACTCGGGGACGTGTGATTGTAAACGGTATTCTCAGCATTATTATTTTATTAGATTCTAGTTGAAAGAGCTACAATAATGACGGAGAAACATAAGAATTTCTTACAACTTACGTAATTTTAGCAGACATTCTTTGGATGTTGACTTAAGGCTCCGTAGTTATCATTCGAAAAGAAGAAGAATATTACTGTAAATTGTATAAAAGTGAGATAATATGTACTAACTAATGTAAGAGGGAACAAGCTAATATAAAAATAATACAATTAATGGGCGTAAGCCACTAATGTGAAAATGTTTAATAAATCATGACTAATTTAAAATAAAGCAAAAATTTCTCGCTAAGCAATAATATCTAAGTAGCTTTTCCCTTAAAAAATTTGGCATTTTTTTCAGATGGTCAAAATATTTTCGCTTTGCAATAAAATGCAAATATTTGGAATGTTTCTGAGCACATTCAAATTGTTTTAGAAAGGTGATGAAATACGCTTTCAAATTATATAATTCTAAATAAACATATATTTTTTAATTATAAAAATTTTGCATACAAACATAAAAAGTTTTAAAAATTGCTCACCTTACGTTTTTTCTAACTAAAGTTACTGATAATAAAAACATATACATATTTTATAAGACAAACGAATACATATTGTAATCTCACTTTTTTGTCGCTCTATGTAAAAATAATTTATAAAAAATTCCCGAAGTTTCAATTTTTTTTTTCAATTTCCGACTCCAAACTTTGTATACATAAAAGTGTACATTTTACTTTTTTGGTGGCTATTTTTTAAATATGAATTTAAAGCGTGGTATTTTCCCTTTCTAACACCGTTTAGAACATATTTCTCATTATGATAGTAAGGGAGTTACCTATGTGCGTTGAGACAAATATGGTCTGCCATTCGACGGGTTAACACTAGAAGCGCGGGCGTCCCAAATTTGACCCATTTCGATGTTCTTCCTGCTCTAGTCAATATTTTAATATGCGTACAATCGTTATTTTTTTGACTTTTCATGAAATATGATGATTATTATTTATAAGAAACTTGAACCACGTAAATGCAATATACATATTTTTTTATCCAAATTCACCTCTAAGTACGGTTGGGTCAATTTTGACGCAGTCATGGGTATCAGAGTTAAACATAATCTAAGTTTAGTTAATCCAAGTTTCAAAATACCCAACAAATACAGACAAAAGTTCTGGTTTGCTGTAGATAGGGACTCTAAATATATGGTTAACGCATTTCCGTATCTAGGCAAGGACGACGTCAGGTCAAATGACGAACGTCTTGGGGATTACGCAGTGAAAAAATTGATGCAGCCACACCTAAAAAAAGGAAGAAATATCACTTGTGATAACTTTTTCACGTCTCTACCTCTTGCTGAAATTCTAAAATCATATGTCATAAAAACATTCTATCGTAATTACTAGTTTTATTTGAATATATCTTCACATTACTGTAGCAAAACTAAAATGACCATAATTGACCCATCCGCGTTTCTAGGGGAGCCAGGGTACACGTAGAAATGCTAGCTTCTAAATCTAACTTTTAAAATATCAACAAAATATTCTAAATAAACTCGCATGTAAATTTAAGTGAAAAAACATGGACAGTATTAAAAATAATGAATAAATATCTGTATAGACCGGTCAGTGGCTGAGCTGGCATTGCGTTTGGGTCTCACCCAGGCGTTCCGTGATCGATTCCTCGGCTGGCTAAGTCCTCCATCACATTTTCGACTCAAGCAACATTTTCGGCTTACTGTGGTGATTTTACTTTGGAGATTTTCAAATATTGTCGGGTGATTCGTAAGCCGGGAATGTTTGTCTTTCTTTTATTTATGAAATTTAAAAAATTAAAAATAAAGCATGAAACGATTAAAAGAGACGAGAAAAAAATTTACGTCAGCTCTACCTATATCATCATTGGGGATGCTGTGTGGAGGGTCTTTTTAGGGAAAGGAAAGTGAGGGAGTTATAGGAAGGAAAAAAGGTATAAGGGCTGTATAGGAATCCAGGGGTCCAGGAGTGTCGGACGTATGAATCGATCCCTCTGTGGCGACCAGAACGGTCGCTTGCAATTGTATTGCAAGGCAATGGGTCAAGAGAGTCTGACTGGAGAAGTCAAAGGGACTCCCTCAACCAGTGTCTCTCGATCCAGCCTGCCATGCAACTGGTGGGCCGACGCATCCGCCGCCAAGACCCGGAAAAACCTCACCCCATGAACCCGGGCACCCCTGCTAAGTCACCAAACGTAGCAAACCATCAACTATGGCAGAGGTGTTGGTTATGCAATAAATGATTCACGCGGAGGTGGAACACTCATACTCGCCTCCCAAACTAACGGAATTAATAACGGAACCACATGTTTTTCCACACAATGATCAACAAAAGTTTTCCAGTACCACACAATGATCACATATGATCAACAAAAGTATAAAAAAACTCGCATATATATCGCTAATTCGTGCGTTAGCCAAGCCATTCTTATAAGGTCCCACTTAAAAAAAACTCTTACAGTAAAACACTTGCTTAACAATCTTAAAATAGCATCCCAACAAAAAAGCAGACGAGAATTATTATTATTACTGATTCTAGGTCATGTTTGATTCATCAATTTTTTTAACTTGATTTTTTGTTCTGATTCAATTGAAGCGACTCAGACGGCCTTGAACTATCGACTCGATTTAATTGAGAGAAAAAAATCGTTGAATAGATTGATTGTCTTGTAACTTCCGCTGCGATAATCGACATCGTGTGCATTGTTACGTCGATATAATCGGCTGTCTGTGTTGAATTGATTGAGTTTGATTGTGAGTTAATTTGTTGAATTGGACAATTGAATCAACATGTTGCTTCATTAGTTTTGATGAACTGACCAAAATAGATTTTTTGACTTATTATGTTTTTTTTTTAAGTAATGTGATTATGACTCTAATAACGAGGGTTTTCTAAATGCTTGCATTTTATTTAATTTCGATTCAGTAAGGAACATGTGAGATTTTAGTAATGCGCTTTTCAGAATTATTATTTTTTTTTTTAAGTTAGCTTTAAACAGGAGGCCCGATGAAAAAAAATACTCCTTTCCGATGTTATCTTTGGGGATGCTGTGTAGTGGGTATTTTTATAAAAGAGAGGAGAGGAAGTCCTGGGAAGGAAAAAGGTATGAGAAGGGAGTACGAATCTGGGGACAATGTATACAGAAGTAATGGATGTATGAATTCATCCCTCCCAATGCGGTGCAAGGCGATGGGTCAAGAGATTCCGGCTGGAGAGGTCTAGGTTAAATCTTTTCCAATCAGTCTCTTCTAATGCGGTGGGCAAACGCATTCTCTGCCAAGACCTAAACAAATCTCACCCCATGAACCCGGACACCCCTAATAAGTTACGAAATGTAGGGAACCACTTGGGGTGACCCACGACAGGGATGTTGGATATTAAATAAAAGGTTCCCGGGGTGGTGGACACAGAAGTCCCCGAGAAAAACAATTTCCCTCGGAGCCTATGTCATTTTTAGGAATGTTAAGTGCAGGGTATTTTTAAGGAAAGGAAGAAAAGGAAGTTCTTGTAAGGAAAAAGATGATTGGGATAGGTAGGAATCTGGGAGTCAGTGTATCAAGGAGAGACGGACGTATTAATCCAAAGCTTCCACTGCAGTGCAATCAAAAGGTCTCTCTCAACCAGTCTCTCCTGATCCGGCTTACCACGCAGTAGTCTGGCAAACGCATTCGTTACCAAGACCTAGACAAACCTCATACCATGAACCTGAGGTAACCTATGGCAGGAATGTTGGTAATTAAAAAAATGATTCCCAGTCGGCGATACACATACCGCCCACCAAATTGAAGAATTATAATAAGCCAATAAATAAATCAATTTTGATGGTTTATAGGCAACTTTGGCAATTTGATTATTTTGACTAACGAGTTTGACAAACCCTGGTTTATCTAAATATTCTCCCCACTTACTTTGGTTTCCGTGTTTGTTCCTGGGAATGGCACTGGCGGCGTGGGATAGTTATATCCCCTCGATGGGGGCAGGTAGCCCTGGGGCGCAGCCACGACAGCCCCAAGCACACTGCATACGACGGCCAAACAGACGGACACCTGGAATAAATATATATTTTTTAAAATTTTCAGTCTACTTAAAACATTTGTATATATACCGATCGACCAATTGATTAGTCAGGCATCTCCGAAAAATCTAAATTTGAGTTGGGAGCATTTGGAACGGTATTCACATAAAAGAGCATGTCACAGAAAACATGCAACAATAAAAGCTTGTGCGCCTATAATTTGAAAGTTCATAATTTAATTCAGAAGTTTAGTAATAATATTATCTTACATCCAAATACTAGCTTTTATCATAGATACTTAGTTAACCACTGGAGCGACAGCGCATTTGAAAACTTTTTCTCAAGATCATTTCTTAAATTTTTCTCCAACATTAAAAAAATCAAACCTTCGAATTTTAACATGGAGGTATAAAAAATTATTATAGAGATTTATAGTCAATGAAATAACATGCATTTTATCGTTTATCTCATATTTGTACGATTTATAAAAAAAATCGTTAAATTTATAACCGCGCAAATCCTGCATGGTTGTTATTTTGAAACTGCCGTGAGAGGTACTTATTGGAGTTAACATTGAAAATTTTCGATTTTTGTATATTGTCTGTGGTATACTTGATAATTAAAGGTGCATACAATGGAAAAAGGACATATTTTAACCGTAAACAGCTGATTATATATGATATTTTAAACATTTATTTTTATCATCGTTCTAAAATACTCTACTAAGTTCGGATTTGCAAAACTATGGTCATAATAGATAAAACATTTTAATAGCTTCGTTCTTAATCCAAAATAATAAGCGTGGGAGCTGCAAATATATATTTTTTAAATTGCCGAATCAAGGAGATACCTAATTGCCATTTTTTATCTGAAAAGCAATTGGAGACATTAAAAATGGCGCCAATATATGGCAAAAATCGCTACAGTGGCTAAATGCACAATTGCACATTCTTATTTTGTTATTATTGTAATACTGATACCTTCCTTTGTACCACTGTGTAATGTCATATATCACTTGAATATAGAAGCCATTTTGTGGCGTTTAAATAAATATTTTCAGCATTTAGCCATTTAATTTCAACTCGCAATTTTAAGGTCTCTTTTAATTTGATTTCATCCCTTCTAGAAGGTTCTTCCAAGAGGCAAGCGTTTTCACCTTTCTTTTTATCTAACCCTCATCGAAATAAATGTATTTTTTAAATCTGTAATTCAAGAATCTAAAAATTAGTTATTTTTGGAGCCAAATATAGTATGTAGTTATTATTTTAGTTTAATTACTATACACCAAATAAATCATCTATTTACCGTACAAGATTTCAAAAAGGAATAAAGAAATTCAACTTATTAATATATCATTCGTCCAGTTGTTTAGTCAGAAATTATCTTCTAAATTCTTGACAAATCGATTCCAATTTCGAAAATGGCCATTAAAATAACTTTATTTAAAAAAAAAAATACCGTCGAATTGATAACCTCCTCCTTTTCGAAGTCGTTTAAATATTTCTTATAGGTAGGTCTGGTAGGTATATAATTTATCACTTGTCTGAATCATTCATAAATCAGTTCTAATTTTGAATAAGAGACATACGTTCAAAGCAAACTTGAGTTCATTGAACCAGATTTTCGAAGACAACCGACATTAGTATGTTTGATAATTAATGCATCGATATTTAAGCTGCACGTTCTGCTACCTAAATACTAAATAAATCAAGTTAGCAAAGTGAGTAATTAATACTGTTAATATTTCAATTTATTATGCTATAAATAAAGATTTAATTGTGTTGGTGACGAAATATAAGTCAATTTTGACGGGTTTTGTTACTGCTCGTGCGTTGATGTTTTTTTTCATACAATTTTGGCTAAGCCATTTTTTTATCAGATATCTAATGCAAATTATTTAGCACAGAATTTGAATTTTTAAAAGTAAGTAAATACAGATAAAAATAAATTTATACATTACTTTAACCATATGAGCATTTATGGCCACATTTTGGTCCATTTTCAAACACCTCGAGCGCTCGCTGGCCAAAATGTGGCCAATAAAGAGATATTTTAAAACATTTATTGGAATTATTTCAAAAGCTCTCGCGCATTCTATACCTCGATCCTCGATTATTCACAAAGATAACTTAGTATTTTCACTTTTCAACAAGAGATATCTCGCATATCTTTTAAATTATTTGTTATTGACATTTCGCGAACCGAAAGTATTGAAATATTTTTTCTTACAAATATACATTATCATCTTACATTGTCATGTGTTCCATATTGAAATTGACGTTAATAGAATTTAAATTTTATCTGTAAATATCAACTTGACTCTAGACAATATACAGAAGTCGTAATATTTAATATTTTCCAAGAGTATGCCAATT
This sequence comes from Limnephilus lunatus, assembly GCA_917563855.2. Lineage (NCBI taxonomy): Eukaryota > Metazoa > Arthropoda > Insecta > Trichoptera > Limnephilidae > Limnephilus > Limnephilus lunatus. The sequence goes on from OU830592.1 coordinate 120,583,850, forward strand.
CTTAAGTAAATAATGCGCAGAATTCAAGCGTTTTTTATTTTTTATTGTATTTATTACTTGCTGGAGCAATCCCGATGAGTTACAGAACTCATTTTAGGACAGGAGGAAAATTCATGGGTGTGAGGAAATAGTTACAGTTTTACTTGGAAAATGGATATTAAAAATATAAGTTTCACATACAACATAGACAAAAAATAAATTTAAGAAAAAAAAAACAGATTGAGTGAGCAAACAACAATAGAAAATAATTAAAGAAACAAAAAACAAGGTTATACAAATGGGGATGATTATGATTACAAATAAATGGAAAAGAAAAGAAGAGAAAAGGAAACAAGACAAATGAGACATGATAAGAAAATTTACATAGTTTCATCCTTAAACGTATTTAAAAAATATTCTTTTAAAGCATTATTCTGAACTTTTTTATTTTGCTGGTTTCCCTTGTACATATCTGGAAGCGAATTATATAGTGTATAGGCAACATAGTTCAGAGATTTTATCCCATATTTTGTTGTGTGTGTTTGAGGTATGCGGATTTTATTGCTATTTCGAGTATTGTGAGTGTGAATGTCTTGATTGTAAAGTGGCTTGATGTTAGTGTGAGTTGATTGTTGAGTAATTTGTAGGATGGTGATTTCATGTTTAGGAAATACTGTGATTGGAAGAATACCGGAAACTGAATAGATGTCTTTGACATGGGTGTCCCATGGAAGTCCAAAAACATTTCTGAGAGCTCGGTTTTGAACCACCTGCAGATCAGCTATCAATTTCTTTGAGGCAAATCCCCAGATACAGCAGAGATAAGAAAGGTGTGAATGTACCATGGCGTAGTACACTGATGTTAGTAAAGGAATGGGTAATAATCCTTGGAGTCTATATAGTACACCAGTTATGGGGGTAATTTTCTCCTTTACATGATTTATGTGGAGATCCCACGAGAGTTGGGAATCTACGATCAGGCCCAAATATTTTGTGCTCATTTTCTTTTCGAGGCAGTTATCACCAACTTTGATATTGAGGCTGAAATTTTTCTTGTTACCAAAAAGTATATAATGAGTTTTTTTTACGTTAAGAGTTAGTTTGTTTATTCTTAACCAGCTTGTGAGTTTAGAAAAAAAGTTTTAGTTAACGAATAAAAAAAGGATATTTTATATTTTTTATAAAGGAGAATAAAATTTGTTCCAGCTTACATAGGTCTCATAGAAATCATTGTATATCCCTTATTATCATAATGAGAAGAATGATTTAAACGGAATTGGAAAGATAAAACAACAAGCTTTATATTAAATTAACCACAACATAATTCAAATGTACATCTTTGTGAAACCAAAGTTTCCTGCCGCAAATTTAAAAAAAAAAACTATGAAACATTGAGAATTTTTTATGAATTATTTTTACATGAAACCACGAAAAAGTTAATTGAAAATAACGTTTATAATATAAACCGTTTTTTAACCTTTTTTATTTTTGCATTCAAAAATTTTAAATTTCAGAAATTATATATTTATTTAGAATTACAAATTTTTGAATGCATATTTTTTCAGCTTTCAAAAACAGTTTTTAATGTTTGGATACGTTCAGAAATATTCCATTTATCAGGATTTTATTGCAAAGCTGTTTACATACCTTCCGTCAAAATAGGCCCGAGGCCTGATTGGTTAAAAGTTTCGTCCGTATAATACACCATAATTGTTATATGATTATAAATTAGTGTTTGCGTACCAATTTTCCCATCAACACTAGTTACCAATTATACCAATTATTTAAATTATTAAAACCGCCTGCGGTATATTTCGTTATTTTTTATAAATACCATATTTCACATTATTTATTCATCTTTGAAGCAGCATTTTTTTAAATGTGAATACCTCCCATCTGCTCCCGTCTGGAGCCAGTGAGACTCTGGCATCCACAATTGGGGTATGTTGTGAGGCTGAAGGTAAGAGGGGAGGAAAAGGAGATGGGGAAGAGGAAGGTGGGGAAGTACCTGGCTATTCAGATCTAGTCACCAAACATGGCTATAACCATTTCAAGCAACGTTTCAATTCTGAACGGTGGTCTCACGGTACTGAGAGTTTCCATTCTGTGATAAAGCATACAAAATATTTGCATTTTTCGATTTTCAATCAAATTGATTTTTATATGATAAACGTAGTCCCGTGAAAAATCACGGGTTATTATAATTACAATTTTGAAAAAAACAATTAAAATAATATATATTATATATTATGGTGGTACCTCTTTAATGCTTCTCTGAATTATTCTTAACACATGCAGTTATAATTTTGAAAATTAAACATAAAATTGAAATCAAAACAGATTTTCAGAGTTCATTGAACCAGAGCTACGGACAGACACACAACTGTGCGTATTAATTTCCGTTGTGAAACTGTCTGTGAGTGATTGAAACTGTGGTTCAATGAACTCGGCTTTGTTTAAAAAAAATTAAATTGGAACTGACGTGTCATGACTTTAGACAAGCGATAAGGTACCTACCTATCTTTAATATATAGTATTTTAACAGTAAATAATTTTAATTGATATTTTCAAAATTGGAGCGGATGAGTTAAGAATTCAGGTTATTTCGTGATTTTTCACGGGTATATAGAGCAAAATTATTAATAATAATAAAGTTAACACATTATTAACCCATTACCTCCATGACGATGTCTATAGGCATCAAAAAAATAGATGAAAAGTATGATTTTTTTTCACTGTGAATAAAGCTAAATCCCACCAAGTTTTTATGCAGCACTTACAGATTGGTATGTTAGCTTTCAATAATTAACATCATTTAATAAATTTGATTAATTATTATATTTTTAATAATTTTTTACTAAAACCCTGAAAATAGACCCATTTTGAAATAAAATAAAAAAAATTAAAACAGAAAAAAATAAAACATGTGTGAATCACATATTGTTATCAAAAGGTTAAATGGTTGGCAACACTGTTTCAACATAGTATTTTATGCATAAGATGACCGCTAGATGTCACTGAAATCAGTTGATGCCTGCGCGCAACGTTTGGAGGTTAGCTGTCACAGTGTTTACATACGTTTTTGGTTAACTTTACTTCAAACAATACGGTTTTTTAGTGTTTTTGTGAGTGATTTTTATTAAAATTAGTAGTTTGTCTGCGGTTTTCGTATATTTTGATCAAACATGTCGAAAATACCTACTTCTTCGACTCTTATTCGTCGTTATAATACGAAACCATTAAATCACGATGAAATGATAGCAGAGTTGGAGCGCTCTTTTAGCGATTGTGAAAGTGATGACAATAATGTGCACGCTGTTGTTGTGATTCCTCCAGATAACGTCGATGAACAGACGGACGAAGAGCATATTGACGATGATTTGATGGCATTTAACGAAGATGCGGAGGTGGATAACTTTCGAGATATTGCCGGCACATTCGTTATCGAGCGCAACATCGAAATTGAGAAAATTGATGAGTCATGCCATGCCGAGCATGAACCAGATGATTTCGCTAATGACCTTGACTGGAATCAGCCTTCGACATCATCTGGTACGAGTCGTAACACCTTGCGAATATCTATTTCAAATGCACCACTAGCCAAAAAATCAAAACTACAGTACAAAAAGAAGTCTCACTATAAACAAAAGTGGTCTAAGGCATTGAAAAGAAACACCAGCCATATCTGTTGCGTTCCTGAACCGCTGAATGTGGTGCATAAAGATATGTACGAAAAGTTGAAGTCTTATAATGCTTTCCAATTGTTTTCATTATTCTTTGATGACGAAGTGCTTCAGTTTATTCTTGAGAGTACAATCAAATACGCTCGATTTAAAAGCAATACCGAATTCCAGTTAGATATATACGAATTGAAGCGTTTTCTTGGTTTTCTTGTGTTGACCGGCTACAATACATTGCCATCTACCACAGATTATTATTCGTCTGACCCGACCTTGGGTGTAAGCATCATCAAAAAGGGAATTAAACGACCACGTTTCGAGCTTATAAAGCGCTATATACATTTTTGCGATAACAACAATCTAGATAAAACCGACAGAATGGCTAAGGTATAGTAGCCATAACATAAAGTTTTTTATATTTATTATTCTCGACTAAAGTTAATCGTTCCATCTTTCCTTGTAGGTTCGTCCATTGTTCAACATGCTGAACGTGAAATATCTTCAATTTGGTGTTTTTGCACAAAAACTTTCCATCGACGAGCAAATGGTGCCATATTTCGGTCGACATTCTTGCAAGATGTACATTCAGAATAAGCCAATCAAATTTGGCTACAAGATTTGGTGTCTTGCTTCCTCCGAAGGCTACCTGTTCCAAGCAATGCCGTATTCCGGAGCATCTGATACATACGACCCCGAATTAGGTCAGGGATCGTCCGTCGTACTGTCTATGATGGAATATATAGAGTTCCCCGCACGCCATGAGCTTTTTATGGACAATTTCTTCACATCTCACCATTTGATGTGTATCCTGAAGGATAAGAGAATGTGCGCTACTGGCACATGTAAACCAGTTCACTTTCCTAACCTTGAAGCTTCAGGAAAGTTGAAGACAGGAAAGCAATTGCCTAAAGGTAACATTTTCTTTTATATTTATTTCCCTTGTGCATAGCGTTCATTTACCTAGTCAAAGTGTACCTCTCACCGCTTTTATAATTACAGGTGAATTTGATGCGGTGGTAGACGTAGAAAACCAAATCCTCGTATGCCGTTGGCAGGACAACCGTGAAGTAACAGTTGCCACGAACTATGATCGAATGGAGCCAGTAAGTCAAGTGCAGCGTTGGCAGAAATCGAAGAAAGACAAAAAAGGCAAAGTTTTGGAGGAAGCATACAAAAAAAAAATCGATTGCCTGGCGCCAATACGAAATTATAATTTAGGAATGGGTGGAGTAGACCTCCATGATAATGGTATTCAAAATTATCGGGTCAACATTCGGTCAAAGAAGTGGTACTGGCCTTTATTTGTATCTTGCCTCAGCAGCGCTCTTGTAAATGGATGGAAGTTGCAATGTTTCTTGAGGAAGTACGAGCATGTTATGGGAAACCAGATGACTAGGCGACAGAGAAAACCTTCCCAGAAGGCATTCCGTGTGGAGGTTACCCGTACTCTTTTATTGTCTTTTCCAAATCAGGTCAATGCCGAATTCGGAGAATCTCGTGTAAAGGAAGGCCATGACGCAGAAGATGGGAATCATGTGCCTCGAATGCAAGAATTTCATTTGCCATATCGTGGAGAAACTCGTATTCGTTGTGCTCTGTGTAAAAAAAATCCAACGGTCTATCGATGCCGGGCCTGCAACCGCGCCCTTCATTTTGACTGCTTCGAACGGTATCACTTAGAGAATAATTTGGTTAGATTTGGTTAGTTTTCCTCATTCTTTAATGTTTTTTCTAATATTGAATTATTTGTTATTTTGCGTATTTTCCATAAATAAATTGTTTTTTCATTGAATTATAAACAATGGCAATTATTTATTTTAAATTATCAATATAAATCATACAGTTTACTGCATTTTACCCATAGTTGACGTACATTTTGCTTAGGGGGGTTACCTCCAAGCGTTGCGTTTGAGCATCAATTTTCTAGAAGCTCTGGTGAAAGGGTGGGGGGGCGGAAAATTCTAAAACTGATTTTGGGCACTCCTTTAAGTCTATACTATCGGGTTATAATAATGATTCAAGTTTATAAAAATAAAAATAAAATCATGGAGGTAATGGGTTAACGTGATATGTTACTTTCATTATCTAAAAACGAAATTAAATTATGATTGAATCATGTAATATAGATTTTTTGTTTGTTTGTGATTTTCTAAATTGGACCATTAAAAACACATTATATATTAAAAATATATCATAATTATTTTAAAGGTATAAAAACTTTTTTTATTACTCATTATAATGATATTTTCAAATGAGTTTATAGCGCCCTTGGGGCGTATTTTCACATGAACGGAGTTACTAAAAGACTAAATTTTTTATTTATTGATTGTCTCACAAAAAACATCAATGCACCAACGTCCTTTTATTTTTATTTCGCATTATAAGCAATAATTTCCGCTTTTAATAATGGTATTAGGAGTATGGATATTTTTCTCAATTCGGTTCCTCATTGTTGAAAATCGTGAACACTACTCCAATTTCGGAGGTCGCGGGTTCCAATCCGGGCGCGCTGAAAATATTTTATTTGATTTAATTCTGTTTAAAAATAATATAAAGTATATTTGCGATACATTTCCAGAGTGGAAGATACTCTCATTATCGCCGTAATACCACCATTCAGATTTAAAATGTTGCTTGATAACCGCATTTGTTGACTAGATCTGAATAGCCAGGTACTTACTCTTCCTCATCTACTTTCTCTATCCACTACCTTCAGCCTCACAACGTACTCGTATTGGGTATGCCATAGTCTCACTGGCTCCAGACAGGTTCAGTAGGGACTCTTGGCCAGTATTCACATAAAAAAATCACGTCATACTTTTTATGTATTAGGCTTGAACTTGTCAATTACGTTAACTTTTATTGCATTTTTGTCAATGTACGCAGTTTTGGTTTAGTAAATGGACGCAGTCTGTTATATACCAAAAATCAAACAATGCTAGGTTTTTCATAACTTACAAATATTTGTATTTCTGCATTTATTTAATTATATGCCTAACAATGCTTTTATATAAAAGTGATATATGAAATCGTAAGTATGCAATGTGTATATGAGATTATCTGTTTTGCCAATGTAGAAAATAATTATGATGTCAATAGGTGTAATTATAAAGTAATAATAAAATAGCTATATATCGCACTTGAAGTGAAATGGCACAAAACTGCGCTATACAAATATAATATTATATGAATATATGACCTCTCAGAAATGTTTTTGCACTTTTATAGGACATCCGTGTCAGAGACATCTACTCAGTTTCCGGTATTCTTCCGACCACAATACTTCCTAAACATGAAATCACAAGCACCATCCTACAAATTACTCAACAATCAACTCACACTAATATCATGCCACTTAAAAAACAGGACATCCATACTCACAATAATCGAAATAGCAACAAAATTCGCGTACTTCAAACACACTACAAAATATTGGATGAAATCTCTGAACTACACTACACTATACACACTATACGATTCGCTTCCAGATACAAGGGAATCCAACAAAATAAAAAATTTCAGAGTAATGCTTTAAAAGAATATTTATTAAAATAATTGTTTTGGTACGGAATAAATATTTATTTAATTTTTTATAAGAAAAACCGGGAAGAGCGCGTTAACCAATTTCGCTATTGCCACCTTCTGTCAAACCGTCATATTTGTCAATTTCATATTTTCAAATTTTAGAATTACATTATTATCAACTAATTATTTTTCTCCATATTACGGGCAACTACTAAATATTTATTTATTTAATGTTGTTATACGTCCATAGGGGTCTTAACGTAGATTATAAAATAATATTTAAGTTATCGAGGATTACAAATACATAGAATTAATAACAAAAGTTATAAAATTGAATAATTTTAAGAATATGCAATTAGTTTTTGAAGAATATAGCATAAAACCGTGAAATATTTCAAACAATATAATATTTGACAATAATATAGAACAAAATTTAATATAAAAAATTAGAATAACAAATCAAATCTTTAATTATATCATACCCACGCTACAATAATTTGATTCCACAAAGTGTTGGTTTAAATTGCAATTTAGATTATAAAGGGATTCAGTGAATATATCTACAATACCACCAAACTTGTTGCCTAAATCATGCATCCTATTGGTAAGTGAGTGTGATTGATAGATGGTTGTGTATGTGTTGCAAAAGAATGTTATATTTTGTCTAGTATTACTTATGGAGTTTAATAGTAGCAACGATGGCAGGGCTGTCAATTAGGTTGTTCATGACTCTGTATGATAAAATTAGGTCTTAAATGATTCTTCTGTCAGACAACTTAATTAAATTATGTCGATTAATCAAACTTAAATAATTAATGTTTTGTATTGGAATTTTGAGCTTGAAATTTAAGTACCTAATACATTTGTGTTGAACCCGTTCTATTTTATCAAGAATGGTTTTGAACATAACAACCTTATTTATTCTACTTATGCCAGCTTCACTTTTCTATGAACATTTCGCAATGATCTGTTTTCCCATCGTTACTACGGCTCGGCTGTATTTTTGCAATAAGTGATTTTTTTCTCCACAGTTATTATATTTAATTTACGAAACTTTACCGCTTTGTTTAGCACCAAAACCCGACTTGTCTGGAGAGCGTGTTGTATACATCTACCAACGATAAGTTTGGTGCAATAATATAATAAAAAAAGATCACGCGAAATTTCATTCAATGTTGGTGTATTTCGTGATTGAAGTCCGATCTTTCTATGTTCTTTAAATTTCATATTCATAACTCTGTTTCACCATATTTTTAAGAAATTGAAATGGAATGACATTAAAATATTTTTTTGCTAAAATACTATTTTATATTAAATATAGGAAGGTTGTAATTAGGAAATTTTGAATGTGATGCTTAAATTTAAAACAAATCCAAGTTCAATCACAGTTAAATCACAACAATCAAATCCGAGTTCAAATCACAGTTAAAATTTTAAGGTTTGATATGTAACTGCGGTTCTATAACACTGAAAATCTGGTTTGATTTTAATTTTATGTTTATTTAAATATTAGGTACCTACTAAATAATTGCAATTCATGTCTGATAAATGAAAGTTTTAGCGAAAATTGTATGAAAAAAACATCAACGCACGAGTAATAACAAAACCCGTCAAAATTGACTTATATTTCGTCTCCAACAAAATTAAATCTGTGTTTTATTTATTTATAATTTATAGCATTTAATTACTCACTTTGTTAACAGTATTAATTACTCACTTTGCTAACTTGATTATATTTGATATTAAGGCAACGGAACGTGCAGCTTAAAGATCGATACATTCATCATCACACGAACTAATTTTTGGTTTTCTGTGCGTTAGTCAAGCGTAAATCTGGTTCCATGAACTCTAATTTGCTTTGAATTTAAGTGTTATTTTCAAAATTTGAACTGATTCTATGAAGAGTTCATACGAGCGATAAATTATGTACCTACCAGACCTACCAACGAGATAACAGAAAATTATTTTAATACCGTTTTAAAATTTTCAATTGGTTTATCAAGAATTCTGAATATCCCGTGATTTTTCATGGGTCTGCGCTAGTAGACAATAAATTATGTTAATTGATACCGCATTTACAATATTGAAATTAAGGTAATACTAATAAAGCTTACATAATCTACTCTTTCGTAGGTGTCGCGAGTTTAATTATTTTAGGGAAAGCACCTTTTTACTTTATACTTCAAAATATTATGATAAATTGATTATTTGCGACCGTACATATGAAACACATGGTCGACACATAAATAGTTTATATGGAACCACAGGTACTCGTAATAGTTTTGATGAAGATTACAATGTAATACATATTATACGGATTATGATTGCTAATCCATACAACGTACGAATTGCCAAAAGCTGAATTATGACAAAGCGAGCATAAAGTTAAGGGCCATTAACCAGCCAGCGGCCGAGAATTCATATTTCTTCGAAATATGTTCTTATGAACGTACAGGGCGGTTCTAATGAGAAAGATTAATTATTCTCCGTACCAGCTTTTTAAAATAATAACTCAATATCAATTTTATTTCATTCCAAATTTGCTATAATTTATACCTATGTACATTCAAAAATGATGAAAGGCGTGATGATAAAACTATTAAAATTATGTCCTTTTTGTAATTAGTTTTTTATTACAAGTATTTATTATTTTACAATAATGTCTAAGCAAAATAAGTATGCAAAAAAAAAAACTTAAACATATTAGTCTGTAAGACCGTAAATAAATGGACAAACTTAAGTATTTTCGTCACAAAACACGTGCCCGGATCTTTTTTAAATGATTTTATTTAAACTAAAGTTAAAATTCTGAAACATAGATTTATTTTACTGCATGAATATATGATTTTAAATGTGTGTGCATAATACAAGATTTTGTTCGAAAATTTGACAAATCTGCCTATGGTAAAACTTTATTGTACTGAAAATAAATATATTTTCTCAATATTTAAAACATAACTTTGCTAGATAAAAAAACAGTGTTTTGAAATCAATTTATAATTTCTGTAGAAAACAGTCAATACATCTAAAATTGATTTAAAAATGACATATTTCTGGTTTTGTCTGGTTGTTCCCTCTTAAATAGTTTATAATGAACCCAGGCACTGGTAATAGTTTTGATGAGGATTAAAATGTAATACATATTATGATACGGATTTTGATTGCTATTCCACACAACGTACGATTTGCCAAAAGCTGGGTTATGACAAAGCGAGCATAAATTTAATGCGACGACTATAGAGACTTCAAAACTGAAGCTAGCTATGACCCATAGCCGAGCTGATAATATAACGGGTACCAATTGGGCCAATTCAAACCAGTAAGTTTGAATTTTAGCCCCAGTTGGCAGAGCAGAACAAATCCGTAGAGATCCAATTCGACGTTACGAAACATTTAAACTGTCTTAATTTTATCGTTGGCAGGACTATACTAATAGTTAATATCACTGTTAGGTCATTAAATACTGGAATGAACTTTAATATAATTAAATAATTAGTTTCACATCTTTGGTAATTCACCTGTAACACTTATTGCGATATCATAATTAGAGAAATGAAGGTGATTTTTTTATCTACACAAGCAAGTATATTAGCAGCACTAATTACTATAAAATAACAGAAGCCATTGCATTAAAAATATACACTGACGACCGCATTGAAAAAAAGTGTTTAGGTTTTTTTTATTTAATATTTAGCCAATGCTCTTTCAAATTTGTGAATTATCATAATGGGTTGTTCATTTTTAAAACGAATGTTTTTTAAAACAAGAGTCCCAAATGCATCCAACCGCCTGGAACCAGTGACACTATTTCGTCCCTGACTAAGGTATGTTGTGAGGTTGAAGGTAGTGACAAGGGTAGGAAGGTGGGAAGGGAGGCGTTTGGGAAGTATCTGTGTATTTAGATCTGGTCACAAAACATGGCTAAAGCCATTTCATAATTTTTTTTTGATTTTAATGGTAGTGATTCACAGCAATGATGCTGGGTGTCTACCACTCCGCAAAAAAATTCAAATAGATCAAATAAAAATATTTAGTGTTTACGAATAACCTCCACAGTAGTAGATACTTTCAGTAGCGCCCTGGTGAGAGACCACCATTTAGAATGAAAGCTTGAAATGACTTTAGCCGTGTTTTTTTTTACTTAAGCTCCACACAAGAGGTACTGAGGAAAATAATTTCCCTCAGGACCTATGCCATCTTGGAAGATGCTGTGAGGAGGGTTTTTTAACGAAAGAAAGGAGTAGGAGAATTCTGGGAAGGAAAAATGTTTGAAGGGTGTCCTGGTCCGGGCACTCCTGCTAAATCACCAAACCTAGCGAACCATTTGGGGTGACCTATGGCAGATGGGGTTGGTTATCCAATAAATTGTCCCGAGGCGGCGGTACCCATTCCCGCCTTCCAAATTGAACCAAATCTGAATAACCAGGTAGATACTTCACCACCACCCTCTTCCCCATCTTCATCTCTTCACCACTACCTTCAGCCTCACAAAATACCCATATAAGAGATGACATAGTCTCACTGTCTCCAGACTGTTGCCAACAGTTGTGACTCTTGTGCGGTTCTACATCTATGTAATATTGCCTAACCACTGGAGCGCTTTTTGCCACAATATGGCACTATTTAAAATACCTGGGATTGCTTTGCTGCCAATTTTGGCAAATTTTCCGTTATTTTTAAGTAATTAAGTAGAAGTTTACGATTTTATAATATTTTTTTATAAATCCTACGAATATGTAATAATCGACAAAAGATAGGTGAATTAATTGGCTATATAGAACTATTATCAGTTTGTAGGTCTTCATATTAACATTTTGAGGTATGATTTTTTTTATGTGGGGGAAAATATTCAAAATGATTAATAAACAATCTCAAGCAATCGGAGAAAAACGTATTAAATTGCGCTGTTGCTCCAGTGGTTATATCCTGGGGGATTGCAAACCCTAGAACTATCACCTCTACAACAGCGGAGTGTTCGTCTAGAGAACAAGGCTATTATTACTTATATCATAGATAGGAGTAAACCTTCATGTTAAGGTACAATTATCTACTCCTACAGTTGAGGTGTTGAAGAAGGAATTTGCAATATCGTAACTCGGCACATTATCGCTATAAATCATAGATAATATTGATTATTTTAAAGGTAAGTAGTCATTTTCGCAATAGGTGACGATGTGTCTATGATTTTGATCACATGACTCATAGCGTAGTGTAATATTCTCAAACAAATGTCTGATACGTCGGATAGACCCATGAATACAGTAAACAATGACATATCTATCAAATTTCGATTTCAATTTTCAGCAAAATTCGATCAGCTGATCGAAATTCGTCGAAGTTCTTCTTGATGCTTCTTATATTCATTTTTAGATCACGGTTACCGAAGACTTTCGTCATCAAGAAGGCTGCCAGAATACAGTACCCAGTGCAGAATCATCAATTACCAACAAGTCATCAATATTCAACTCCGCTAATTAACGAGGACTGCAATGAATATATTAATAATTAACGAAGGTTCATTAAATAATGTTAATGGTGTTAATGGTTGATAATAAGGTTTTTTGCGCTTGTAAGCAGGTAATACTTGAACAAGGTTTGATGGTGTAAAATCATTATTCATAATCTGTTATGTTCAATGTAATTTTGTGGCCACCGTATCATTTTTCATAATATAATTTATGGTAAATTCATAATATCAGCCATCATTTTGTGTTTCTCTATCACTGTATAATTGTATAGTACAATAGATAGGCAATCTCTATGGGAAGATATTGCAGAACTATTTATAATGTTTTTTCATGATTTGAGAAGAGATATTTCACAAAGATGACGATATAAAAATTAGCCAAGTTTCATTGTGAAGGTAACTATATTCATAGCAACAGAATAGTAACTTTAATTAGAAATAGGGTAGACCCATGAAAAATCACGGGATATTCAAATTATTGCCTCTGAAAAGAAATAAAGTATTTCCCCCTTGCGTTCCCCCCTCCTGCTTTTCCTCCCTACCGCATATTTTTCAAGAAATTTGCGTGCCACCTATTGTAAATTTTTAATAAAAATTTCATAACGCCAGAGCTCACCATTATATATAGAAACCTTCGCGGGCGTGCACAAAACATCACCAAAGTTTCATCACAATCGGATGAATAGTTTTGACCAGTCAGTGGCTGGGTGAGCATCGCGTTTGGGTCCCACCCGGGCGTCGCGTGTTCGATTCCACGACTGGCTAAGTCCTCCATCACGACACAAGCAACATTTTCCGCTTACTCTGGTGGCTGTAGGAGATTTTAAAATATTGTTGGATTATTTGTAACCCTGGAATGTTTGTCTTTATATAAAAAAAATATATATGAAATAATTTCAAAACGCCATAGCTCACTATTATATATACAGAAACTATAGCGGGCATGCGCACTTCAAATGACCAAAGTTTCATCGCAATCGGATGAATGGTTTAGGAACGCGTAAGAGACAAACAAAGAAACATTCAATTTTATATATTAAGATTAGCTAGCAGTTCAGGCCTTATCCATTTTTATAGTTTGAATGGTGATTTTTGTGTTCTAGACCGAAAATTTTCTCCATATTTTTTTAAAAATTAGTTTTAGGGTATTTTTTAATATTTAGTTTTTGTGTATTTTTTTAAAGTTATATTTTTGGTATACAGTGTATGGTTTGTCATTTTATGTAAAATACGCTCTCTGAGACCTAATATTCTTCAATCAAATGAAATAAGTAATAACTTCTAAATTATTGTAAATTAAAAAAACAAACGAAACTTTTCAAATTTCCTTAACAATTGTTATCAACCATCAAATAATTTCTAAATAATAATAATAATAATTGGATGACTTGTATAGCGCCGTTTTTGTGAAAAATCACCTCAAGGGCGCTGTACAAATTTATAATTCGTTTATACAATCTTATTTCAACTATAGACAACAACAATTTATGGCTAAAAATTGCATCCACCGGTTCATCGATCACCGATACGAAACTATATGTGCAATGATTTGACCAATGAACGCGATGCTGCTGTAAAAATGCACTGTACAGGCAGAAAATATATACTAGACCATACTTACCTGGAGGGTCACTAGAGATTAACACTGTTATTGTTTATTTAGAGAAATTAAGACACAGTTCGCACGCAGAGGACATAATTGGGAACTATAATATAAAATATGTTCTGTAATGAGCGTATTTTGAAAACAAAATTCTATTCTACAAAAACAGTATTCTACCACTGCAAGTTTTAATTTAGGTCTAAAAGGATTAAAGCATTTAAACAGTTGACGATAAAAACTTCTGACGCAAGAAAACTTGATAAAAAAATAGTATATTTGTTTGTCTTGAAAAGTTTAGCGATCACTGTGTGAATTGGAATAATAATACAGTTTATATCGTTCATGAATGCACTGGGAAGCGAACCAGGCACCTCTGCACTCTTGACATGGTTACCCAACCCTTACCTCTCACCACTTACCGCTTGCCACCTACCACTTACCACATGGCGTGAGAAAAGGCTGACTACTTGAAATAATATCAGAATATTTTGAATGCTTACGGGAGCAGACTGTGTAAAATGTATAAAAAAAATCGTAACAATTGACAGATACTCGTATATTATATTTTTTAAATGTATTATTTTTAATTAAAATAAAACAAATCACTTTGTAAAACACCACTATTTAATCAAAATTAACTATGTATATGTTTGATAAGTTTTAAGATTTTCACGGCCAAAAGCATTTTCGTTGTTAGTTTTTGGGGTGTTATGCCGTGTTGCGCTACCTCCTTCTATAGCTGACGTTTCGGACAGCGTTGCAGTGTCCATCATCAGGGCAGATCCGGTAGATCCGACGATGTGTAATTGTAACACCCCAAAAACTAACAACGAAAATGTATATGTTTGTTCGAAACCAAAGGTTTCTTCGTAAGGATAAAATTAAAATTAATAAAAATAACATTAATTAAAAAAGGATAAGATAAATTTTTTTTTTTTGATTAAATAGTGATATTTTACAAAGTGATTTGTTTTCATTTAATTAATAAGGACGCCACAAAGTGAATTTGCAAAGATTGAAAAACTATAATTTTTATTTATTTATTATTTTATTAAACGCCTTTAGGGCTTTATACAGGGTGTTAGGGGACGTAGGTACTTTATTTACTTTAACCAGTGATTGCTGATATTATTTGGAATTGAAATTTTAAATGAAATTTCGGTCTCCGATGACTTTTTGGATGCCTTTTTATATTTTTTTCAAAAAAAATTTCTTCAAAATCAAATTTAAAAAAAATTCTTCCGCATGTCGTCACTGGTCTCTCGACCGACAAACCCCTAACTCTGGCTCCAACTATCAAACAGCTACAATTTTTTATGTTTTTGTAGAAAAAAAAACATCATAAATTTCACCGGAGACCAAAATTTTAGTAACATTTTTTAATCCAAATAATGTCAGGAATCACTGGTTAAAGTAGGTCATGTATGTCCCTTAACACCATGTATATTACGTCTGCTAATATGTCTTGATCATTCTACATACCACACAAAAACTAACTACACATAACATTCATTTCTCAGAAGGACGTGCACAAAATACAATCATATCTTTTCAGAAGCTGAATATTCATTTGTCCTCAGGTCAGTTTAGTGTAATAGTGTCCATCATCAGAGCAGATGTGCCCTGATGATGGACACTGTAGCGCTATCCGAAATGTTAGCTAAGAAGTAGGTAGCGCTACATGGCTTAATACTAAAAATATTTTGTTATTATATCACTTATTTGTGATTACATTATGTAATTTGATTTTTTTGATAACTTTTGTAGGTTATACCCATAAATTTAATATATGATTGATAATACTAATTCAAAATAGACTAAGATACAGAAAAATAAAAAGGTAACATTCGCAACTCGGACTCGAACCCAGGATCTCGTGTTTTATCGGAACAAAGCGCCTTTATAACTCAGCCACCAAGAATTATATATTTTTTTACATTTTATCGATCTCATATTTTAAATTCAGAATTGAAAACAACCTAAACTAATTTTCTCAACATTTTTACTTTACCTACGTTACTTTTTTTCTGTGTTTTGTTCTGTTTCATATTTATTTTGATTTATTAGTATTATCTTCTTCTTTAACAATATAAATTGATTTAATTTAAATTTTGTTTTTTTGATTTATTATTATACATATATTATATACGATATACGAATATATTGTTATGTGAATGTATATTAGAGACCCTGCTAAAAACCAACTGCATTCCGGGTTCGGAATACAGCTGAGCAGTCAACAGTGACCTTTCTGTTAATGTTGAAAAGCCAAGTATGATGTAGGAATGCATAATGTGTAATAATCCACAGACAAATAAATACTTTATTAGATATTATTATTTTATCATCATTTTAATGGGCTTAATGAAAGGTTTGGGTTGAACTTCAATAAAGGTTTTCTAAGGCTCTATAGCACCGAACCGCCTGATATTTTGGATTCTTACTAAATTCTATAGTCTTTTTTTATTTAGGAAACAAACAGTCATACAAAATGATAATATAACAATGAACATTCATATGTTGTAGACCAATTAAGTTCCATTAAGTTAAAATTTTGATATAGTTTTTTTTTACCTACTCAACTTATGTGACAAAAAAATAAACATAATAAGGAAAAACATAAAAAAGAAAAACATAAAACGTAATAAAGAAAAAAATTAAAGTTATTAACAAACATAATTATACTATTTACTACGGGTAATAATATTATAAATTTTCACAAAAAAGAAAAAAAAGTATTTTAAGTTGTTAATATATTAAGCTGCATTTTATATGATTTCAAGTCATGGTTGAAAATGTCTACATCTCGTAAGGCATTGTAAGTTTCACAGATACGTATTATTACAGATTTTTGCGCGTATTTCGATTTACTGTGGGGTATTCTAAATAAGTCGTTCGATCTGGTATTTTGTTTGGGGCAACGAAATGCAATATTTTCTAACAGATATGATGAACCAACAAGGCAGTTCATGGTTTTGTATAAGAATAATGCATCAGAGATTTTTCTGCGTTTATATAAGGCGATAGGGTCAAATTGATGATCACTAAAGCGATACGATAGGTGTTTTCTAAATTGTTTCTGGATATTTGCAATGCCTTTATAATTGAAGTCTTTGTAGGAATCAATCCAAAAATCTGCAAAAATAAGTATTTATGGAAATATTATTATTTTTACGGGCGTAGGATCGAACTTTAAAAATAGTTTTCTCAGGCCCTATGCCGCCGGACCGATGGTAATATAACAGGCTTTTTTTGGCGTACACAATAAAACTTCATATATCTAAAATCATATCCCATTTTCAATCAATTCTAAAACTATACTCCTATACATTGTAAGTACGAAAGACAAGAAATAACAACTAACACATATTTTAGAAACACTTGATCAGAGCGTAGAAATCATATCCAAAAGTTTTAATTTTTTTTTATAGTAATACCTACCTCACAAGAGTCTCAGCTGCTCCCGTCTGAAGCCAGTGAGACTATGGCATCCCCAATTTGGGTATGTTTTGAGGCTGAAGGTAGTGGGGAGGGCAAGGATATGGGAAAGAAGAAGGTGGGGAAGTATCTGGCTATTCAGATCTGGTCCAATCCATTTCAAGCAACGTTTCAATTCTGAATGGTTGTCTTACACCAGGGCGATACTGAGAGTATCTTTCACTCTGGAGCGTGCCGCAAATATACTATATATTATTTTAAATGAATAAATTGTGAAATAACACAAATTAATCAAATAAAATTTATTTGCCACGCCGGGATTCGATCCCGCGACCTTCAGTTTGCGAGTCAAAAGCTTTAACGCTAGACTACGCCTGCCGTAAGTAAATTCAAAACTCGTAAAACATTTGGGCAAAAAACTTCTTATACTATGGTACTTCTATTTGGGTGACGGGTTTGGGTACTCCACCATAGGTTCGCTACAATTTTTTTGTGGTGACTTAGCAGGGGTGCCCGGGTTCACGTGGTGACATTTGTCTAAGCTGTACACCTGCTGCATGGCGGGCCGGATCGAGAGAGACTGATTGAGGAGGCCTTTTGACCTCTCCAGCCAGAATTCCTCGAACCATCGCCTTGCACCGAAGTTGAAGGGATGGATACATACAGCCGTCACTCCTGGACACACTGACCCCCAGATTCCTATCCAACCCTCTTTTCCTTCTCAGAACTTCCTCTCATTCCTTTTCTAAAAATATCCTTCACACAGCATCCCCAAAGATGACATAGGCCCTGAGGGGAATTATTTTCTGGGCCTCCGGTGTGGCGATAATGTAAAAAAAAAACTATGTACTCTATTTTAAAACACTACATAATATATTTATAATTACTTACTTCATATTATTCATGCAATTAAATTTCAATATGCATTATTAAATTATAATATATTTCATATTAAATTTTAATACGAAATCCTCAGCACGGGAGATCCCAGTGAGCATTACATTATCTCTACTTGTTCCAAAAAAGGAAGATAATAAAACATTTGTTATTATTATTATTATAAATAAATAAAATGAATGCAGTATTTTAAAAGAAAGCACGGACCAATTCTATGTCTTGAAGAGTTCTGTATTGTAGAAAGGAACTAAATAGTTAAGTTCAAGAACAACTTGTTTTCATCAAGCACCTATAAATCGTTTATAAATGATAGACTCGCATTTGTCGTACCTTCTGCTTTTGCAACAGTAGTGAAGGGACTATTAACAATTAACACCAGTTATTTAAAGCCTCTTCCATTGAAATACCGCTAGTAAACATGGCATTCCCCCCAAGGGCAGATCCAGGGGGGGGGGTCATAGGAGTCATGACCCCCCCCCCCCTGGGCTGGGTCCAGGACCTAGGTGGACCACTAATTAAAATTGTTAAACCCAATGTTTTTTTTATCTATTTTTTGTCATAAAATAGACTTTATTTAAGTACTTAAGGCTCAGTTCCCGGCCCCAAAAAGAAGAAGATGGGGAGATATGAAATTACGAATGTTAGAAGAGCGCGCTAATATTTACAGCGATAAAATTGATGCAAAAATCATGAAAATCTTTAATAAAACACGACTCGTTAAAAATAGAGCAAAAATCTCGCGATAATTGTCTTAAATTTTATTTAAAAAAACGTTGTGAATTTTTTCATACATATAACTTGTAAAATAACCTAAACTAACGTGTTCATAATCATTTTTGGAGCATAATTTGCGATTTTTTTCTATCGAGAGAATTTTATATAATTTGCGTTTCGGCGCGATAAATGTCTAGATATTATCTTCAAGAATAACATATATTTTTTTAAGAGCTTAAAAACTTCAAATGTTAAAGGGAGGTTTGTAAGAAATCGGTTGAAATTCGGAGAACCGCCTCTTAATAAATACCTACTTTTTACTTGAATCTATTATTATCAAAATTAAATTATAACTTCTTGCGACTTGACCACGACTATGTGACCCCCCTCTGGCGCCAAAGCTGGATCCGTCCTTGATTCCCTCATGTTGATAGTTCTTAGTCGACGTTAAATATGACCGAAGGAGATTGGGTCGAATTAGTTCAGAGTTAGAGTAGAGCCTAGGCCTAGTATTATTATTATAGCTGTGATAAGGTCCTGTTTTCAATTCCTAGATGCGACCGTATCTATTTCTGATTTTTCTGTTTCTAATTTTCTGTTTTTAATAAATTAAATATTACAATTTGAGTTTTACTGGTTAAGTTATTCCAATCATCAAACAGTTTTTTTTTTTTTTTTACAGTGAATACCGCACAAGAATCTTAACTGCTCCCGTCTGGAGACAGTGAGACTATGGCATCCCCAATTGGGGTATGTTGTGAGGCTGAAGGTAGTGGGGAGGGGAAGGAGGTGGGGAATAGGAAGGTTGGGAAGTACCTGGCTATTCAGATCTGGTCACCAAACACGGGCTAAAGCCATTTTCAAGCAACCTTTCAATTTTGAATGGTGGTCTTACACCAGGGCGATACTGATAGTATCTTCCACTCTGGAACGTGCCGCAAATATACTATATATTATTTTAATTGAATTAATTGTGAAATAACACAAATTAATCAAATAAAATTTATTTGCGCACGCCGGGTTCGAACCCGCGACCTCCGGATTGTGAGTCAAGAGTCTTAGCCACTGGACTACGGAGGTCGTCAATTAATAACCTTGCGTCTGTTGTATACACTCGATTCACAAATACGAGTAGATACAAACGGAAGTGCTGCCATCTATATTATTAATGCTCTAAAAAAGGTACTTTTGTAATTCGGTTTCGAATTCAAGAATTCGTCAAAGGATGTCGCATGAGGACGTGCCCCCCATAGGTATACGTATTACGGATTTGTAGAATTGAAAGATTGACGGTAATACTTGGAGTTGTGAAAAATAGTACCACGCGGCTATATATCACACATGACGTCATTGCCTGTCACTGTTACATTGTCCCGTTGGCTAGCTCTCACTGGATGACAGTGGATCCGAGGAATCGTCTATTTTTGGAACGAGTTCCTATCGGATTTATGAAATGGTCACCAAAACTCAAAATGGGCAAAACCGAATCAAAAACCACCAGCAGGGTCTAGCAGCAAAAAACTGCGGAGCGGGTTTTTAATTGCCAGTAATAATTTGTTAAAAAGTATTTACAATTAAATTTAATAAAACACAAACAAGGTTGAACGAATCAAACCTGCAAATTTTCAAATATTTATATATTTCTGTATGTTTTTATTTCAACTTCAAAAGCTGACATAAATATAAGTACTTTAATTTTACTTGTGAGATATTCATTAGAGCAGAATATTATGTGCATTCATAGTTAACCCAGTGAAAGATAATTTAACTTCCGCGGTAATTAGCAAAAGATGTCGCCGAGCTATCGTTTTTTCTTAATAGAAGTTACGCGGTATAGCCTTAATTTTAAATGAATTTATTTTCTGGTCGACAGGTCATAAATAAGGCAGGTAATTATTATTACAGCTATGATGAATTGACAGGTCAATAGAAAGCAGTAGAAACAGGTCAACATAACGCAGACCAACAAAATGCAGGTCACAATTTACAATGATGCCTATCATTATAAATACATATATGAAACACTGAAGTGAAAAAGGATAGAAGCGTATTGGGGACGTATCCGAGCGACCGAAGTAAGCTAAATTATTCCTCACTTTGTTTGTTTTTTTTTTTCACATTAACTCGGCGTATGAGGTCCTGAGAAAAAAATATTACCCATGGGATAATAATTTTGATAATTTTAATAATTTTTTCAAAATTATGACATTTTTGGGGATGCTGTGTGGAGGGTGTTTGTTGTGGAAAAGAAAGAGTAAATGTGTGTCTTGAAGAGATCCATGTTATAGGAGGGAGAAAACACAGAGACCGGCAAATCACTCCACAGCCGACCTGTTGAAGTCAAGAACGAGTTGAGAGAATGTTCGGCGCGCGTTTAAGATAGGTTAATTTGCCAAACGGACCGCTAATTTTTATGAAAAGAGTCAAAGGGTTTTTCAGATATTTTGGGAGTCCAGACCAGAGATGGATTCCAAATTCGTCTCTGAGAAACAGAATATTGTCTTGCTTTCTCCTACTTACTTAGCATCTACGATGATCTATTTTGAATATTTAAAAAATATATATAACGCCTTCTAATTTTATCATCGTAAACGACAAATATTGGCAATGCAATAATGAGAGACTTAACTAGCTTTTGACCGTTCTACCAACTAACCAATACGAACATAAAAGTTTATATGGTATTTTTTACACGAGAAAATGCATATAAAGATTTGCTCTCCTATGAAAGTCTCCAATCTAGGTGGAATGGAGCCCTTTAAGTAACACCATTTATAATGATTGACTATTTCATGATTAAAATAATTTCCCTCAGGGCCTATGTCATCTTTGGGGATGCTGTGTAGAGGGTTTTTTTAGGAAATGAAGGAAAGGAGAGTTCGGGGAAGGAAAAGCTTTAAGTTGTGGGTAGGAATCTGGTGTTCAGTGTGTACTAGTCATCCGCCTCCAAGACCTAGAAAAATCTCACCCCATGAACCCGGGCACCCTTACGAAATCACCAGACGTAGCGAACCACTTGGGGTGACTGGCAGAGGTGTTGGTTATCCAATAAAGGTTCCCGGGGCGGTGGTACCCATACCCGCCTCCCAAACTGCAGTACTGTGCAGTACAGTACCACCTCCCAAATAGTACTGTTTGCCATTTTGACAGAAAACATTGATATCGTTGACATTATTACTTAGAACCGTAAATGGATGACATCAGTGATCTTTTATATCGTTACAGATCGCACTTCTAGGGAAATTCAGATCTGTTTTAAGAGAGCCAATTAGAGATTATGTATTTCAATTGCGTTGGGACAGCCGCTTGGCCCATTTGGTAATGTTACATGAGTCGGTGCAGATGAAAGTGAAAGAGATGATATAGGAAGACAAGAAGTGATTGGTGTAACGAAGAACGCATCAGTGGAGATTCTTTCGAGACTTGGTGAAAGCCAAATCGAGTTCATAAATACTATGTTTGATTCCAAGTTGTCACTGCTACTCGGAAGCATTAGACATGTATATGATTTATTAAAAAATTCTTGAAAATAAAAAGTTTTTCTATATCACATTGTAATATTTAATCATATAATAAGAAGATAACATTAAATTTCAATGAAACAGAATAAGGTCGCAACTGGAAATCGAATTCAGTACCTCTGTCTTACCGGGACAATACCGACTGAGCTACTGAGATCTACATATTTTCGATCTTATATATATTCATTTTGAGAATCACCAATATTATCCTCAATAATTTTCCCATATCCTTCGCTGCTATCTTTCTTGTAAGATTGAAAGGATCTACCAAATTTGATACCTGAATATTGTCTGAATATGCTAATTACGTACCTGTCCGAATTTATTCATATGTGACACCTATTCAGATTTATTAACATTATTATCATCAATGCTTATTTATTATTTAATCCATAATCATTGAAGACAATTTTCTTAAAGACAAGACCTCTACACAGAAAAACAGAAAAAAGACAATGGTCGCAACTGGGACTCGAACCCAGACCTCTCCGTCTAACCGGGACGAGGTTAACTTATTCTAATATGATATATTTCACTGATTGGAATAACCTTCAAAAAAGTAATAAAAAGAAAGTTTTTTTTATAAAAAAATAATATTCATTTAGAGTATTTAGACTTTTATAAAAAGTCATTTTTTTCATATAAATAAATTCGGATATATCTATCCGAGACGCTATCCAGGTTACAAACCAATTCTTAGAATTATTGTTTCCAATGAAAAGGGTAGTTGCCCGTAATATGGAGAAAAATAATTAGTTGATAATAATGTTAATTCTAAAATTTGAAAATATGAGATTGACAAATATGACGGTTTGACAGAAGGTGGCAATAGCGAAATTGGTTAACGCGCTCGTCCCGGTTAGACGGAGAGGTCTGGGTTCGAGTCCCAGTTGCGACCATTGTCTTTTTTCTGTTTTTCTGTGTCTTGTTCTCTTTCATATTTTCGTTTAGATTATTATTGTTAACTTATTCTAATATGATATATTTCACTGATGGGAATAACCTTCAAAAAAGTAATAAAAAGGAGGTTTTTCTTATAAAAATTGAATATTATCTTAATTTGCTTAATGCGTATTTTTTGGCTGATATCTCATTCGTACGATTGCAAGATTCTACCCGAATTATCGACATCTAGAAAGTGTGTTGAATAATTATATCCATTTTTTGAATTATTTTAATATGCGACATCAATTGACTTATTTATCAGTAGTCATAGCACTTCCCAGCAAGGAAGAGATTCTGGGTTCGATTCCTAGATACAACTGAATGTCTTAAATAATTAAATATTACAATTTAAGGTTTGATTCATAAAGTTATTGCACTATAAAAATATTTAATTACTAGCTGGTTCCCGGCATGCGTTGCAATGCCATATTCAAATAAATACATTTTTCTCCCGGAATCATCTTCCCGTGCGTCCCCGTTCCCCTCCGCGTCTAATACTTTCTTACGTGTCTAATACTTACATTTTCAAACTCGTGATATCTTTCGAATGGTATGTCCGAATTGAATAATTCAAAAAGTTACATAAAGGTATTGAAGCATTCTTGAATATGAAGCAATTTATTTTGATAAGGACTAAAAACAAGATTCAAATAAAGAGCCTTTTCAAGCGGAGACATTTTATTAAATTTTTTAAAATAAAATAATAATTATTTTGGCATAACTATAATAGTTAGACATATTCTGTCCCGACACTTTTCGTAAATTATAATGTGTTCTATAAAGTCGTAGTACATTATTTTATTCTATCATCAATAGTTTTCGCAGCGCACGCGATGTAAATAATATTTTAGGTAATTTTTTTACACCTTGGGTTACATTATTGGAGTTTTAGCACAGATACTTATTTTTTTGAAAATATAATATAGCTTTTGTCATTTGGAGATAGTGTAGCTTCCCAACAGTGAAAGAATTGTTCAAATCGGCTCAGTAGTTTCGGAGCCTATTCAATGCAAACAAACAAACAAATCTTTCGTCTTTATATTATAGTGTATGTAGTAGATAGTAGATAGATATAGTGTAGTAGATAGTAGATGTCATCAACGAACAAGATAATATCACAAACTCTCAAAGAAAATTTATGAAAGACGTAAAGACACAGAAAATAAATACAAAACGTTGCAACTGGGATCCGAGCCCAGTTCCTCCAGTCTAACTGGGAATGGTGTCTCTATTGAGCTTTGATCACCTAATTTCCTATATTGGCACTCTACACGATATAAACAAAAATTTTAACAAAACAAAAAACGACTTGAAAAATAGCACTAAAAAGTAAAAAAAATAATTTCGTACGATTGTTATTTTTGGAGTCGGTGTCAGCCAAGATAACTACATACATATGTAAGTAGTTATAGGTGAGATGTGGAGATCTTGGCTGACACCGACTCCAAAAATAACAATCATACGAAATTATTTTTTTTACTTTTTAGTGCATTTTTTGAAGTCGTTTTTTGTTTTGTTAAAATTTTGGTTTATTTTTTGATTTTCAGTGACGAGCGTGCGTAAAGAAGTTTTACTTCAAAAAAAGAATCATCGAAATCTGTCGGCGTAATATTGCGTTATTCGTCCATTTGTCGCGCACATATTTATTGCAAATTTAAGACATATACAGCTTTCTCATGGATTCCATTGTCAGAACTTGACCAAATTAAAATAGGACCACACGGGAAGCAATATATTTCTAATAAAAAAAGAATCATCAATATCGGTTCACCCAATCGAAAGTTCTGAGGTAATAAACATAAAAAATTAATAAAAAAATAAAAATACCGTCGAATTGATGACCTCCTCCTTTTTGAAGTCGTTTAAAAAGATAAACCTGAATAGCCAGGCAGGTTTTTTCCAAACTTCCTCTTTCCCATCTTCCCTACTCCACTCCATCCAGCCTCACAACATATCCTAATTGGAGAAGTTATAGTCTCACTGGTTTCGGTAATAATGCGGTATTCACATAAAAAAATAACTTAAGTAATCCAATTTCTGAAACATACTTTGTCGGCCCTGCCTATTGTGTCTTGAATCGTGTTTGCAAGTGGTATTTGAACAAAACAACATTGATTGTTGGTCCATTGTCTTTATAGTTGCAGCAGATGCTGTAAAACAATCAATGAGCTTGCAACGGGAAGGAAAACGGCTTTTTTATTGGATGTTCTAACTAAATAAACAATGTAAATAATCTTAGAGAAGAAATTTACAATTTGCACAAATTTGTATTTGAATACCAGCATCGCGGATTCAGTGCTCTGCCAGCTAAATACTCCATAACTGCACAAGCAACTTTTTAGATTTTTATTGATGGAAATAGGAAGAATGTTTATCTTTATTAAAACAAAATATTGGTGCATTGATCGTCCAGTTGATTGGTCAGAATCTGTGATTTTTCATAGATATCTGACTAATGAACTGCACGATCGTAGAGGTAATCCCATTGAAGTAAAATTGATTTATTTATGAACAAAAATTTTAACAAAACTAAAAAACGACTTAAAAAAATGCACTAAAAAGTAAAAAAAATATTTCGTACGATTGTTATTTTTGGGGTTGGTGTCAGCCAAGGTAATTACATACATAGGTAGTTATAGGTGAGATGTGGAGAACTTGGCTGACACCGACTCCAAAAATAACAATCGTACGAAATTATTTTTATACTTTTTAGTGCATTTTTTGAAGTCGTTTTTTGTTTTGTTAAAATTTTTGTTTATTTTTTGATTTTTAGTGACGAGCGTGCGTAAAGAAGTTTTACTTCAAAAAAAGAATCATCGAAATCTGTTGGCGTAATATTGAGTCCATTTGTCGCGCACATACTTATTGCAAATTTAAGACATATATGGCTATCTCATGGATCCCATTGTCAAAACTGGACCAAATTAAAATGGGACCACACGAAAAGCACCAGCTTTATAATAAAAAAGAATCAACAATATCGGTTCACCCAATCAAAAGTTCTGAGGTAACAAACATAAAAAAAATAATAAAAAATTACCGTCGAATTGATAACCTCCTCCTTTTCGAATTCGTTTAAAAATGCCAGTTGGGAATGCTGTTAATGTTCTACCAGCATTTCAATGAAAGATGCTCTGAGAAAATGGCGTCATTGATCCCTTCTGTACCGGTGCATCGGGAAGTGCATTGACATTAAATATGACGTAAACGGGTCGTTTCTACGACTCGTTTTTGAGTTCAATACCTCGGATGTGGAACGATTTGCCGGCCTCTATGTTCCCTTACTCCTAAAACATGGATATCTTCAGAATCCATGTTTACTCCATCTACTCTTCAAAAAGATCTTCCACACAGCATCCCTTAAAGATGACATAGACCATGAGAGAATTTTTTTTTTTTTTAAATAGAAAATTTTGATTTCTTTGAAAACGGTAGATATTTTTAATATATCATTAAAGAAGAAGGTTGAAGAACGGTTGTAACTGGGACTCGAACCCAGAATATCTTTTCTTTCCGGATCAAACATCTTAACGAACTCGGTAATTGTAATCTCTTTTTTTGAAGTAATTTTTATCATATTTCAAATTCAGAATTAACAATATTGTCTTCGACTAATTTTTTCACATATTTTGGCTGCTACCTTTTTAAAAGATCGCAAAGTTCTAAATAATTGGTTTGTAACTTAGATAGTGTCTCGGTTAAATATATCCGATTTTATTATGTCGGCCACCTATTGAATTTTTTAGATATTAGATCACACGTCAACATAAAAAGGTATTGATTAAAAAATTATAATATTCATTTAAGTTGAAAATACGAATACCTACAAATTAATTCGTTAATTGAATTTAAGAAAACACCATAGTTAGTTATTTACGGCTAACATGATTTTAAGATAATGTTTTTAACATGTTTTTTCAATTAATGATCAAGATAAAAATTAAATCAATTTTAATTTGAACTGTTGGTTTTGAACTCGCGGTCTCTTGACCCAGATCCAAGGATTTTACCTCTCTACTACGAAGATTGTAATCTTTTAGATTATTATGACTATATAATTGACTGAGCATAACGAAGTTCTGTTTTAACTCGACGGTTTTGACCTTTAAATTTGTTTGTTTCGGTTCCGGTTCAAGATGGTGGTCTTTTTGAATACTATCCTTTTAACCCGCCAGAGTTTGTATAATCGTGGTTTTCTAATACGAGCCGTTAAAATTAGATCAATTTTATAATTCCTACCGGCCCTGAAGAAAGTTTTAAAAAAGAATTGTATAATTCCATATTTGATATTTAAAATAAAATATTTATGGTTTGTAATTTAATAGGTAGATATTTAAGTAACTACCTACTTACAAATCGTATGAATCTAGAGGATTTTTTTCATAGATTTTTTAAATCAGAGAAATTCGAAGCGTACTTTTTTAGATACGATGACTATTTTTTTATGTGAGTATCGCACAAGAGTCCCAACTGCTCACAACCGTCTGAAGACAGTGAGACTATGGCGTCCCCAACTGGGGTATTTTGTGTAGCTGAATGTAGTGGGGATGGAAAGAAGATGGGGAAGAGAAATTAACTGAAAAATGAAACTATTCTGTTTCGATCACCAAACACGGCTAAAGCCATTTCAAGAAAAGTTTAAATTCTGAGTAACGGTCTTACACTCACTCTGGAACGTGCTGCTAATATAATACAATTTTGGAGGCGAGTATAGGTACCGCCGCCTCGGGAACCATTTGTAGGATATCCAGCACCTCTGCCATTAGTCACACAAAGTGGTTCGCTAAGTTTGGTGACTTAGCAATAGTGCCTGGGTTAATGAGGGGAATTATATTCATCAGGGCTTCCAGCGTGAAGCAAATTATTTATTTTAATTTAATAAAATTTACTTGCGTACTCCAGATTTGTAGTATGGAGTCTTATTCTCGATGACGGAGGCCGTCACCGAAATTAAGTCTTCAATTTAATAAAAGATTTTGCAATGATTTTACAAGAATTTGCTACTTTCGTAATATAACTCTAAAAGTATTACCTCTTATTTTTATTTGATAAACTAACGTTTTAAACAAGATTTTTATGCATAGCACAAAGGGTAGATAACAAATATTATAATCAATAATTATCAGCCTGAAACACTCATCTATATTGAAAAAATCTTCCGAGAAAAGATACTGGCCGCCAACGGGAATTGAACCCGTGACCATCTGATTGCCGGTCAGCAGCTCTGACCACTGAGCTATGGCGGCTTATCAAATACCCGCCAAATAATTCAATATATACTAGTGTTTCATTCGACAATTACTTATTATTACATTTTTCCAACTGAAAACAACAAGAAAAATGTAATAATAAGTAATTGTCGAATGAAACACTAGTATATATTGAATTATTTGGCGGGTATTTGATAAGCCGCCATAGCTCGGTGGTCAGAGCTGCTGACCGGCAATCAGATGGTCACGGGTTCAATTCCCGTTGGCGGCCAGTATCTTTTCTCGGAAGATTTTTTCAATATAGATGAGTGTTTCAGGCTGATAATTATTGATTATAATATTTAGTATTACCTCTGATTCACGATATAACCGCAATGAAACGTAAGATACAATCCTTCTCAATTTTTAACCTATCTTTGCTTTATGTTTGCCCTACCATTACTATACTGTTACTCTTATCATAAAACCCACTAGATAGAAGAAAGATTATTACAAAATTTAAACCATCAAACATACATTTTAAATAATATCACAAAAAAAATTTAAACGTTTACCTATTAATGCACATTCAGTAAAAAAATAGTGTGTAAAAAAATTGACGGCCGGCGAAAGTGTTTCAAATATATTATACTAGCTGACTCGGCGAATTTCGTACCGTCTCAGAATCAATAACTGTTGTGTTTTCTTATTTTTTTTTTATTTTCTGAATTAAATTAAGTTTTTTTGAAATTACAAATTTTTTTTTTTTTTTCTTTATTTTTTCCCATTGTGTCTACATACATACAAAAGTAATTTTGCATAATTTCTAAATACAGTAAGAGTAAATATAAGGTACAAGTAATGTTAAAGTTACCAATAAGTAAAATATACAGGGTGTCCGGGGGTAAAGTGCATTAACTTCGGGAGATGATTCAACATGATATTATAAGTAAAAAAGATAAATAACTTTTTTTCGAAATTCCAACTTTTAGGGGTAGTTTTTTGGTAAAAAGATAAAATTAGACCGGCGTGTGCGACCAGCTTATTATTTTCCGCCGTTACGATACCAGCCAGTCACAACCATGCAATGTTGCCACAGTCGCGCCCGGCAGGCTCTCAGCAGGTGAGATCGTACCGCACACTAAGGATTTTTAGTAGGTACACCTTTTTGTATGGGAAAAAAAAGTTGGAATTTCAGAAAAAGTTGTTACTCTTTTTTACTCCTACCATCATGTAGAATCACCCCCCGAAGTTAATGCACTTTACCCCCGGACACCCTGTATAATAGAAAAGAGTAGGCAATGGGAACCCACTAAGGCACTGCCTGTGTGTTGGTAATATAAACAAGATTGCTATATATACATCAATAAGTACATGTAAAAAATGTAAATTTTAAACTAAAGGTTTAGAAATATAGTAATCTGTGAAAACATTATAGTAAAATAAAATAAAATAGTGAAATAAAATAGTGAAACATAAATTTTGTTGATTTTGACAATGAAGCAATTATCGATGCACAACTACCAGTGTTTTGTTTTTGTCAGTATCCGAGATGGCGTTGTGAACGGATTAATAATTTTTGTGATTTTTTTTAGTTTTTCACTTACTTACGGAAATTGCATTTCATTTTCTATATAGTGTGAGGTAGATTTATTGTAGTTATTGTATTTTTTCTTTGGAAGGATGCAGACGTACGTTCACCTTATGTCCAATTTCGACTGTTGACATTTAGTATGTAAGAAAGGAGGCAGCATTATATGTTTAAGAACAAAAGCAAAACAATCAGCGCATTGACATTTGACGATTTTGTATTTTTGGAATTTACTCTCTATTCAATATTATACTTATCATCATATTCCTGCAGCTCTTTCAAAAAATACAAAATGTATGACGAAAAGAATTTTTTTCATAATTACGTTTTTCGTGAATTTTTCCAGATATTTTAATAGTTATTCTGTTATTCTGGCCGGAAACTAATCCAACAAACTAATCATAAAAATCGGTCCAGCCGTTCTCAAGTTATAAATGATGTAATTAACCCGAATTTGTTTTATATATTAAGATTTATGCCTATAATACGTCTGTGACAAAACGTAAATTATTCTTTCGTAACTTTAAATTCTTCCCAGCGAGATAGGCCTAGTAAAAATCATTGAAATAATAATTGTCATCAAGATAAATAAAGAAAAACAGAAACTGTTCAATTAAATAATCAAGCATTTGAAATAATTTCCCAAGCTTTTTACACATACGGAATTGTAATTAATAACACTCTCGATTAAGCCTTGCAATGAATGGAATTAAACAGCGGATAAAAACCATGATTATTTGTTTCATTGGTAATGAGTTCCTAGTGTTTTTGCTACCTCTAGCGCTAACAATGGCTGCAGTGTTAATAGAATTAGCATTACAAAGAAAGGAAAAGTAACTGTTAGAATCATCCGTACAGTAACTGGATACTGCGCTGAGTAAAATCTGCAAGGTCTTGTATAGACAGAGCATATAGGTTAATTTAAAATTCATTATTATATACTTTGTTCCATAACGTAAAGGATGATAATATTTACTTTTAGGCAAACTACATACTTTAACCGCAGACCACGGGAATACCTTTATTTTTGCCATTTTTTATGTGAGTTTCTGAAAGATGAATTTGTTAAAAATGCTCTTACCAATTTTTTAAAGATATTTCAAAAATTGACGGATATACTACACTTTATGTGAAATCACTACACTATTCTTTAGATTTACACTTTATGTGAAATCACTACACTATTCTTTAGATTTACACTTTATGTGAAATCACTACACTATTCTTTAGATTTACACTTTATGTGAAATCACTAAACTATTCTTTAGATTTACACTTTATGTGAAATCACTACACTATTCTTTAGATTTACACTTTATGTGAAATCACTACACTATTCTTTAGATTTACACTTTATGTGAAATCGTCTGAAATAGTTTTTTTTATAAAAGGCCCACTTCTATTTATTTTTTTATAAACGATAAAAATTTTCATAAAAAAGGGAAATTTAATTCGCTGGTCCGCCATTTTTTTCTTCTTTATTATAATTCCCCTACGTGGTGCCATAGAGACTGGACCTTCAAATAGTTTAAGACTTTATGCATGCAAATCGGATTTATAGCTTTTTTTTTTTAATTTGTGGGTTGTGGATTTTGCTGAAGGGTAATTCAAAATACGAACTGTTTTAAATGGTTTCACATTAAATGCTGCATCTCCGTCAATTTTACGAATTTCTTTTAAAAAATCTTTAAGGAGCATTTTTTATAAATGTATCTTATAGAAAATGGGACAAAAAATGACAAAAAAGGTTATTACCGTGATCCGGTGCCTTAAAGTTTTTAGTTTTCCTAAAATTAAATATAGAGAGCATTATTAACAAATGCATATTTCAGAAAATGAAATAAAAAAATTCCTTTTTTTACCATGGTCTATTTCCTTAAAGAGAAAATAACCAGGCACATCCGTAAATAAGTAATTTTGTTAAATCAAATTCTTAACGTACCGACTCTTTTCTACAAAAAAAATTATTATTATTTTATTTAGTAAAGTTACGGTTCAAATTTTGAAAAAATATGTTTTTTGTTATTATAATACTCATTAAGGTTATGATTATACCATTGTTGGTAGGCAGATTGGTTATATTTTCAAACAAAATGTTGTATTATACAACACACAATTTAAATAATACAAACATACAGTCAAATTAACAAACCTACTTTTTAGAATTTTAGTTTTAGATAAAAAAAATCATAGATACTTAAGTTGTCTATTTATTTACGGTCTTACAAAGTAACGTATTTCAGATATTTTTTACATACTTATTTTGCGAGTAAAATTTTGCCATTTTTACACACTTATTGAAAAATTGTAAATACTTATTATAAAAAAATTATTACAAATTTTACATAATTTTAACAATTATATCATCACGCGTATGTAGTAGAATTTATGAGAACAATCATACTTCCTCATCGGAACCTCCCTACACAGTGGCAAGGGTACAATTGCAAGACCATCTTTTGAAAAAAATTGTATTCTCGGCCGCTTGTTAAAGGGCCTTAATCATTGAATATTGTCAAAAGAAAAATGTAAAAAAGAAAACACCGAGAAAGTTTCGGTTGCATCTAAGAATTGAACTAAGGACCTATTCCTTGCAGGAGAAGTGCTATGACCACTTTAGAGTTTCTGTAGTAGATACCTGTACTTATTTTGTCAATTAATTTATTGTATTAAATATATTCATTATTTTATACTAATGTAATTAATTTCCTGATTTATTATTTGTAAGGCATAAATAAATATATAATATCTTCCCAACTAAATCGTTCACTAATTCAACTAATTCAGAAAAGCCATAAAGTACCTACCTATATTATAATATATTTTTGAAAAAAAAAAATCTTAAATGGTTTCCTTATTATTAATGCATGGGGTTAATTTTAGGGTTACTGACATTATATTCCGTAATTTTTCACGAGTCTGCGATAGTTTAAAATTATGTTTGTCATGTTAATATATAATATTTATTTTTAAGCAGATTTAAAAGGTTGATACAATTTGGACCATATTGTGTGGCGTAGAATTGAGTCTTAAATATTATTTTTTTGTAATTTTAATCTAGGTGCTCTTATTTTATTGGTAAGTATTAGCTATATTTATAGCTAATGTATTATCACCAATTTAATTTGTAAATGCTTTAGTTTTATGTTATAGAGGTGTGTTAATTGTAATAAAAAAACAAAAAATCAATGGACTTACCTTGCAAAAAGTCATTTTTAATATTCCTTTTTTTCTTGAAATCACTGGACACTTCTGGAAATATTAAAATTATGTTGAATTTAACTATTACTTTAAATAGAAAGAACACAAACGTTTATTAATTAATACGAAAATTAAATGCGCTTCGTTTATATAAAAATTCGTTCTAAGATATGAATATACGTGTAATTATCTTTGAATTGCCGTGCTTTTTAGTGATTTTTATAATTATAAGCCATAAATAAATCTTTTTAAAATACGTTTAAAATCACTAAATGTTGTATTCGTCTTTTTAGCAGTTACACGAAGTTGTAATAATTAAAAATCAATCATTTTGTTGTAATACATAATTCTTTCGAAATGTACCGAAGTAGGTATGTTTTGTTCCATAATTAATCAAAAGTAATGATTCAATTTGAATGATTAATGCATTTAAAATGATCTGCAGTTATTATTTTACGTGTTTAAACAAAAACGATTTTTATTTACAAAAAGCAAATTTCACAACGATTTTTTTCAAACTTAATAATATTCTAAGTTGTATGTAATTACAAATAATTTTTAATTAAAATTGTAATCTTAATTCGCATATTACGATTGTTTCTTTGTCGTTTTTATTTGAACTTTTCTACTTTATATATGATGTAAATTATGTGCAAAATCACAATATCACGATAAATTGCAATCTAATCATTATCAATTTTCGTTATTTATTTTTGGGGTGTTATGCCGTGTTGCGCTACCGCCTTTTGATCAAATGTTTCGGACAGCGTTACGGTGTCCATCATCAGGAAAGATGTGTGAATATCACATACACACATTTTTTTCTTTAAAAAGAAAGACAAACATTCCCAGGTTACGAATAACACAACAATGTTTTAAAATCTCCTACTACCACCACAGAAAACCGAAAATGTTGCTTGTGTTAGGATGAAGGACTTAGCCAGCCGAGGAATCGAACATGCGACGCCCGGGTCAGACCCAAGCGCTATGCCCACTCAACCACTGACATGCCATGACGATGGGCACTGTAACGCTGTCCTAAACATTGACTAAAGAAGGAGGTAGCGCGACACGGCATAACACCACAAAAATTAATAACGAAAATCTAAAATCATATCAATCTCTAATCACATTTATTCAATTCGTAAGTCCAATCAAAATTAAATTTAAACCCATGTGTTTTGCCACAATTTTTCTTAAAATAACAATTAAAAATCGTTACATATATACTAACAAAATCAAAGATGGACAAAAAAATGTTCAATTTTTCAAAAATTTAAACAATTTTTTCCGACTTAAAACGTTAAAGTTTTTTTTTAAGTTTCCCACCGTTTAAGTATGAATTTTTAGGTTATTTATCGCAGTACTAAGATAGAGTAGGGACCGACCTTCGCGCACTCGACACGAATGTTGAATTGAGACTGATTATAGAAAGAAGATCGTGTCTTTATATACCCGGTTGCTTTCCGATATGCATTCACCCGAGGTTGAATTCAGCCAATGGGAGGATTTCCCGCTTTTTCCAAATTTAATGTTCATTTGTTTTTGTTTTTTATGGGAGACGCTTTTGCGGGTTTGCGTGTTTTGGGAAGATTTCATGAAAAGTAGAAGAAAAATTGATAAGAAACTAATTAATCACCTCGTAATTTAGTCAAGAGGGTAGGCAGAGAGGATTCAAATGATATATGATTGTTCTCCGACTTTTCATTCCACGACAAAATATGGATATATATGGATGTACGAAGTATGAATGTGAATGATGCAAGTGTGAGTCAATATAATGTTATGTGATGAAAAAAAAAAAAAAAAAAAAACATCAGAAAAAACATCCCCCAACAAAATATCTACTAAAACCTAACCTAACCTAACCTTACATAACATAACCTAGCCTAACCTAACAAAAACATGGGACAAAAATAATACAGACATCCTATAAAGACAATAAATTATTGTTCAAAAATAGTAAAATGGGACAAAAATAATAAAGTTAGGTTAGGTTAGGTTTTCGTAGATATTTTGTTGGAGGATGTTTTGTCCGTAGGATATTTTGTCGGGGATGAAAACGCGTATGAAAAAAGGACGAAGACACACACTTCTTGCATCATTCACAATCATACATCGTCACATTGTCTTTTGTCTCCCTTTATTTTTTAAAAATATTTTACTACCATGAAAACATTGATTAACTGACTAATTAACAAACCGTCACGTTGTTTCCTCGCAGGGGTAGGCAGAGAGGACGGACCGCCAAAAAAACTCGGTCTAGGCATAAACCTCGTTCACATTCATACGGAATAATGCATACTCTTCTGTTATTCTGAATTTTGACATGGCCCGACTCCACATGATCGTGCCAAGTCTTCCTCGGGCGTCCTCGACTTCTTCTACCATTCACATTTGCGTTATATATTCTCCTTACACTCATTTCTTCATTAAGTCTCCTCTACATTCCCAAACCATCTGAGGGTCCCTTTCTTAATCTTACTCATTATGCTTACATCAGTCTTACATTTTATCACATGTACGCCTTGGGGATTTTATTTCTACGGCATTCAGTCTACTTTCATCCTTCCTCTACCGGTTCCAAGGTTCACTGTCATACACCAGGGTAGGTACCAGGACTCCATTGTGGACCACATTACCATACATACCACATTTCATAATTCCATAATTTTTCACGGGTCTGGATCATAATAATAATTGTTATTATTGTTATGGAATGATCTGAATTCTTGACAAATTCTCCAATTCTGAAAATAACTATTAAAATGATTTCCTATTTAAAATATGAAATTATTGGTTGGTACCTTCATCGCTTCTCTGAATTCTTCACACAATCAGTTCAAATTTGAAAATGACACTTTAATTCGATTTCCTTGAATCAGACTTACGTAGGACAGCCAAAATTAGTATTTTTGATGATTCAGGTTTAAATCAATGCAATTTTTTACAAGCGATATAGGAGGTACCTACCGATAATCAGGTGTTTTTTCAAATAAAAGGCCAATTTGGATGTGAGATCAAAATACCCAACCCAACTAAAAATAATTATTTTACATTAAATTTTATAGCAAATATCTATTAGATACGGGTATGTGCTACTTTGTTTATTTTTGTTTTAAATTGTGAAATATGGGCTATTAAAAATTTGAATATTTAATTATTTTAGAATCAACTATGGCGTTTTTTCGTGAGTTCATTAATTTTTATTCATAAACAAAAATAATCTTGCCCTATTTAAAGTGTAAATACACTAAAACATTACCAAAAACATTCTTAAAGTATTGTTTTTTCTTCATACGAAAAATGTGTAGTCCAAAATAAATCAGCAAATTTAATTTAAATTTAGACACTCGAAAATGCTTCTTTTAAGCATTTTTATTAGTTCATTATAAATTTTATAATGTTTTTGAAAAAAAATTTTCTAAAAATAATTATGACTAATTAAAATAATTACACAAATAATTGCCAAAGTTTTCTCTAAAACATGAACACGGTGATTTAATGGCGTATATTTTATAATTCATAACACAAATAAATAAAATACTACAAATCCGTACTAAATATATGCTATACATTTTGATTAAAAGAGACTTATAATCTAAACCAGTTATTCTTACCTTGTTGGAGGTACTAACCCCCACCAGTTTATATGCGCATTCACCGAACCCTTCTTAATTGGAAATCGCACCGAATCATATGAGTCGGGGGTGTGTCTTGACCTCCGCCAAACCCGCGAGACAGACTCATAGAAACCAGGTTAAGAACCACTGATCTAAACGAAAATATGAAAGAGAGCAAGACACAGACAAATAAAAAGATAACCGTCAAAACTGGGACACGAACCCAGAACCTCTCTTACCGGGATGAGCTCCATATACAATTAGGCCGCTGCCACCTCTTATCAAAATAATGTTATCATTCATCATTCAGTTTGGATAGGTATTTTCGCCTCAGATACAAATTAAATTTTGTATTCTTCTTTTTCTTCTTTCGTATGGTGAATATTTCCCATTGGCCGGGAGATCTTTCGTTCTTCGGCCCCTTATGTAGCGCCATAATTATTTGTAGTCGGAGGCCCTCTTAATATTTGGTTGCCGAGTTTTGTATAAAAAAGGCATTGCTAGCGTTCTTCTTAGATTAAATTATCGGAAGTACCTACCTTATCACTTGTCCGATTTCTGACAACCATCAGTTCCAATTTTTAAAATTTCATTGCAAATTTGAATTCATCGCGTAGAAATATTTCACGACACAAACAATCGAAATTAATATAATATGGTATTTATTTTATTTTAGAATTATTATATTATATTTACTATGAATGACGTTCCAACAGCAATGTACATTATATAAAGTCGATATTAGAAAATGATGAGCATTTTTAATTCTTTTGAATTGTGTTTGTAATTATTGTATTTATTTATTGTGTTTCAATTATTATATTTTCACAGTAAGATATTTCAATATCAATGTACATTACTCGTTCATAAATTAGGAGCATTTTGAATTCTTTTAAATTGAATTTGTAATTTTTTTATTCAGCATTTATTTATTCTATTTGAATTATTGTATTATTACATTTACACAGAATGACATTGCAATAACAATGTACTTTACATAAATTGTCGATATTAGAAAATTATAAGCATTTTGAAGTCGACAATATTGACGTGGAAAATGTCTACTTCAGGCCTAAGTTCAATTAAGAGCATTTTCCCAAGGGGCATTATTAATGCTAGGTTCATGAGTTCTGCATCTCGGAACAAGTAAATATCTATGCAAACGCGATCTAGTAAAATTGTCGGGTCCATAAAGTGCATATTTTTCGAAAATTTCTGGTTGGCTCATTTGACCGTTCAAGAAGTTATAGTCCATTTTATAGTCCATTTTCAACACAACACGTTTTACCACAGTACGCCTCAGAGATCTCATTTCAACAGCATTCAGTCTATTTTCATCCTTCCTCTGTCAGTAACTTGCCTCACTACCATACATCAGGGTAGGTATCAGCACTTTATTGTGGACTGCTCGCTTCGCTTCTTTTGACAGTTTTAACGCCAGCAGCATTCAGTCCTACGTTAATAGAGTTAACTGCATTTACCCTACTTTCAATGTCAGCCTTCCCATCTCACAGGGGAGGTCAAAATTTTCCTTAGGGCTTATGTTATCTTTGGGGATGCCGTGTGGAGGGTCTTTTAAAGGAAAGTAAGGTGAGTAAGTTCTGGGAAGGAAGGAACTTCTGAGGACGGGTATAGGAATGGGTAGGTCCAGGAGTGAATCGATGAAAGTATGAATCCATCCTTACCACTGCGGTGGAAAGTGATATGCTGAGAGAGTCCTGTTAGAGAGATAAAAAGGTCTCCCTCAACCAGTCTCTCCCGATCCGTCACAAAGACCTAGACACTCACCCCATGAACACGGGTACCCCTGAAACGTCACCAAACGTAGCAAACCATTTGGGGTGACCTATAAATAAATAGTTCCCTGGGGCAGCGGTACCCATACCCGCCTCCTACGAAATTGACTACACAATAATGGAGTTGTATAATAGTGACTATAGTTTTCAT
Source organism: Limnephilus lunatus (assembly GCA_917563855.2). Lineage (NCBI taxonomy): Eukaryota > Metazoa > Arthropoda > Insecta > Trichoptera > Limnephilidae > Limnephilus > Limnephilus lunatus. Next base: position 120,623,170 of record OU830592.1, read on the forward strand.
GGAAATTTTTCATACATATATTTTGATAATTGAATTAAAATTCTTTGGAGTATTATTCGTGTCCCTTCACCAATACACCCCACTGAATTAGTTCTAGTGCACCATTGGGAAACCATGCATTCCAAATCCAGTACTTAATTTAGTTATTAATAGATTTTCAAGAGATGACGGAACGTGCGCTAGTGCGGATGACATTTTGATTTGGATTAATGGTGTTATTAACATAAACGACTAGCCTTTGCGATAATTAGCCATTCTAGGGTCAATATCATTCAGTGAAAGAAACAGGCACTTGAATGCCATCTGTGTATTATTTAATCAAGCATTACACATTGCTATTTTTAATTCGCGAAAATGCAAAATGCAAGCTCATGCGTTGCCGATTGCGAAAGATGTCAGAAGGTGGGTGGTTTGGTATATTTATGGTCAGAAGCCTCGAATCATTTCGACTTTACATCCCGCGACAAAATATCCCCGATAAAATATCCCACGGACAAAACATCTCCCAAGAAAATATCTATTTTTTTAAATTTTATTTATTAAGGAAAATCAACATATATTTTACATTTATAATAATAACATTAATAATACAAATAATATCCAATAAAAGATTTTCACATAATTAAAAAGTAAGTAAGAAGTTGATAAAAATATAACCTAGAAAATTGTAAAAAATAATTATATAGAAACTATAATATAAACTAATAATCTCCTTACTAAATTTCAAAACAAAGTAGTCAGAATCAGAAATCTATTCTTACTACACAACAGCAATAATAATATGTACATACCTACAACTTAGAGTGAACACAATAAAATCAAATGGCAAGTAACTGGAAAGGATTCACAGCAATAATACATATGATAACTTGCTAAACGGTCAAAAAATCTAATATAACTTAACCTAAACTAGAATAGCCTTACCTAACCTAACCTAACGTATTATAACCTAACCTAACCTAACAAAAAATAAGATAATAAGTAATATTTTCAACATTTGAGCAACCCCCGACACAAACAAGAGCTGATGACCTTGAAACGACTGAAAAGATTTTCATGAATTGTAGCTAAAAACCATCTCGATCACGTCAGCTTTCCGAATCATAATCGGTCCATTCGTTTAGGAGCTACAATGCCACAGGTAGACACACAGAAAATCAAACTTATAACATCGGCGTCGGGGTTAAAAATAATACAGACAATAAATTATTGTTCAAAATTAGTAAAATGGGACAAAAATAATACAGACTTCCTGTAAAGACAATAAATTATTGTTCAAAAATTGTAAAAAGTGACAAAAATAATAAATACATCCTGTAAAGTTAGGTTAGGTTAGGTTTTTGCAGATACTTTGTCGGGGATATTTTGACGCGGGATGAAAACGTACATTACCGAATCACTCTCATCTCCACATCTGTCTGTAGATTTAGAAAAAAAAATATACCGCACAAGAGTCCCGACTGTTACCAACCGCCCGGAGACAGTAAGACGATGGCATCCTCAAACTGAAAAAAAATAATAACAAAGTTGATGACATGATCTGAATGACAGGTACTTCTACACCTTACCTCTTTCCAATTCCCCCCCTCCCTCCCACTACTTTTAGCCTCATAATATACCCCAAAATTGGGGATGACATAGTCTCACCAGTTCTAGAAGGTTGGGAGCAGTTGGGACTCCTGTGTGATGCTCACATGAAAATATTTATATTAACTCTCTACCCCTACTGTGTTCTTCTTTTTATACAGCAGATTATTTGTAGAGTCCCAACGTCCCTCTCCTCTGGAGCCAGTGAGACTATGGCATCCCCAATAATGGATTATTTGTAGATTTTTTACCGAGTTAGTTTATTTTTAGTTATAGTTTTTTATACGAGTATTTCTTTATGTTTTAGTTATAGATTGTTATATTTCGGCGGTATATTTTGTGTAAGAATGTAGGTATGACGTATTTTCCCTAAACCAATTGCATGTCTTTTAATATATGAAACGAAATAGGGTTAGTTACACCATTTATAACTCAAGAATGGCTGGACCGATTTTTATTATCTTTGATTTGTTGGATTTGTCTCCGCTCGAGCAATAGAAAAAAAAATCTTATCCCAATAGAAAAGCTATTGAAACATCGGAAAAATTCTCGAAGAAAAAAATGATGAAGAAAATTATTTTCCTCATACATTTTGTATGGAACGAATTCTCATTTTTTGAAAGAGCTGCAGCAATATTGATTTAAGTATAATATTGAATAGTGAGTGAATTTAAAAAATTCGAAAACTTCAAATGTCAATGCGCTGATTGTTTTGCTTTTGTTTTTAAACATAAAATGCTGCCCCTCTTTCTTACACCGGTTGAAAATGAGACAAATGGTGAACGTAAGTCTGCACCCCTCCAAAGGAAAAAATACAATAACTATACTAGTAATAAATTTCCCTCACACGTATAAAGAAAATGAAATGCTATTCCCGTGAGTCAATTAAAAAGTAAGAAAATCAAAAAAAAAACCGTACACAACGTCATCTCTGATACTGTTAAAAATAAAACACATCGATAATTGCTTCATTGTGTAATTTTTTAATTAATAAAAAAAACTGAATTCAATTCAGCTAATACGTTAACACAACAGTTATTGATTCTGAGGCTGTACGAAGTTTGGCGGGTCAGCTGGTTGTATATAAGTACGCCGGGGACCTACTGGGGAATTAGTTTTCTTGGAATGGTTATAAATATATAAGTTATTTTTCTAATTTTCATTCAATTATATTACAATTACGATAAAAAAATATCATTACATGTTACAATTCCTTTTACAACAATTGTGCCTTACCCATTCCACTGCATTCCTTCCCACCTGACTGTACTTTAAAATGTACTTAATGGTTTTACATCACGCTACTCTTAAGTACCTACTTCATCCGTGAGTCTCCGAGTGTGTAGGCAGTGAGGGCATAGCACCATCTGTAGTTCTTCAGAGCCTTGCGATGTAATGAAGAAATCGTCGATATGTAAGTATGTAAGAAAATTATTTGTTTGCATGTTTGTGATTTAGGAGTCGGATGAGTCATGGCAAATTCAGGGTCAATCTGTGGGGTAAAACTGAAAATTAGCAGATTTGTAAATTAAAGATGCAAAAGAAGAAGATTTGGAAGTACTTGGTTTTTTGCTGTGTGGAGGGTCTTTTTAGAAAAAGGAATGAGAGGACGTTCTGGAAGGAAAAAGGTATGAAGGTGAGTAGGAATTTGTTGATCAGCGTGTCCAGAAGTGATGGACGTATAATTCCCTCTCACCTTACCACTTTCTACACGACATACCAACATTTAAAACTAACATCGCCTGTTTTAGCTCTCTGACCCAAATGTGTCAACTGTAGAGTGTGGTGAAGTAAGATTTGATTTATATGGATTAAAAAAAGTGTTTTGCGATTGCTAAAAAACACGTGGTGCTAATTATATTACGTATCATTTATGTCTTTTGTGTCTCTTGCCTCTCTTTGTATTATTTATCATTTGAGTGAACTTTGAATTTTTGTAATTTTCTATTTCTAATTTTTTTTGTTTTTTTTTTGTTTTTTTTTTATTTAAGCGACTATATAAAATAATTCCATAAGTTTATAAAATATAATGGTTATGTAAGGTAAAAATATTGTATTTCTTAGTCCTCCTTACTAGGGTTTCCTGTGCCGAGGCGGACTAAAATAGATAATTATAGTTTATTTGTCTTCTTTGTCGTTTTAGTGTCTTCATTAGGGTATTTTCGTTGACTTCTTTCAGCCATATTTTTATTCTTGATTTGTACTCATTAATTTTTTTTATTAGTTTTATGTCTTGGGGAAGAATGTTATGGAGTTAGTTGCAAAATAAGTGTATTTATTTCTCTGTCCGAATGAGGTTCTATAACATGGAATGTTTTTTATGTCATTTTTATTCGTTATTTAATTGTTAAATTGTTTACTAATTAATCTTCATTCAGTTAAATTGTTTACTATTTAATCTTTATTTAGAATCAATTTAAAGATTTACAAATGTATAATTTGTCTGATTAGATTTTTGTAATTAATAACCTATTTGTGTATTAACTGAGTTTTTAAAACTGAATTGTTCTCGAGTTAGTGAGAAAATGTAGAACTGCAAAAACCCAGTATAAATACACACATTCTTATGTATGTATTAACTACTTACTTTTTGTTCTTTCGTTTTTACTGTTATTAGGTAATTTAATTACTTAATTTATCTGAACAACTTTCCATGATATTGTAACTACATACCTACTCGTATTGTAACTACTGATATCTTTTTTTTTCTTTGTTTTATATTTTTTCAGAGAAAAATGTGTCCCTACTGGGGTACCCCGTTCTAAGGACACATTGTGCAAGTTGTTGAAAATATTACAGACGAAAATTATAAGTTGAATCTAAAAGAAAGTACAATACATTAATATTTGTTCGGTTGCAAAATTGCACCTATCTTCAACCTTTCCATGTCCATAATCTATATTTTTATGTTTCTTTTGAAGTCGGTTATTTTTTTAGTTGTTTTTATTGTAAGAGAGAGTAAATTAAAAATTTTTACAGAGAAATACTGCATATTTCTTTGTCCAAATGTCGTTTTAGTTGTAGGTTGGTAAAAGGTATGTTGTAGTGTAGATCTTGTGAATCGGCTCGAGTTTGTCTGTGTAAAGTTATCCTGGTTTTTGAATGCGTACATTAGAATATCTTTTGTGTATACCTACCTAATTGTTTTAGTGACATTAAATTCATAGCTTTAAAAACATAGTCTGTAGGGGTTCTGATGGGGACTCTAAGTATAATTTTCAAAATTGCCCTTTGTGCAATGAGGACTGGTTTTATTGTGGAATCGCACGAACTTCCCCATCCAATTAGACCATATTGTATATGAGATTGGGCTAATGCGTAATAGATTTTAATTAGCTGTTCTTTATCTAAAATGTTTCTTATTGTTTTGAAAAAATAGGTTAGTTTTTTTTAATTTGTTGCTTACATTTTCCACTTGGGAGTTCCAATTTAAGTTTTGATCTATAATTATTCCATATACTTTTTTAATGTGCACATTTTATCGCCATATTAATTGAGCATTTGCTAATTACAAATTTGTTTTACAAGAAACTATTCATGTTTATGTTTAAAATGATATCAACAAGTTACTACAAATTGATCTTTAACTACTTTCATAGTACCTTAAGTACTTCTCTTTAACTCGTAATATACGTACACGTATTAAACTCATTTGCAAAATTTTGTATAATAATAAACTACATTCTTACTTGTATTATTACTTGTATTCACATCTTTCAAATTCTGTTTATGATGTTATGTAATTTGTACTGATATTTTATACGTATAAAAGCCTTCAATAAACAAATAAATTAACCACTCAGCAGACGTACACGTTAATATGACAACATCAGTCAAGTACAATAAGCGTGTTTTCACGTCAACCCGTGTGTTTCCACAGAAATCGTTATAACTCCATTATTGTTCTAGTGGCATCCCTAAAACAAAAAGCAGAAGCTCCATAATAAATCAAGCTACTCATCACTATTCAAGTTGTCCGTAGACATAAAAAACCCTTTTCTGTCAGATACACGATAGACCGCCAAATTGCCTACCCACCGTTAGACATTGTTATTTTTTTATTAAATATTCTTGTACGAAATGATAAAAGAATGAGGTGACTCATTTGTTTATTATACATTTATACAATAGAATAAGTATTTTTTTTTATATAATCCATGTTTTTAGTACCGTTTTCACATAAAAACATCGCGTGAGTCATTTTTACATTTTTTTATGTTTGCATTCTAAATTTTAATATTTTCAAATGTTAATATTTATTTGTAATAAAACAATTTGAAAGCTTATTTTGTAACCTTTCAAAAACAGTATTCGGCTACGCTCAGAAATGTTTCTTTTATAGAGCTTTAATTGTGAAGCGGAAATAACATAAAGTTCTCGTAAATCTGACATGTCGTTTAAGATGTAAAAAGTGCATATTCGCGATATATCGGAGTGGTTAACTAGTCTTTGATTTTCCTCAGTACGGTGTAGAAACATGGAAATTTAGAGCCAGCGAAAGAAAACGTATACGCGCCCTCGAAATGTGGTGCTGGAGAATAATGCTCAGTATTCCATGGACACAAATTTGTCCATTCTGAAAGACCTAGGCTTCCATAATAGGCTTTCAATTATCTGCCTACAACGATTTTTAAGATACTTTAGACACGTTGCTCGCCAAACTGAGGACTCCAACTTGAAGAAACTTAAAGTCACCGGCAAGAAGCAAAGGAAGATCAGCAAAAGGCAGGAGTGATCAAGAATTACTGACGTCCGGTACTAGGGTGTCCGTAGCTCTCCAGGCAGCGCAGGAAAATTGGAGTACGATCCTCAACAATGAGGAACCGACTTAAGAAGAAGAAATGTCTTGACTGAAACTGACGAGCATTTTAAAAACATAGCCATGAAAGTTACTGAAAAAAAAACTACTTAAAAGGTTTGGGTTTTTTGTATGAAGATTTTCAGGAAATCCGCACCGCCAAACTAAAATTTCGAGAAATTTTTCGTACAATTATTCAGACTGATTTTCGAAAAAAATATATTGTCGGCTACAATCACATTAATAAAGCCATTTTTTAATATAAGCACTCTATCATACCCAAAAGTCACGAGCCCATGGTGTCTGGAAAACTCAGAATCATAAAATTTCAACACCTCTTTTGAAAAGTCATTAAGGCTCAGTTAACGGCTCCAAAAAGAAGAAGAAGGAGAGATGTGAAATTACGAATGTGGAAAGAGCGCGCTAACATTTACAGCGATAAAATTGATGCAAAAATCATGAAAATCATTAATAAAACCCGACTCGTTTAAAAAAGAGTTAAAATCTCACTATAATTGTCTTTAGTTTTATTTAAAGAAATGCTGTGATTTTTTTCATACATATAACTTGTAAAATAACTGAAACAAACGTGTTTATAATAATTTTTGGAGCATAATTTGTGATTTTTTTCTATCGAGGGAATTTTATATAATTTGCGTTTGGGCACGACTAATGTCTAGATATTATCTTCAAGAATAACATATTTTTTTAAGAGCTTAAAAACTTCAAATGTTTAAGGGAGGTTTGCAAGAAATCAGTAGAAATTCGGATAACGGCCTCTTAAAAATGATGAATGCAAAAATAGTTGAATAGGTCTCATTAGGTTAGGTTATGCGCTATTTGTTTTTAATAAAATTTAATGATTTTTCAAAGGAATGTTGGAATAGCATGATTCTGAGTTGTCATGGAACCGTCCCTTAAGTTTATCCGAGTCACTGTCTAGGTTACAAACAAGTTCTTCAAACATTTAAATGGCATAGTTGCTAAAAAAATTGGAAAAAATTAGTCGAACCTAATATTGTAAAATCTGAATTTTAAACAAGAGATTGACCAAAAATACTTCAATATAAGAGGTCTCAGTGGCCGAGGTTAATGCGCTTCTCCCGGTAAAAAGAGAGATCCTAGTTAATAATAATAATAAAAATATTTGGACGATTTATATAGCGCCTTTTTTGTGAAAAATCACCTCAAGGGCGCTGTACAAACTTACCATACATGCCTAAAATCTAGAAAAACTACAAGCTGGACAAACAATTAAAAACAACTTACGGCTAAAAATTGCATGCACCGGTTCATTGATCACGATGAATGAATGAATACAGGACCATACTTACCTGGGAGGTCGCTTGAAATTAACACTGTTTATTGTCTATTTAAAGAAATTTAGATAGAGTTCGCACGCAGAGGACATACTTGTGAACACATGTTAGGTATTTAATGCTGAAAAATATTTTAATATAAATATGTAATAAATTCTTTAATGAGTGTATTTTGGAAAGTAAAAGCAACATTTAATGGTGGGCGGTGCAGTAGTATAAGGATTTGATCTTCCTAGAGACAGATTGATGTGTAAGGATTCGAGTAATTTTAATTCAGTAAGAAAAGTGTAATTAATAAATATCATAGGCAATACAAGTATGATACTTTCAGATAGGTTTATTAAATTAAGGGTATGAGAGCCCAAAAAGGTAGGTTTTTAGTTTGGACCTAAACTCTGTTAGGCTTGTTATGCATCTTAATTCCGGAGGGAGTCTATTCCAATCCTTAGACCCAGATCCTAGAGATCCTATTTCGACCCCCAGTTGCGACCGTTACCTTTTCATTTTTCAGAGTCTTGTTCTCTTTTATATTTTCGTTTAGATTTATTAGTATTAACTTCTTCTTCAATTACAGGTATACCAAAACTCTTTATTTCAATAATAATCTCCTTAAGATGTCAAAACTATAGTAAAATATTTCAATTAAAAATAATATATCGACGTAAACATATCTGTCATATTTCTAATAAAAAAATGTTTTTAAAAGACTTTACATTATTTCAGCATTTTCTGCAAGAGACAAACACCTTTATTTTATACTAGCTGTTTCCCGGCATGCGTTGCAATGCCATATTCAAATAAATAAAATGTTACTCCTTGCATGTCCTTTCCCGTGCGTTCCCCTCCAGCGTTCCACTTCCACCTTCCCCGCCACCGCTCTACCGCTCCCCCGTCCCGCCAACCCCCCCTGGCACTTCATTTCTTGACTCCTCACCCGCCCGGCCCTTAGCCGAAACTTTTTCTAATACTAACATTTTTAAACTCGTGATATCTTTCTAATTAAATATCCGAATTGAAAAATTCAAAAAGTTAAATAAAGGTATTAAAGCTGTCTTGAATATGAAGTTATTTATTTTGATAAGGATTAAAACCAAGATACAAATAGAGAGCCTTTTCAAGCGGCGACATTTTAATTAATTTTTTTAAATAAAATTAATACTTATTGTGGAATAACCATAATAGTTAGATATATGCTGTCCCAACCTTTTTTGTAAATAATGATGTGTTCTACAAAGTCGTAGTACATTATTTTATTCTATCATCAATATTTTTCGCAGCGCACGCGATGTAAAGAATATTTTAGTTAATTTTTTTACACCTTGGGTTGCATTATTGAAGTTTTAGTAAGGATGCCTATTTTTTTGAAAATATAATATAACCTTTGTTACCCAGGGATAGTGTAGCTTCCCAACAACGAAAGAATTTTTCAAATCGGTTCAGTAGTTTCGGAGCCTATTCAATGCAAACAAACAAACTAACAAATCTTACCTCTTTATATAATGTAGTAGAAGTAGAAAATCTCTTCGTGAAAACAATGTTCCAACATAAATTTATTAAAATCACAGCATCGTAAAACAGCAACAAATCATAAAATCTTAATGTGTAATATTTCAAATGAAATTAGTATCTTCTTTGAACTATTCTCCAATGGCGGAGATGACCTACTGTTTGATTGATTTCAATTAAAAACTTTAATAATTTTAGTCTACTTTCAGTATCGCCCCGGAGCCAAGTGCCCATTAACCACCGCTGTAAAGGCTGATACAATCAAAGATCGTAAACTTTATGGGTAACTTTGCGTTATGTACGTTGTTTAATATTTGAGATTCATTTAACCCCTTCAGGCTCGGATATATTTTTTTAAAGGTCAAAATATTTCCGCTTTGTAATAAAATACAATTAAATGGAATATTTATGAACGTATCCGAAAATCAAAAGCTGTTTTTAAAAGCAATGTGACATAAAAAAGTTTTAAAAGTTACTGATAACGAAAAAATAAATAAAAGCACACACAAGTGAAAATTTTAGGAAACATATACATCTATAGGATTTAACCTGTGAGAGAATGAGATAGAGTAATCGGTCTCCTCCTTGTGCGGTGCTTCGTAGCCTTCCCACTCTTGTCTATCTTTGTCTTCTGAAGGTTTGACTTCTACCACGTGTGAACTGCATGCTTGCTTTTTTGAAGTGAAAAATTATTTAGCACCGTTGTGTTTTGAAACTCGGTGAAACGAAAAATAGCAACACTAAAAAGAGACAAACACACACATCTATTTAGCCTACGAGAGAGATAGTATAATCGGTCTCCTCTTTGTGCGGTGCTTCGTAACCTACCCTCTACTTTAGTTTTTTGAAGGTTACACTTCTAAAGCGTGTGAATTGCATACTCTGTTTTCTTTTTAAAGAAATGTTTTATAAACGTTACTGTCACCTAACTTTTTTGTCATTTCATGTTAAAATAATTAATAAAAAACTCCAAGGACTCATCGGGGTATTTCCACAAACGAGGGATTTTGTGGAAAATGTACGGATTATTTAAAGATCATTTTTCTGATTTTAATAATCCTACTAAAAATGTTTGTTTTTTATGTTTTTATTCAAATATTATTGATTTTAAAAACGATCTAAAACTGACAAAATCAAAACGGCTCGTAGTTGGCAAATGGGTTTGTGACGTCACAAACTACGCTCAGCTGAACCAGCATAAAATAAACACTGTCAGTGAGCGTCCGCACTCATGACGTCACACGATAGCCACGCCCCAAAATATCGTTTTAGCGGTAACGCAAAAATGGGAAACTTTAACTCGCTGTAGATAATTTATTCGTCGACATAAAAATAAAATAAAAATGTTACAATCATTGTAATTTTTTACTTAATTTTTTTAAGGAATAAAAAACGTGGGAATACCCCATTGGGGTCGGAAACTTTAGATTAATAAAGGTATACATTATAATTATTTTAGGGTTATGTTGAAAAATTGAATATAAAGCGTTGTGTTTTCTCTTACACCGTTTAGATCATATTCCTCACCATGATAATAAGGGAGACACAATGATTTCTATAATATCTATAAGACTTGATTCCAAAAGCAAACAAATCAGTCTGAGGGGTTAAGAGTTGAGATTTAAGATACGTTCTACGCTTTTAACAATCAATTTTTATGATCCAGCACTAAGATTCTTGTATGTCAAAATCAATACGTACTTATTTCACAAAGGCTTTAAATTGGTAGGCGGGTATGGGTACCATCGCCTCGGAAACAATTAATTAATTAACCAACACCTCTGCCATAGGTCACCCCAAGTGGTTCGCTACGTTTGGTGACTTACATGAAAGAAAAAATTAAAATTTAAGAAGAGTTCTGCAAATTTAATAATAAAAAATACGAGAAACTTTGAAATTACGTTCTTCAAAGATTAAAAATTAATTTTGTTAATGTGAGTCATTTCTCATTTAATTATTATAAAATAAATGTTTACCGGTCAGTGGTTGAGTGGGCATAGCGCTTGGGTCCCATCTGGGTGCCGCATGTTCGATTCCACGACTGGCTAAGTCATCCATCACAACACAAGCAACATTTTCGGCTTTCTGTGGTGGTAGTAGGAGATTTTCAAACATCGAAACGAATGTTTGCCTTTCTTTAATAAAAAAACGAGTTCCCGGCATGCGTTGCAATGTCACTTAAAAAAAAAATTGCCTGTGTGTCCTTTCCCATTCATCCCCGTTTCCCCCTCCACCTTCCTCTCTTCAGCTTCCCCCTCCCGTTCCTCCTGTTCCGCGAAACCCACTCATCCCGCGTTACTCTCCCCCCTTCCCGTATTACTCTTGCACCTTCCCCGCCTAACCCCCTCCATTGTCAAACCTCCCAAGAACTTCCCCTCCTTTATTCTCCTTGGCACCTATACGATTCCTCTCCCGCCTTCCCTCTCTGCCGCTACACTACATAAAATACACACTTTCTTCAAACTATTCGCGCGCCATCTATTTAATCAATTTTTTAAAACAAATTTCATCATTATATTTAGAAAAGTTTGCGGGCGTGCGCACAACAACTCATCAAAGTTTCATTGTAATCGGTTGAATAATATAGGAAATAATTTAATAATGCCAGAGCTCACTGTTATATTCAGAAACTATCGCGAACAAGACTACATCATATCACCGAAGAATCATTGCAATCGGATGAGTGGTTTAGGAATGCATAAGAAACAAACAAAGAAACATTCAATTAATTAAGACAATATTAGCGAAACTCAATCGAAAACCTAAATGAAGGAAATTGGTCGAAAAATGATACAGTTAAACATGATTGAATCGGATGGGGACATATTGGCTCAGTTGGTAGAGCACTGACCCGGCAAGTCATAAGTCCTGGGTTCAAGCCCTAACATTAATTAATATTACAATTTAAGGTTTTACTCATCAAGTTAAAAATAAAAACAAAGAAAAATTCATGTTTATATATTAAGATAAAAGGCATATTTCCACAGTATTCCTATATCTTCCTGGTGATTGTTAAGATTTGTTGATTGTTAAATAATCAAAATCATATCAATTTGATTCAACATTGCAAATCCGGTCTCAGATATAAGGCAACACTTTGTGTTACAATGCATAAAGAAATCCAATGGATTACTGAGATAATCCATCAGTTAATCGATAATTTGTAACACCTCTGATGTCTACATAATGTATAACACGTGTAATGTGGGAACGGCTCGTTAATCACGACACGTAAGAACGATGAAAGATTAATTTGATTTAGAGTTTATCATTAATAAATATCTAAGCACTAGCGTACACAGTGAAAAATTACGAGATATTATAATTGTAGAATTTATAATTAAATATTAGTTGAAAACCCAGACCAACACCAGATCCTAGAAAATTCACGGAATCAGGCCCTGAGGAAAAAACAAACCATCAAAGTCTGTGTCATCTTTGGGGATGTTGTGAGTAGGATCTTTTTAGGGAATGTAAGGAGAGGGAGTTCTTTTAGAATCGAGATTAGGAAAGTATGCCATGGTTTTTTTATGCACATGTAAATTTTTCACGTTTTCACCTTCAAGAAAAGGCAGCTTTTTAATAGAAAAAGTTCTATTATTTTATAAAAATGGCAAGATTCGTTGCTTTAATGATGAGGATCGTCAATTGGAAATCGTCATTCGTCATTCGTCATTCGTCAATCGTAAATTGTCAGTCGTAAATTGTCAATCGTCAATCATCAATCATCAATCGTCAATCATCAATCGTCAATCATCAATCGTCAATCGTCAATCGTCAATCGTCAATCGTCAATCGTCAATCGTCAATCGTCAATTGTCAATCGTCAATAATCAATCGTCAAACGTCAAACGTCTTTCTTAAAAAAATTACATTTTTCATTTCACCTCAATTCATAGTTGGTCCATATCCCACACGATTTAAAATCCAAGATTCGCAACCTCATAACGGTTGAGAGATAGAAGAGGTTCACTAGCGTCAAGGTTTCAGGGGCTATCAATAAGTCAATCGATTTGAGTTCATTTCGAATCGAGATTAGGAAAGTATGCCATGGTATTAATGCACAGGTTAATTCTGTCACGTTTTCACTCTTCAACAAAAGGCGGAGGCTTTTTAATATAAAAAAAGCCTCATTAAATTTATAAAAATATCAAGATCCATTGCTTCATTGTTGAAGATCGTAACTCACACTTCAATAGTCCTGATGATCCAGGATTCTCCACTACTCGCTGTCCTGTGTTGGGTGGCTCTATTCTGTAGACTTTCTTTTGAGTATGCTCGGAATGAACCATCTACGGGTCAGAAGGAATGTAAAAATTGCTACGCATTTCTTCAGACTGATTTGCGGATGGTTTGAAAATTTGGCTATCATGGAGAGCATTCAATACTATGTTCCCGATTGTGATTTCCGCCACCGACTTCATTTTTATATATAACACCCAGGGGATACCAGTGACACAACTCAAACAACCTATTTTTTCAGGAGAGCAGATTGAATATTTCGTTTGTGTCTATTAAATCAGTTTGTGTCCAATAAATAACATTATTTTACAAAAGTTGAAGAGTAGAATATTCATATTTATTAGGTTTAATATTATAAAAGTTGTACAATGATCATTGTGTCACTATTTTTCGCTTTAGTTCGAGTAAAATATAATAATATAACAACGACATATTCGAATTTAAGGTCACTATAACATTTTTAAGAATTGTGCTGTTTTTTTGGCATCGAAGATAGAATAGATATCCAGGAACATTTCTGCATAACTCAAAAATGCACTTTTTTATTTGTACTACTGTTATCCCTCAGGTTTATTAACATTTTTATATTAATGGGTTTTACGGGTACAGGACCTTTAGCTTTTTATTATAATTTTAACTAACTAACTAACCATGGTGCCTATCCAAAATAGATAAACGGAGACTAGAGGCTTTTGAGATGTGGTCCTATAGAGGACTATTAGGAATTTCCTGGAGTGACCACATCACAAATGAGGAGGTTCTTCAACGAATCGAAGGAGGAAGGCACCTGCTCAGGACCTTGTCCGAAAGGCGTGCAAGATGGATCGGCCATGTTATACGACAAGAAGGCCTCTTGCATGCCATAATGGAGGGTATGACCGAGGGGACAAACTGCAGGGACGCCCACGCCGAGAGTAACTGGAGGACCTGCTGGTGGACGTGCGCTGCTCATCATATGCAGAATCCAAAAGAGCCGCACAAGACAGGGAAGAATGGAAGAGAAGATTAGAGGAAATTGCTGCAAACCAATCCCAGGATTGAAACCAGAGAGAGAGAACTAACCATCATCCCGTTTCCTCGCAGGGGTAGGCAGATAGGACAGACTGCCAAACAACTCGGTCTTGGCACCCACTCCTTGCCTCGTTCACATTCATATATTAAAATTATAATTTTAAGTTATGTGAAAACATCTTATTAGATTCTTTTATATTAATACCGCACAAGAGTCCCAACTGCTCCCGTCTGGAGTCAGTGGGACTATGGCATCCCCAATTGGGATATGTTACGAGGCTGAAGGTAGTGGGGAGGGGAAGGAGATAGTACCTGGCAAACACGGCTAAAGCCATTTCAAGCAACGTTTCAATTCTGAATCTTCCACTCTGGAACGTGCCGCAAATATACTATATATTATTTTAAATTAATAAATTGTGAAATAACACATATTAATCAAATAAAATTTATTTGCCGTGTCAGGATTCTACCCCACGACCTTCGGTGTGCGAGTCAAGAGCCTTACCGCTGGACTACGCCGGCCGTTGATATTTGATTTATATTACTAAGATGATTGTAATTTATAAACAATCTGTTGATTTTCCTAAAATAAATAAAAAAAGTACAACACAACAGTTTGTGGTACTTCAGAATGAGTAATTTGAAGTTGTTAGTTTTCGATATTGATTTGTTTACCCCAAAGACGTAGGTAGAAGAGATAGGCCACTTCTCTGACTCAAAACACACGCCTGTCTTCTATCATAATCATGCATTGTCTCATAAAAACTCTTCTATTGCTCCGTTATTCCGACTATTTACATAACCCTTGACTCTGTGCAGAAACGGGCGATCAATTTGATTTGAAAATCTTAAGAAACTGATTTTAATCTTTAGAGCACAGGCGTAGAGTGGCAATGCTGTCATTGTTTTACCGGTATTTCGTTGGAAGATGCTTCGAGGAATCAGCATCATTGATATGTTATAGTCGGTTAACAGCCCAAATGCGCTCTCACCATTTATACACGGTTGGTAATGATTTGTAGGTGACCGAACAACTCAACAATATGCAATTTCATCACTCATTTGAAACGTCTTTAAAAGTGGTTAAAAATATGATTAAATATGTTACATTAGGTTAGGTTATGAGCAATTTTAAAATTATTTATTCATACTTTTAATGGCTTTTCAGAGGGGTGTTGAAATGTCAATTTGTTGAGTTGTCGTGGAACCGGTTTGTTACACGAGAACGGATAGTTTCTATAATTCGTTATTGAGTTAAGAATTTCGGCTGTAGAAAGATTTGCCGACCTCTGTGTTTCCTCCCACTTATAACATTGGTGTATTCAAGGCATGTTCACTCCTTCCTCTCTCCAAAAAGTAAATTCCACACAGCATCCCCAAAGCTGGCATACGCCCTGAGGGAAATTATTTTTCTCAGTACATTCTGTATGAAGTAAATGCCAATAATCGTATTTGATTCACTTAATTCTTGTCTTGCTCGGATGTCCTCGATTTTTTCCTTCATTCACGCACGTTCAAGTCCATTCGTTCTATATATATCTACATGTCTCAATTTGGAAAGGATACTACCGCCCCGAGAACCATTTATTGGATAACCAACACCCCTGCCACTCTGTAACCCCTGGTTCGCTACGTTTGGTGATTTAGCAGGGGTGCCATCATGGAGTTAGGTTTTGTCCAGGTCTCGGCGGGCCTGATCGGTAGAAACTGGTTGAGGGAGATCTTTTTGCCTCCCAAGCCGGATTCTCTCAACCCATTGCCTTGTACCTCAGTGTGAGGAATGGATTCATACGTCCGTCACTTCTGGACAGATTGACCCCAGTTTCATACCCACCCCTCATACCCTTTTCCTACCCAAAACTTCCTCTTTTCCCTTTCCTTAAAAATACCATCCACACAGCATCCTCAAAGATTTCATAGGCCCCGAGGGAAATTGTTTAAGTGGAGTTATTGTAAACAAACAGAAAGTTACGCTAATTTTAAAACCAATGCGGTATTTTAAATACATTTTTAAAATACTTGTCCCAGTCGCGGCCGTTATCTTTTTATTTTTCTGTCTTGTTCTCTTTTATATTTTCGTTTCAATTATTATTGTTATCTTCTTCTTCGATGATATATTACATTGATGGGAATAACCTTCAAAAGTTTTAAAAAGAGAGTTGTTCAAATAAAAATTGAATATTCATTTAGGTTTTTACAAAAATGTCAACAGATATTCCATAAAAATAAAATTGTATATATTTATCTGAGACACTATCTAGGTTACAAACCAGTTCTTAGAACACTTGTTTCCAATGAAAAAGGTAGTTGCCAATAATATGGAAAAAATATTTGTCTAAGATAATATTGTTAATTCTAAAATTTTAAATATGAGATTGACAAAATATGATGTTCAAATAAGAGGTAGCAGTAGCCGACGAGAGGTTCTGGATTCGTGTCTCAATTGCGACCGTTATCTTTTTATTTTTCTGTGTCATGTTCGCTTTATATATTTTCGCTTTATATATCTTCTTCTTCTTCAATTATATATTACTTGTTCTAGTGTTATCTTCTTCCTCAAATATGTATAGTTGTTCTAATACAAAAATAACATTTTATACACTTCCAGTACAACCCTGTCTCGACACAATTAAACTAAACCGACCTTAAGTATGATTGTTTGATTTTGATGGTGCCATATCTTTTACGACTTAACCTTTGCTAATCTCGGTTACTGTGCCATTTTACTATTTGTGCATTGAATTTTCACAAACGATCGCAAAACTGATTTTACCACATACCCCTCTCCGTGACCTTATTCTCACTGAGTTTTATCAGGTGTGGTCTTCCTTCCTTTCTAAATATGACTGCCGTTAATTTTTACAAATAAATTAAGTAACATTTTTGTGATTTTATAAAATTCATTTACTCTTTTCTAGAGAAAATTATTCGGAGCAGTCGGTACATGAAACTTGTTAAACAAGAAAATTCTCTAAGGACGGGTTGTTTAAAATATTTTTTAAGATTCCATTCAATTTCTGTTATTATTTCGGTTTTATGAAACAACTGGCCTATATTTATATAATAACAGAACTTGAAAAGAACTTACACAGAGCTTGAAAATTTTACTTCAAAATGTGATGAATTGTTCAAATTCTTTAAAACAACCCGTCCTCACAGTTTTAGCAGTGTCAGGATGAAATTAGAAATGCGTGAATTACACTCCCAAATTACACATGGATGGAATTTCACGTGAACGAAATTACATACCGAGAGAATTATAGATACCAACTCGAATTACACAATTCAAAAATATCTGTTTTTTTTAATAGGTTTCAATTCAAGAGTGTTATAAAAAAGTTTAGGTTTAGTTAGGTTAGGTTTTTTTGACTTGTGAAATTATAACAAAAGGTATACTTTAAGTGGGTGTATTCTCTCAATATATGTTTTTTCGTCAATGTGTATTTCCAGTAGATGTACTTTAATTGGGTGTATTCTCTCAATATATGTAATTTCGTCGATATCTAATTCAAATAAGTGTACTTTAAGTGGGTATTTTCTCTCAAAATATGTAATTTTGTTGGTGAGTTATTCCAGTAGGTGTACTTTAGGTGGATGTGTTCTCTCAATGTATGTAATATCATCGATATGTAATACCAGTAGGTGTAATTTAATTGGGTGCATTTTCTCAATATATGTATTCCAGTAAGTGTAATTTAAGTGGATGTATTCTTTCAATATATGTAATTTTGTCAATGTGTTATTCCAGTAGGCGTACTCTATGAGGATTTATTATCTAAATATATTCCCTTGATAAAGGAATGCCCTAGTGAGATGTGCAGTTTTTGCAGCTTATGTTTTTATGTAACACACTATTTTTAGAATAATTAAAATAAAAAAATATGTAATCTCGTCAATATGTAATTCCAGTAGGTGTACTATAAGTGGGTGATTCTCTCAATATATGTAATTTCGTCAATGTGTAATTCCGGTACTTAGATGTATTTTACGTGGGTATATTATCTCAATATATGTAATTCCGTCTGGGTGTAATTCTGGTTGGAGTATTATAAGTGGGCGTTTTATCTCAAAATATGCATTTTGTCGATGCGTAATTTTAGTAGGTGTACTTTAAATGGATGTATTCTCTCAGTGTACGCAATTACATCAATACGTAATTCCAGTAGGTGAAATTTAATTGGGTTAATTCTCTCAATATATGTACGCCTGTCCGTGTGTAATTCCAGTAAGTGTACTTCAAGTGGATTTATTTTCTCAATGCATGTAATTTTAATTCTCTAGATACAGGAATGCTCCAGTGAGAAATACAGCTTATGTTTTGATATAATATATAATTTTTTTAATAAATAAATAAAATACAAAATAGGTAATTTCGTCAATGTGTAATTCCAGTAGATGTACTATAAGTGGGTGAATTCTCTCAATATATGTACGTTGGCCCGTGTGTAATTCCAGTAAGTGTACTTCAAGTGGATTTATTTTCTCAGTGCATGTAATTTTAATTCTCTAGATATAGGAATGCTCTAGTGATAAATACAGCTTATGTTTTTATATAAAACATAATTTTTTTAATAAATAAATAAAATACAAAATATTCAATTTCGTCAATGTGTAATTCCAGTAGATGTACTATAAGTGAGTGTTTTCTCTCATTATTTGTAATTTAGTCAATATTAAATTCCACTAGGCGAATTTAAGTGGGTGTGTTCTCTCAATATATGTAATTTTGTAAATGTGTAATTCCAGAAGGGGTAATGAAAGTGAGTTTATTCTCTCAATATAAGTAATTTCGTCAATGTGTAATTCCGATCATGTGTAATATAGGTACGTTATTCACGCCCGTGTAATTTAATCGCAAAAAGCAACTCAGGCAATCTGTTTTCCCATCAAATTGGAGAATAAAATTTCTTCACTTATAAATTGGTTTCCTATTTCGTTTACATCACTAAGAGAGAGAGAGTTAGTTATTCTCAGGATTGCCCTGGCGAAAGACCAGCATTCACAACCGAAATGTTGCTTGAAATGGCATTAGCCGTGTTTGGAGACCGGATATGAAAATCCTGGTACTCTACCAGCTTCATCCACCCCATCTCCTCCCCCTCCTCATTACTTAAAGCCTTACAACATATCCCAATTGAAGAAGCCATAGTCTCACTGGCACCAGATAATTTGGACTCTTGTCGGTATTAACATTAAAAAAATTATGGTGCGGGAATGGGAACTGCCGCCCAGGGAACCCTTTATTGGATTACCAACACCCCTGACATAGATTACCCCAAGTGGTTCGTTATAATTGGTAAGCTAGCAGGGATGCCCGGGTTCATGTGTGCAGTTTGTCTAGGCATTCGCGGCGGATGTGTGTGGACCAGATCGCGAGGGAATGATTGAGGGAGACCTTTTAACCTCTCCAGCAGAACTCTCTCGAACCATCGGCTTGCACCACAGTGGGAGGGACAAATTTATAAGTCCTTCACCCCTGGACATATTGAACCCTAGATTCCTACCTACCACTCATACCTTTTTTATTTCCAGAACGTCCTCTCCTTCTTTCCCTAAAAATGCTTTCATTTTCAAATGCTGTAGGAAATTCAAATTTTAATTCCTCAGGGACTTCTGTGTGGAGCAAATAAAAAAAAAATAAAAAAATACTAAAATAGGTACACGTATATTTGAGCGTTTGACGATCTACGAGTATATCAACATTTTTTATTTCATTTTATTGTAACATGAGTAATATGAGTTACATTTATTCATGCATATTTTACAAAATATTATCATTCATCAAACGTGTATACCTTATCAGAAAAGAGGAGCTCTGTGGCCGATAATTCAGCCAGGATTACTTACGTTGTATGTTATAATAAGTTTTTATAAAAATTTGGATATATATATTTTTAAATCATGATATTTTTCACAGTAGTTCCTTGTTACTTTCAATGTGCTACGACTATATGGTATTTTAAGGTTCCACGATATTTCCAGCACCACACAAATCTCAAAAATCTCCATTGTTCGTTGCTATTTATTATTTTCATCCATTTCATGCATCTAGATCTCTCTAAAGCCGCATCTCTAAGTGTCTAGGAGACCCGCCCTGTCACGAGAGACCTTCAACACACAGATTAAAGACGGAGACCTCACAGCAGTACATGTATAGCACCCACTGCAGAGTGCACAACATAGGACACACCTATCGAGTCTGATTGAGGCGAGAAGGCGAATGAAGGCTTAGTTCGAAGGAATGTGACCTATCCTTTACTATTCTCTCTAATCTTGTTACTGGTAACAACTGGGAACTCAAAGTATTTGGATAACAGAGGTAAGAAATTAGAAATGATAGTAGGATTTTATTGAGTATCAAATTTTTTTATTTATTTTTTAAATATACTTTTACTTGTACCTAAACGAACTATTAGAAAGACATTAATATTTTGCAATATGTATTTTTTTTATTTATCTCAGTGTATATTTCATCTGTGGGGATGCTGTGTGGATTCTGTCTTTTCAAGGGTGGTAAAATTTATAAAAAATGGGCAGGAATCTGGAGATCAGTGCGTTCAGGTGAAGTTTACCAAAAATACAATTTAGATCAATCTTTACAACATTATGGTTTAGATTATAAATACAAAAAAATATGCTTTATATAAATTAAAGTTTTTGTCTATCTTTTGGCTTGAGTAGAATTAAAATTAAAGGTTGATTATTTTATAAAAAAATATTAATCCAAACTAGTGACAAAATATTTTTTCATTTGCATATACTGTAAGAAACAATTTAAAATAAACAAAAATTTTAACAAAACAAAAAACGACTTAAAAAAATGCACTAAAAAGTAAAAAATAATTTCATACGATTGTTATTTTTGGAGTCGGTGTCAGCCAAGGCAACTATATACATAGGTAGTTAAAGGTGAGATGTGGAGATCTTGGATGACACCGACTCCAAAAATAACAATCGTACGAAGTTATCTTTTTACTTTTTAGTGCATTTTTTGAAGTCGTTTTTTGCTTTGTTAAAATTTTTGTTTATTTTTTTATTTTTAGTGACGAGCGTGCGTAAAGAAGTTTTACTTCAAAAAAGAAATCATCGAAATCTGTTGGCGTAATATTGAGTTATTCGTCCATTTGTCGCGCACGTACTTATTGCAAATTTAAAATATATATATGGTTTTCTCATAGATTCCATTGTCAGAACTGGACCAAATTAAAATGGGACCACACGGAAAGTCCCAACTTTCTAATAAAAAAGAATCATCAATATCGGTTCACCCAATCGAAAGTTCTATGGTAACAAACATAAAAAATAAATAAAAATGTCGAATTGAGAACCTCCTCCTTTTCGAAGTCGTTTAAGAAACATTAAAATCTTTAATGGCCTACATCTTAAAATTTATTATAAAAAATAGAGATTACAAAAATAATTTTTCGGTTTGGTTGGGTATTTGATCTCAAATCCAAGATAAAGATTTGTATGAAACGGGCCGAACCGGGTGGCGCGAACCTTCCTCTTACGTACTAGTATATACAAAATAAAAGTGGTGTTCACTAATACAGTTTTATTTTTAATTATATTGTCACATTACGAAATATCTGCTTCATATGAACAAATAATAAAATCAATTTAGTATATTTACGAAATGTATACTGGATAGTATTGGAACAATTTCTCATGAAGGTGGCTTATCTCTGTTAGATTGAAATACCGAAGAATGCTTTAGCGCCGATGTAACAATGTTGCGAATACAATAAGATTGTGTTTAAGATCATTTCCAGCTTAGGAAATAGCGGCTTCTTAAGTTCCAGAACAATTTGTTACAAGGTATTATTGATTGTTAGAGAGGATAAACTAAGGTATTTGTTCATAAATTCTTCTTCATACATTTTCTTTACAAGTGATGGAGTAAGTTTTAGATATTCTCTCACATTAGCTATGATGAAAGATTTGTGGCTTAATTTACAAATGCGCCTGTTTTCATCCAGGGGTCGTGGGTTCAATTCATAGGATAGTTAAGCCACCGGAAACCAATTACTGGATAAGAAACACCTCTGCCGTAGGTCACCCCAAGTGGCACGTTACGTTAATTGACTTAACAAGGGTGCCTGGTTTCATGGGGTGAGGTTTGTCAGGGTCTGCGCGGCAGGCCGGATCGGGTGGGACTGGTTGAGGGAGACCTTTTTAACTCTCCAGCCGGACTCTATCGACCGATAGTCTTGATTTGAGGTGCGAGGGTTGGATTCGTATGTCACTTCTGAATACATTGACCCTCAGAGTCTTACCCACCCCTCATACCGTTTTGTTTCCCAGAACATCTTTCACAACTCTCCAGAACTTTCTTTGGTTTAAAATTTTGACAGATATTTTTTCATGTTTACTAATTGATAATATCTAAGGTATTTCGGATTAATATTTATATTGTAAAGAACATTTTAAATATCTGTTTTTGAAAGGCAATGTAACTGCGCCAATTTTTTGTATTAAAAATGGGTGAACGGACAACTGAGAATGAAATCAGCTCAACACCTCCTTTGAAAAGTCATTAAAATTGATCTTTTTTTAATTGGTTAAATAGGTTACGTTAGGTTAGGTTATGTAATTTATTTTTTTTGCGTTGATTTGATTCTGAGTTGGCATGGAACCGTAAAAATGAATGATTCTTTCTTTCTTTATGCGTTCCTATATCATTCCGTTGAAACATTAGTGATTTGTTGAGCGCACGCCCACAAAATTTTCAATGTACATATACT
Source organism: Limnephilus lunatus (assembly GCA_917563855.2). NCBI lineage: Eukaryota > Metazoa > Arthropoda > Insecta > Trichoptera > Limnephilidae > Limnephilus > Limnephilus lunatus. The sequence goes on from OU830592.1 coordinate 120,646,377, forward strand.
AGTGAGCTCTGGCATTATGAAATTATTTCCTTCACAATTCATCCGATTGCGATGAAAATTTGGTGAATTTTTGTGCGCACGAAGATTCCTATATATAACGGTGAGCTCTGGCCTTAAGATGTTTGAATAAAAAAAATGCAATGAATGGCGTGCGAGTTGCTTGAAAATGATGTGTATTTCATATAGTTTAACAGCGGGGGGGGAAGGCACGAGGGGGAGAAAAAATTTGAAAAGGGAAGGGGAACGATGATACCGGGAGGGCGAACGAGAGAGGGATGAAGGCGGGGAAGGTGGAGGGGGAAGGTGTTATTGGAGAAGAGAAAGATGGAAGGGTGTAAGAGGGGTGGGAACGGGAACACACAGGAAAGAACACCTAGGAGAGGGGTAATGGAGGGGTGGGGGACGAAGGAGAGGTTTCAAAGGGACCTAGTAGCGGCAGGTGATAAATTTGGAAAATCCCACATGGTCAGCAATGTGTTGCAGCAGTGAATTTTTAATGAATGTTTGTTTATAATGAAATAACCACTGGAGTGACAGCGCATTTCAAAACGTTTTTCTCCGTTTGCTCGACATTTTCAGAATATCATTTTTTCAATTTTTTGTCAACATTAAAAAAATCATACCTTCGTATTTTAACATGGAGACATAAAACTTATTATAGTGCTATATAGCCAATGAATAAACCTGTATTTTACTGTTTATCTCATATTTGTAGGATTTATAAAAAAGATATTAAAAAATCTTTTATTTTATGACCGCGCGAATCCTGCGTGGTTGATACTTTAAAACTGCCGTGAGAGGTAGTTACTTATTCGAGGCAATATAGAATTGTTCGATTTCTGCGTATTGTTTGTGGTATACTTGATAATGAAAGGTGCACATCTATGGAAAAAAGATTTAATTTTAACGGTAAACAGCTGATCAGAAATTCTGCGTGAAAAAATATTTTAAAAATTATTTTTAACATCGCTAGTCTACGAAGTTTGGATTTGCGACATCTATGGTCATCAATAGCTTCATTTTAAGTCCAAAATTACAAACTTGGAAGCTACAAATATTTAAGAAAAAAAATTGCAGAATCAAGAGGATGCCTTTTTTTATCCGAAATGCAATCGGAGACATTTAAAATGGCGCCAATATATGGCAAAAATCACTCCAGTGGTTAAACAGTAAAATAAATAGAAAAAAATCATCATAGTTAGACCATGTGCAATCTCAAAACAGCATATGTTCATATACAAATAATAAAGCAGCGAAAGACGGTTTACCTCAAGGCCTTATTTCCGAAGTTAATTACATCAAACCAAACCAAATCTTAAAATCCACAATTACTGCATCCGATGGCTTCCTGTTATTGGCATTTGCATTCAGTGGGCATATCGGATGGAGCACACCTTGAACGCGTAACTAGGGGAAAATGGGACCTAGTTGTATACTGGTATATGGTATACACCATAAAAAAATAGAAACGAATCCGTGGAAAATCACGGATATTCTGAATTTTCGACAAATCAATTCCAATTTTGAGAATGGCATTTAAAATATTTGTTGGTTTAAAATAATTGATTATTTTTCTTTTTAATTTAATGAAGACAATATTTGCGAAACGCAATCGAAAATTTGGAAATAGGAAAATCTGAAAAAGATATTGGCACCTATGGAACTCGAACCCAGGACATTCGGCTTTCCGGGCCGCTGCTATGCCAGCTGCGCCAAGGTATCCTTATCCGAATCGGTCATTTTTAACTGTATCATACTTAGAACCACCAACTGGGTTCGAGTTCCAGATTTTTTATTGAATTTCACTAATATCGTCTTCATTTAATTAAATATTACAATTTGAGGTTATACTCATAAAGTTAAAAATAAAATAATTTTGAATTATGAATTGTTTTAAAGAAATTATTTTGGATGGCCCTAACTCTTATAAAAAGTAATTTGTCAGAAAAAATCAAAACGTAACGAAACGCTTATGGCTTAAACGCTTATTCTATATTTAAAAAAATTATATTTGCATTAGTGTCAAAATCTGGAAAGGAAATAAAGGAATATCTTTGAATGGACAAAACTTAATCGTTAAACATGGAAAAAATAGTTACCTGATTTTTTTTGTAAAAACAAATATATATTGATATATAGGTCTGTCCTCTCTGCCAACGCTCCCAGAATGAAAATGAAATACTATTGCCTAATTAGTTAGTTTAAAATTTAATTAATATTTGCTTATTAATTAATTAATTAAAATCCGTTTGTTATCCTGCAAAGCCTCTTTTCCTCTAGTTAATATTTGGACCAGGTGAGAAGTGCAGCCTTAGTGAGGTAGCAACCTACTCCACTGTGTGTGCTGGGTGCAGAATGCAGTATTACATGGTTAATACGTGCACAATTGCAATCTAAGGCACTGACATTTAATGCGTAGGGCTGCACCAAATAAAATAAGAATACACTAATTAACTCGACTTTTTTTATTGAACGAAGCTACATTTATTTGAACGACTCTAGACCCTCCAGTGTCCATGCATTCGGGGTTAGTAAGCAGTGTGAAAGTACTTACATTAACATTATACAAAAGATAAATAGAAGTAGAAACCCGTGGAACAATTCTTCTGTAAAAGGTAACATAAAAAAGGAGATCGTAGTGTTCATAAAAGAAAAAAAGAAAAATAACGGCTATAACCAAAGAAACCTTTTTAAAATAAATGAAGTAACGAGAAAAAAAAACAGTTATATGATTATGTTTTAATGTAATTACTATAATAGCAGAAAGAAATTAAAATATATCAAAAGAAAAGAATAGCCAGAGAAGGTATTTCATAGAGCACCGTATTCCATCTGCCCAACCGCAGACGATGCTCGAAGTTCGCGCCCTTTAGCCGGCTCCCTGATTCCCCGGACAGCTGATTCCTCTTTCAATTGATCCCGCGGAGAGTTGATCGCCTAAAAGATTATTTCTTCAAGTAAGCATGCAAAGAGGATATACCTACGGCCGTACAACCAAAGTCGATAACTAGGGATCTTGAGTAACGATCCGCTATACAAATATGTTTGCTAACAATAATTCCGAGTCTCCGAAGAAGCATGCACTGAGGCTATACGGACGAATAACAAAATACGATCAACTGTCATGGAACCATTTTGCGATACTATGCCGTGTTGTGCTGCCACCTTTTTTAGCCAACGTTTAGAAGGTTTAAAATAAAATAAAAATGTGTGAAAACCGCACAAGAGTTCCAACTGCTCCCGTCTGGAGCCAGTGAGACAACAGTATCCCCGATTCGGGTACATTATGAGGCTGAAGGTAGTGGGATGGGAAAGGAGATGGGGAAAAGGAAGGTGGGGAAGGCATCTGATGAGCTATTTATTTACCAGGCTATTCAGATCTGGTCCCCCAACATGGCTAAAGCCATTCAAGCAATGTTTCAATTCTAAATGGTGGGTTTACACCAGTGCAATATTAAGAATATCTTCTACTCTAGAACATGTCATTAATCTTCAGACGTATTAATAATAATTTAATTAATTAATTGTGAAGTACAACAAATTCAGCGAATAAAATTTATTTGCATGCCGGGATTTCAACCCGCGACCACGGATTGCTGATCGTATGCATTATCCCTCGACCAAACGTAAAAATATATTTATAATGGTTTTATATTTTAAAATACAATTATAATTTTATTTATATATAACTTTTCGGTTAAAATACAATTATGTTGGTTAAGTTGTATCGCTGATTGAATTATTCTACACACTAGCAGTTACAATTTTGAAAATGACACTAAAGCAAATTTGAGTGAATAATTTCACGTAAGAATAACGCAATCGTAAACAACAGAGGTTAAGAAAATCTGTGGACAACCTTTTAAAAATGTCGCTGGGTGTCAACCCTACCGATGAATTAATTTGTGAAGATCTTTAGGCCCAGGCTGTGTTGATGGCTTAAAGGTTGCCTGTAACGAGGCTAAATTTATGTTGACTTTTAATTAATGTATACCAAACAGCGGCAAGTCTCTGCTCTTTGGTGGCGCTCTTTCATAACACCCGCCTACAGAACGGATGTGCACTCTAATTAAACTATAAAGGACTCGTAAAGGTAAGACATAAAGGCCTAGAAAACATACTATGTAAGTTTAGTACGTATTTGTAAATCTTCTCTCGTGTTCCGAAGTTTTACGATTCATCGTAATATCGACAAACTCCAATGGCTCGGAGGGCTTTGAAGCAAATAATGGACGGTTACCTCGAGAGTGTTTTCTATTGGTTTCAAAAATCTAATGATGTCTGATTACGTCAAAAGGGATCGAAACACAAATCTAGTCTCCTTCAACGGAAGCAATCTTCCGAACGATTGATATGCTTGTAACTCTAAGTGACCAGCTCACACATGGGGGCTCCACCGAAGCCAGAGTTAAATTAGCCTCCCAAAAACTAGGCGTACTGTACAGGGCCCGCAGATACTTTAACCCATTGGCCACAAACCCCGATAGCCTGCCAGGTGTGCAACTCAGGTGCTTAACCACAAACCCCGGCGCGCTGACGGGCTAGAGTAGGTACTCTAAAAAACGGACAACGAGCACGACAGTAACATTTTTTAATAAAATTTTGAATGCCGAACGCTCTGTAGGTATTAATCATTCATTTTATTGAATTGGCAAAAATACGTTTCTTATGTTTTTCCCTGATATTTGTGTTCCAAGTTTTATATGCAGTCAGCCGCCATTTATTTTCTTTAAAATTGCGAGCGGTTCTAGGTTTTTGGTAGTTACCCTGAACGTCCCTGATTGCTTTGAGGACTATCATACCAAATTATTTTATTAGGTATTAGTATAAAAGTACATAAAAACCAAAAATTATGAATGTTCGATTTATGAATATTGTGTTTTTTTGTAACTTTTCGAATAAAAATGTGGAAAAAAAATTACGAAAAAAAAAGGTTATATTTGTATCCTTATTTACGCATATTTTAATATTTTTTTAATTTTTATTTTTATGTTTTTCTTAACTTTAATCCAATATGTAAACAAATTTAAAGAAATTAATTCATTTGTATGTACGGTTCAAAAGTTACAATACAATTAGTGCACCAATGTAGATTTCAATTTTTGGTACAAAATTAATTCAGTGGTGAAAGCCAATTTTTAAGCTCATTAATTCTGTGGCCAATGGGTTAATAGTACAACTGCTAATCCTGTACAAATCGTAAGTGCACCCCACGGTTGAAATTGGCATTTGGTTCCCCTTTCCCCCTAATTGATCCCCCCCCCCCTCACGCCTTCTCACCCTTTTTTTCAATTTTTTTAAACTCAATACATTACCAAAGTTTCATCGCAATTGGATGAATTGGTTGAATGGTATAGGAACGTATAAGGAACAAACAAAGAAACTATCATTTTTTTATACTAAATAATTAAACACCAAACATTGTAAACAGTAGGTACATCAAGTAAATAACAATATTATTGAATAAATCTTACTAATATTATAAATGCGAAAGTTTGTATGGATGGTTGGTTGGTTGGATGGTCCTTACTCTTTCACGCAATAAACACCAAATAGAATTTAAAAATTCTTTCACTAATCGAAAGCTACATTATTTGCGAGTAACATAGGCTATATATATTGGTAAGCTCTGGCGTTAAGGTGTAGCGTTATGCAATTATTTTTCATACGTTTTCTGTCCCTAACAAAATCGAGTTATTGCAAACGTCAAACAAATTGTTACCTTGGAATTTTTTTTTTTTTTTTTTTAATTAGACAATTCACCCTAAAAATAGTGCTTTGTTGGCGTCATAGTTAATATCTACCTATCTCTAAAAATATTTATTGTCCGGACGAAAAGCATAGCGTTGCTATGTTATTATTTGACGTGGGCTGTAATTTTGTTATTTCTTTAGGTTTTTCTCTGGATTCAAATATGAATACAATACTAATTCCTACTTGAGGCGGAATCATCAGAATAAATTAGGGGAGTAGGTACTTAAAATAAATTTCTATAATTTAAATATTTTATAAAATAGAATTTTTATTTGCAAAATGTCATTCTCAAATTTTGAAATTTTCTATTAAACAATAATTATTTTCTATTAGACAAAATAGCAAGAATAATAACAATTATGCCAATAATTATGCCAGTAATTTCCCACTAATACTATGCGAGCGAAGCCGTGGGTAAAAGCTACAAATAAATAAATGATAACATTAAATAGATTTTCTTTGTGTCTAACAGAGAATGGATCATCGGTCATATTAGTTTTTATTAGTATCTACAGCGTTTTCAATTTGTTTCGTTTTTCGTTCAGCTCGGATTAATGTGAACAAAATTTTCGCCGCATCCCTTTCTCTGATATATCCACACCACTGTTCGCCTGTTTAACAATCCATTGTTAACCGACAAATTGCCATATCAAATAATGCATTGAAGAAATGCCTGAGTCCGTTTTTCAGGTATTACAATGGAGCCTTCTCGGAGGAATTTGATGCATTGATTATCAGATCTGAGTTCCGGAGGTGCAAATAGTGAAACTCCCGTTCAAAGATGTTCATCTTGGCAGCATTGCAATGGCAGTAATTTTTCGGTTATTCTTTTGTAAGATATCATGTGAAATTAATAATTCATTGCTGGTATTTGTTTTTCCTTCATAATCTTAGCTACTTCCTTCATCCACTTCACGACAATTTCTTGATCTGATTAATGACAAGTGTGTAATCTCACACACAACTCAACAGAGTATTTTGTGGATGTAGACGTTGGATCTGGAAAGTAGCCGATATGGGTATCAAACTACGTGTATCAACCTACGTGTATCAACCTACACAACCCGAATGGCTTAGCGAAAAACTTAGCAGTAAGTTCCTTGGTCCTTTTTTGCGAGAAAACTGTCTGTTTTCTGCTCTATGTTGATTTATCTGTTTATCTATATATTTTCTGCTATATATTTTATATTATAATAATAATAATAATAATAAGCCTTTTAATTCTGGTCTTCGGTCAGGTATACTAAGCATGTTCTTGTTTGTTTATAATAAATCCCGAAGCTCAGTTTGCCTCTTGGCATAGGCCTCCTCTAACATTTTCCACTGGGACCTGTCATGCGCAACTCTTCTCCATTGATTTCCAGCCGTGAGTTTTAGGTCGTCTTCCCATCTTATTTGTTGACGTCCTCTACTTCTCTTGCCATCTCTTGGATACCAGTCAGTGACATTTTTACACCATTTGTCTTGTGGATCGCGGATCATGTGACCTGTCCATCTCCACTTTTGTTGGTCTATTCTGGCAATTAAGAGGAATATAAACGCCAGAAATATTTCGATTCTTGTGTTTTATTAAATCTAAAACCGAGCGCCGTGAACCGTCATATTTTGGTCTGATTTGCACGAGGCAAGTAATTTGAAATAAATACTGTTGCTATGACGTGGTGCTTGCAATACGTAAGAAGCGCCCAGCGAGATCTCCGTTCGCCAATGCTTCTATGCATACCTTGTTACCCGGTGGATGAATACCGTCAATTCTATTTTACCAGCAGCGGCCGCGACGGGAGCGTTGTCGATATTATCGAGAATCCTCAAACTATGGGGAATGCTAATAAAAGTAAATGTTTATAAAATTTGAATTGATTTTATTTATTTACAATCTAAAAATTTTTATGAAAGTGAATTGTTAATACATATTATTTTAAATACATATAAATATTAATAAAAAGAAACTTGATTCAAGTTAAATATAATATGTATATATGTTAACAAAATGTAACTAATACGTACTTTTATAAAACTAGGTATAGGTATGTACTTTTATCAAATTTACATACACTTTCAAAATACCCAAATTACATTTACTCAAATTTCCACATCTAAAATTTTTGTAAAATTCATTTACGAAAATAAATTTTTTGGAAACAAATCAATACACCAATCTCAGTATTAGAAATGATGACAGAACAACTCACAGCTAGGTTTAAAAATATTCTACATTAGATACATCAGTTTATTGAAACATACACTTAAAAAAAACGGTGAAAATAAATAACTTGCATCTACATATGCTGAATTTATCCTAAAAAAGCATAATTAAAACGAATGCAATATAATATTTTAAAATAAAAAGTAAAATTTCGACGGTCTCCATGGTAGAGTGGAAAGGCTGCCAGCTAGCGATCCGGAGATTGCGGGTCTTAGTATTAGACATTTTCAAGGAACAGTTCCCAGCTACATGCATTAATAAAAATAAACTTGATTAAGTGAAATGAAATAAATATATATATTAACAAAATGTAACTAATACATACTTTTACAAAATTAGGTATATGTACTTTTATCAAATTTACATACACTTCAAATTTCCGCATTTAAAATTTTTGTAAAATTAATTTACAAATAAAACTTTTGGAAACAAATCAACAAACCAATTTCAGTATTAGAAATTATGACGGAACAACTCACAGCTAGGTTTAAAAATATTGTACATTAGATACATCAATTTATGGATACACACACTTAAAAAAAACGGTGAAAACAAATAACTTGCATCTACCTATGCTGAATTTATCCTAAAAGAGCATAATTAAAACAAATACAATATATATCGCGGGTTCAAACCCCGGAAAACAAATCTTAGTATTAGACATTATCAAGGAACAGCTCCCAGCTTCATATATTAATAAAAAGAAACTTGATTAAGTGAAATATAATATGTATATATATTAACGAAATGTAACTAATACATACTTTTACAAAACTAGGAATATATACTTTTATCAAATTTACATACACTTTTATCAAATTTCCGCATTTAAAATTTTTGTAAAATTCATTTACAACTAAAAATTTTGCAAATAAATCAACAAACTAATCTCAGTATTAGAAATGATGACGGAACAACTCACAGCTAGGTTTAAAAATATTGTACATTAGATACATCAATTTATGGATACACACACTTAAAAAAACGGTGAAAATAAATAATTTGTATCTACCTATTCTGAATTTATCCTAAAAGAGCATAATTAAAACAAATACAATATATATCGCGGGTTCAAACCCCGGCAAGCAAATCTCAGTATTAGACATTTTCAAGGAACAGCTCACAGCTACATATATTTAAAAATTATTCTTTTAAAATATTAATCCTACCGATAATGAATTTAAGCATTATATTCGTCAACCTAAAATTTCTCAAATGATTTAACATTCTGAACATCAAAAGAGTTGAAATCAGGAATAGTTGATGCTGACTCATTTTGAGCTCACGCTGTTTGAGAACCAAAAATGCTCGCTGTAACAACGAATCCGCTACGTATATTGCAAGTAAAAAACTTCGAAAACACGGGCACAGATCCCACGTCCGTTTCTGGCCACGGCTCGCGGCATTATGGTGGAATACAAGCGTTGGCCGCAGATCGTATGAATTAGTACGGTTCTAAAAATTTGACGTAAGCGCCAAAGCGGTTTTTATTTTTTTTGTGCATAATTTTATAAGAACGAAAAAAAGTTAGAACGTAGAAAACGTCAAAAATAGTCTTAGCCATAAAGGGGTATTTTTAAAAAATTGTTACTTACATTACTTCATAGTAAAGTCATGAAAAAACTTTTTTTTAGTGGTTTACGCTTATTTTTTTTGTTACGTAAATAATAATTTTATTGTTATTCTGTTACGTAGAAAAGGTAGTTAAAGCTTCAATTTATCCGTAGCATATTTTTTTATATTCGTACTGTAAACCGATTCGTTGTAAAGATTAATCTAAATAGTGATTTCACGTATAGCTTCATCTTAAATCAGCAACTTTGGTATTATAAGTTATTTTGTTAATTTAGGGTATTCTGAATGATGTTAAAGTGTAAATAGATATTTTTAATTCACATGAAAATATATGAATTTATATAATTTAAATGGTTTGTGATTTCTGATATTTTATTTAGATAATGTTGGGATATTCCCTCCTTGTTGCTTAGGGGTTAATTGTCAAATATAATCCAGAGTGCTACCAATATTTGCTACCAATCGTTGCACCCAATACGTTACGTTAGGTTAGGGTTAACGGCTATTTAAAATTATTTTCTTCTAAGCTTTTAATGACTTTTCAACGTGTTGAGTTGACTTGCTTCCGAGTTGGCATGGAATTGGTTTCTGCAAAGGTATACATTCAATTATGACTGAATATAAATAATTATCTTTGTGTAGATTTATGATTGATGTTTATTGTTCATGTCAACTATTAATTTTATTTATGAAATTCAATTTTATAATCGTGTCCGGTGCAGTCACGTCCGTTGTGCGTAAGCCAATATGATGCATAAATGGGACATAAAGGATTCTGAATTATTTTGTGAATGTGAACGTTCAATAACAACAGAACACATGGTTGAAGAATGTCCCTTTCACCAATTCCCCATGGACCAAGTGACTCCAGGTGACGTCGACTGACTATGACATCAGCATTCCACTTTGAAATCCGCCATACGAGGAAGAATTAAATTTAGGTAATAGTAGTTTTTTTTAAAGTGAAAAATTCTTTAGCACCGTTGTGATTTGAAACTCGATGAAACGAAAAATAGTGACGCTATAAAGAGACGAACACGTAAGTATGTGTACTTCTATAGGATTTAGCCTGCGAGATAATGAGAGAATATAATTGATCTCATCTTTGTGCGGTGATTCGTAGTCTATTGGTCTCCTCTTTGTAAGGTGTTTCGTAACCTCCCCACCCTAGTCTAATTTAGTTTTCTGCAAATTTCACTTCTGCCGTGTGTGAATTGCCCACTCTGTATTTATTTTTTTAATTAGATCGCTACTGGAATGCCAGAGAAAAAATATTTTCCCTCAGGGTCTACATATGTTGTCTTTGTAGATGCTGTGTGGAAGGTATTATTAGGAAAGGAAGGAGAGGAAGTTCTGAAGGTTTTTTTATGTGAATGCCAAGAGTCGCAACTGCTCCCGACTACCTGGAACCAGTGAGATTATGGAATTCCCAATTGGGTTATGTTATGAGGCTGAAGATAATTGGAAGGGAAAGGAGATGGGGAAGTGGTAGGTGGGGAAGTACCTGGCTATTAAAAAATAGTCATCAAACATGGCTAAAGCCATTTCAAACAACATTCCAAAAGGTGAAAATCTAGTGGTCAATGTATACAACATATGTGACGGACATATGAATCTATTTCTCCCACTGTGGTGCAAAGCGATATTCCGAGAGAGTCCTGCTGGAGAGGTCAAAACGTCTCTATTAACGAGTATGAATCAGTCTCCTGCCTCACAGTTGGTGGGCACCCCTGCTAAGTCACCAAACGTAGCGAACCACTTGGGGTGACGATGGCAGACGTGTTGGATATCCAATAAATGGTTCCCGGGGGGGCGGCGGTATCATACCAGCCACTCAAATTGTGGAAGTAGACTGTTGATTACTCAATCTTGACAGGATTGATCAGACACGGAACACACACAAATTTACAGACAGACAAAATGCAAAGTCGTTGATTCAAAACAGGACTACGCTCAGTGAATTGGTTTCCAAATTTCGTTTTTGATCCTTGACGAGAATCTTCCTAAAAGAAGATACATAGAAATTATTTAAAAAGTAATATGTTTGAAAACTAATTACCATTGCCCTTCTGTAAAGTAAAAACTCAAAGGATTTAGGTTTGGAACTTGACTAAAACCTACTGTCATTTATGTTAATTACTTACTATGTGATTAAGCAGTTCTATCTCAGTCGGTAAAACCACTCAGCAACATAAGCAGATATACACGTTAATATGCCGACATCAGTTAAGTACAATAAGTGTGTTTACACGTCAATGCGTATGTTTATACAGAAATCGTCATAACTCCGTTATTGTTCTAGTGACATCCCTAAAACAAAAAGGAAAAGCTCTATAATAAATCAAGCTACCCATCACTATTCAAGATGTCCATAGAAATAGATAAAAAAATCTTTTCTGTCAGATACATGATAAACCGCCAAATTGCCTATCCACTGTTCGACATCGTTATTTTTTTATTAAATATTCTTGTATGAAATGATAAAAAAGTGAGGTGACCAAATTGTTTATTATACATTTATAAGATAGAATAAATATTGTCTTTTATATAATCCGTGATTTTAGTACCGTTTTCACATAAAAACACCACGTGAGTAATTTTTTTTATGTTTGCATTCTAAATTTTAATATTTAAAAATGTTAATATTTATTTGTAACATAACAATTTGAAGCTTATTTCATATCCTTTCAAAAACAGTTTTTAGTATTCGGCTAAGTTCGAAAATGTTTCATTTATAGAGCTTTAATTGTGAAGCGGAAATAACATAAAGTTTTCGTAAATTTGACATGTCGTTTAAGACGTAATCCCCCCATTACACGTATCAGTATTCGCATCAGTATTTACTGATGCGAATTACTGACGACAACCGTCAGTATTTGTGAGCCATTACACGTGTCAGTATTACTGACGTCAGTATCGTTGCGAATCCTTGCGGGACTGACGCTTTTAAAGTGATGGATCCGGAAACAAAAGCCGGTGATGCTATAATTTTGGCGTTTGGTACAAATAAACGAGTGAAGCGCTAAAGATGGGCGAAGGACTGGCTTCTCAAAAAAGAAAAATTCTCACACATGAATTTAATGGATGAAATTTTGCTGACTGACCCACACGACTATAAAAATCACCTACTCATTTTTTTTTTATTTTTAAGCCATCAACAAGGTGCAATAAAAAGATCCATTTACATTTTAGCCACTGGAGCGATTACAGAAAAAAAACATTCTCCTTGATTGCTCAACATTCCTGCGCGATCATTTTTAAAAATTTTCCTCCGACATTGAAAAAAAATCATACTTCCGAATTTGAATATGGAGACATACAAAACTGATTATTGTGCCATATAGCCAATATTTTACATTATCACATATTTTGGGATTTGTAAAAAAAAAATTAAAAATCATAAACATTATTATTTTTTTACGGAATTTAGGTAAATTTGGCTTCTCAAAGCCACAAAATCAATCCGAGACTTAACCACTGGATTGCTTTTGGTTCGATTCGGACCGATTTTATTTTTTTGCGATTGCTTTCGGTCCAATATCGGACCACATTTTCCTACCGTTCGTAAAACAATTATTGTACCTAATTATTTAAAACATATTCACGGCATTGTCAGAGGAAGGATGAAAGTAGACTGAATGCTGTAGAAATGAGATCCCTAAGGCGTATGTGTGGTAAAACCATATATGATAGTGTGAGAAACGCGGAGATCCGCAAAGAATGCAAGGCTGATGTAAGCGTAATGAGTAAGATCCAGAAAGGAACGCTCCATTGGTTTGGGCAGTGTAGAGCGAATGAACGAGGAAAGGAGTATAAGGAGAATATATGACGCAAATGAGAATGGTAGAAGAAGTCGGGGACGCCCGAGAAAGACATGGAACGACCAAGTGAATCAGATACTCGAGTCGGGCCATGTCAAGAGTCAGAATAATAGAAGAGCATGTATGAGACGATGTATGAATGTGAACGAGGCACGGAGTGTGTGCCAAGACCGAGTTGTTTGGTGGTCCGTCGTCTCTGCCTACTCCTGCGGGGAAACGGCGTAATGGTTAGTTAGTTAGTTAGTTTTTATGCATGGCCAGCAATTTATTCTATCAAATAATTGTTAAAATAGACTATAAGTCTATGACCTTAACGATTGTCTTTGAATTGTTCTAGAACGAATTTTGACAGTTTAAAACTCAGTTACGCACTCGAATTCTATAAAATAATTTTCAACCCAAACTTTTGATTTGCTGTTAACATATGAAAAAAATAGATTTCTAATATATATTTGCATCTGAGGTTATCAAACAGGCCATAGGGAACATAACAATGTAGAAAATATTCAATATATATATATATTAAAAATATCCACTGGCGGCAATTTCTAAACACTAAAGAACAAATTTCGCGCATTTACAAAGTTGAAGATTTTTTAATAATTTTTCTCTCAGTTTTAAAAACATTAGATAATTAGTAAAATATAGGTGAATTCATTGGCTGTATAGCACTATAATTTGTTTATATGTTTAAATACACAAATATGGAGTTATAATGTTTTTAATGTGGTAGCTAGAGGCGATAAGACAGCACCGTCCTCCATGCGCGCAAGAAATACTGACGTACTGATGCGGCGAGCCATTACACGCATCAGTACAGCATCAGTATTCCCCACCACTTTTCAGCCACGCCCCAATACTGATGAGGCCGATCAAAATATCTAGATGCGCGTCAGTAATTTTGTCGATGCGTCAGTATTAGCCATTACACGTATCAGTATTCGCATCAGTATTTAAATACTGATGCGAATACTGATACGTGTAATGGGGGGATAAAAAGTGCATATTCGCGATGTATCGGAGTGGTTAATAGTGTTATTGTGTGCTATTTGTAAACACGCGACAGTTGGTTTGTCGTGGTGTCGTCGAATCGTTCGTTTTTGTCGTCGAATTCCTGTGCACCATTTCCTATACATTATTATTTGGTGATCTTATAAGTATTTGTGTTTTCTTCTTCGGAATCGCTTTCTTTTGTGTTTTCTTTTGCCTGTTTATTTTGGAGTGGTTGGAAGATTGGATTTTGATTTTACAAAAACAAAAAACATGATTTCATAGGATTCGATCCTTGATCCGCTGAATATCTGGCCGCTGAGGTTCCTCAGGTGCCTTATACCACTACACCAAAAGAGACTTACGTGGGACTGTGGATTTAACGTATTATATATCACGGGTACTAGGTGTGTTATATTTATTTATTATAAATCCTATAGACCTATGTGTTTGTCTCTTTTAGTGTCAAATCCCAACGGTCTTAAAGAAGTTTTATTCTTCTTCTTCTTGTGCCCTGTCCGTTCAACGGATGTTGGCAAACATGTTGGCTATGCGGACTTTGCTTACTGCGGCCCGAAAAAGCTCTACAGTAGACTGGCCAAACCACTGTCTCAGGTTTTTCAACCATGATGTTCTCCTTCTTCCAGGGTCCCATCTTCCAGCAATCTTTCCCTGCATTATCAGATACAATATCTCCTACTTCTCTGTATGTTTCATCACATTTCCTAGATATCTAAAGAAGTTTTAACATCAAAAATTGCAAAATCAGCGTGTAAAAGTAAATTAAACGCAATACCACACTATAATAACGGAGTGTGTGTGTACCAAACGTAAACTGAAACTCACAGAAATAATAGTTATAAAAATACTTAGTTGTTACCTTGTTAAAATAAAATACGTAGGTACAAAATGTCTGCGTATAAGAACACCACTTAATAATTATTGTTGGACAAACAAAATACCACCTATCGAACACATACCATATTATCTCTGACATTTTAATGGCACAATGCTGTAGGTATCATTGAAAGTTGCAATCTTAAGACAGAACTGTAAAATGAAATACAATTACGTAACTTTGCACTAACCGATGATTTAAGGAGAGCTTTTCACACAAATCCTACATACGTAGAACCGATCATTAAAATGGGATACTTACATGAAAGTTGTTATTTATTTTTAATCTATCTATCTATCTTATTCTTTACATCTTTATAAATAAAAATGAATCTAGAAAAAGTTTGTATGCGCATAACTTCCGAACGACTGCACCGAATTCAATTTTTTTTTTGTGTTCGTTATTGTCAGGACAAGGTTTATATAGAGCTACTGGTGAGCTCTGGTATAATGAAATTTGTATAAAAAATTGCAATAGGTGGCACGCGAGCTGTTTGAAAACTGAATGAACTGGAACTGAATGAAATGAATGTATGGAATGCGGAAGGGGGGATGGGGGAGGGGAACTCGGGTAAGGGTTTCACTAGAGGTGTTGGGAGGGGAACCAGGGAGGGGGGAGGGGAACCTGGGAGGGGGGAGGGGAACTCGGGAGGGGGGTTCGCGGGAAAGGAGAAGGGGGGTAGTGAAGTGGGGAGAGGTTAGGTGGAGAAGGCAGAGTGGGAACGCGAGAGGAAGAGAAGGCGGAAGGGGAACGGGACGAATGGGAAAGGACACACAGGGAAAAACAATTTCTTTATTAAATGGCATAGCAACGCATGCCGGGTACCAGCTTGTTAATAATAATTTAATGTGTTTTTGTTTTGAAAATTTGATTACCCAAATGTATTATAGAGATATAGAGGTATTCATTTATTCATCATCAGAATCTTCTTCCCATTGTCCTATTCGGGTCGGGGACCCACTGCATCGACAAGGCTCCTCCATACGTCCCTGTCTTGCGCTGATTGTTCGGCCTCCGTCCATGGCAGTCCCATCCTCTCCTCACACAGTTTCTGGAGTTGCCTCGTTCAACTGTGTCTGAAGCGGCCCACTGGACGTCTACCCTCTGGAATCGCACTCAGTTATTTCCTCGGAATTTGGTCATCAGATATCTGAGTACATGCCCAAGTCAACTCAGTTGCGATTTTTCTATGAAGAGTAGCAGTGGTTCAATGTTTAGATTGTCTCAGATCGTCGAGTTTCTTATTTAAAAAAAAAAAATGTTTACCCAGATGTATTAAAGAGGTATTGATCTATTAAATATTGCAATTAGAACACACCTCGACCTTTATTTTACCTTTACGTGAATTAAAAAAAGTTAAGATGGGATACTGAGTCCAATGTACACACTTGAGATTTCCTGCGTTTAGTATCGCACATAAATTTGATCGTCAGACAGGTAATTTAGCAGGGTTTCCCGGGTTCATGGGGCGAGGTTTAACTAGGTCTGGGCGACGAATGCATGAGAGAGACTGGTTGAGGAAGAACTTTTGATCTCTCCAGCATGACTCTCTCGGAACGTCGCCTTTGCTCTGCAGTGAGAAGGATGGATATAGACACTGACCCCCAGATTCATACCCACCCTTCATACCTTTTCCTTCCCAGAACTTCGTATCCTTACATTCCTTTAAAAGACTCTCCGCACAGCATCCCCTTAGATGACATAGGCCCTGAGATAATTTGTTTTTTTTTTCTTCAGGGCCTCCTTTATGGAGCTAATGTAAAAAATCGTCTACCTGGTTCCCCTCACTTTCAGATCCATTCCAATTCCATCGAAAAAGTACAATACATTTTTAAGAAAATTAACCATATACGACATAGGTACGTGCAGAAACCACAAAATACAAACAATTAAAGAATTCAAATTATTATCATTTATTTTTAAAATTGTTAATGGTCCTTAGCCCTGAATTGCTCCTTCCAATTGCCTTTATGTTGCGTGCTCTTTGTATATATTTTTTAAATGATTATAAGGTGAATTAAAAATGAACGCAAGTTGCTCGTTTATTAACCCGAGTCTTTGAGAGACCACGCTGTACGGAGACTTCATTTGAGATGTCACAATACGACGTATCTATTAGATTTTATACTTTACAAGTATCAATTATAATAGTTGACTGCATTGATAGAGAGCGTAATTAGGTGAATAGATTGAAAAGTAAATAACATAACAGATGTTATTGATTTAAGTAAAAGTTTATTTTATTTTATATTTCTTTATTCATTGCATACATGTATTCATTGTATCACTGCAGGTTGTATTAATTGTATGCATACTTAGTTAGTGGAATGATAATTTGATAATTTCTATGGTGCCAATTTTGTAAAACCCCGCCTACCTAAATCATCAATATGTGATTTTATATATACATACTTATTTTGTTTTTCTAATTATTTAACATAAATTTTACATTAAAATATTCCCTCAAAAGCACAATCCCCCCCCCCCCCAGGACGGACCAATTTAAATATCGCAAATCCAGCCAGAAATAGACAAGAGTTTGACTCATGTGCTTTCTGTTATTTTATTAATATATTTTAACAACTCTGATAATTTGAATTGCTTCTAAGTATGTACTGTGATGAAATCTCCATAGGACACAAAAATGCCGTCCTGGAGGGGGCTCGTGCCCCCGTGCCCCTCCCTCCCCTAAATCCGCCCTTGACGAACGCCATACTAAGTTCATGCCCTTATTATGGCAGTTTTGTATCTTCTTTACAAAGTATAAAATGAAGTCGCTCCCGCTGTCTGTGCTTTAAACTACGCGACGGATATTCATGCTTTTTTCACCAATAGATAGAGTGATGCATGAGGAAAGTTTTTAGGCATATAATTTGGAAATGTTTTGTGTAAATTGGTTGAAATACATAAATAAAGGGAGCGGGTGGTGTGGAATTGATTTAACAGAGGTCGCTGGTTATAAAGGATGGGTAATGGCGTGGCGTTGTGTTTCGTTAGTCACAGCAACGTGTGGCCGGGTCTACTAGTAGGTTATATTAAAAAGTAATATTAAAATTGTTAAACACAGACACAAAAATAAAAACAATATTTAAAAAAACATTTCGACGGTCCCGAAGAACAATATCGGATCTACTAAAAATTGAAAATCGTTTTATTTGCTTATTTGAATAAAAATGAAATATATATTGAAGTGAAACTACTTCAGCACCGTTGTGATTTGAAACTCGATGATATGAAAAAGCGACACTACAAATAGACAAACGCGTACATGTATAGGATTTAGCTTGCGAGAGTATGATATAGAATAATCTGTATCCTCTTTGTGCGGTGGTTCGTAGCTTCCCCACTATTGTCTACTTTAGTTTTCTGAACGTTTCAATTCGTGCGTATGAACTGCGCACATGTAATAATCACTTGCAATAATAATATTACAAAATCGCACATCCGACATTGTTCTTTGGGACCGTCGATATAAACCATAACAAAAATCAAAACTAAAATTAAAAAACTGAATAATAAAATAGTCATTTCAAAGAAAAATAAATAAAAATATTATTTCCTTGGAAGAAGTCAAAATGACAGAACTCACTATAACTGTACAGGGCAAAAAATACCGACCGATACAAAAGATGGGTAAAATGTTTAAATTTAAAAAATATATATTTTAAGTTCATGTAATCATTAAAAAGCTCGCCCCTTTTCAAATATCCAATGTTGTACACGGGTAGTTAATATATGGTTTTACCACACGTATGCCTCAGGGACCAGTCTACTTTCATCCTTCCTCTGCCAGTTCCACGCCCACGCCATAAATCATAGTAGGTAAAGCATTCCATTGTGGACTGCAAGCTTCGCATCTTTGGATAGTTTTTTGTTAGCACCAACCCCGTTCAATCCTACATTAATGGAGTTGCCTGCGTTTACCCTTAATAATATCTATTTGGATGACTTGTATAGCACCGTTTTTGTGAAAAATCACCTCAAGGGCGCTGAAAAAACTTACAATACATTTCTATAATCTTACTTCTAACTACTAACTAGACAAACCATTATAACAACTTATGGCTAAGAATTGCATACACCGGTTCATCGATCACCGATAGGAAACTATAAGACTAGAACAATGAACGCGATGCTGCGTAAAAATGTACTGTACAGGCATAAAATAGGTATACAGGACCATACTTACCTTGGAAGTCACTTGAGATTAACACTGTTATTGTTTATTTAGAGAAATTTATCATCAGTTCGCACGCAGAGGATATAATTGGGAACTATAATAATATATATCTAATACTAGCTGGGTTACCCGGCTTCGCTCAGGACAATAAGATAGTGTTCTGGAATGTTGCACAATGATGTTCCCGATTTCCTATTCCTGATCATTCCACGACATACTCCGCCACTCCTTCCACAACTTTCTACAGCTCTATGGAACCTTCTAGAACTTTCCGGAAGACTGTTCTAGAAATTTCAAGAGGGCGAAATTTTCAGCCCTTTTATCTTTAAAAGCACGCCCTTTAGGTAAAAACGGATACCCTTATTCCCTAGGGGGAATAGAGATCTACCACACCATATAACTTCCTTGATCGAACCGGGACTCGTTTCTGAGTTTTTGCGAGCTGCACGTTTTTTTTTTTACTTTCTTTTATAATATATGCCATATTCAAATAAATAAAATGTTACTCCTTACATGTCCTTTCCCGTGCGTTCCCCTCCAGCGTTCCACTTCCACCTTCCCCGCCACCGCTCTCCCGCTCCTCCGTCCCGCCAACCCCCCAGGCACTGCATTTCTTGACTCCTCTCTCGCCCGGCCCGTAGCCGAAACTTTTTTCTAATACTAACAATTTTAAACTCGTGATATCTTTCTAATTAAATATCCGAATTGAAAAATTCAAAAAGTTAAATAAAGGTATTGAAGCTGTTTTGAATATGAAGTAATTTATTTTGATAAGGATTAAAACCAAGATACAAATAAAGAGCCTTTTCAAGCAGCGACATTTAAATTAAATTTTTAAAATAAAAGAATACTTATTGTGGCATAACCATAATAGTTAGACATATGCTGTTGCGGCTTTTTTTGTAAATAATGATGTGTTCTATAAAGTCGTAGTACATTATTTTATTCTATCATCAATAGTTTTCGCAGCGCACGCGATTTAAAGAATATTTTAGGTAATTTTTTTACACCCTGGGTTACATTATTGAAGTTTTAGTAAGGATGCCTATTTTTTTTAAATATAATATAGCCTATGTCACCCAGGGATAGTGTAGCTTCCCAACAGCGAAAGAATTTTTCAAATCGGTTCAGTAGTTTCGGAGCCTATTCGATGCAAACAAACACACAAACAAACAAACAAACAAACAAACAAATCTTTCCTCTTTATATAGTTTGTTAGAGTGTTACATTAGATAATAAAATAATAATAATAATATAAAGATAGGAAGTCTGATAGAGATATTTGAGGAACATCTACTATATTATACATTATTATTAATAAATAATAATAATAATAATAATGTATAATATAGTAGATGTTCCTCAAATATCTCTATCAGACTTCCTATCTTATGTAAACATTCTTCCCAAATAAACAAACTCATCCACCTGATGCAATTCATCATTCACAACTATATTGCACACTACTGTCTTCGTACTTGTACGCAGGTATCTTATGAATATTAAAACGTGTTTCGAGTAGGAACACGAGTATCAGCTACCTAGGAACATCACTCTTCCGAATGTATCACTGAGTTTTACAAATGACCTGTCCACGTCCATTATTCAAAATAGATATGCTATGTTTCCATTTACCACTTATTAACTCAGACAGAGATTATGTAAGTGTCGAGTTTTATATGCTAAAAGCTAACAAAACCATCTCAATTACTTTAATCCCTAACCAATTTTGGGAGACATTCTTCAGAGACAACAAACAACTCTAGAGTGTTTTTGGGAGATATATCGTCGGTCCAATGCCAAAATTGCGAACACGCAAAAAACATCATTTAGAGAAATTGAGAGTTGAACATGTTTAATTGATATCATGTTGATCATGTATCAATTTTTATATATTTTTTTTATTATTTAATGACAATACAAAAATACAAGGTACAGCAGTTTTTTCACAGTCCTCCTCACTAGGTGTTCCTATTCCGAGGCGGAATGTATGTTGTTGTAAGGGTGCTGATCATGATTGCCTCATCTATTGTTGATTTTCACAAAAATAAACAATAAATAAAATAAAAAGGATTTATGTTTTTTGTCTGTAAGTTGCGTTGGGGTTACTAAACCTGTTTAATTAAATCTCTAATTTATACA
The DNA here is from genome assembly GCA_917563855.2 of Limnephilus lunatus. NCBI lineage: Eukaryota > Metazoa > Arthropoda > Insecta > Trichoptera > Limnephilidae > Limnephilus > Limnephilus lunatus. The sequence goes on from OU830592.1 coordinate 120,667,943, forward strand.
TAACTAGCTGTTTCCCGGAATGCGTTGAAATGCCATATTCAAATAAATAAAATGTTACTCCTTGCATGTCCTTTCCCGTGCGTTCCCCTCCAGCGTTCCACTTCCACCTTCCCCGCCACCGCTCTCCCGCTCCCCCGTTCCGCCAACCCCCCTGGCACTTCATTTCTTGACTCCTCTCCCGCCCGGCCCGCAGCCGAAACTTTTTTCTAATACTAACATTTTTAAACTCGTGATATCTTTCTAATTAAAAATCTGAATTGAAAAATTCAAAAAGTTAAATAAAGGTATTAAAGCTGTCTTGAATATGAAAGAGTTTATTTTGATAAGGATTAAAACCAAGATACAAATAAAGAGCCTTTTCAAACGGCGACATTTAAATTAATTTTTTAAAATAAAAGAATACTTATTGTGGCATAACCATAATAAGTATATTATCTTAATTTGCTTAATGCATATTTTTTGGCTGCTATCTCATACGTACGATTGCAAGATTCTACCCGAATTACCGACATCTAGAAAGTGTGTTGAATAATTATATCCATTTTTGAAATTATTTTAATATGCGACATCTATTGACTTATTTATCAGTAGTCAAAGCACTTCCCAGCAAGGAAGAGATTCTGGGTTCAATTCCTAGATACAACTGAATGTTTTCAATGAATAAATATTACAATTTAAGGTTTGATTCATAAAGTAATTGCATTAAAAAAATATTGAACTACTAGCTGGTTCCCGGCATGTGTTGTATGCCATATTCAAATAAATACATTTTTCTCCCGGAATCATCTTCCCGTGCGTCCCCGTTCCCCTCCGCGTCTAATACTTTCTTACGTGTTTAATACTTACATTTTTAAACTCGTGATATCTTTCGAATGGTATGTCCGAATTGAATAATTCAAAAAGTTATATAAAGGAATTGAAGCATTCTTGAATATGAAGTAATTTATTTTGATAAGGACTAAAAACAAGATACAAATAAAGAGCCTTTTCAAGCGGCGACATTTTATTTAAATTTTTAAAATAAAATAACACTTATTGTGGCATAACTATAATAGTTAGACATATGCTGTTGTGACTTTTTTTTATAAATAATAATGTGTTCTAAAAAGTCGTAGTAGATTATTTTATCATCAACAGTTTTCGCAGCGCACGCGATGTAAAGAATATTTTAGTTAATTTTTTTACACCTTGGGTTGCATTATTGAAGTTTTAGTAAGGATGCCTATTTTTTTTTTTTAAATAAAATATAGCTTATGTTACCCAGGGATAGTGTAACTTCCCAACAACGAAAGAGTTTTTCAAATCGGTTCAGTAGTTTCGGAGCCTATTCAATGATAGTTTTACAAAAATTATGCTATCTTATTTTGTATTACGGTAAGAAACAATTCAGTGAGTTAGAATGTCCAGTCAATATACATAACTATTAATAACACTCTAAACTAGCTACTATTAAACTTTTTTTTAAATTTACACAGTTGATACATAACCATTTCTACCACATTATTGGTTATTTATCAGTTGTGTAAAATTTAAAACATGCTTATTAGTTAGTCTCTTAGTAGATAGCATGAAGATTCTTAGTAGAATTATTATAGAAAAATTATGCATAACACGTAAGCGAAGCATTTAGTTCCTTAGAACAGGCAATTTGCCTAGCTAGGAACTAATAAACGTATTACATATAACTAGGAGCTAGTATAGATATTACATGCTAAAATATTACATACTGACATATTGCATACTGCATATTACATACTGTAAGTATATTACACACGGTATATGTATATTACATACTGTATATTGCATATTGCGTTTTAAATGCTGTATATTACATACTCTGTATTACATACTGTGTATCACGTATATGAACGCATTTGAAATATTTTCTTTTTTATTTAAATCAAAACCATAATTTCATCTGACATCATAAGATTTATAAATACTTATGATCAAAAGCATCATCACTCTTGGCTCTACATCCCCTGGTGGGTCTTGGCCTCTTCAGAAGTCTTCCTCCACTCATCTCGGTTTTGTGCCAGCTCTTTCCAGTTCATAAGCTCCAAGGTATCTAAATATATCTTTGAGGACGAAATAAAAAAATAAAAATAAGAAATACTTACCATATTATGTGTTAAATATGACGATTTCATATCTGAAACAGAATCTTTACTGAACCATTAAAACGGCCACCATATTGAAACCGGAACCGGAATAAAAACAAAAATATATACACAGAATGCCAATGGTCGGGTTATATCAGGGAAAAAAGTTAAATTTTATCAACAGTACGATTTTTTAATCTTTAAAAACGAATATAACAAATAATTTTTAATTTCGCTTTTTACGCAAGATATCCTCTTAGTTCTTTCTCATTACGCTTTTGCGTTCATCTCGAGTGGTTTAACTCAAGTGACGGACACTGCAGTTGCAGTTTTGTGTAACTACCTATGTAGTTGTGTACATTTGCATATAGAAATGCACAAGTTTTGTACAAGTGTCTAAGGGAACTCAAGAGAGAATGGTGACATCTTCTGGGGTTTTATGCAATAATTTTTGAATGATTGTTAGGACTTGAATATGTGCGCAGGTGGCGTTGAACAAATTAGATAATTGAAACAAAGAAATATTGAAGAAAACAGTAATTACAGTAGTTTAATAACAAAATTGATTTTAACATATTTCGTAAACCCTCCTATGAGGGTTGTATGACATTGTAATACACAGCACCTCTAATCACCCGATTTCACATAAGCACTCCGCATTCCATTCAATGGTTCATCGTTTAGTCACAATTCCAATATCCGATACTAATTTTGCTAATGAACTTAAATTAATTAAAAAAATAGCGGTAAATAATGGCTATGAACCATATTTTATTGACTTAATTTTAAATAAAAAACTAAAACAAATAGCCATTAATCAATTCTTATTTGCTAGTCCTTGTCATCAAATCAATGATAATAATATTAATTATCAATGGCGGCGAATTTTATTCATTAATAATTTTTCTACTTTAAGTGTTAAAAACCTTCCTTCTGAAGTCAGACCTGCCTTTTATACGAATAACAATCTAGGTAAATTTCTAATTAATTCTAAAGATAAGGACAACAAATTAAGTCATTCGGGAATATATAAATTAAATTGTAATAATTGTTCGGCTTTTTATATCGGTAAGACAACAAGTAATGTTAATATTAGGATAAAGGAGCATCTTCGTTGCCTCAATAATAACGGTTTTTCAGAATTCGCCAACCATTTGATCGATAAAGATCATACGTTTTGTCATAGCACCGGTGCTAAAATCTTACATAAAAACGGACATGGTAACAGACTTAACAATTTAGAGGCACTAGAAATTAAAAAAGCTGTAAAAACCAAAAGTCATATACTTAATAATCAATTAGACATATCAAGTAGTCCGATATTAGGTCTGTTTCCAATAAACCCTTAATAAAAAAAATCCCAGTGCTCCTTACCACCATGTCAGTTGATGCTTTGTTCCTCCAAATTTATTACTGTAACCCATTAGTCACATAATTATCTTTCGGTTTTTTCCATTACTTGCGAACTTAGGTTAATGTATTTTATGGCCGTCGATGTGTTTGTTATATTTGTATCATGTTGTCTCCCTCTATATTTTGTCTCTCTCTAAATTTTTTCTCCCTCTATATTTTGTTTTATATAAGCACACATTATGTTTAGTATTAATTTGTACCCTGATGATGCTTGAGTAAAGCGAAACCGGTCGGTTCAAAAAATTAATAAAACTCGTGGTTTTAAACAAAACAGTATTTTATTTTATTAAATATGTCAAACCACAAAGTGATTGCTTTCTACAATAATATTTTATAATTTATTTCACCATTATATTTTGTATGTAACAATTATTTTATACAGTCGCTAAAATAAAAATTTAAAAAAATTCAGCCTGCGACAAATTGAGATAGAATAATCAGTATAGTCTTCTCTTTGTGCGGTGCTTCAAAGTCTCCCTATTCTTGTCTACTTTAGTTTTTTGAAAATTTCACTTCTCTTGTAAATTGCACACTCTGCTTTTTTTACATTAGCTCCACACAGGAGGCCTGGAGCATGTTTGTGGATGCTGTGTGGAGGGTCTTTTTATTGAAAAGAAGGAGAGGAAGTTCTGGGAAGGAAAAAAGTATGAGGGGTGGGTAGGAATCTGGTGGTCAATGTTTCCAGGACTGACGGACGTATGAATCCATCCCTCCCACTGCGGCATGGCAATGGGTCGTGAGTCATGAGAGTCCGGCTATAGAGTTCGAATGGTCTCCTTCAACCAGTCTCTCCGGATCCGGCCCGCCTCGCAGTAAGTATCTAAAAAAACCACACCAAAGTCACCAAACGTAGCGAACCACGACACATGGCAGGGGTATTGGTTATCCAATAAATGGTTCCCGGGGCGGAGGTACTCATACCCGCCTCCGAATTGTTTATAAAATAAAATTTAGCAGTGATAAAGTACCTACCGAGAATTTAATATTTTTAAAAGAAAATTATTTAATGAAATTATTGTAAAATTCAAATTTGTAACTGATTTGTCACGAATTGATAGTACCTATCCCGTGATTTTTCACCACCGCCAATTTCAAATATAGAATGGAACGTGTTCTAAGTTCAACATTACAAATAAATATTATTATCTGTTATTTAACTGGTTCGAACGCGCAACGTTTAGAATGTGACCAGCGCTAGGCCTAATTGATAGTTAAGCTCACAGTCTGATCACGACTTGTGACGTAATCAGGCATGCATTGCATCTCCATTGAAATAATAATGTATTTTTGTGTTATTTGTAAGCGAAGCCTTCTTTGTTCAACTGCTGTGGCTCAGAAGTAAACGGTCGCATGTCATTTTTAACAAATTTTACCTACAGGAAAGCAGAAACAGTTTTTTTTTATTTATATTTTTTCACCGATCACAATATAATCTGCCGCTCAGTTATCGTTGATTTCTGATCGACTCTTTCACGTGTTATATATAGGATTGTCATGAGTTTTGATAAATTATGGGATTGCAACTTCGTTGTATGATTTATTTAAGAAAAAAAAAATAATTATATATTTTATTTATTAGTTTAAATAGTGTTTACAGAACATATTACGTACAAAAATACCTATATATTCTGATTCGGATTACCAGTCAAAATACCTAAATAACAAAAAGCCAAAATACCTAAATTACTAAGGTCAAAATACCTAAATGACACATAGTCAAAATTATTAAATGACAAAAAGTCAAAATACCTAAATAACAAAAAGGCAAAATACATGAATAACACAACCTCAAAATACTTAAATAACAAAAAGTAAAAATTAGTAACTAACGAAAAGTCTAAATACCTAAATAACAAAGAATCAAAATACAAAAAGTCGAAATACCTAAACGACAAAAAGTCAAAATACCTAAAGAACAAAAATTCAAAATACCTAAATAAAACAACCACTAAATACTTAAAACAAAATAACAAAGAGTCAAAATACACCTAAATAACAAAAAGTTAAAATAGGTAACAACAAAAAGTCATAAAACCTAAAATGTGGACTTATGATAGTTTATCTCTCGGACACAGATTGTAACTAAGATTTTTTCGATGAAGATTTATAAAGAGAAAAGTTAATATTTTTATTATTTTATTTATTTATCTCACGCAAAAAAGTGCATGTTTGTATCAGTTTTAGTATATCTTATTTCACCCATTTTCATTACTGTTATTCTTGTCATTATTGGCAGAGACAAAAGACGTAAAAGATTTATTATGTGGTAAGTAACTCTCAGTATCGCCCTGTACGAAATATCACTATTCATAATAGAAACGTTGCTTGGCATTGCTTTTGTAATGTTATGAGACTAGATCTGAACAGCCGGGTGCAACCTAACCTCCATCTTGCTCATCCCTTTCCGGTTCTCTTCAGCCTAACAATATTCAAGTTTGCCATTGGAATTATGGGATAATGGAGATGAGAAAGAGATATGTTTGATTCTGAAACCTGCTTATTCAGATCTGGTCACTAAAACCGAACAAAGCCATTAAGTGGAAACAGGGCGGCGCGCGGCGTAACAAATTACCCGATGTCCTTTCTCGATTTTGACACGAGTGTAAATATTTTTAAATAAAATAAAAATATTGACCACTAGCAGGTTGGTACGTTTTGCTTTTTTTGATAAATTATTTTTTTGTTATTTCTTATAGGAGTTAGAACCCTCTAAAAATCGTTAAAACTGACTGGATTGAACGCCATCAATAGACTTTCAGTAAACAAACTAGGAAATGTATTTATAAAAAAAGCAAAGCGTACAGACACAAAATATTTTCTTCTAATGTACGAGAATTGGTCCAGTTTTGGGAGAGAAAAATGGGGAACACAAAACCTCGATTTTTACCACTTTATTTAAGTACTAGCTGAAGTCCCGGGCGATGCCCGGGCTTTACTCATTTTTCAGTTTTCGAAATCAAATGTAGCAGTGATCTTCAACCTCGGCATAAAACTGTAGATTTGCATACAAATCAAATCCACATCGCCCGTTTGCCAGCCCGCTCATTACAGACATTCTCCATTATATATTACTAGCTTTTACCCACGGCTTCGCTCGCATAGTATTAGTGGGAAATTACTGGCATAATTATTGGCATAATTGTTATTATTCTTGCTATTTTGTCTAATAGAAAATAATTATTGTTTTATAGAAAATTTCAAAATTTGAGAATGATATTTCGCAAATAAAAATTCTATTTTAGAAAATATTTAAATTATAGAAATAGAAACTTATTTTAAGTACCTACTCCCTTTATTAGTATTTTATTCATATTTGAATCCAGAGTAACCTAAAAAAATAAGAAAATGACAGTCCACTTCAAACGCTGTGCTTTATAGCAACGTTATGCTTTTTGTTCGGAGAATAAATTTTTTTAGAGATATGTAGATATTAACTACGACGCCAAAAAAGTACTCTTTTTAATCACAACAAAGCACTCTTTTTAAGCCTAAAATTTAAAAAAAAAACATTGTTTCCAAGGTAACAATTTGTTTGACGTTCGCTAACTCGATTTTGTTAGGGACAGAAAACGTATGATACATAATTTCATAACGCCACAGCTCATTCATAACGCCAGAGCTTACCAATATAAATTTATAAAGCCGTTGTTACTCGCAAATAATGTAGCTTTCGATTAGTGAAAGAATTTTTTAAATTCCATTCGATATTCATTGCGTGAAAGAGTAAGGACCATCCAACCAACCAACCAACCAACCATCCATACAAACTTTCGCATTTATAATATAAGTAAGATATATTTCATTCAATTTACACAAAACCTTGACAAATTATATACCAATGAAGGTACGGATTAATTTTATTTGGCTTTTACAGAATGAGGTTGAGAGGAAGTCACAAGCCAAAAATGTATGTATTTTTAGTGTGTCTTATATGATGTAATGGCTGTAGTTCCTGGCGATGCCCGGGCTTTACACAGAGTTTTCTAAATCAAATGTAGACAGTAACCTGCCTTTGCATTAAAATCAAATCCACACCGCCCGCCTGTCCACCACATACAGACATTCTTCTTTATATATTATATATTTCAACCAATTTACTCCAAACTTTGACAAATTATATACCCAAACCTTCCTCATAAATCATTCTATCTATTGGTAAAAACCGTATGAAAATCCGTTCAGTGGTTTTTGAATTTGTCGCGAACAGACAGACAGAAAGACGCGGCAAAGGACTTTAATTAATAATACTATGTAGAGGTGTAGAGATTATAATCTCTACAAGAAAATAATGAAACAAAACGTAGCTTTTAAGAGAAAACGCGGTCGCCGAGAAATTTGAAGAATAGGTATTTTTATCACCCCGCGTTTTCTCTTAAAAGCTACGTTTTGTTTCATGGTGGTCTTTCTTTCACAAGGGTGATACTGAGAGTATCTACATGTTTATACAATGTATTTACTCGTATAGTACTTTTGTGCAGTCATAAACACGTCATAAATTACTGAAATTTAAAAAAATGACGTAAATATTTCATTATAAAAGAATCACGTATTTTAACAAAACTATGCCATTGTATCGTAAAAGGAAACATTCTCTAACAAGTCAATACCGGAAAACCTTTCAATAAAGGATTCTGGGTGATGCATAATAGGGGTACAAGTCACATTCTTCCATTTAAAGTTTGCACAAAATATTACAAATAACGACAGTGTTGTGCATTTATAAGTTATGAGGCGACTAATGTTAGTGGTTTAATATGCATCCATGTACAGTACAGGGTAGTCCAGTAAAATTTTATAATATTTTAATTAAATGAAGACAATATTTGCGAAACTTATTCGAAAATCTGAAAATAGAAAAATCAGAAAAAAGACACGATTACATTAAGGACAAGAACTCTAATTGGGGCAAGATAGGATGTGGTGGGATGGGTTTCTCTGGGTCTCCTACCGCCCTCCTGAAAGTCTGAAACGCCCTCCAGTTTTCTCTTGGTCTTCTACCGCCCCCTGAAAGTTTGAAACGCCCTCAATGGGGCGTTATCACCCACGTTGAGAACCCATGGCTTAATGTTACTATTCAGCCTCACGACATACCCCAATTGGGGATGCCCTAGTCTCACTGGCTTCAGATGGGAGCAGTTGGGATTCTTGTGCGGTATTCATATAAAAAAAAATGGAAAGGCTTACTTATAAATTATTTTTAATAAAATCTTTGATATTTGATCTGTGTTGACTGATGATCCAAAATTTGGTGTCTGACTTTTATTTAAAACTTTCCCAGAATGCATTAAAAAAGAAATTTTTTCTCCCTGCGTGTCCTTTTCCATTCGTCCCGTTCCCCTTCCGTCGCCCCTCCTCCCATCTCCCCCACCATCTTCCTTGCCTTCCCTCCCCCTTCTCCCGCTCCCCGCTAACACTCCTCCCGCTTTTATTCGGTCCCGGTACATTCAGTTTTCAAACAGCTCGCGTGCCATCTATTGCAATTTTTTTATACAAACTTTCTGTTTCAATCACAAAAATTAATTTTTGAATATTGAACAATCAGTCATATTTGGTACTCGCATATATTCCTATTTAAAACACATATAATTCTTAAATAGATTCAAAGTATTCGAATTTGGTTAGTATCACAGGTTAGCACTTCAAGTTGTAAAGAGTTTATTCGAAAATTGAATTTTGATTGAACAATCGATGGTTTGCAAAACGTCATTCTCAATTTGTGATATTTTTTATGGTTTCTTAAGAGTTTTTGTAATTATTAAAATACTTTTCAGATGTATTGTCATGTGGTTGTAATAATCCAAGAAAGTTTCAAACATTTCATATGCTTAATATAGCAAAACATAAAAAACATCCTCGTACGGTACACATAAGCAAGCAAACATGTATTGATTTTTACATATATAGATTTCTGTGCATTAAACATCGTTACGCTGTTGAACATTAAATCTGTCTCTTATAATAAGGTTTTTCCTGGTCTCTCTGTAGTAAGTATGTTGGTAGGAACATTTGTCAATACTGGTTTAGTGATTATAGTGTACAACCAAATACGGAAGTATGCTATGAATGGAGAATGGTACAATTTAATTGGTAGGTTGTGTATGAATGTTTGACATAGTGCATCTTTAAACGTGCACAAATCGGCTGGATTTTTAATATTAGTCCATTTTCTTAAAATTTATATTTTTTATTTAATAATCAAATTTAAATGTGTAAAGCTCAAATTAAATCAACTTTCTGAGTGCTAAGTTAAAAATAATAGTACTGATTATTCAATATTATTTTCATTGTATTGTTACGCTCGCTATCAATAAATTATCAGTTTGGAAGGCGAGTATGGGTACCACCATCCACGGGAATCATTTATTGGATAACCAACACCCTTGCCATAGGCCACCCCGAGTGGTTAGCTACGTTTGATGATTGAGCAGGGTTACCCGGGTTTATGGGGTGATGTTTGTCTATGTCTTGGTGGCGTATGCGTTTGTCATCGAATGCGTGGAGGGTCGGATCGGAAGAGACTGGTTGAGGGAGACTTAACCTTGACCCCTCCAGTCGGACACTCTCGAATCATCGGCTTGCACCGTATGATTTAATACGTCCGTCATTCCTGGTCACATTAACCCCCAGATTCCCACCCACCCTTCAAACTCTTCTCCTTTCCATACTCTGTTTATTTTCCCAAAAAGACCCTCCTGACAGCATCCCCAAAGATGACATAGGCCCTGAGGGAAAAAATTCCATATTAAACCTAAAATCGAATGAATTTCTACCATTTATGCCATCTATTACGCAAATTTTCATTAGGTAAGAAAACAGATTTCGGTATCATCAAATATACCTAGATACAAATTTCACTTGTCTATGATTATGAACGTGATGTGACATATTCATGCGTACCCACCTAATGCGTAAAATTATTAACGTTCAATGAATATAATTGTATTTTATATTTGAAAAGTCTCTTTTGTTTAAATGTTTGGAAGTACTTAATATAAATAATTTATAAATACTTTCAGATTGACGATTCCTACAATTATAATGTTCCGTGATTTTTCACTGGAATGCGCTAGTAATAATGTATTAAATTATTTTATATAATATTCATCTCTGATGGAAAATTGTTCCAAATTCATGACATATTGAATTGTACAAAAATATATTTTATTGCTTCAAAGTTTAAAAATATATATCCTTTTATCAATTTTCTCTCAGTTAATTTCGAATAATTCTTAAAGGAATCTGTTACAATGAAATCTGTTAGAATGAATCTGTTAACGAATAACACTCAAGTATTCTAACAAATCTAAAACTATGATTAGCAAAACGAACCTCTCAGATCTATAAATGCAACAAAAAGCTATCTACGAGTGACTCTAATGGAGCGCATACAACATCATCTCTCCGCATCTCGGGTGATCTCTCGCTATAGTTCAGATATAGTTCCTAGATTATAATATCGATGGAGTCATAAATCCATATATAGAGATTACGGCAACCCGCGGAGAAGACTAAAAAAAATTAGTATATCTTTCGCTTCGAATCGTAATGCAAGGTGTTTAGGAATAATATTGTATTATATTACAGGCCTCAGGATGGAATATTTTAGTCTAAGAATATAACTTAGTTGATCGCGAACTACCCGATTATTTTAACCCGATCAAAATGATCAACCAATGATCGATCGGGTTACATTTAAAAAAAAAAACATCAATCATTTTATCGACGAGTTGTACCCACAAGCGGAACCCGTATCAGGGTAATGAAAGGCTTTCTTAGAATATTTTTATTAATTCTTCTCAAGTCAGTTGCTTATTGCTGAGGATCGTGAGCCCTACTCCAATTTCAATGGTGGTAAAGGCTTCTCCAGCCTTCGCGGTTCTCCGCTGCGTGGAGGGCTGCGGTCACCGGACGCAAGTGATATTTGGTCATTCTAGCGCATTGGTGACCTTTCTCTGTTTCTTCTGCCCAACACTTTGTCAGCGACTATGAGTTTCTTCAAGTTGGAGTCTTCAGTTTGACGAGCAGCGTATCCAAAGTTTTTACTCATTCTTCTTCTTCTTTGTGTGCCTTATCAGGTCCCCCCGACGTTGGCGATCACTCTTGAAAAGGTCTCTCTGTCTTGCGCTGCCCAGAATAGCTCCTTCACACTTCTAATGCCACTCCATTCTCGTATATTTCGCAGCCAAGATTTTGTCTCCTACCAGGCCCTCGACGACTCTCTATCTTGACTCTCAATATTAAATGGAGCAAGTGATACTTCTCCCCTCGAAGTATATGACCCAGCTATAAAATTTTCTTGATTTCAATTAATGTAAGCAGTTCTCTATCTGCTCTAGCCCGCCTGAGAATTTCTTTGTTGGTGATCATGTCGGTCCATGGGACCTTGAGCATTCTCCGGTGAAGCCACATTTCAAAAGCCCTGTTCATAGTATTTACTTTCAAGGTCCATGTTTCACAACCATACAAAAAGACCGACCACACATAACATTTTAGCATTCTCTGCCTTAGTTTTAAGATGATATTGTCATTGCAGAAGAGGGATTTCATTTTTATGAACGCAGTTCTTGCTGCTTCAATTCTGCACCTAATCTCTATATCTGGGTCAAGAGTCTCCGGGAGAATACTGCCGAGGTATCTAAATCTCTATTTTACTTATTGGCATAATGCAAGTTTCGCATTTATAAAACTCCATAAGAAACTGGTTAAAAAAATAATCGGCTCTTCAAAAACGTAACGGCGGACGACGCAGTGACAACTAAGCCACCAGAATAACCTACCTGAAAGAACCCCATCTATCAGAGTTGATAAAAGCGTATCCATACGTCGAAAGAAAGGGTACCGAACCGATCCCGTACTTTAGCATCAAATTTTATCCTGCAAAGAACCCGATCACTTCTCCAGTGGGTTGTGATCGACCCGAGACGTATAAAATGATCGATCGACCTGGCTCTGATATATTTCTCATCTCATCTTGTCCTAGTCCTTCCAGGCGTCCTCTCCCTTCTATGACCCCTGTTCAAAACTAGTTCTAAACTTTCGATTCTATCGGTGTTAACAAATTCATTCAAACGAGTCCTTTTAAAAAAATTGCCTGTGAATCTCTTATTGCTATAATAATTAGTTTGAATTGTAAAACTGACTCGTGGTAATCCAGTTGTAGTTTGTAGAAATTTTCAAACCACTCTGTTCAATTCATGCTCCTTTATCGTTCATATATTATAAATCTCATGCAATATGCCTACCACTAACTTGTGAACCGTGAGGTATTCGCCAGTTACATCGGCGTTCAATTATTCGTTATAATATGTTGCCTGTTGTATGCTGATGATGCGGTGCTGATTTCTCACAGTATGGAAGATCTACAGTCTCTCGTGTCTAGGATGAACGAAGGGTGACCCGACAATTAATCCTGCGACAATTCATCCTGCGACAGTTCATTCGGCGACAGTTCATCCTGCCGACAGTTCATCCTGCCGACAGTTCATCCTGCCGACAGTTCATCCTGCCGACAATTCATCCGGCGACAATTCATCCTTCCTGATCATTTAGAAGATTTTTTCTTCAAGTAAGTATGCAAAGAGGATATACGGCCGTACAACCAAAATCGATATACTTATATCTGAAGGCATCTTGAATGGAAATCCGCTGTAAAAATATTTTTACTAACAATAATTTCGACTCTCCGAAGAAGCATGCGTGAATAACAAAATACGACATACTTATACGTGCAGTCGGCTTAGCAAAAAAACCTTAAAGATTCCTACTTGCATATAATATAACTTTTTATCTGAAATTAACACCACCTTTTTAGGGTGAATTGACTAATTTAAAAAAAAAACACAAGAGTCCCAACCGTCTCGAGCCAGTGAGTGCCAATGGCATCCCCAATTTTGGTATGGTGTGATGCTGAAGGTAGTGGGGAGGGGAAGGAGATGTGGAAAACATATCTTCCTGGCTATTCAGATCTAGTCACCAAACACGGCTTCAGCCATTTCAAGTAATTAGACTAAACCAATATACACTGTACAACAGCAAAAAAATTTAAACAAATCATATGAGTGGGGAGGGGAAGGAGATGTGAAAAATTTTTGCTGATCTGAAAAAATGCTATTCAGATATAGTCACCAAACACGCCTAAAGCCATTTCAAGTAACGTTTAAATTCTGAATGAATACTGACGAATAGCAAAATACGACATACTTATATATGCATCTACTTAAGATTTAGGAGGCGGACATGTTTACCGTTGTGATGATCTCGCCTTTGGGCCTACGAAATAATTCCTTTAAAATTGAGAGATCGATTTAGAAATATATTCAATTTTGTAACATGGAATGTTTTCAGCATACGATTCTCTGTTTCCAATTCATGGGGGTGATTTATGGGTCCTTACCACTAAATAACCACATGTGTTTGCGTAGTGAATTGAAGTGCGCCACTGAGCTCTTCTTTTAAGCGCTATTGGGATAGTTTATGACTCCGGCGCAGACAAAATTAGTTTGTATTCTGTTATCTAAAGGTTACACACAAAAAAATAGCAAACATGAAAGTTGCACTGATTTCTTGGAATTTGGGATCTAATGTGACAGAACACTATTAAAACGATTGAAATATGCATATTGGGAGATGTGTTTATCACTTAAGATTTGAAGAAGGGGCTAATATATTATTGAAACCACACAAGTAGATGGGGGGGAGTCAGGGGGCAGAGAGTTGGAACAGGATAGTCGGGGTAGAGGAGTGTTAGAGGACAGTCAGGGAGAGATCCTGTTGAGAATTAAGATCGTCAAGTTCTGAGAGTCGCGAGGAGACCAGCCCGGTGCTTCTAAATCATTTTAATTAAACAAAGAATAGTTCGTCTTTATTAAACAAAAAGAGTCCACGCGAATAAGGAAGACAGAGATTGCGGCTTGCGAGTTCATAACTGTGAAGTTAAATAATATAATTTGTAAATTGAGGCGGTCAATGTTAATTTAATATCAATACAAAATGCACTTTCGGGGCATTTATCAGGGATAGGATAAAATTTAATACAAACCGACGCGAAAGTTAGACCGAAATAATAAGTGCTTTAATTAGTGGTTAATCAATGAGTGCACGAGGGATGCTGGTTTTGGATTGTGATTCGTGCATGTCAAGGTTTTGTGTGCATGAGAGGGGTAAGTTTGACAAATTGAATTAATTATTAACAACATTAATGTTTGGATTTCGTACAAACTAGGGTTAAAACAATAGAATCATCATTACTCCCGAGTATTTTAATTGTTTATAATTGTTCGTCTAGCTTGTATTTTTCTAGATTTTAAACATGCATTATAGTTATATAGCGCCTTGAGGTGTTTTCCATAAAATCGGTGCCATGTGGATCGTTCAAATATTAGTATTATTATTATGGCTACTTTAATGGGGCCTTTAATAAGGAACCATGTCATCTAAGTCGGATGATTTAATCGGAAAATTATAACGGTAACATTTAAAAGCTATCGGGTAATTATCGGTAATCGTAAAAAAAGGAGCGTTCCCTCCGTAAGTCGATCCGGAGCTGCCTGATGTTGACCGGCGACGATTCTTGAGACAATACCGTTGTAAAATAATAATTTGGGGTTCAATGAACTAAAATACTATTTGATGCACAAAAGACCCTTTCGGGCAATAAATCTTAGACGAGAGACTTCATTTAAAAGACGGGATTTTGAAACCACAAAACAATAATAGAATCCTTTAAAAGTGCTTTGTTGGTGATCTAGAAAACTAGGTTACTGGGTATTCTCCAATACATAACGGGTAACAAAATACATAGGTATAGAATGTAGGTATAAATTAATGTGTGAAGCGCCTTTGAGGTGTTAATTATTATTTACGAGTTTCGTAATAATAATTTTAAACGTAGTTAGGGGACTATATTCAGGAAGGTTTTTTTTGAAAAGGCATTGGGTAATATAACGGTTTATGAAGGGTGCGTAGCATGGGCATTTTTGATTACTAACAAAATCTGACATAATTGAATTCCCATTCCAAAAATTTCCCACACCTTATTCCAAATTTTAGGTATCACAACAAGTCTATTACATAGGACTTTGCATAAACTTGGTTCGATATCTAATCATATAATCACCTTTGGTTCACGTTTAGGTATATTTCTTTCGACTTAGCAAAAAAACTTTCATATTGTCGGTTGAATGCAGCCGTCGGTAGGTATTCACATTTTAGCGTGATGCGCTATATCCACCTACTTAATTAACAAACTCTTTTTCTTCAAACTTAATTGAGCGGGTTACGACTCGAGAATGGACGGCGGTTGTCGAATGAATTAACGGGTCCGGCTTTCCTATTTCACCATGAGGAAGTATCTCACGCGACTTTATCGGGGGCGATGTGATCGAAATGCAGGTGGGCTTACACTATTTTTCTAATGTGGAGGCGAAGTAAGCGATGGTCGTGTCTGGTCCGAGCAAATTGGAATCCCTTGTGATCACATCTCGGTAACGTGGATCTCGTACCCGCTCTAGACTGGATTGGAAGCGTGGCCGGAGCCATTCCATGATGTCGACGTATGTACGTCACTAAGGCATTGGGGGACTTCAGGAGAACAAAGGACGTGCACCCATTTCGCCCTCCCTCTACCGCCGCTCCGAGGTACCAGCGGATAAAAGTTGTCGTCGCGGGAGGCCAGTTTGATGCAGGACGAAGATTACGATCTGGCCGGACTACCTTCGTCATGGGGGAAACGAAGTGACGAAATTTGCGTGGGCTTCACTACCTTTTAGGTTACGCTCGTGTGGGGTCTGCCTTGTCGGCGGAACGAAGGGAACATGACATATGGAATCGTTTGGCAACCGATCGGCGGTTCTTTGTTGGAATCCGGATAAGTTTTCTTAACTACTTTTGGTTTACGCTTAGGTAGGTATATTTCCTTCGATATTCGATTTAGCCAAAAACTTTCACATTGTCGGTTGAATGAAGCCGTCAGTAGGTATTCATATTTTAAGCGTAATGCGTTATATCCACCTACATAAGTAGCAAAAGTTCTCTTAACTCCCTCACAATAGGAATAGGGATCATCCAGCATCAGGGTGGGAATGTACTCTGGACGAAAGGGCAGCCGGGAAAATAGAAGGGAGGGAAGCCAGATTCACGACCTGGTGCCTTTCATTCTTGGACCCAGCACCCTGGACGCCGAGCTTGACCTTCCTTCTTCGAGCTGATATTTGAGTTTGAGCTTGGGGTACGCCTATCGTAGAGCATATGCCCGTAACACATATAGGGGAAGGTCCCAAGTTACGCTTGTGTATGTTATGCGAGAGGACGTATTTTTCATTCAAATCAAATACCGATGACCATCGCGATTGCAGGCTGGCGCATGTTTTGTAGCGTGCCTAGGAAAAACGTAATCATTATTTCTACTGGTTCGAGGCGGCGTGCTGGACGGAGAACGGGACTATTGAGGACATGAGTGACTGCCAAGGCGAGGATCGGTGACATCAAAATCTTCCTTAATTAAATTCATACATCGCCAGATCAGAGGAGAGAGCGGCCCCACCGATCTCCTGACATTGCCGATTGTCTAATCAACTTCGGTTTAATGTTTATGCCGATGCTTTAGGAGTTAATGGAACTCAAGTCATCGGCATGCTGAAGAACTTCAGAATCAACAACATCATCATCAATCCAGAGTGGGATGTCACGTTCCAAAACCTCGTGCCACCCACACATTTCCTGAACAGTTCCTGACATCGGCTATCACGCCATTAATCGGAGCAGACCCTCATATCAAACGGTATGAGATGACCTCTCATCATCTTCATCAACATATTTATAATTTGGCGGCGTAGTGGTCGATATTATTCCCATTACCACTCTATGAACCAGAAACACACATCAAACTCTTTCCCGACAGAAGGCAAAACATGTCGATTTTCATTCGTCGCTTGCGACCTTAACATTCTCCGGAGGCGTTGGAATTGGAAGCTGATTCGGCGGTCTATGACCATCACCTTATCAGTTGGGCTATGGAGGAGTCCAATTATTTAAACAGCACATGTTCTGTCTCAAGTTAACCCAAAATACCTACCCGTAGAATCAAATTAACAAGATAAAACAAGCTAGCTAACTAACAAACTGCATCTAGAACTGTGAGTGTAGAATCATTGCAATCCGTACTGCTTGAGTGTAAATCTTTTGTTAGAATGTACATAAATGTCAAATTATCTTCATGATAGCATTTTATAGAGCTGCAGAGAGTACGTGACATCGCATCGAAAGGTAGGATCTTCTCAATTCGCCGTTTGAATGTAAATTTATATATTAGATGCTAGGAGGGAAAATGCAGATTACTTCAATAAAAATAGTCGTCGATGAGCGTAGGTGTATAACAGGTGCTAGGGGAGGAAGCTGAACGAATATAGATAGATAATTAGTTAATTTTCAAACTAGTCAGACTCAGTCATTGTTATTCGAAGCCTTGCAAATTGTAACACGCCATATCTAAAAGAACAAGGGTTTACCACAAATAAATTATTAATTAAATTGGATTAACTATACCAAACCACTCAAACAAAAAAGTACACAACGTTGTGGGGTTAATTACAATTGATTAATTGAGAGCATCTCGTCACGTTTGCATAAAAGTATTACGTGATGGGGTTGGGAAGGCGCTGCAAAAGAAATGCAGGGGAGAGACGCGAGAACGGGCGAGCTACGAGCTTTTAAAGGCCGAGCGGGGTAGCTGTAGCAATGTAGTAGCATTTGGATTCAAAAGTTAGCCATTACTTCGTAGGGGGGGGGGGGGGGTTTATCACACCGTCGCCCCGGGAACCATCTATTGGATAACCAACACCCCTGCCATAGGTCATCCCAAGTGGTTCGCTACGTTTGGTGAATTATAAGGGTTCTTTTTTAAATTTTTCTTTTACAAAATATGGTTACATAATTATTGGATTTTTTGACCACCATGCTAGGCTGATGCCCGTGTTATGGTGGTCGATTATATGCCCGTGTTATGGTTGCCCGGGTTCTTGGAGTGATGCTTGTCAAGGTCTTGTTGGCGAATACTTTTCCTCACCTACTGGATCGGGAGAGATTACTTGAGGCAGACGTAATCAGGACATCTGATTAAATTTAAAAATTTAAACAAATCATATGAGTGGGGAGGGGAAGGAGATGTGAAAAATTCTGCTGGTGTGAAAAAAATGCTATTCAGATATAGTCACCAAACACGCCTAAAGCCATTTCAAGTAACGTTTCAATTCTGAATGAATACTGATGAATGGTAAAATACGACATACTTATATGTGCATCTACTTAAGATTTAGGAGGCGGACATGTTTACCGTCGCCCCGGGAACCATTTATTATAATATTATTATATACATAATGCACGAAAAGTGCTGAGACTTGAGGCTTCCTTTACGGCATTTGGCAGACTAGGTACTATAAAGTTTTTGCCCTTTATAAAACGCACTATTTTGTGTGCCAAAAAGTTTAGTTTTAGGAAGCCTAAAGTCTCTGCGTCTTCTTGTAGGATAATTGTGAACATTTTCTTGAAACATAATAATAATAATACTCTGCAGATAATTTGGGAGCATATTATTTTTAAGCTTGTATATCATTGTTAATGTATTACATATATATTATATTACATGTTGTTTTGTTGTCATCATATTTAAATTCTGTAACATAATTTTAACTCTACTAAAAATGTTACATTTTATAATCATCCTCATCCCCCTATTTTTTTATAACCTGGAGTTTATTATTTTGGGCTTCGTTACATAGGAATAAAACAATAATTAAATAGAACAATAATTAAATTTTTGTATTTGGGGAGTTGTTTAGGAGAGATAGGAAGGCTGATAAGGATATTGAATGAAGGGTAAAGGCAGGTAACTCCATTAATGGAGGACTGCTCTAACAAAAAAAACTGTTCAAAGAAGCGAAGCTAGCAGTACCCTATGGAGTGCTGGTACCTGATGTATGGCAGTGAAGCATTGAACTGACAGAGGAAAGATGAAAGTAGACTAAACGCTGTAGAAATGAATTCCCTGAATATGTGTGTTAAAGCCATGTACGATCGTGTTAAAAATGTGTAGATCCACAAGTAATTATAATTAAGATTAAGAAAGGGACGCTCAGATGGTTTGGGCATATTTTTTGTATGTGAATACCGCACAAGAATCCCAGCTGCCCCCGTCTGGAGCCAGTGAGACTATGGAATACCCAATTGGGGTATGTTGCGAGGCTGAAGGTAGTGGGGAGGGGAAGGAGATGAGGAAGAGGAAGGTGGGGAACCTGGTAATTCAGATTTCTTCACCAAACACTGCTAAAGAAATATCAAGCAACGTTTCAATTCTGAATGGTGGTATTACACCAGGGCGATACTGAGAGTATCTTCAACTCTGGAACGTGGCGCAGATATATTATTTTAAATGAATTAATGTGAAATAACACAAATTAATAAAATAAAATTTATTTACGAAAGCCGGAATTCGATCCCACGACCTTCGGATTGCGAGTCAAGAGCCTTGCCCCTCGACCACGGAGTCCGTCATACTTACCCAGATGTGTGGCAGTGAAGTATGGAACTGGTAGAGGAAGGATGAAAGTTAACTGAATGCGGTGGAAATGATTTGCCTGAGGTGTGAAGAAACGGATACTTGAGTCGGGCCATATCAAGGGTCAAAATTATAGGACAGTATGTTTGAGACTATGTATGAATGTGAATGAGGCAATGGATGGTCAGTAAGGTATATTATTAAACAGTGCATTCAAGAGCATCACAGTTACCGATATTCTTTGCATTTACATAATGTAATTGGGGACCTCCGTGGTAGAGCGATAAAGTACGTACCGTAGAAAATGTGTTAAAAATTAACAAATCGGATAAGAGCACATTCGCTTAGTTGGTAGTTTTGCAGCCCGAAAAGTCGAAGGTCCTGGGTTCGAGTCCCAGATGTGCCAATATCTTTTTCTGATTTTTCTGTTGCCAGATTTTCGAGAGTTTCGCTAATATTGTCTTCATTCAATTAAATATTACAAAATATGGTGTGTTTTTTTATTTTTTTCGTCATCAGTAATCTTTATACAAAACAAAGTCGGATTAGTTACACCGTTTATAAATTAAGAACGGCTGAACCGATTTTTATGGTCTTTGATTTGTTGGATTTTTCTCCGCCCCGAATAGCATAATAGCTATTAAGAGATCGGAAAAATTCTCGAAAAAAAAAATTATGAAAAAAAAATTTTCCTCGTACATTTTGTATGGAACGAATTCTCGTCTAAAATAAAATTAAATAGTGTATTAATTCCAAAAATTCAAAACTGTCAAATATCGATGCGCTGATTTTTTCAATAATATAATGCTGCCCCTCTTTCTTACACACTAAATGTGAATAGTAAAAAATGAGACAAATGGTGAACGTGTGTCTGCACTCCTCCAAAGGAAAAATACAATAATTATAAATAATCTCCCTCACACGTATAAAGAAAATGAAACGCAATTCTCGTAAGTGGAAAAGTAAGAAAATCACAAAAAACATAAATCCATACACAACGCCATCTCTGACATTGACAAAAACAAATACGGACAGCTGAGCATCTATAATTGCTTCTTTGTGTAATTTTTAACCTAATAAAAAAAATGAATTTAATTCAGCTAATAAGTTAACACAACAGTTATTTATTCTAAGACGGTGCATAGTTCACCGGGCAGCTAGTTTTTCAAAAAATATTATTATTTCCAAAAATAAAATTTGTACACGTATTCATCATCTTTCAAATAAAGTTTTTAGTTTTCGTAAATGTTCAGAAATATTCCATATATATATATATTTGGATCAAAGCGGAAAATTTTTGACCCTCTGACAAAATACGTTCGATTTTTGAGGAGTATAAATTAATATAATACACACAAGCCCTGCTTACTTATAAGGGTACATCAAATATATCTATCATATAATTAATTACTGTATAAAATTTATTTGTAATTTATGTATCTATTTATTACTAATAATTTTTTTTTTAAATGAACAAAGAAAAGAAATGTATAAATCAGAATTGTTATATAAACATTGATTGTAATAGTTTTGTATCCGTCTCATGCAGTCATTAGTTAATATATGTATTTCCCTAATAACATATTACATATTTATATAATTTATGATTGCCTCCAATATTATCATTCGTTTTACAGTCCAATATAAACCAAGACGCACAGCGGTCCCATTTGCAACATTCGTTGGCATAAATAAGACTTGACCATAGCCAATTCTTATACACATCTAAAACGCTAAAAGAAATTTAACAAAAATGGCAGCACTTCCAAAATATACCTCTTCTGTTTACTGACTTTCTAATATTTTGCAAAACATGTCATCTCGAGGCATTTTAATTTTTTGGATAATCTGCTATAGGTCACCTCAAGTAGTTCGCTACGTTCGGTTTGTTAGCAGGGGTGCCCGCGTTCATTGGGTGAGGTTTGTCAGGTCTTGGCGGCCAATCCGTTTGCCCACCTACTGCGTGGCGGGCAGGATCGGAAGAGATTGGTTGAGGGAGACCTAACCTAGATCTCTTCAGCTGGATTCCCTCGACCCATCACCTAGCATTGCAGTGGGAGGGATGGATTCATACCTCTGTCACTCCTGGACGATTTGACCCCCAGATACCTAACCACCCTTCATACTTTCAACCCTTCTTTTTCCTAAAAAGACCCTCCACACAGCATCCCCATAGACGATATAGGCCCTGAGGGAGATTGTTTTCCTCAGTGCCTCCTGTGTAACGTATAACGTATAAATGTTTAATTCACTAAAATATGGTTAGGATAAAATATGAACAAAGCAATTCTTTTTATCACTGTACCAACATTGTAACATTGCTGAATAAGACCAACCTTATGTTTATCGTGTTTTATTTGTGATTATCGTGTTTTTATTTGTGATTAAAACTACACATCTGCCTTGATGATAGACACTGAAATACTGTCTGAAACACCCCAAAAATTAAATCACGATAATTATTTTGGTCGTGAAAATCTCGAATCAGACGTGATTTTGTGATATTTAAAATAAATAAATAATGATTTCAACTAGATAACTTAGAGAGCTATCAAATTTCTTTTTGTCCATCTTTTATAACGTTTCGTACTCTTGTGCGGCACCGCAATTCCACGAGATAAATGGATCTGGCATTTGGCTTTATGGGTCCAATTTGAAGCATAATGGACGTACAATGATGATAGACGATCCCGAGCGATTACATTTAGATGGCATGATTAATAAGGTTGAAATGTGGCAATTTTCACAAATGTACAACACATTTCATTCTCCAAATAAGGTTATGATTTGCACTTAATGAGAATTGTAGAGAGTGGACTGATTATTATTAGGTATTTTGTATCGAGAGACTTGCGTTTTTATTCTGCAAATACTAAAGAAGATACGCAGTTGCCGAGAAATTTGAACAATAGGTATGTTACCAAACTGTTGCTGTCACTGTCACCCTTACTCCCCCGAATAATGAGTGAAAGGGACAACTGCACCTCAGACTGATAATACCTAAAAAATATCTTCAAAATAGTAACGAGAGGGTAGTGGTTGATATCTATATTACATCTTGACCACTGAATTGGTATAATTTTTTAATTATTTTTTAATGAAAAGAAAGACAAACATTCCCGGGCTACGAATAACCCGACAATATTTGAAAATCTCCTACTACCACCACAGTAAGCCGAAAATTTTGCTTGAGTGGTGATGGAGGACTAAATCAGCCGAGGAATCGAACACGGAACGCCTGGGTGGGATCCAAACGCGGTACCCACTCAACCACTGACCGGTCATATTTTAATTATTTCCTTCCATTAGTATTCTAGACAAAGAGGAATACATATGTTAGTCAGTCACAGAATTACTACACTAAAATAAATCACTACTTCTAGTGTAGTGTAATTCTGGACTTCATTTATTATTTTTTATAAAAATACCAAGTTAGTGAAAATTCTTCTGTCTGACAATTTAAGCATATAATTTAAAAAAGTGTTAAGTTCAACATAATTGCTGGAATGCCCATTTCAAAATTTTAAATGTAAGAATTTATTTTGTTCTTATATAGCTTGTACGTGAATATTATAATGTGGGTTCCAGACGGGAGAATTGTACTCAAGTTGACTTCTAACTAAAGCAAGATTTAACAATTTAATACACTTAATATTGTTGAAATTTCCAACACACTTTTCTTACGTATGAGAAAAAAATGCTGATATATTCTGGTTGTTAGGATTAATTAAAATAACTTTTGAACGAGCGTTGATGTACAAACGGTCTTTACTTACGCACGTTAAATTAATAACATAACGAATGCTCTTTGATATTAAAGCCGGCAAATTAATATGAGACACGCAACCAACCTCGGAGGTAACATTTATGATTTAATAAATAGCTTAAATTAAATAACAATTAACAAGAATGTCTAAGTTCATACTAAAAACGATTAAATTGATTGAAAAAACAAGTGACCCGCTTAGAGTTACCATGTCAAAACTTAATTATGTTTTTGAAACAACTTGTTAACTAACGACTGCTGTCACCAATGAATCCATAGCGGACGCTAAGTCATTAAAAAAATTGATTGAATGAGGTATTTTCTTATTTTTTAAAAATTATGATGACAATGTAGATATTAATTTTTATTAGAACAACTCTCTTTTATAATATTATGGGTGATTTCCATCAATGTACGAGGGTTAGTCAAAAATTAATGTCTCCAATATTTTTTCTCCTTTAATTATCAAGAAATAAAAAATGCACATACATGGGTTGAAAACCACACTATTGACGATTAATTTGTCACTTTTCAATATAATCTCTCTCCATTTCCAAAGTTTTGGTCTATCTTTTAACAAAGGCATCTATTCCAGAGTATTGAAAAGCACAGTCCTGCTTCCTAAGGCCATCCGCCAAAGCTTTTGTTGGGAAAAATACGTGCTTTAAGTTTTCTAAGGGAATTTATTGTGAATCCTGCTCCAAAAATCAACCATAATCAAACCCTCTGCATCCCTGAATACTGTCGCCTTTACTTTCCCTGCTGATCGCACAGTTTTGAATTTGTTCGTCCTCAGTGAGTTTTTGTGATGCCATTCCATTGACTGCCTCTTTGATTCAGGTTCCATGAAACCCATGTTTCTTCTCCGGTCACAATTTTTGTGCAGTTGCATCACTATATATATTTTTCAGTGTTTCATGAATGCGAACAGGCGTTTCACCTTCTGCATTCAAGAATTCAATCAAAGAAAGCTGACTAATACGAAAATTGATATCGGCCGCTTTGCAAGCGACTATAGCGCTGCCACCTGTTGACTCAGAAAGTTACTATTGCAGTAGATTGTAGAGGAAGGTTTGAGGAATAGCGCCAAATTCACTTTTTTTCATTTATCTAACTTTATTTAATTAGAAAAAAATAGGAGGCATTTAGTTTTTGACTAACCCTAGTAATATATCATTAAAGATGAAGATAATACCAATAAATCTAAATAAAATTATGAAAAAGAGCAAGACACAGAAAAATAAAAAGCAGTCGCAACTGGAACTCAAACTCAGGATCTCTCGTCTTACTAGGACAAGCGCCTCAACCAACTCGGCCATGGGGACCTCTTTTTTAAAGTCATTTTATCAATCTAAAACTAACTAACTAACCATCACGCCATTTCTCCGCAGGCGTAGGCAGAGAGGACGGACCGCCAAGCAACTCGGTCTTGGCACACACTCTTTGCCTTATTTACATTCATACATACTCTTCTATTATTCTGACTCTCGACATGGACCTTTATTTTATTTTCATGGCGACATCTTATCAATATCATATTAAATTTAAAATTCAAAATTAAATCTCTTCTACTAATTTCTTTCCATTATTTCTGGCAGCTACCTTTTTAAATGATAACAAAAGTTCGAAGAACTGGTTTGGAACCTAGATAGACTCAGATTAAAAAAAAATTATTTATTACATGACCCAATTGTCTTTTACATAATATTTTATAAGTTTATATCACTGTTATTGCAAAAATACTCAAAAATGAAAACAATAAAGAAAATATAATATGACGTAAAAATGTTACACCAAAAGCATGAAATAAAATAAAAACACTAGTAAAAATGTGAACATAGACTAAGAATCCCCACATAAAAAGATATTCAGTATACCAAAAACAGTAGAAAGTATATACGCCTATTATTGTCTAGATAAATCGAAGTGTTGTAATAAACATTTATATTGATTATTTTTAAGATGAAATATGTCCTCAAGATCAGAATATTTATTTCCTAGACCGTGAATTTCCGGAATCGGAGAATTTTGGTAAGACCTTCCGAGCAATTCAATATCTTTTGTAGAATAGTTATCGAGATAATGGACGTGATCTCCTGTCAGATTTGTGTGATTTATTTGTTTTTCTATGTAGAACGCATATTAAATAAATAAATAATCACGCACACTTGCAGGAATTCGTGTATAAAATGGTCTAAACTAAAATATGTAACAGTAAATTTTTCCTTTTCAATATATTGTATTTTTTAAACGTATAATATCTGTGTAAAATGCACTTATATCTATCTGTCCTTCCCGTAATGAGTTTTCTTCTCAACTCATTGGGAATAATGTGTTACTTACCATGTTTTTGTAATACATTATAATAAAAATAAAAATAAAAATAAATATGTAAAAATCACACAAATCTGACAGGAGATAACCGATAACGTTCGTTGTCTCAATAACGATCCCACAAAAGATATAGAATCGCTCAGCTGGTGTTGTTACAGTAATGTCGACAAGATCTTTTGGGAATATGGATGTTGATTAATTAAAGCAATTCAGGACAGTCAATTTTGTAATGCAGTATTTCCTGCATTAAATCTGTGCATATTCTTCTTTCTGAAACTTTCAAAAGTGACATTTTATCCATGAGGTAATCATAATCAATATTTTTTTCAAAAACTCACTTTTTCTGGCACGCCAAAATCGACCGCACCGCCCCTCGAGTTTCACCAACCTCGAGGTTCACATTCGGGTACAACCGATTAAGACTTTTGATGGATCCGAAAGTGACCTCTCCGCTCCTCGAGTTTCAAAGACCGCAGAGACCATATTCGGTTCACGGGAAACTCACATAAAATCGAACCGCTACATAATTGACAGCGACAAATCGCGCAAATCAGCGGCGAAAACTAGAACCTCTGACTAAATCTATCACTTTTGGCCTCGGTTATATTTTCCGCCGACAGGTTTGCACTCCAAAAAAGGCAGAGAAAAATGAAAACACTCATTTCCATACAATGAGAAATTTATTCTAATTTATTGTAGGGCGTTTTTGAGAAAAAAATGACATTTTAAACATGCTTTGCGGGATCGTAGATTACGTAAAAAAAACACTTTCTGCCGGAGATGTTTTTTAATAAATATATGAATGTTCAATTTATAGAGTACCTCTTATATTAATTTTTATTTTGAAACAATGCATCATTATATTTTTGTTTATGTTCACGTCTATTGTATGGGATGCAATATTATATTCACACAAATAAAGATAAGATTTGGATTTGAATATTATTTATGTTCAGAGTTCCTAAACATAAGTTTACTGACTCAAACGTAATGAATAAATGGATTATCTAAAGACACTTTACATGGAATAGGTTTTAAAAATGTTTTTTGGGAAAATTAAACTTAATAAACTTTACTGCAAATTGAGGCAGGATTTCATTCGATAAGAGGAGAAGAAGGTTGGGAAGTACCTACTTGAATATCCAGAACTGTTTACTAATCACCATCTTATCAGGGCAATACTGAGAGAATCTACCACGCAGTATTTAATAAACAAAAATTTTAACAAAACAAAAAACGACTTAAAAAAATGCACTAAAAAGTACAAAAATAATTTAGTGCGATTGTTATTTTTGGAGTCGGTGTCAGCCAAGGTAACTACATACATAGGTAGTTATAGGTGAGATGTGGAGATCTTGGCTGACACCGACTCCAAACATAACAATCATACGAAATTATTTCTTTTTAGTGCATTTTTTTAAGTCGTTTTTTGTCGTGTTAAAATTTTTGTTTATTTTTTGATTTTTAGTGACGAGCGTGCGTAAAGAAGTTTTACTTCAAAAAAAGAATCATCGAAATCTGTTGGCGTAATATTGAGTTATTCGATCATTTGTCGCGCACATGCTCATTGCAAATTTAAGACATATATGGTTTTCTCATGGATCCCATTTTCAGAACTATACCAAATTAAAATGGGACTATACAGAAAGCATCAGCTTTGTAATAAAAAAAGAATCATCAATATCGGTTCACCCAGTCGAAAGTTCTGAGGTAACAAACATAATTATTTTTTTTTTCGAATTGAGAACCTCCCCCTTTTATTTCATGGATTGCAATGCGTTGAAATGGCATTATAATAATTGTTGGTTATGTATGAGTAAGAATGGATTTAGAACAACCCATTATTTTTTTAAAAATTAATAATTTTAAGGTTAGGTACTTAATAAAAATGCTGCTATTAAATTTTACGGGAAGTCGTGTTGGAATTTTATCACTGTTAGGATTTATGAGCGCCAAATATCATAATTTTATTAAATAAATAAAACATGGATCCTTTTGATGTTTTAAAGGTGATTCTTTACAATTTTGAGCACTTGATTAATGAGGTGTTTTAACTTCTTATTATTTTCGTCTACTTTTTTTGGTAGGTGTTGAAAACAGAAGGTTGTATTCGTGAAAGAAAAGCATTCATGTCTTCCAAGGATTTTATAATATAATTATTCTAAGAAAATAAATTATTATTTGTTTATTTACCAACTGGCAGTGTAAGAAATATAATATAGGTAATAAGTACTATTAAAAATGATCAGTCATATCCGAGTGTGATTATTTACAAATCATAGTAAAACTCCAAATCGCTGATAATCAATTAATCAATCATTGGCCATTTAAACAGATCTAGCAGTTAAAAACACACTCTGCAGGTTTTTGCTGCTAGGCCTTGCGGGCGGCTTTTGGTTCGGCCTCACCCAGTTAGTGCTCGTGACCATTTTATAAATCCGATAGGAACTGGTTTGAAAAATAGCCCGTTCCTCAGATCCACTGATAGCTAGTCACCGGGACAGGCAGTTGTAATACATAGCCGCGTGATACAACTAAGTATTACCGCCAATCCTTCCATATCGGGGGAGATACCAAAATTTACAAAATCGAAGTACTTATACCCAGGGCAGGCACGTTCTTATGCGATCTGCTAACGGGAGTAGCGCCATCCTTTGACGAATTCTTGAATTCGAAACCGAATTACAACGGTAACTTTATTTGAAATTTCACGTACACAGATGTGTATATGGTACGGCGGACACGCTGCGACGACAGACATGCATTCGAAGCCTGGTTCTTAAATTCAACCACGCTAACGAAAGCCTATTAGGTAATACTGTTTGATGATGATATACAAGGTTTTAAACCCAAAATCGTCGCCTTAATTAGCGTATTTAGCTGGCCATCCAAAAAATTTTAAAAAGTTTTATATTATAGTCTCGTACACTCACATTTAAATTATTTGATTGAAATCTGGCGAAACGCATATCAAACATAGGAGTACATAAATGATTTAAATGTAACACAAATTAAGATAATCAAAAAACTATTTCACTACAAGCCCAGAACATCCCATATTATAACCGAATACAATACATGTCTCCTTATATACAAATAAACAATAAACTCGTAAACACAAACACAGAATTTATTACGTCCCAAGTACTTTATACGACAACACGATAACATACATTTAAACACCATCCACACCAACTATGGTAAACAATCCATTGGTTACGAGGGGGGCAACTTATATAATTGAATCCCAAACGACATTAAAAACAAAAAAGCTGGGTAAATTTAAAAAATATATATATATTCTTGATAAAAAAAGTAGGTAATGAAATAATACGAATCGAGCATTACTAAACAAATCACTTAGCTGATCGGAGACACTGATTGATCAACCGAAAAGTTGGGAATAACGGCCCTTAAAAGTGCTTTTTGGGGCGATCTTGTATTGCGATTTGGTTGTCGATACATTACTGTAGATAATTTAACACTTTTTTGTTGAGATATACGTTTGATGTATTTAGGTTTCTGTTTCATAAAATTCGTGTAACACGTATTACAACCACAATTAAGCCACGGAGAGATCAAAGACCAAAGACTGGCAAAAAACACAATTTCCAATTTAGGCACCAACTCCGTATTCGACAACATATTGTACACTCGCTCGAATTCCCATGCACAGGCTATTACCAATAATCCATAAATAATAATGTCAGTCAGTACCTGGGGAGTGAACCAATAACCTTTAGCATGCAAAGCGGACGCAATATCTGCAATGCCACCAAGCCATCGACAGAGAATAAATACACTATGGGCATTTCGATAGAAAAATTTAAATGTGCACCTCTACAAAACAAAAGTTTCTGATAGCATTTTAAGAAAAATATATAAAATTTCGAGAATTTTTAATAATTATTTTTTCAATAAAATATGTGTGAATGGTGGTCTGATGCTGATTAGTTTGATGTAATTCTAGGTTTGCAATCTTTTTGTGGTAATTTTGAAGTCTAGAGTACCGTCTTGTTATTTACAATGTTATCGGCTAAAATAAACCATGTTTGCTTGTATATTACTTATGTTTCAAACAGATTTTACTGCTAAGTTAGGCAACCTACATTGCCACTAAACTATTAATAACGTAAATTGATGCACACGAAAACAAAGAGACCTAATTTACATTAAATTAACTAAAATTGCCGAAAATAATTATCCTTTTCATTTAAAAACTAATTACTATAAGAGTAATACAAATACTTCAGATTAATGAAGCTGCAATTTAAAAATTCTTTTAATTAATTTACCTATGTATACACAATGATGGTGTTTTTAAGTGCGATAAAATTGAAGAATACGTATTGGTGTGTAATTTGTAGAGATGTTACGAATAGTGATTTTGCCGAATACTGAATACCGAATATTCGGCTAGGCTCTCGGTCGAAGCAACGAATATTCGGTGACAATTGCTACATTTCGAGGGTGACAGGTTCCAACCTGCATCATTGAAGTGCGTGATGTAACCACGCTGTGGGCGTATTTATTTCATTTGCGAGTAGGTCGTACCACAACACTCATTATTTGTTGATTGTTTCATCAAATTAATTATATTGCGTACCTATATCTTAAAAAATAAAATGAAACTTATATTGTGTAGGTATTTCTTAAAAAATACATAAAAACTGTTCACCTAGATTGCATAGTGGTGGTCAGCAAAACAGTATCCAAGCCTAGCAGAATTTGCTAAGATTTATTTATCATCTCCCGGTAAGAGTGTTGATATATAGTAGAGATGACACGAATATTCGGCTACAATTAGGTATTCGGCCTATTCGGCCACTTTTTTTACTATTCGGTATTCGGCTGAATATTGCGAACCATTCGGCCGAATACCGAATACCAAATGATGAAAAAAATGCATATAAATTTAATATTTAACATTTATTGTCCTCACTACAAATATCATAGTATTCCCAAATAGGTGATTTTTTATTAAATGGTGCGGTTTCGTAAAGCTTTTCGCGAACAAGCAGACGTGATACAAACTATGAGTAACACAATTTGATATAACAATAAAAAAATAATGAGCGTTGTGACACTACCTACTCTTAAATGAAACAAATACGTAGTAACCACACGCGCTTCAATGATGCCTGTCGGAACGTGTCATCCACGAAATGTACTACGTGTCGCCGAATATTCGGTTGCCGAATATTCGGTATTCAGCCGAAAGCTTAGCCGAATATTCGGTATTCAGCCGAAAGCTTAGCCGAATATTCGGTATTCGGCAAAAACACTATTCGTGGCATCTCTAATATATGAGCGGCTTTTTTCGGAAGCTGGTATAATTTATGAGGAAAAGTCATTTGGGAATACTTGGTCGAAGGGAAAAGCGCAATCGTTTGAAAAAAATGTTTTCATTTGTCATAACTTAACATGGATAGATTAAGTATTAAATTTGTGGATTTTTTGTTGAAATAAATTTATTGTGAGTAATATTGGCCGTTTTTTTTTTCATGATTTAGCATTCGGTATTCGGCCGAATGGTTCGCAATATTCGGCCGAATACTGAATAGTTTAAAAAGTAGCCGAATAGGCCGAATACCGAATAGTAGCCGAATATTCGTTTCATCTAAACACAAGCACTAGCTTTATTAGGAGAGTATATAAAATATGTAA
The DNA here is from genome assembly GCA_917563855.2 of Limnephilus lunatus. Lineage (NCBI taxonomy): Eukaryota > Metazoa > Arthropoda > Insecta > Trichoptera > Limnephilidae > Limnephilus > Limnephilus lunatus. The sequence goes on from OU830592.1 coordinate 120,699,774, forward strand.
TATTAGAATGAAATAAACTTATTGTAAAAAATTTACTCAATAAAAAAATAAAAATAAAAAAAATCTCTAGTAATTTGGTTTAATTTTATATATTCGAAGGACCTTTGTATGATGAGTGTAATGTACGCCTGCCTCAACACAGGTATACCCTAGCGAGACAGGCATCGAATAATATATCGTAAACATCACGTATACAAGGTGTCCGGAAATTCCCCATCACATATCTCACCTTCTAGACATGATCTGAGATAATAAAATTTTTGTATGACCTCCAACGACGGATTATTTTCGACCAGAGCTATAAAGGTGTCCTTAAAATTTAACCATTTATCGTAGCCTCTGTCAAATTTCGGCAATTGCAAAACAGGCAACTTTACATTGTATGATGTCGCATTCCGAACTTTATTCAATAATTTATCCTTGGCCCTGGCTACCAGACTATAATATGAATTTTCAAATGTTTCCCTTTCCACAGATTTCGCCGTTTCGTCCGGCGACATCGTCTCGATTTTATCTTGAATTCCATCGAAAATATTCAAAATTGGCTCAAATTTTTGTAATCTGACTTCAATTTCAGCTGGTGATAAATTATCACCTTGTATGTAGTCGTTGAATCTTGTTAATTTCGCTTTACAAACCCCGCGCTGGGCGATCAAACCCTTCAGATCCATTATATCCAAAAAATAAGGTACTTACAGAATGCAAACGTTAAATGTTAATCACCTTTTAATTAATCACTTCACGTGCACTGTCTTTGATCACAGAATTTTGCTAATTAACCAATAAACAACATATTTTATCTCGCGAAATGTTGAAGCAACAGTTAACTATCTGCATCCAACTGTCAAAAACATTATTTATTGTTTATTCCTCACCGCGCATGCGTTAACATTAACACGGCTGCGTTCGCTTGGCGCGAATTCAAATTAACGGATTACGAATAAACCGTTCGAAATTAATAAATATTTTAAAAGATTTAAGAATACTTGCTTAGTATTCTAAACAATTAGTACTGTAACAATTAGTATTTATTATTACAATATCTATGTTGGGTATGAAATTAATTTAATCTCACAGCAATAATATAATCAATCCGCTTTTTTATTTAATTTTTAACAAACAAAGAAATACAGTTGTGTAATATTTTAATCTTGCTCACCTGCCTGAGGAAATAAGGAAGGTATGGAAGTTGGTCACTTGCCCTTTCTTTGGTGAAGATCCTCTGATGATCGATGTTGAAGATGCTGGTTCTGGTCACTCGCGATTCAATCGAATACGGATACGGCACGAAATCTTTGAGTTTGATCCGGTACGAAGAACCAAAATGTCTAATCCGGTACGAAGTACCACAAAATGTTTTAGTTTGGTTTGTGTAAGATTTTAGGACTTTTAATTTCAACAATAACTCCAGGTACATCAAAGATAATTTTTATTGTAACCAACAAAATATATAAAACGCCCTTGAAGACCCCCAACGGACCGATAATGTAGTGTTTCCTTTTAAAGGCAAACTGATGCAGAAGAGGTAGAATTTAAGAGAATCATTATATTTATAACCTACATTATGGGTCTGTTGGAGGGAAAATATAGCTACTCCTGACACCTATGTCACGGAACCTCAACTAATTACTACTGACACCTGTGTCAGGCACAGAAACTTTTACTCTGTTTTATTTACTTCATTACCTAACACACACGAAACAATCAATTTCTCAGAATTTTGCAGCATTTGGTATGCTACTTGCTACTCAAATGTAAAGCTTCATTCGGTACATGACGAATCTGCAACTCTTCATTTATTTTATCGTGTTATTCTGAACACAAAGCCTGTCTGTATTCGGTGAATTAAAATTACACTTAGAACAAGAAAAGTTTTTTCTTTAATTTTTTTTATAGGAAAAACATTATTTTTTTTAATACTTTTTTGAAGGTAATTCCCATCAGTGAAATATATCATATTAGAATAAGTTAACAATAATAATCTAAACGAAAATATAAAAGAGAACAAGACACAGAAACACAGAAGAGAGAGAATGGTCGCAACTGGGACTCGAACCCAGACCTCTCCGTCTAACCGGGACGAGTGCGTTAACCAATTTCGCTATTGCCACCTTCTGTCAAAGCCGTCATTTGGAGAAAAATAATTAGTTGATAATGATGTAATTCTGAAATTTGAAAATATGAGATTGACAAATTTGAAAACTTTGATTCTGATTTTGATTCTGATTTTGATTCTGGCAGCACATACAGAGTCTGCAACTTGAATTTTATAACTGCACTGCACAAGATAATGTTTTCCTACGGAATTATGTCAGCAGATGAGGAATTTTACATTCTGAAAACAATAAGAAAAAATTATCTTTAAACTTTTGCCTTTCAAGTTTTGCTCACAATATTTCAGGTTCTTCCCATGCATTTTAAATGTTCCTTTTCATTCGTTTTTTTCCTTTTTCCCTTTTTGTAAAAAACAAAATTTTTCTAATATCTAGATAAAATTATTTTTCCGACGTGCTTATTGAAACATTTATGTTTCTAAACATTAAAATTTTGATATTGGAAATGTAAATTGGCTCAAAAATACACACAAAATTTTAAATACAGATTCCTTTTCTTAAAAAAAAAGTAATAAAACTGTCTCTTCAGTTTTTACCGCATTCATACTATTTTATTTTTAAATTACATGTGTGGGACAATTTGTGTCTCTGCAATCAGACGGGTTAAATTAAACTGTATGTGACGAATTAAAATTATGCTCAGAATATGAAAATGGTTTCTCTTTGATTCTGGCAGCATGTATGTACATTTGTACATAGACTGCAACTAGAATTTTATAACTGCACTTCGAGTGAGGGAGGTCTAGTAGAGGGGCGGGTATATGGTGGATAACTTCCAATACCTCAAATGCACTTCGAAAAAAAATGATGGTCTCCTTCGAAATGTATCAGCGGATGAATACACAACTGAATTTCAATCGTTACATTCTGAACACAATTCTGGTTTTAATTAAGAGTGAATTTATTCGCTAGTTCCCAGCTTTAATTAGTATTTCTCTCATATATGCTTTTAAACTAAGAAAATAAGTTTGCAGAACATGATTGCAAGCTAACAAAAAAAAGTTTTATTTTTATTTTACGATAAGTAAACATGTAGGTAGTACTTTAAATCTGAAATCCACTGGTTGGTAGAATTATACTAATTACCGGTGAGGTGGGGCGACACTCTGAAAATGTTTTGTGATTTATTGCTCCAGTATAGTGATGCGAATAATCGATAAATTGATATAATCGATTCATTTTTATCGATACATCCAAATGATCGAATGATTTATCGATTAATCGCTCAGAGTTCGGGAGCAATAGCTACGGTCAGGGGCAGTATTTTGCTCCAGGGGGGAGGGGGTGGACTAAAAAATTAATATGCTGCACAATTTCGTAAGAAAGTTCTGCAAACAAATTAAATCGGTCGTTGGTTGTTAATCCTGACAATGATTTCCTTACTATCACAATGCATTACAATTGAAATTTATTGTAAATAATTATTGATACGATTCGAATACTTACGTATAATTAAAAGAAAACATTATTTAAGTTTTTTAAGTGCAAAGAAAAGCATTTTTTAATTTATTTTACGTTATTTAGGTGAATAAGACAGGTACTGTAACAAAATTTGATTTCCTTTTTATTTACTAACTAACTAACTAACCATCACGCCGTTTCCCCGCAGGGGTAGGCAGAGAGGACGGACCGCCACACAACTCGATCTTGGCACACACTCTTTGCCTCGTTCACATTCATACATCGTCTCATACATGCTCTTCTATTATTCCGACTCTTCACATGGCCCGACTCAAGTAACTGATTCACTTGGTCGTGCCATGTCTTCCTCGGGCGTCCCCGACTTCTTCTACCATTCACATTTGCATCATATATTCTCCTTACACTCCTTTCCTCGTTCATTCGCTCTACATGCCCAAACCATCGGAGAGTCCCCTTCCTAATCTTACACATCACGCTTACATCAGCCTTGCATTCTTTGCGGATATCCACGTTTCTCTCACGATCATACATGGTTTTACCACACATTCGCCTCAAGGATCTCATTTCTACAGCATTCAGTCTGCTTTCATCCTTCCTCTGCCAGTTCCATGCCTCACTGCCATACATCAGGGTAGGTACCAGCACTCCATTATGGACGGCTAGTTTCGCGTCTTTGGACAGTTTTTTATTACCGCCAACGGCATTCAGTCTTCCATTAATGGAGTTACCGGCATTCACCCTTCTTTCAATATCTCTATCAGCCTTCCCATCTTTCGTAAACATACTACCCAGATACACAAACTCATCCACCTGCTCCAAGTATTCATCATTCACAACTATATTGCATACTGTTTTCGTACTCTCTCTTTCTAACACCATGACTTTAGACTTACTTACATTCATCATTAACTCATTCTTCATACATACTTCGTTCATCCTAGACACGAGAGACTGTAGATCTTCCATACTGTTAGAAATTAGCACCGCATCATCAGCATACAATAGGCAACATACTTCCAGATTACTCAATTTCGCGCCCAATCCCATCTCTTTCAATTCTTGCATACAATTATCCATGTATAGATTGAATAACCACGGTGACATTACGCAGCCTTGTTTAACACCTTTTGTGATGTCAAACCACTCCGTAAAATCGCCGTTCACCCTGACACATGCAACGCTTCCCTCATATAGCGACGCAATTGCCTGAATGAGCTTCGTATTCACTCCGTACTTGGATAACACCTTCCATAGCTTTTTCCTGTCAACTCGGTCGTACGCTTTTTGTAGATCTACAAAGGCACAGAATAGTTTCTGGTTTTTTGCAAGAAACTTCTCAGTGAGCATACGCAATGAGAAAATCTGGTCCATGCACCCCCTTCCACTCATAAAAGCACCTTGCACATCCCATATTTTATCCTTTGTTTCCATTCTTACCCTTTCGATCAATATTCTACCATACAGCTTGCCCACTGAACTAAGAAGGCTAATAGCCCTATGATTCCCACATTCCATACGTGACCCTTTACCTTTGTATAATGGCATGATTACAGCCCTTCTCCAATCTAATGGCGTATAACCCTCCTTTAAACATTGGTTAAAAAGTCTGCACAGCCATGTGAGAATAATACGACAATCTCCTTTAAAGTATTCGGCAGCAATATTGTCGAAACCCACAGCCTTGCCACTCTTCATGCATTTAATTGATCTTTTTATTTCATCCACACTGATTTTGGTAACATTCACTCCATCATCGTTCATAACCGATTCACCGCTGGGATCACAACCACTCGGGTTACTTTCGAAGACTTCCTCGAAATATTTCATCCATCTCTCTTTAATTTCATTCTCATTCGTCAACATTTGTCCATCTTTCGATTTTATCACTTTCATGCTTCCATTCTCTGGTCCATTCCGGGATCTTTTGACCTCCTTCCAAAACAGTTTTATGTTTTCTTGGAAGTGGTTTGTCATTTTGATTCCCTCTTCTTCTTCCAGGAGTTTCTTTCGTTCTTTCACCCCAACACTTACTCTTTTCTTGCATATCTTATATACTTCTTTCGCTCGATCTCTCTCTTCGCTTGAAACACTGCCAATCGCTATCAGACGTAACCATGCTTTCTTCTTCTCTGAGACCAGTACTTTGATCTCATCATCCCACCATGCATCACCTTTTTTACTACCTTGCTTACTTATTCCACACACATCTCTAGCAGATTCGCATAGACTCACCTTAATGTGGTTCCATGTTTCCTCTATGCTTAGACCGTCCATTTCCTTCTCATTCAATCTCATTTCTGCACAATTCTCATATTCACTTCTGACATCATCGTTTTGTAGTTTTTCTATTTTGACTCTTGTTGGAGCTGATACCGTTTTCACCTTAGAGCGCCAGCCGCGAAAGAGGTTTACTTTTGACACCACCAGAAAGTTGTCGGTTTCAACCTCAGCTCCTCTGAAAACTCTTGTGTCCTCGGTAACGGCTCTCAACCTAGAGTCAATTACTACAAAATCGATTATCGATCTTTCAATTCCTCTTTCCCACGTATACTGATGGATACCCCTATGATCGAAGAAAGTATTCGAAACAAAAAGGTTCCACTCCAAACATACTTCAAGTATTCTATTCCCATTGTCATTCGTTCTTTTATCCCCAAACATACCTAAGGCCGAATCAAATCCGTCACGTCTAGTACCGACCCACCCGTTCAAATCGCCCGCCATTATAATCCTTTCATTCAACTCTTTTAGTCTCATTACATCATTCACACCAGTCCAAAAATCATTTTTCACTTCATCACTTTCAGAATAAACAGGGGCGTAGCAAATAAAAATAAAAATATGGTTGTATTAAATACTTGGTTTAAACTCCCGAAAAGAAGGCTTTATACATGGAGATCACCTCAGGATGGAACAATCTATGATATTGTCAGGAACCAAATTGACTATGTGTTAGTAGACCATAGATTCAGGAACTCTGTAAAGAGAGTCACCACGTACCCTGGTGCGGACATTGGTTCTGACCATGTTTTGTTAACTGCCGATATTGTTTTATGCTTAAAACAAATAAAAAAGCCCAAAAACAAAATTAAAATGGATATCTCGAAACTCCAAGAAGAAGTGGTCAGAAATAAGGTATCTCAGACTTTGAACGATAATATTAGACTACTCCCTCGTGATCCATCAATAGAAATACAAACACAGTGGGATAACCTGAAGTCAGTTATATGTGAAACCTGTGATACAAATTTGAAAGCTGATAAGCAAATTAGAAAAAAGAATTGGATGACTGACCACATTTTGAACTTAATGGATGAGAGACGTAAACATAAACATAATGAGACACAATATAAAAACTTACAAAGAACGATTAGATGTGAAATTAAAAAAGCCAAAGAAGAATGGATGAAGTCACAGTGTGAAGAACTAGAGTCGTACAGTCGTAGTCACAATGCATTTAAACTTCACAAAAAATTGAAGGAAATTACAGGCACTTCTAGAAGAATTACTCCATCATGTTTAGTTGACGATTCCAATAAATTGATATTGGATGAAAAAGATATTTTACAAACATGGGAAAAGTATATTCATGATACATTCAAAGATATTAGACCTGACATTAATATTCCTAACGATCAATTGCATGGACCATCGATTTTAAAATCAGAAATTCTTCATGCGATAAAGACTTCAGAACATAGAAAAGCGTGCGGACCAGACGATATTCCAGTTGAGGTGTTGAAGCTCTTTGATAATGAAAATGTTGACTACCTGTTGAGGTTATTTAACTCTATATATGACACAGGGAATATACCCCAAGATTGGCTAAAATCCACCTTCGTGACATTACCTAAAAAACAATACCCTAAGAAGTGCAGTGACTATCGATTAATAAGCTTGATGAGTCATGTCCTTAAATTATTCCTTAAAATAATACATGCCAGGATACGCGATAAGTGCGAGCAGGACTTAGATGACACTCAGTTTGGCTTCAGAAATGCGTTCGGTACGCGTGAAGCATTATTTTCTGTCGACGTACTATTGCAAAAGTGTCGTGACCAAAGAAAGGAAGTCTTTGCCTGTTTTATTGACTACGAAAAGGCATTTGACAGGGTAAAACATGCTGACCTAATGAAAATGCTTGCGGATTGTAACGTTGACACCAAAGACCAGAATTTCATTAAAAACCTGTATTGGTTCCAAAAAGCAGAAATAAGACATGGGAATGAGAGATCTAATGCAATCGCCATTCAGCGTGGAGTACGACAAGGATGTATCCTGTCGCCACTATTATTTAATCTTTATTCCAACTATGTCTTCAAAAGAGCCCTAAGTAATACCCAGAAGGGTCTCAAGATCAACGGAGTTGTCATTAATAACATAAGATATGCAGATGATACTGTATTACTAGCTGACAGTATCAGTGACCTCCAAGACCTATTAGATCTTGTTAATAATGCTGGTGAGCAACTGGGCCTAACAATCAACGTCAATAAAACTAAATGGATGACTTTTGGACGACTAGATCACTCTGGATCAATGATTCAGTTAAATGGTTGTAATGTCGAAAAGGTGGAGAGATTTAGATACCTCGGCAGTATCCTCACGGAGAATCTTGACCCAGATATAGAGATTAGGTGCAGAATTGAAGCAGCAAGAACTGCATTCATAAAAATGAAATCCCTCTTCTGCAATGACAATATAAGCTTAAAATTAAGGCAGAGAATGCTAAAATGTTATGTGTGGTCGGTCTTGCTGTATGGTTGTGAAACATGGACCTTGAAAATAAATACCATGAACAGGTTAGAGGCTTTCGAAATGTGGCTTCACCGGAGAATGCTCAAGGTCCCATGGACCGACATGATCACCAACATAGAAATTCTCAGGCGGGCTAGAGCAGATAGGGAACTGCATACATTAATTAAAATCAAGAAAATTTCATATCTGGGTCATATACTTCGAGGGGAGAAGTATCACTTGCTCCATTTAATATTGAAAGGCAAGATAGAGGGTCGCCGAGGGCCTGGTAGGAGACAAATGTCTTGGCTGCGAAACATACGAGAGTGGACCGGCATTAGAAGTGTGGAGGAGCTATTCCGGGCAGCGCAAGACAGAGAGACCTTTTCAAGAGTGATCGCCAACGTCGGGGGGACCTGATAAGGCACATAAAGAAGAAGAAGTAGCAAATAATAAGAAACACCATTGTCAAACCAATTTTGAATCGGATCCACATTATTCTCGGACTTACACATTCATATTGCAACATACATTCAACCATTCTGGGAGACAGTAGCGCTGCAACACCCTGACAAACCCTCTCTGTATCTGGTCTCCCAGACCAGATGAGGAAGTTATCATTATGCTGCAATGTACCGCTCTCTTTTTTCATACTCTCAGTTATACAAAGTACGTCCAAACATTTTCCTTTCATTGTGTCACATAATTCATTCATTTTTCTTTCCATTCCTCCTCTTATATTCCATGTACCAATTCGGCATTGCTCACGTTCCGTCCTCCTCTTTGCGCCACCGAAGGGATGGCGATGTGATGGATAGCGAGTCTCATCGACACCTATGTCGGCCATTCCCTTCCACGGACTACTTATGCACTAACATCCTTAGTCTAACTTAATCCAACTTAATCTAACTTAATCTAACTTAATCTAACTTAATCTAGCTTAATTTGACTTAATATAACTTAATCTAACTTAACCTAACTTAATCTTACTCTCACGTACACAAAATCTATATTCAATAAATCTGCAGTTCATAACAACAGTTTTAAAGAAACAATAACCATAACATGTAATCAATGCTAAGGCTAAATTTATATAGTACACTGTAATAATTGTCACTTTGAACTGTTTATTATTATTAATTGTTCTCTTCTTATTTACTAGCAACATTAATATTATTTATGTTACCCGCGAATTTCAAATATGTTTGCATTTCAAAACGCATTTTCACTAACAACTGAATATTTTTATAAATAATTATTAATAAGATTCGAATACTCAAATAAAATATCATACAAGTTTTTTAAATACAAACAAAAGTACTTTCTAATTTATTTAACGTTATTTATGTGTATAAGATATAGCCGGTTCACACGGTTCAACATTTGTTGATCAACTCGACAGTTGAAAGCTAATTGACAAGTGTGAACACTTTTTCAACAAAGTTGATCAAGTTTTTTGTTGACTAGCTAAAGTTGAAAGCCCGTCTACTTTTGACGTTCAAGTATGACCATCGCCATCTTGGTATGACTCATCGATCAAGTTTCGTAGAGAATCGACGAGTATGAACACATGTTTCCACTCGCTTGGGTTTTTTCGCGGGCAAAAGTAAACGTCAAACGTGTTACCTTGTTTCTACCGTCATGGAATCCGTAACGAAAAAATATTTGAAATGGTCGGATGATTTGATGTTCAGGTTTTTGGATCTGTATCAAAGCCATCCCTGTCTTTGGAATCACAAGAAAGAAGTATACAAAAATAGAAATGCCCGTGATACTGCGATAAATAATATTATTTTTGAAATGGGTATTGTGGAACTGACGCCGACCGACGTAAAAAATAAAATAAAAACTATTAGAACGATGTACAAGAAGGAACTAAGATTAATAAATAAATCAATAAAGTAAATGTTGGCAAGCAGCTCATCAAAATTGTGTTTCTGTCATCCTCAAGTGATTTCTATATCCTTCGGAGTCTTCTAGGGCCTTCTCTTTCAAAATTGTGTTGGATGCGCCTAATTCACTCCTTCTCATGATCCATTTTCTCGCCCAAATATGACGTTTTTTATGCTTTTTCATAATCTCGAGCTCGTCTCGCAGAACATCAGAGAGACGCACGCACTGACAATTTCAGTTGACGCCATCTTGAATGTCAAATTCGGTTCTACTTAAATTGAAACGTGTGAACATAATCTCATCCAACTTTTATCGTTCAATAAAAGTGGATCAACAAAAATCGAAACGTCTGAACGCGCCCTTAGGTACCGTAATCCAAATTAAATCAGTCAATGGTTTTGATTTCTGGCAATGATTTCCTTTTTATTTACTAGCAACATTAATATTATTTATGTTACCCGCGAATTTCAAATATGTTTGCATTTCAAAACGCATTTTCACTAACAATGAATATTATTATAAATAATTATGAAAAAGGTTATTATTAATTAAAGTTATTCTACTACAGGAATTGTTTCAATTTAATTACAAACTAAAAGACACCGATGTTAACTTCAAAATTAAATATATTTGTTCATATGAAGCAGATATTGTGTTATAACTTGCTGATTTTAGTAGACTATTAATAATAATAATAGTTTATTCCAGAATGTATGCAGGGGTAGTGGAATGCAATACATTACATATTTTGAAACAAAAAATGGGTTAATGTTAAAAATAGAAATAAAGAAAATAACAACATATAAATGAATTTAAAAAAAAACGAATAAGCATGAAAAACATGAGAAAAATAATAATAAACAGTAAAATTAATTCATGCAGCTGTTTACGGAGGGTATTTCATCGCCTCCCGTCTCCAGAGGGCCATCAGGGGGGACTCCAACCAGGTAGTCATGGCGGTGATGATTGCATTCTTCGATTGACATAGTCTGCGCCATAAACTTCCCATGCGGTGGCGGAGAAGTGCTCGGAAAGTGTGCACTCGTCCCTCCAGGAACATTTCCGTAGCACTGCAGTATCTCGGTAGGCGGAAAAGTTGACGGTATGCGTTGTTGTAAGCAACCTTTAACTTGTTCCATTGGGATGCAGTGTAGTCAACTCACAGTTCTGATGTATACAGCGAGGTACAGAAAGCGTTGAACAATATTCTTTTTACTTTTGGGCTGCATAGGTAATCACGTCTTAACAGCATACCCGCTCTAACAGATATCGCTCTTCTCTGCCTTTCCATATCCTCGATATCCTTAAGGTCGTCTGTGATGATGTGTCCCAGGTACTTAACGCTGTGATAAACATTCATTTTCCTGTCATCTAACCATACTGAGGGTGTTTGGATGGTTTCGTTTTTGTTTTTAAAAACCATATCTACTGACTTGGTAGTATTATATATAACAGGTTATGGTTTTTTGCAAAGTTTTCACAAATTCTTAGTAACTTCTGTAATGCGCTTAGTGACGGTGCAAGAAGAACCATATCATCTGCGTAATTAATTAATTGTTGCATGCTGCCTCGAAGAAGCTACAATTGTAGCGAAACCCTGTTGGGTTTCAAATTTCTGAATTTAAAAATAATGTGTTCTTAGTTATTGTTTTGTTTTAAATGGTATATTTAAAACAAAACAGTAACTTAGAACGCTACCCTATATGGCACATAACCTCAAAATAACATAAGTAAACTTTAAAATGTGAAAAACCATTGAGGTATATAAATAGAGAAGCAAACTTCCTTACCGCGCGACAAAAAAAGCCTAACCACTTTACAACCGCGACGACGTAGCTTTGAGACCACTAAACATTTTAAAGTAAACATATATTTGTCTCACTTGCACAAGTCATGAGAACACCAGCGCTGCTAGGATTAAAACAGAAACAGAAACACAAACCCGCGATGACGCGTTGGTGTTGCCTGCCATTTGAAATTTTACCCAAAATAAACAAGAAACTAGATTTTTTGTTAATGTTAGTTTGTAATAAAATAAATTATTTTAAATGTGTTTTTTTATTATATGACTAAAATTAAGCATAATTAATGAAATAATTGAGACATTTTTTTGTTCCAATATTTTTATTGTGACAATAATATATAATACTCAAACGGAAAATGTTTCAAAAGTGTTTTCAAAGTTCTTTTCTCAGCAAACAAATTATTTCCACCCACCTCTCATGGCGTGCTGCATCTTTATGGTACCCTGCTAAATTATTAATATAAAATACGTAAAAAAATATAATTACTAGATTACTCATTAATAAACTAAAATAAGTTTAATGAATTCTTTGTATGAAGATTAAAATATAATTTTTATTATTATTTCCAAAATATTTTACATCAGAAGCTACCTCTATAGTAACTTATTCCATAAATTTTGTATTCTCCCATTAATATGGGAAAACCAAAACGACTTTTTAGTGGCAACACTGAATCTATCTTTGAGTAATTGACATTTTATTTCAATATGTGCGTTTTTTAATTAAATATGAATATGTAAACAATAAAATTATGTGTGGAAAGTAATTCCGCTTGCTTTATTATGTTTTTATGACCTTCAATCGCATTTTTTCACGACGCATTTAACCATTTTGGTGATAGTTTTGATCGCGTATCGTCCGGTTCTATTCGGTCGGCGTTACACTGAGAACTGAACTGACGTTAGATGGGCATATGCTTTTGGACATATGTAAAGTGGCAATGCTTTGGATATATGTAAAGTGGCAATGCTTTTTATCGGACTGTATATAGTGTATATTCGAATTAATATTGACATCGATAAGCGAGAATCGATTCCACTTCGATGACATTTCAAAACGATTGTATCAAACTTTAAATTGTCATATGAACATAGGCATCGGGCATCGTAAGCGAGAATCGATTCTACCTTCGATAACACTTCTAAATGATTATATCGGAGTGTGTATTCGATTATTCGATACGATCATTGACATCGATTTCACTTTCGGTGACATTTCATAACGATTATATTGGAGTGTGTATTCGACACGATCATTGACATCGATTTCACTTTCGATGACAGTTCTAAACAATCGGATTGTGTGTTCGATGCGATTATTGAAATCGATTGTTCAAGAATCGATTTATCCATGACAATGTATCGATGTACATCGATGATAAAAAAGATCGATTCAACATCGATATTTGATCGATTGTACGCATCGCTACTCCCGTAAAAACCCAACCAAAATGTCGTAAAACCATCTATTTCATCGAACACATCTATGGCCTGGCTGTCAAAAAAATTAAGACGATCTGCAGGAAATTGAAATCTGCAAACATCAAGCTGAATATTAATATTCACACGAGTTCCTGAAACAAAAACTTGTTGTTGGCTTTCAGTAGGTACCTACCAACCGTAAAAATTGATATTAATCACGATTTCGTAGTCTACGTACATGTTGTCTATGTATAACCTAACTTTGGTAATTCTTCGGAACAAACGTCAACGGTTAATACGCACTTATTTTTTGATAAAACTTTTAGATTCTTCTTAATTACCATAAAAGACAACTATTTGCATTGAGGGAGGTTGAAAATGTTACATTTTTAATTTTAGTTACGTAAATTGAAAATATGCTAATTTAAACACTAAAAACAACGAATATTAATTTATTTTACTAAATATATTATTTCAAGTACTAATACCACTGAACACCCCAATAAATATCTAAATTTTAAAGTGCATGACTGTTCTAATTATGTTGCATACTTCCTACCATGGTTTGACGCACATGGCAATTTCTCCTTTACTTTACTTCTCAGATAGACGTGCAAATTCAGTTCAATAATTATCTGTTTCAGGTTTGTTTTTTGAGTTTCGACCAGTTTCCATCACATAACAGGAGGACACAACAGCAGTGTCATGGATCTTCCCAACCCAGAGATTATTTCCATCAAGACGGAACCAGGGTCCCAGGAATTGGACGCAGATGATATAGAAATTCCGTACACGGATATAGTGATTGACCTCCCGGATGTAAAGAAGGAATGTTTGGAGTATGTGGAGAGTACTCCGACAGACAGTAAGTGTATTGCTCTTATTATGTTTAAACTGTAAATTCCTGTCCGTAATGGAATATCACGCGGCCAGGATAAATGCTTGTTAACGAGGCGGCCTTTTGCCGAACATTCGTCACTTTTGTATTTCCGTTAAATATTAACTTTATTAGAAATTGTCAAACGCATCAAACCTGTAATATTCGTTTACAATTTCCGATTTCTCAATGTTTTATAGCTGAAATAATTCGCCTTACTGACAACTTGCTCTCTTTCTATTTGATTTGTGAAACGCGTATTAGTAAGTACCATATAAAACATGCTATTGACGCAGGAAATAATTATTAGCAAAATCTTCTTTTCAACCATCCGCCACTGAGGTGACTTTTTATTTCCATACTGCTGAGTGGTAGTCTGACAGATGTGCATTTCGGGTACAAATCCATGTGACTATTCTTTTTTACTTATTGGATAGTATTTTTTATTTTAATTTCAATAAGTATAAGTATATTTATTTCAGGAAATGGTGTAATAAAACACTTTTTTTTTTTTTTTTTTACAGTAATACCGCACAAGAATCTCAACTGCTCCCGTCTGGAGCCAGTGAGACTATGGCATCCCTAATTGGGGTATGTTGTGAGGCTGAAGGTAGTTGGGAGGGGAAGGAGGTGGGGAAGAGGAAGGTTGGGAAGTACCTGGCTATTCAGATCTGGTCACCAAACACGGCTAAAGCCATTTTCAAGCAACGTTTCATTTCTGAATGGTGGTCTTACACCAGGGCGATACTGATAGTATCTTCCACTCTGGAACGTGCCGCAAATATACTATATATTATTTTAAATGAATTAATTGTGAAATAACACAAATTAATCAAATAAAATTTATTTGCGCACGCCGGGTTCGAACCCGCGACCTCCGGATTGTGAGTCAAGAGTCTTAGCCACTGGACTACGGAGGCCGAGATTTAGGTATAAAGGAATATTAATAACAAACTAATTAATATTTGTAATAAATTTTCTAACTAAGGGCATTACTTATATGTTGCCTAAAAGCGAACATATTAATAATCCCTCTCAGTATAGACCCATTACATGTTTACCGACAATATATAAAATTTTAACCTCTTGCTTGACAGATTTAATATACACTCATTTAGATGAAAAAAATGTTTTATCTGAACAACAAAAAGGTTGTCGCAGAAAACATATGGGATGTAAAGAACAATTAGTTATTGATTCTGTAATTCTAAAACAGATTCAAACCCAAAAACGTAATTTACATATTTGTTATATAGATTACCAAAAGGCTTATGATAGTGTCCCGCACTCGTGGCTGATAAAAGTTTTAAATATATACAAAATTAACCCAATTATTATTAGCTTTTTGGAAAAAATTATGGCATTTTGGAATACCGATTTGCTTTTGAATTTGAAAGATAAGAAAATTATAGTACCGGGCATTTCAATAAAAAGAGGGATTTTTCAAGGAGACTCATTGAGTCCTCTTTGGTTTTGCTTAGCATTAAATCCTCTATCTAAAATGTTAATTAAAAGCAAGTTTGGAATAAAAGTTAAAGGTAATACTAGAGAGAGAAATATAATTTCTCATTTATTATTTATGGATGATTTAAAATTATATTCGAATTCTGAACCAAATTTAGAGAAAATGATTAAAGTAGTTAAAATTTTTTCAGATGATATTAAAATGACTTTTGGTTTAGATAAATGTAGAACGATCCATATAGAGAAAGGTAAAATTGTAGATGGAGACGAGGGTATATTTAGAAATTTCAAAATTGAAAGTATGAAAGGGGGTGAGGTTTATAAATATTTAGGATATCCGCAATCAAATAGATTAGATCATACTAGTATTAAAAATGATATTAGGATTAAATTTAAAACTAGGATCAGAAAAATTTTGAAATGCAATCTATCTGCTAAAAATTTAGTAAAGGCGATAAATACTTGGGCAATACCTCTATTAACTTACTCATTTGGCATAATTAAATGGTCTAATACAGATTTAGATAGCTTAGAACGATTAATTAGAACTACATTAACAAAATTTCATTGCCATCATCCAAATTCAGCTGTAGAACGAATTAATTTACCCAGAAATTTAGGAGGTAGAGGTATAGTCAAAATAACATCTTTAAAACATAATCAGGTAGAAATGCTAAGAAATTTTTTCCATAAGAAAGCTGATAGTTCAGAAATACACAAAATAATTTGCAAGGCAGATAAAAATATTTCACCATTAAATTTGTACGACGAAAATGCCAGCATTCTTATAAATACCAACCAGGAATTATTAGATTCCTGGTCAAATAAAATTCTTCACGCAAAACACTTCAATTATCTCAACCAAACATATGTTGACAAATTTTCGTCAAACAAATGGTTGAGTATTGGAGAGTTGAGCGCAGAAATAGAAGGCTTTATGCTTGCCATACAAGATAGAGTCATTAATACTAAAAATTATAGGAAGCATATCATCAAAGATGCAAATCAAATTGATGATTTATGTAGAAAATGTTTGGCTTTTCCGGAAACTATAGAACATATTATATCGGGATGTTCTGTATTAGCGCCGTCCGAGTATACATTTAGGCACAATCAAGTTTTAAAAATAATTCACCAAAGTTTGGTAATTAAACATAACTTGATTGACTGCCGTAATGTACCATATTATGAATATGAACCAAATTCATTTTTAGAAAATGAATTTTATAAAATTTATTATGATAAAACTATTCTGACAGACAGAACAATTAGTCATAATAGACCCGATATAGTTTTACATGACAAAATTAAGAAAATAACTTATATCATTGATGTCGCTATTCCAAATTCTTGTAATATTCAGAAAACTGTTTCTGAAAAAATAAGAAAATATACAGATTTAGGAAATGAAATTAAAAGAATTTGGCATTCTCAGACTATAAAAATATTACCATTTGTTATTTCGGCTACTGGCATTATACCTAGCTCTCTCATTCAAAATTTAGGCGTATTAGATTTGTCAAAAAATTTGTACATAAAAATGCAAAAATCGGTCATTTTAAATACATGTAGGATTACGAAAGATTTTTTAAATATTTATATTGAGGGATCAGTAGGATTTATCGGACCAGTTAGGATTTCATCAGAGCCGAACCCTCTGATATGAAAATATCTGGAGTCGGTGAAATATTTTCCCATTATGTTTCTGGTGGATTGACGTATTGTTCTTGTATTGTTTTATTCTTATATAGTGCACTTACATTGCGTTAATTTACTAGATATTCATTTGTGGAAAAGTGTGTGGAAGGGTTTAGTCTTTCATTTGGGA
Source organism: Limnephilus lunatus (assembly GCA_917563855.2). NCBI lineage: Eukaryota > Metazoa > Arthropoda > Insecta > Trichoptera > Limnephilidae > Limnephilus > Limnephilus lunatus. The sequence goes on from OU830592.1 coordinate 120,717,335, forward strand.
AAGATTCAACCCGGACATAAAATCTGGAGCACCGTAAATAACTAATTATTTTTTTTATCGAAGGAAGCAAATACTCTGTGGTGTGACAATATATATTAAATGAAAAAACTCACTTTGTAAAACACTACTTTATTTGAATAAATAATTATTTAACATCCAACCAGTTTTCGCGTAGCTCAAGCTTCATCAGGGCTATTATATTAACTAAAGATAATTGCATACTGTTAGCAATATTTATGATGAAATATATTGTCTCCACGTTAATTGACAATAACAACATTCAAGAATCAACAAGATTATGTTCCGCCATTTGTAAATCCAGCCGGAGCCGTTCGCTGTCCGTGCTGATGGTAGTTCCCTCCTTTACCGGCCGCCGTAGCCGGTGCAGTCTGCCCGTTGGCCTCCAGAGGCGATAGCAGTACCTATGGCGGCGTAAAAGTGTGAAGCGGCAGTATTCAAACATGCTGCTAACAATACAGATATACGAAATTTAAAAAAGTGAATCCATTTTTATGTAATATTTTAATCCCGGAGGTTTTATCGAATGAGTGGTTAGTTTCTAGTAGATGGTTCGCGAATTCTGAAAAAGCATTACTATTTAAACATCTTAGATGTTCTTTAATTCTTATGTTTACATTCCGGGCCGTTTTTCCGATGTAAAAACAGAACACTCGTTACAATTAATTACATATTTATAGAAATATATATTATAATACAATAACATAGAGAAAGTTACACATAAATGTGTTACTACAAACAAAAGGTAAAAAAAGGAGTTAAGGTAATAAGTAGTAAAAAAGTAAGATGTATAAAAAGAAAGTATAACGTAAAGCATAAAATATGAAGTATAATGTAAAAGTAAAAAGTTAAATAAAAAGTTTAAATGCAGGAAATAATATAGTAAAATGTATAGACTACAAGATATCTTTAAGAATAATAGAAAGCTCAAAAGTTATAAATATTAAAAAGTAAAGAGTAAGAAATGCTCTTAGGAGCAAAAAAATTTAGATAATATATAATTTTAAAAACATAAAAGAGTTTTAAAGTACCTATGATATGTTTCTAATCCATAGATATTAGAGTGCGTACTGGTAGGACACATTATGGTTACATGATTATTTTATGATTTCGTGGTAGTACTAGCAGACAAATTTTGTTTAATGCATCTTTTGTATGATAACAGATTTTCGGCATGATCGATATGAGCAAATTCATTACCTAAAGTATGTAAACGATGTATTATTGAATTTTGTTCTGCATTACTGAGAGTATTGTTGCAATAATAAGGTGTTTTGAGTCGAGTTGTTCTACTAGGTACATGTAGTTTATTAACGAAACTAGTTCAGGGGAGTCAAACCAATTATTGTTTATTTTAAATATGTAAATTAGATCATTAAGTCAGTGGCGTACCGTGGGGGGGGGGCGGGGGGGGGGGGGGCCCGTCCCGGGCGGCACTTTTGGGGGGGCGGCAAAATTTCACAATCAATAATCATCTTGTAAAAATTTGGATTGGGGAAGTCGCGGGTTCTATTCTCGCGTCAGGACTTAAAAGTTTTTTCTAGTTTATAGTTTCTTTACATCTTTCTTAAGTTTTATATACTGTTAAAATCAAAATATTAATGACAGACGTTTTGTTTTTATTTCTAACACATACATTATTTTTAAATAAAAATGTTAATGGCAACAGTATCATTTTAGCTCTAATTGATAGTCGATTTGTGTTTTATATTCGTGAAGCTTTGTGCGCCCTGCTGAAAGCGCACAAAAAATTACACTTATACGGTTTTCTTCCACGTATATATCACGGTGATATATTTTAAATTTATTATCACAGAAAAGTTAAATAGCTGACAGGTGTGTGCATATGAATTGCAGTTATAAAATTCTAGATGCACACTATCTATGTGCTGCCAGAATCAAAGAAAAACCATTTTTATGTTTTTATGTTCTGAGTGAAGTTTCAATTCACCGCATACATATTTAATTAAAAGCAGTTTTGTGTTCAAAATGTATAATTCCAGTTGTGGATTCATCTGACGACACATTTCGAAGGAAAACATTATATTATTTAAAGTGCTTTATAAAATTTTGCAGACAATTTATGTGCCGCCAGAATCAAAGAAAAAACATTTTCATGTTCCGAGTGTAGTCTTAATTCACCGCTTAGAGATTTAATTAAAACCCCTTTTGTGTTCAGAATGTAAAATTCCAGTTGTGAATTCATCCGACGACACATTTCGAAGAAAAAACTTATTTAAAGTGCTTAATAAAATTCTTCCAGACAAGTTATGTGCCGCCAGAGTCAAATAAAAACCTTTTTCATGTTCTGAGTGTAGTTTTAATTCACCGCATACAGTTAAATTTAAGCCAGTTTTATTGTTCAGAATATAAAATTCCAATTGTGTATTCATCTGCTGACATATTTCGAAGGAAAACATAACTTTTTTCGAAGTGCAAATATAAAATTCTAGTTGCAGACAATTTATGTGCTGCCAGAACCAAAAAAAAACCGTTTTCACGTTCTGAGTGTAGTTTTAATTCACCGCATACAGATTTAATTAATAAATATTTTAAAAAAAAAATTAAAAAAAAGGATCACTACCCCCCCCCCCCCTCCCTGAAGAAGTAATAAAGTATTTCAAATAATTTATTTTATTTTTATTTTTAACTTTATGAGTAAAAACTCAAATTATAATATTTAATTAAATGAAGACAATATTAGCGAAACTCAATAAAATCTGAAGACAGAAAAATCAGAAAAAGATATTGGTTCCACTGGGACTCGAACCCAGATACCTTAGCATTCATGGCCAACTGCTCTACCGATTGAGCTATGGAACCCATTTCCAATTCAATCACTTTTAACTGTATCATACTTCGACTAAGAACTACCAACACTATCTTCATTTTCTTAACGCACATATTATTGGCTGCTATCTTTATATATGATTGCAAGATTCAACCCGAACTAAATGCTATCTAGATAGTGTCTGGATAAATATTTATCCATTTAAATATTCATCCTAGACTTGCAGAAAAAGTCAATAGATGTCTCGTATTAAAAATAAAATGGATAAATATTTATCCAGACACTATCTAGATAGCATTTAGTTCGGGTTGAATCTTGCAATCATATATAAAGATAGCAGCCAATAATATGTGCGTTAAGAAAATGAAGATAGTGTTGGTAGTTCTTAGTCGAAGTATGATACAGTTAAAAGTGATTGAATTGGAAATGGGTTCCATAGCTCAATCGGTAGAGCAGTTGGCCATGAATGCTAAGGTATCTGGGTTCGAGTCCCAGTGGAACCAATATCTTTTTCTGATTTTTCTGTCTTCAGATTTTATTGAGTTTCGCTAATATTGTCTTCATTTAATTAAATATTATAATTTGAGTTTAATAAAGTATTTTAAATGTAAAGATGTTTTTGAAATCTTTCGATATACTTGTAATGAAGCCCAACATTTTCATTGCCTTACTAGTAATGATATTAATGTGGTTAGTAAATAATAGTTTTGTCAAAAGTTATACCGAGGTCTCTTATTTCAGGTACTGACAATAAACTATGGTTGTATAGGGAATAATTGTATTTGATAGGGTTTTTTATTCTGTAAAAACTCATGATTTGACATTTTTTTATATTAAGTGTAAGTTTGTTTATGGTTCACCATTCAGCGAATTTTAAAAAATTGGATTGTAGGGACAAGCAGTCGTTTATATTTTTTATGATTTTATATATTTTCATGTCATCGGAAAATAATAATACATTAACATCAGAGAATATGGAAGTGACATCATTTATAAAAAGAATCAACAATATTGGACCAAGGTGCGAACCCTGAAGCACGCCACTAGTGGCTTCAAAATCGAAAGACAAGTGTTCTTTAGTAAAGACAGTTAGTACACGTTTTGATAAGTAATTCTTAATCCAGAGTAATAAGTTACCACTTATTCCTAGTTTTGACAATTTATTTATAAGAATTTTAATGCAAACCTTATCAAAGGCTTTACTAAAATCTGTATAAATCGAGTCAACTTGTTTTCTAATAGCAAAGGCACCTGAGATAAAATGTTCGTACAGTGTAAGGTTAGTTAAAGCCTCGATGACACACGGCGAGTTTACAAGCTACTACCTACTAAATTTAAAAGCGGGTGAATCGGCGAGTGAGATTGTCATGATGACACACAAAACTGTCCACTCGCTCAGTAGCTCGCGACATTTTTGTAGGAAACTGGACTCGCACGTAGCTGCTAGCGCCACTGGCGGAAATAACGTGAACTAATCCTTCAGACAGTTGACAGTCGAAATCAGCTGGTTTTTGGCAGCCATATTGGAAACACAAATAAACCAATCACGAGTCGGCTTGTAGCGTGTAAAGTTGAGGACCTTTCAACTTTTTCCGTGGATTGTCAACAATCTCCTAGTTAGCAAGTAACACGATGACACTGAGCGAGTTTACTAACAGATAGTGAATTTCTGAGATAGTAGCTTGTAAACTCGCCCTGTGTCATCGACGCATAAGGTAGATCGTCCAGAGATAAAACCATGTTGAAATGATGAGATGTTAAATTTTATACTAGAACATATTTTTTGAAGAATTAACTTTTCATCGAACTAATTTTTGGTATCGACGATTGTATGCATATTGGTCTGTAATTTTCAACTAAAGACTTGTCTCCGCTTTTAAATATTGGAGTGAGAAAGCTATTTTTCCAAATTCGCTGGAACTTGCCTGTTAAAAGTGATTAATTAAATAATAGGTACAGTGGGTAAGAGACACTACCCCCACAGTTTTTAATTAATACGAGTGGAATTTTATCTGGCCCTGAGCAAGATTTAGGTTCCAATAGTTTTATACATACTACAATTTCTTTAATCTAAATATGTATCTGAGATAGTTGTAAATTTATATCTGACTCAAAGTTTGGAATGTCTTCATCAGGGATATCTGTTTCATACACATCCTTAAAAACGTCTGCAAACAAATTGACAATTTGATTGATTTTACAGGAAGTTTTCAGTTTGTAGTGCATAGTTTCAGGTATGCCTAGGTTATTATTATTTTGGGATATACAATAGTTGAAAACATGTTTTACATTGTTAACAATCGAAAATTCAACATTCTTAATATAATTATTATAACAAATGTTTGATAATTTATTAAAATCTTTTCGAAACTTGCTGAAAATTGTAAAATCAGAAAGACCTTTCGTTTCTTTGTATATATTATGGGCTTTTTCTTCTCAATTACTTTGTTAATGAGGTCCTTGCTAAACCAGCTAGGGAAATTTGAAGATAATTAATAACTAATCGGAACAAACTTTTCTATGGCTTTATATAGATGATCATAAAAGGCTTTAATATTTTCATCGAGGTTACATCCTTCTAGTATAGACCAGTCAGTGTTTAATAGATAATCACGTATTGCAACATAATTGGCTTTATTAAAGTTAAGAAATTGCGTCTGGTTTTTAATTTGGCATTTTATAGGGTTACATAATATAGTAATGTCTAAAGGTGGGTGATGAGAATCAGGGGCAAGAACTGAGTCGAGTGACTTATCAACCGCAGTTAGCATGTCGGTACAAAGAACAAGATCTAATAATCTATTATTGTCATTTTTTACATTGTTTAATTGAACTAGGTTAGGGAAATCACATAATTCAACTATATCTTTTTCTGTTTCAGATAGACTAGGGTTTTGTGATACTGTAGAATTGTCGCGGGTGCCACATTACAATTTTTGGTTTTCAGAAGTTTTGAAGGGTGAGCTTTGTTGACAGCTATCATGACTAAGGCGGCCAACCGTCCCGCATTCTGCGGGACAGTCCCGCATTGGCAGTTGTAGTCCCGCATTGCAATATTTACAAAAATAGTCCCGCAAATCGTCTAAAGCGTCCCGCATGTCCCGCATTCCTATATATTTTTTTATATTGTCTATGGTAGTCAAATAAAGTTCCGCTATCTTGAGTCTATTTAAGCCATTTGGTTATGTGCAAGACAGAATTTGTCCCTAGAAAAAGCCCGAAGATATTGATCTAGCGATTGGTTTATTCATGTTACAAGCAAGAGTCAAAGAGCGCCAGTGTAGTAGTGATTGAGTTGTTTTGTTTACGAATTAGTGCATGCCGTGATCCGTAATATTGATAACCCATATTTATCCTTCAAATCAAATCAAATAATTTGTTGACCTTGCCGCCGACGGCGAAAAAGCGATTTTGTTAGTTCAGTGAAGACTTGCAAAATGAAATTCCTTTTTGGCAAAAGTGTTGACCTTCATTTCTGAATCTAGTTTTAATTCGCCGCATACAGACTTAATTTAAACCAGTTTTGTGTTCCGAATGTAAACATCCAGTTGGATTCGTCTGCTGATATATTTCGAGGGAAAATATTCTCTTATTCGATGTGCAGTTATAAAATTCTGGTTACAAACTATGTATGCGCTGCCAGAATCAAAGAGAAACCATGTTTATGTTCTGAGTGCCGTTTTAATTTCGAAGCATACAGATTTTAAACCTTTTGTGTTCAGAATGTAAAATTCCAGTTTGATTCGTCTGCTGACATATCTCGAAGTAAATTATTCTCTTATTCGAAGTGCAGTTATAAAATTCTAGTTGGCAGACTATGTATGTGCTTCCCGAATCAAAGAGAAACCATTTTAATGTTCTGAGTGTAGTTTTAATTCGCCGCGAGCAGATTTAATATAAACCAATTTTGTCTTAAGAGTGTAAATTTTCTGCTGTGGATTCATCTGCTGACACATTGTGTTGCCAGAATCAAAGAGAAACCATTTTCATGTTCCGAGTGTAGTTTAAATTCGTCGTATACAGATTTAATTTAAACCAGTTTTGGGTTCAGAATATAATAAATTAAATAACAAGTTGCATATTCATCCGATAACATAGATACCATTCTCGATTCCCGAGATAGCAGTTATAAATTTGTGGCAGAATTCATAGACATGATTTTTATTGGAAGAATATTCTTTTTCTCAATTATGTGTTAATAAAAATCGGCATTAGGTAAGTGAGGCCATTATGAAAAAAATATATTTTCACCCCCCTCCCCCCCCCCCCCCTCCCCCCCCACTCACGCTGTGTCCCGCATTGATATTTTATAAAGTTGGCCGCCTTAATCATGACGCCACCGCCTCTAGATTTAGAGCTAGTATGTTGACTTCTGTCAGACCGGTAAATAAGTTGGTGGGGTAGACCAAGCTCAGCAGACTTGATGGATGGTTCCAACCAGGTTTCCGTTAGAATGAGAATGTCATGTTCAGTGTCGGGGCATGTATTTTGAAGTCCTTATGTTTAGTTTTCATGCCTCTGACATTTTGGTAATAGCACTTCATTTGTTTTGGTTGTGTCGTTTTTTGGAATAGTTGTAACAATAGTTGGTTTGGAGTTTATGTACTTTATGGTAAGGTTTGGTTCACCATTCTCTTGACGGTACAATAATTGCTTTCTTAGCTCCACCAATTGATTCCGTTGGAGGATAGTTAAGTCATTACTATCATTTGATGCCGTCCTTAAATTTTATCATGTTTCGTAGGAGAGTTCTCGGTGCGATGTTGTCAGTAAAATCCAATTTTATTGGACGATTTTTGTTAGCTATTTTTTTGGCACTCAGTCGGAATACTTTGATGTTGATTAGATTTAATGAGGGGTCGACGGTTTTTATAGCCGAAGAAACTTTGTCTCTATCTTTCGTAATGGTGACAGCCTTTTCTTCTGACAAGCTCTCAGGGACGTTATACAATATGACGTTTTTGGATCTGATTGCCCTCTCTTCCATCTTGGTAACAATATCACACATATTTATGTCCTTCGGATTAGTCCCGATTGGCGTCGTGAGTTGGGTATTATTTTTCATTGAATTCAATTCACCTTGCATTACTCCAAAATAAATTACCAATTAACCAATCGTTGCCATTAATTCGGTAGTTTTTGATATTATTTTAACGATATTTTCTTTCGAAAATTTATTATTTGGATCATGAACAATTGAGATCAATCCACTGATAATCGCATTTACTTTGGTAATGTACTGCGAAGCTTTATCACTTAGAGCCATTTTTATTAAAAAAAAACTTTTTTTTGTACTTTGATTAAAACAGTTCTATACCCCTGGATTTTCGGTAAGGCGTGTAAGTACTGTCGCCGGCTGCGGCGGTGCTGGTGAGGGCGCGGGGTAGGGGTGGGGGGGGGGGAGCTTATTAGAACTGTCACTTGATTGCACTATATACTGTTCTGCTGATTCGTATACTTAAGCCAGTATTAATTTAATATAATTCAGTGAAACACTTTGATTTTAATACTTTTTGGGATTGCTTTAGATGATTTTGTTGGGATTAAAATAATGCGTGTACACTCTCCGTATTGTTATTGTTGTATACATCTTTAGTTAATATAATAGCCCTGTTAAGTGAGTTTTTTCATTTAATATAATTAATTCTTAGTGGCAAATGGTTAAAAACAGGGTGGGGGGAGCTGGGTCAGGACTCAGGAGCGTCCTGACCGAGCTCATCGTTCTGAGCGAGACAGAACGATGCGCCGCGAAATGGTCACCTTGCAACTGTGCTGACAAACTTAACGTCAGCGATAGAGCGTTAAAGAATCGGAGGCTATTTGTCATGTGAAAACATCGATCCAAAAACGAATCTGAAGTCCTTCTTGTCAGTATATGTAATTTACATTGTGTTTATTTTTCATAAACCGAGTACATTGCTGTTTTGGTGTTACAGGTAGAATTAATGTAGACGCAGATCCCATCAAGGCAGAACTAGGATCCCGAGAAGAAGATGAAGGAGTAATTCCTTATACGGAAATAGACATAGACCTGTCGGATGTTAAAAAAGAATGCTTAGAGCGCACTCAAACAACTATACGAACATCAGGTATAACCGATTTTTCTTTGTAAAATTGACAATTTGAGCTCTTCAAAAGTTTTTTGGTTTATAAATTAACTAAACATGAATTGAACTTTATTCGCTTTCTTTTTCAGACTTATTAACAAATCTGAAGACGCACCCCAGCAAAAAAAAGCATTTCTCTTGCACCTATTGTAACTACTCCTGCTCTCATAAATCAATGATAGAACTACACTCGCTCATCCACACTGGTGGGAAACCTTTTTCGCAATCCGTCTGCAAAATATCATTTTCTCAAAAGGGAACAACTTTGACGAGGCATATACTGACACACAGTGAAGAAAAACCTTTTTCATGTTCCGACTGCAAAAAATCATATTCTCAGAAGGGACATTTGACGACCCACATGTTGACACATAGTGGAGAAAAACCCTTTTCATGTACCGTCTGTAAAAAATCATTTTCTCTCAAGGGTAATTTGACGAATCACATGCTGACACATAGTGGAGAAAAACCCTTTTCATGTTCCGTCTGTGAAAAATCATTTTCTCGAAAGGAAAATTTGACGAACCACATGCTGACACATAGTGGAGAAACCCCCTTTTCATGTTACGACTGCGAAAAATCATTTTCTCTTAAGAGAACTTTGACGAGGCATATGCTGGCACATAGTGGAGAAAAACCCTTTTCGTGTTCCGAATGCAAAAAATCATTTTCTCTTAAGAAAACTTTGACGAGGCATATGCTGGCACATAGTGGAGAAAAACCCTTTTCATGTTCTGAATGCAATAAATCATTTTCTGAAAAGGGAACTTTGACGAGGCATATGCTGACACATAGTGGAGAAAAACCCTTTTCATGTTCCGAATGCAAAAAATCATTTTCTCAGAAGGGAACTTTGACGTTCCACATGCTGACACATAGTGGAGAAAAACCCTTTTCATGTTCCGACTGCGAAAAATCATTTTCTCGAAAGGGACATTTGACGACCCACATGTTGACACATAGTGGAGAAAAACCCTTTTCGTGTTCCGAATGCAAAAAATCATTTTCTCTTAAGAACACTTTGACAAGGCATATGCTGGCACATAGTGGAGAAAAACCCTTTTCATGTTCCGAATGCAATAAATCATTTTCTGAAAAGGGAACTTTGCCGAAGCATATGCTGACACATAGTGGAGAAAAACCCTTTTCATGTTCCGAATGCGAAAAATCATTTTCTCAGAAGGGAACTTTGACGTTCCACATGCTGACACATAGTGGAGAAAAACCCTTTTCATGTTCCGACTGCGAAAAATCATTTTCTCAAAAGGGACATTTGACGACCCACATGTTGACACATAGTGGAGAAAAACCCTTTTCGTGTTCCGAATGCAATAAATCATTTTATCTTAAGAGAACTTTGACGTTCCACATGCTGACACATAGTGGAGAAAAACCCTTTTCATGTTCCGTCTGTGAAAAATCATTTTCTCGAAAGGAATATTTGACAAACCACATGCTGACACATAGTGGAGAAAACCCCTTTTCATGTTCCGACTGCGAAATATCATTTTCTCGAAAGGGACAATTGACGAACCACATGCTGACACATAGTGGAGAAAAATCCTTTTCATGTTCCGACTGCAATTAATCATTTTCTCTTAAGAGAACTTTGACGAGGCATATGCTGGCACATAGAGGAGAAAAACCCTTTTCATTTTCCGAATGCAAAAAAACATTTTCTCGAAAGGGACATTTGACGATCCACATGCTGACACATTGTGGAGAAAAACTCTTTTCATCTTCCGGCTGCAAAAAATAATTTTCTCTTAAGAAAACTTTGAGGAGGCATATGCTGACCCATGGTGGAGAAAAACCCTTTTCATGTTCCGTCTGCGATAAATCATTTTCTCTAAAGAATCATTTGACCGACCACATGCTTACAGACAGTGGAGAAAAACCCTTTTCATGTTCCGAATGCAAAAAATCATTTTCTCAGAAGGGAACTTTGACGTTCCACATGCTGACACATAGTGGAGAAAAACCCTTTTCATGTTCCGAATGCAATAAATCATTTTATCTTAAGAGAACTTTGACGTTCCACATGCTGACACATAGTGGAGAAAAACCCTTTTCATGTTCCGTCTGTGAAAAATCATTTTCTCGAAAGGAATATTTGACAAACCACATGCTGACACATAGTGGAGAAAACCCCTTTTCATGTTCCGACTGCGAAATATCATTTTCTCGAAAGGGACAATTGACGAACCACATGCTGACACATAGTGGAGAAAAATCCTTTTCATGTTCCGAATGCAATTAATCATTTTCTCTTAAGAGAACTTTGACGAGGCATATGCTGGCACATAGTGGAGAAAAACCCTCTACATGTTCCGAATGCAAAAAAAATCATTTTCTTTTAAAAAAAAATTGACGAGGCATATGCTGGCACATAGTGGAGAAAAACCCTTTTGATTTTCCGAATGCAAAAAAACATTTTCTCGAAAGGGACATTTGACGATCCACATGCTGACACATTGTGGAGAAAAACTCTTTTCATCTTCCGGCTGCAAAAAATAATTTTCTCTTAAGAAAACTTTGAGGAGGCATATGCTGACCCATGGTGGAGAAAAACCCTTTTCATGTTCCGTCTGCGATAAATCATTTTCTCTAAAGAATCATTTGACCGACCACATGCTTACAGACAGTGGAGAAAAACCCTTTTCATGTTCCGAATGCAAAAAAACATTTTCTCTTAAGAGAACTTTGAAAAGACATATGCTGACACACAGTGGAGAAAAACCTTTTTCGTGTTCCGACTGCAAAAAATCATATTCTGAAAAGGGAACTTTGACGACCTACATGCTGACACACAGTGGAGAAAAACCCTTTTCATGTTCCGAATGCGAAAAATCATTTTCTCGAAAAGTACATTTGACGATCCACATGCGGACACACAGTGGAGAAAAACCCTTTACATGTTCCGAATGCAAAAAAACATTTTCTCTTAAGAAAACTTTGAAGAGACATATGCTGACACACAGTGGAGAAAAACCTTTCTCGTGTTCCGACTGCAAAAAATCATTTTCTGAAAAGGGAACCTTGACGAGGCTGACACATAGTGGAGAAAAACCCTTTTCTTGTTCCGAATGTGAAAAATCATTTTCTCGAAAGTGATATTTGACGATCCACATGCTGACACTTTGTTGACACGAAGGGATGTTTTTTTAATTTTTTAATTTATTTATCTATAATTAAATTATTTTCACTGGTTTTATTTGTATGCCTGTCTCACTAGGGTATACCTGTGTCGAGACAGGCGTACAGGTATATAAATGAATATTGTAGTTTTAAGGTTATTTAAGGTAAAATACGTATCACTTTGAATAGAATTAAAACAGAAAGGTGATTGGAAGGGTGGTAAATCTTTTAAAGAGAGTTATTTTATAAATGTTGGAGATGAAGTAGAGAAGTAAATTCTGCCTAATCTATTTAAATGTCAAATTTGACCGGATTCCATTATTTTCATTTATTTTATAAGTGTTGTATGTGAATAGTTATTTTTGTCTATGTGTGGTTTATTTTACAGGTGTTTGAAAAAGTGTTGCGTCCAATACTTATAATCCATTTTTTAATATCTTGTTTGAATTTTGTAAAGGAGTCAGTTTGTCTGATCGTAGTTGGTAGTGTATTGTATAGTTTTCAAGCTATCTATTTAGAGTGTCTTCACTGTCTTCGCCCGAAGGTGGTTTTGAAAAAAGGAGTTTGGAGAAGTTCGTTGTTTTTGGCTCGGGTATTGTGTTTTGTTTGTGTAGGTTTGTATAGTGTTTTGTTGTTTTTGTGTAAATTAATTAATATGGATCTTGAGTATTGCTGTTTTATGTCCATAACGTTGAAGGAATGGAATATAGTACCCGTGCCGGTAGTTAGCGGCATTTTAAAAATTATTTTTATGATTGGTTTTTGTGCTTTTATGATGGGATTAAGGGCATTGGCCCAGGCTAAAATTCCGTATTCGATGTGAGTGGCACAGTGAGTAATATACTGTTTTTAAAAGTTTTAGGTTAAGGAAATTGCGTGTTTGATTGAAAAAGTATATAGATTTGCGGATTTTGTTTGTAGTATAATGTAAATGTTGCTTCCAATTTAGGTGTGTATCGAAGGTTACTCCTAAATATTTGATAATGTTTACTTGCTCTAGGCATGGGCGGCTACAGTTCCGGTTTAGAGATGAATTTTTACATTCGTGTATTTTTAATGGCGGGGCTAGGTTTGACTTTGGGATATTGGTGAGATTAGTCAGTAAGTATTTTGTTTTCTGTACATTTAGAGTTAATATGTTCGAGTGAAGCCAATATTTTACCTGTTGAATTCCTTTCTCCGCTTTGGAATAAGCGGGAAGCCAATCTTTTGCTTGGAAGAGTAGGATAATGTCATCGGCGAAACTGATAATAGTGGCATCGATATCTAGGTTGCATAAATCGTTAATATATATTAGGAAGAGCGTTGTACCTATAACACTTCCTTGAGGGACCCCGTTACTAATGGGCAAATTCTGGCTCTTTTATGTTACTGAGTTTAACGCATTGGGATCAGTCAGATAAGAAGTTGGAGAGGAGGCCTAATTCTTTGTTCCTAATATCTATATTAAACATTTTGCGTTTTAATTTTCTGTGTGAGATTGTGTCAAATGCTTTACATAGGTCGATAAATACCGATAGACATTTCAAGCTCTTATCCAGCTGGCCAGAAATATAGTCAGTGACTGTGGCTATAGCATCGTTGGTGCTTTTATGTTTTCTGAATCCAAATTGCCGCGGCTATATTAAGTTATTGGTTTCCAGATATTCCATGAGACTATTATTGACGATCTTTTCGAATACTTTTGAGAGGGAATTTAGCAACATAATAGGACGATAATTACTAATATCAAGTTTGGAGCCAGTTTTAAAAATATGGATAATGAGACCTTGTTTTAGAATGGTGGGAAATAGGCCTTGGCGGATGCTAATATTAAGTAGCTGCGTTAATGGTTGAAGTATACCAGGGGCAATTTTTTTAAGAACATTGTTAGGTAAGGCGGCCAACTTTATAAAATATCAATGCGGGACACATTGGCGTAGCGTGGAGGGGGTGGGGGGTAGAAAACCTTTTTTAAATTTTTTAATTACGACCGCTTTATGCAGATTTTTATAACCACATAATTGAGAGAAAGAGTATTCTTCAAATAAAAATCATGTTTATGAATTCTACCACAAATTTATAAGTGTTATCTCGGAAATCGAGATTGGTAACCTTGTAATAGGATGAATATGCAACTTGTTATTTAATTTGTTGTTAAATTCTAAAGCCAGAACTGGTTTAAACTAAATCTGCATGCGGCGAATTAAAACTACACTCAGAACATGAAAATGGTTTTTCTTTTATTCTGGCAACAAATACATAGTCTTCAACTAGAATTTCATAACTGTTCGGTTCAGTTCAGTTCAAGCATTCGGGTTGTGAGGTCGACATTTAATCGCTCCGCCCTTAAAATCCATAACTTGGGAAATAGTGTTGCTATTGTTTTGAACTTTTTACCAATTTGTGTGTCTCAGTGAGGGCTATACGCTCGTAGTGAAATTTTTCTAAAATTTTTAAATTTATTGTGTTTTTTGCAACAATAACTGTGAAATATTGCTTTTTTTTGTTTATTGTGGGCGACAACGCCATCTCACATTGTATCCCTTATCGGTACAAGGTGTAGTTTTGTAAACTTTCAACAGTGCAAAATTTTTTTTCTCGAAATTGATGATTTTAAATGACTTACGTGACAATTTGATATCTTTTTTCGTAGTATTGTTACTGTTTTTTAAGTTTTTGTGCCGTGTTTCGTACATCATTTGATGCGGATTGAGAATCCGCATCGAACGACAGTTGTTTGCTATAATCGGATTATTTTAAGTGTCTTTTTTAGGAATTTTCTTTACAAGAGCAGACTTGTTTTATTGTTGTCGTTTGTGTTTTTTTTTCTTCGCCACGTGTTAAACCTTCCAGAAGGTTCTATGAGAACATTCACATCATTTACTAGATCTCCGACCATCTTGATTCGTGGTTTAGTACTACGAGTCACCTGCTCGAGGCATCCATATTGAAGTGTAACACTGTGCTAATATCTAAAAATTAACTCTATTATCCCGTGATTTTTCTTTAACAATTTTTTTTTTCTCTTATTTTTCACTTTTTGAGGGTTCTGAGGGCCTTGGGTGAAACACATTTCCCCACTTTTTCCCCATTTTTGGGGAAAATTCGGGGAGAAAAAGGTTTTTTTTAGGGAAAAAAAAAAAGCCGTCTGACTCAGTTTCGTCTGGAGAGTCCGAATGTGAAGAAATTTTCACCCCCCAAGAGCTAGCAAGACGTGATAAACTACTTAGAAAAAAGGCAAAACTCCAAGCGGCTCTAAATCGCTCTTATGAAGAGGAGGCTTTGCGTCGGGCATTGGAAATGCGTGCTAAGGCTGCTTCTCTGGAAATGGGAGACTCATCCGGAAAGGAGGTTGAACTGCCAATTGCCACAGTGTCTTCCGTACCGTGCCCCCTTGAACAGGCCATACCGAAAAGGCTTTCTAAGAAAAAGAAGGGTAGTGCCGCTCTACGTGACGTTGAAGTATCAAACCAGTCTGATTCGGACAAGGATACGGGACACCCTCCTGCTACTGCGCCCTCTCCGGGGCCGAGTGGAGAAATTTCCATGATTGCCCATATTTCCCCCAATGTTGGCAGTGAAAAACGTGCTAGGATTAGTGATTCTCCTCTTGCTTCCCAGAGCAAAGTGTTTCCTGCCATGGAAAAGTGTCATACCATTCGATCAATTATTATGGAGGGCTCCAATAAACTCAATAAGGGCGATAAGAACAACTTGAACAACATTCTGGATGACCTTATGTCTGACATCACCCATATGATGTTAGACCTTAACACCTTTTCTACCAGGAGCACCACTATTGATGAAATGTTGGCTGCCCAAATTACTATCAATAAAAAATTGGATTCCGTTATTAATGCACGACCAATTTCTACCACTGTGCCCACTTCAGCTGCAATACGTTCGTATGCAAGTGCTGTTGTTGGCTTACCTAATTCCAAAAAGGTTTTTGTTAATGGTACGGAGCGTCCCCTCCCGCCTAAACCCCTCACTATTCTGGTGTACCCTGACATTCCGGAGGGTAAGACATCTGAAGGCACACAGAAGATCCTTGAGAAAGCGATTAACCCCCGTATTGATGACTTCAAACTTGTGCGTACCCGTAAAATCAAAGGTGCCGGCATGGCCCTTCATGCTAAGGACAAGAAAGATTTGGACAATATTAAGAAAGTGGAGGCCAAACTCATTGCTAGTGGACTCAAAATGGTGAATCCGTTGGGCCGATTGCCGAAAATTGTTATCTACAATATCCCTACAGGAGAAGTCTCAGCCGACAAGGAGCTCTTTACTGAGATTTTCAATAACAACTTGGCGGGACAAACCACTCTCTCATTGGACGACCACTTGCGCACTATGAGGAGGGTATCCCTCTTTGGGAAGAGGGATACGCCCACGATGAATATGGTCTTGACGTGTCACCCTGCTGCACGTAAGGTATTGATAGACAGCGGGATGTGCTACCTTGGGTGGAACGCCTGTCGGACACGCGATTTCACTGGAGCTACTAGATGCTTCAAATGTCAACAGTATGGTCACATCAGTAAAGTATGTACTCAAGAACTAGAAACCTGCCGCCATTGCGCCGCTGTGGGGCATAAATATGAGGATTGCCCCAAGAAGGCACTACCCGCTGTCTGTGCCACGTGCACCCGTTTTAAGAAGCCGGCGGATCATCCGACTGGTGATAAGGAATGTCCAGCGCAGAGGAACGCGATACTCACCATGGTGAAAATGACTGATTACGGGTCATCTTAATCTCTGTTCTTCTCATTTTATTGTTTGTTTTTCTCTCCTGTATAGATACATCGTATTATTATTTTTTTTTAGGTCTGTTTTCTATTTTTTTCAGAAGGAGGGTGTCTTTCTTACTTTTTTTTACAAATCCTTACCTTGGGCTTCTTACTATGTTAATTTTGTTATTTTACTATTCTATGTTCAATTTATACTCTTTCCATTGTTCTTTCTTTTTTCACAGAATTGGTTTACCGATCCAGTTAACCTGTTTTTTTTCTTTCGTTGTTCTATTTGATTTTATTTTAGTTTTGTATCGGAACAGCTGACCACTGGTGTTACTTTTCACAAGTCTTTATTTTTTATTCTTCTTATTTTCTTTTTATTTTTGGTGTAAATTTTGGAAACTAAGATGGTCTTTTAGACCACTTACTCCCGGCTTTTGTATATTCTATTGCTATTTTATATATTTTCTTAGGAATTTTACCTGAGCTCAACTTATCTTTATACTTTGTTATGTTTTTTAGAATTAACTTGAGTTGAACTCATCCTTTTTGTTTTGTTTTGTCCTCCTCCCCATTAAAGGGGTTGGATCTTGGACCTTGCCCCCGTTTACTACATTGGCTGGTCTCCTGTATCTAGTGGGGCAGCTACTTGGCTACCGCGCCTCCCCCCGTGATATGATGAGTATGGGAGGAAGGATTAATCTCATCAGACAGTTTTCCGTCCCCCCCTCCGGCTACCCGACGCTTTTCTCCCTAGGGTCTTCCTTTGAATTCCACATACTGTCTTCTAGGCACAATCGGCTGGCCGGCCTAAGGGCGCTTCTGTCGGGTGTGGTGAGGCCTGACTAACATTCTCTTTCATTTTCACGGGGACAGCCGATCGTCGGGTTTGAGGCAACACTATTTCTATTTTCTGTTGTACCATTCTTTCTTTTCGTTATATACAGGCGCTGCTTGCCGGACTGATTCTCTTTTGTTTTTGTTAATGACCTCATGATTGTTCATGATGGTTTCTACTTTTATTTTTCCCATTTTCTAACTGTAACACTTTACTAACATGTATAGTCTTGTTTTTGCGCGCTTGCATACCGCAACCTAACACTGTATGCGGGGACATTTAAGGTCTAGAATCATTGTAAATTGTAGAGCCGTTTTTTCAAAAAAATTAGATTCTTGCGAGAACTCCGAAGGGGCGACCTTTAGTTGCCTATACCGGGGTGGGAATAGGTGGGTAAAATCTTAAATGTTCGAATAAGATAATGTTTTCCTTCAAAATGTGTCAGCAAATGAATCCACAGCAGAAATTTTACATTCTGGACACAAAAACTGGTTTTTAATTAAATCTGCATACGGCGAAAATTAAAATGGTTTCTCTTTGATTCTGGCAGCACATGCATAGTCTGCAACTAGAATTTTATGACTGCACTTCGAGGGAGAGAATATTTTCCTTCGAAATATGTCAGCAGACGAAATTTTACATTCTGAACACAAAAATGGTTGAAATTAAATCTGTATGCGGCGAATGAATACTACACTCAGATATTAAAATGGTCTTTGTTTCTGGAAGCGCATACATAGTCTGCAACTAGAATTTTATTACTGCACTTCGAATAAGATAATAATTTCCTTCGAAATATGTCAGCGGACGAATCAAACTGGAATTTTACATTTTGAAGACAAAACTGGTTTAAATTAAATCTGTATCCAGCGAATTAAGTCAAAAGTATGATTAAAAATACACTCAGAACATAAAAATGATTTCTCTTTGATTCTTGCACATACATATTCTGCAACTAGAATTTTACTACTGCACTTCGAATAAGGGAATATTTTCCTTCAAAATAGATATGTCAGCAGACGAAATTTTACACTCTGAACACAAAAGTGGTTGAAATTAAATCTGTATGCGGCGAATTAAAACTACACTCAGAACAAAAATGGTTTCTCTTTGATTCTGGCAGCACACATATAGTTTGCAACTAGAATTTTATAAATGTACTTCGTAAGGTGGGGTCCCCTCTAATGCACTTCGAATTAGAGAATATTTTCCTTCGAAATATGTCAGCAGACAAA
This sequence comes from Limnephilus lunatus, assembly GCA_917563855.2. Taxonomy (NCBI): domain Eukaryota; kingdom Metazoa; phylum Arthropoda; class Insecta; order Trichoptera; family Limnephilidae; genus Limnephilus; species Limnephilus lunatus. The sequence goes on from OU830592.1 coordinate 120,736,180, forward strand.
TCCAACTGGAATTTTACACAGAACACAAAACTGGTTTAAATTAAACCTGTATGCGGCGAATTAAAACTTTATTCAGAAACAAAGGTAAACACTTTTGCCAAAAAAGACATTCTTTTCGAAAGTTTTCACTGAACTTACAACTTACAATATCGCTTTATCGCGGTCGGCGGCAAGGCCAACAAATTATTTGATTTAATTTGAATGATAAATATTGGTTATCAATATTTCATGTCACGGCATGCACTAATTCGTAAACAAAACAACTCAATCACTACTACACGGGCGCTCTTTGAATCTTGCTTGTTAATGCGTCGATGACACAGGGCGAGTTTACAAGCTACTATTTCGGAAATTCACTATCTGTTAGTAAACTCGCCCAGTGTCATCGTGTTATGCGTCGATGACACAGGGCGAGTTTACAAGCTACTATCTCGGAAATTCACTATCTGTTAGTAAACTCGCTCAGTGTCATCGTGTTACTTGCTAAATAGCAGATTGTTGACAAGGATTGATTGTTGTCTGAAGGATTGGTTCACGTTATTTCCGCTATTGGCGCTAGCAGCTACGTGCGAGCACGTGCGAGACCAGTTTCCTACAAAAATGTCGCGAGCTACTGAGCGAGTGGACAGTTTTGTGTGTCATCATGATAATCTCACTCGCCGATTCACCCGCTTTTAAATTTAGTAGATAGTAGCTTGTAAACTCGCCGTGTGTCATCGAGGCTTAACATAAATAAACCAATGCCTTGATCGATATCTTCGGGCCTTTTCTAGGGACAAATTTTAACCAAATGGCTAAAGATAGAGGAAGTTTATTTGACTTCCATAGACAATACCAAAAAATATACGAATGCGGGACATGCGGGACGCTTCAGACGATTTGCGGGACAATTTTTGTAAATATTGTAATGCGGGACTAGAGCTGTCAATGCGGGACGGTCCCGCAGAATGCGGGACGGTTGGCCGCCTTATTGTTAGGTATTTCATCAATGCCGGTTGATGAAGAGTTTTTGAGCGAGTTTATTACTATAGAAACTTCTTTCTCTGTAATAGTTTTAAGAACAAAGCGGGTTGGGAAATCATCATTGGTCGCGTGGTCACTTGGACCAAGCGTAACGTTATTTATTTGGGTTTTTTTGCTAGTTCCGGACCTATGTTTGTAAAGTAATGGTTTATGTAATTGATAATTATGTTGGAGTTCGATGTAAAGTCTACAGTGATATCTTTGATATTGATTAAGCACTGCTGACACACAGTGGAGAAAAACCCTTTTCATGTTCCGACTGCGAAAAATCATTTTCCCAAAAGGTAACATTGACGAAACACATGCTTACACATAGTAAAAACATAAACAAATAAATATTGAATCATCATTGACAGTTGGCACGTATTTTTCTGCTCTGCTAAAATATTTCCGACAAAAATTATTTGCGGCGAGATCTAAACCATAGATTTTCAACGTGGGGCGGTACAATTAAAGGAGAAAATTGAGGGCGTTTTAGACTTTCAGGGGGGCGGTAGGAAACCCAGAGAAACCCATCCCACCCTATCCCATTAGGGGCCATCTATTCACAAAAATAATTTCCCTATCCCATTACGCCCCCTCCGTTGCGGCAAATGTAGCCCCATCGTGATATCCCGTTAAGCCCCCTTCGTCGTGGTGATGGTGGTGTACCGTTCCGCCCCCTCCGTTGTGGCAAATGTAACCCTGTCGTGGTATCCCATTATGCCCCCTATCGCTGTTTCGGATAGGGGGCGCCAGAAATAAAAGTATTCTCAAAGTGGGCGGTGGGAAAAGAGGTTGAGAATCTGTGATCTAAACGGTGCGGTGTTAGAATACAACGCCACTTTTTAAATTCGAACCTAAAAGTTTACCTCAAAATAATAAAAAATGTACACCTTTAAGAAACTTAAGTTTCCGGCCACAATCTGAAAAAAAAAGTGTAATTGTGGGAATTTTTTAATTAATTTTATGCAAGAAACAACATAAAATTAACCTCTAATTAATAGTCTCTTAACCCTTGGACACTTTCCAGACCGCTGGAAATCTAGCTTCATTACACCTATCTACAAAAAAGGAGACGACACTAATATAGCCAATTATCGTCCCATTTGTATACAGTCAGTACTACCTAAGCTTTTCGAATCACTGGTCCTTGATGAAATCTATCCCAAATTAATAAAATTAATTGACCAAAAACAGTACGGTTTTATCAAAGGTAGATCTACCGCAACTAACTTGACAATATTTCAAAACTTCATATTACAATCTTTTGCAGAAAATAAACAAGTCGACTGCATATATACAGACTTTTCGAAGGCATTTGACAAAGTATCCCATAAACTACTAATCCAAAAACTATTTGCTCTAGGAATAAGGGGTAACATGCTAAAATGGTTTACTAGCTATTTATTAAATCGTAAACTGTTCGTCAAAATAAAATCTTGGATGTCGAAAGCTTTCTGGGCTACTAGTGGCCTACCGCAAGGCAGTCACCTTGGCCCGGTTTTGTTCCTCATTTTCATCAATGATATAACCAATTGCTTCGATGATGTCGAGGTATTGCTCTTTGCTGATGACATCAAGCTATACAAGAAAATAACTGATATAAATCATTGCCAAATACTACAGTCAAATATTAGTAAGTTTAAAGATTGGTGTATTCAAAATAATTTATTTTTAAATGTAGAAAAGTGTAAAACCTTGACTTTCTTCAGAAATAAAAGTCCTGTTTTATTCGAATATTCCATCAATAACACAGCTTTAGAAAGAGTCACGGAAATGAGGGATCTTGGAATCATTTTGGATGAAAAACTAAGTTTTGCCAATCATATCCACCAAATTATGAACAAAGGTATGAAAACACTAGGCTTCGTTTTAAGAACAACTAAAAACTTTAATTCCATAGAAGCCATTAAACTATTATATGTATCTCTAGTTAGAAGCCAAATTGAATATAACTCTGTAGTTTGGTCTCCATCTTACAAAATTCACATTAATAATATTGAGCGAATACAAAAAAAAATTCTGCGTTTTATAAATTTTAAATTAAATATCCCACTAGAAGACTTAAAATATAATCTATTACTAAATATTCTAAAAATACACACACTAGAAGACAGACGTAAAATAAACGACTTGACATTTTTATTCAAAATACTTAACTCTAAATTCGACTGTTGCGAACTCCTACAACTCATAAACTTACGAATACCGACAGTAACCACACGACAAAACACACTATTCTACTGCAGCATTCATAAGCGGAACTACATTGCCCACTCTCCGATACAAAGATTTCACACTATGGGAAATCAGTACTTAAGCGATGTTGACATATTCAACATCAACTTGGCAAATTTTGTGGATCTTGTAAAAAACTTTTTCCAAACCTATTCCTAAAAATATATGTATGTATTTTTGTAAACTTATCAAATCGCTGTATTTTTGTGACTTGTGTGCATTTTTATCTAATTTTATTCTTATCATTTCTCTATCTGTTTAAAAATCATCTGTTATATCTGTATTACTGTAAAAGCCCTCTGGGCGTTGAATAAATAAATAAATAAATAAAATAAGTGGTTAATAATGTTAATAATAAATTTGCCTCATAAAATATGCATGTGTTTTTATTTTTTTTCGTTATCGGTAATTTAAGTTAGAAAAATACGTAATGTGGGACATTTTAAAAACTTTTTTCAATTAAATTGTTCCATATTGTACCAACCTTTTCTCATTTTTTCCATTGTTACCGTTGTCTATGTTTATTATTAGTCCTATGTCTGTTATTTTTCCTTGACACCATGTTCTATGTCTATTATTTAAAAATTAGTATTATTAAAACCCCGAAGAAATAAGCGTTGCTTACGAAACATTCGGTTTTTATAAACAATAAAAATGCTAAAAACTAAATAATTTATTCGTTTTGTTTTTTTTTATTTTGCGTGCCAAAATTTTAGAGAGATTTTAACCAGAGATACCCGAGCTTATTTGGAGTAAAAAAAATTAAAGTCATTTTGAAATTTAAAGTCATTAAAGTCAGACTAACAAAAACTAAGAACTCTCTGCAAATTGGGTTGCTGCCCTGCATGCTGCAGTGCCTGCTTGAAGTGACTACAAATCGGGTCGTGTAGAAGGCCCTTAAAACATGGCCGCTTTTTATAAAGTACTTCCTTGCTTTGTTTGGGCAGGTTCAAGGCAGGGGGGTATAACTCCGACTTATTTTGTGACCAAATCAATGTCTATGGCTCGTGACGTAAAGAATATCATTTCTGCCATCTTTAGATTTGATCCACCAATAGAAATCTTCATACGGACTTCCAAGTCCAAAGAAAAACTGAGTGGTGTGCAGTGGGATATCTATGGTTTTATTATGTCAAATAGCACATGGCCGAACAATCAAACGCCAACGTTAATATTTTGAAATGCCACCTAAATACTGTTCTAGTGTCGAAGGCTGCAAGGATCTGACATCAATTCGACATAAATTAACGCACAACGAAAGTTATTATAGGGAATGTGCATGGAG